>OV277861.1:8846039-10096039 GCA_922989275.2 Gari tellinella
TATCATTTCTACGGCGAGCAGCAATTCCCCGGCCGCCGCAGAATTCCTACGACCGCCGTGTGTTGCGCTCACATTTGCTGCGGCTGCCGCGCGGCGAGATTTTATTTTGGTGGGGTTAATAAATCTTGGCCCACGTACGGCCGCCGTGCGGCTGCCGTACGGTGACCGCACGGCGACCGTACGGCCGCCGTGGAAGTCCCACCAGATACCTTGCAACCAAAATGCTGCTCCTGCTACACAACTTGGTTTTGCTACATGTTAACACAAATTATATCAGTCCAGCAACACCATGAACTCAAAGGACACATTTGGACAGCTTTTATGAACATCTAAATCCATTTTTAGATAATATTCATGTTTAACATATATGATCAAAAGTACAAATGCTCAATAGGGAATTTGACCATTGAGTTACCGGCGGCCTCACGGTGGCCGTACGGCGACCGTACGGCTGCCGTACGGCTGCCGTAGAACCACTCTGCAGCGTGTGTTTCTACGGCCGCCGTAGAAATGAAAAAATGTTATAACTCCGCGTTATAATTCTACGGCGACCTGTACGGCCTGTAAGATATTGGGATACGCCGTACGGCCGCCGTAGAGCAAATGTGAGCGCACTATTAGCTAGAATCGTGTTCGGACAAAAGTGCCAAATTCGATATCTCGTGTTTGTTTTATTGATGAACGTGTATTTGCAATTTGCTGACGAGTAATTTTGTGATACTGTTCATGTTATTGCACTGGTTATTTGTGTTTATTTTGTCAAATAAACTTTGTCAAAAATTATTCGCACGTGACCGGTGCTGTTTGTTTATTTTCTTATTTCAAATTACGCGTTCTGTTTTCTAATTGGAGCTTTATTCTGAAAGGCCTGCTTTCTAATATAGCGGTTGATTAGTGATAAGGAGCGTGGTTTTTTGTTTTACTGTTTCTAAGAGTCAATGAGTTCAGCAAATGTCGGACACAGATGTTTTGAGAGTAGAGTTGGGATACTGAGTTACTTCCGGGGGAGTTCTCCGAAAGTGAGGCAGAGTATGAGGGTGATGCAGTCAGGGTCAAAAGTCACCCATACCTGACGGTAAAGTACAGCAGGAGAATGGCTTCATCCGAACTTGGAAAACCCCAAAGTTCAGATCACAGAGCCAAGGAAATCTCGTAAAAGGGATATTTAATGCTTACGGTCCCAAAGCACCTTTCATATGAGGAAAAGGGGAATTGGAAAGTTCATTTGGTGTGCAAAGCCATATGAATGGACTGAGGAGGAGTGTTTAAAATGCCTGTGTTGAAGCCTCAAAGAGAGAGCGCAGGTCGATATTCAACGGGTGCGAAAGCATCAGCAGGTACATTCAGCCAAGTATGGTAAGGCAAAGGCTGACCGTCCAAGAAAACGAGATTATGAAAAAGAACTGGTGGTTACCAGGTATGTCAGGTCGTATCAGAACAAAAGTCATCTGTAGATTGCATGCATGATTTGGAAGAAAGACTTATAAAGTCTTTAGGAGCTAGACCAAAGTTTAGGGGTGGACGGAGGTCTAGGGCTTATTTTGCGTATGGGGAAACTGGACATAATTTAGAGGTGAGTGTCCAAAGGCTTTAAACGCAAAGGGGTCAAGGAAGCCAGCCAATCATCGACCTTACTGCAATAGACCGGACTAGGGCTATAGTAGAAGAGGTTGTGATTTGTCAGGTTAAGTCTGTTTCTCAGCACTCTGTAACAGTCCAGATAGGTAATGTTCCAGTCAAGGCAGTAATAGATACAGTGGCTCAGGTAACATTTATATCCAATTGGATATATAATTCATTAAACAAGCCGCTTCGCAAACAGAAAGGCGTCAAAGTTCTAACTGCTGCGAGAGATATGTGAATGTCTGGATTTTTTACCAAACTAATTAAACTCAAAATTGGGGATAACAGGTATGCTGAGAATACTTATGTAGCACCAATCGAGCAAGGCATGTTGCTTGGATTTGATATTCTGTAGGGCACAGTAAATCCATATTAAATTTAGGTATAGAAGTGTTGCATTTCGACGGCATGACAATTACCTTATATGGGGATACAACTTTAGGGTTTAATCGGGTTTCGCGAGTTACGGTCGCCAAACGTCAAGTGATACCGCCCAACTCGGTGGCGAAGGTTAAATGCAAATTGGACGCGCAGCTGCCAGACTACGTAGTCGAATCAGCTGGTAAATACGCGAATAAGCTTCTCATACCGGGAGTTGTACGATAATCTAATTTGGATCTTATCCCTTGTTTTATAAATCTTACAGATCAGTGTAGGCATGTAAACAAAGGCGCAGATATCGGTCGAGCATACGCAGTTGCCGAGGTGTTATGTGAAGAGTCCGATACGCCAATCGGATACGACTAAAAAAAAAGAGTCCACAACATGAATTATACACACAAAAGCGGTGTAATAATTTATCGGGAAAGGCTAAACAAGAGGTCCCTGAGCATCTAACGAAAGTGTTTGAGGATCGACTGTTGTTACAAGGAGTTAGACAAGGACCAGTCAACTGGCATCACTTTTAATATAATTCTAAAATGTTTTTGCAACCAACATGTTTGCCAGTTTCTAAATTTCTGATCATGACAGTGAAGTAGTGTTCCGTCTAAAGCAAAGGACGTAGAAAGATTTAGGTTAAGCAAATTAACAGAAATTTGTTTGTTAAAGATTTTTCTAAACTATCAGAACCCTTGTACGCTGTAACAGGTCAAAAGTCTTTTATGTGGGGGTGAAGCTCACAAAAAGAGCTTTTAGTGAAGCTCAGAAAAGAGCTTTTGAGAAACTTAAAGATGCTTTAACGACACCAAATCGCCAAATATGGAGGGTAATTTCATTCTCGATACAGACACGAGCGACTTAGCAATCGGTGCTGAACTCCTTCAAATATAAAATGGGGAGGAAAAGGTAATCGCTTATGGTAGGTATTGTACAACTCGAAATGATTTGCTAGCAGTAGTACCATTTACAAGACCGTACTGTTATTATCTGTTAGGCAAACCATTTGTGGTAAGAACTGACCATTAAAGCTTAAGGTGGCTTATGAGATTCCGGGACACACAGGGACAGCCTGCGAGATGGCTCGAGCATCTGACGCAGTATAACATGGTGTTCAAGCATCGTGTAAGCGTATGCACAATAACACTGATCCATTGCCCCGTATTGCAACCAATTCGGAGCAGTGCGATGCTTATTGTGTTGGAGAACGTCTGGGAGAATTGGAATTGCCGTGTGGGGGATGTAGGTATTGTGAAAGAGCACATGAAAAATGGGCTGCTTTTACAGAAATAGTGGATGATGTGGTACCCTTGGCTGATATGGACGGGTCTAGAACTGTTTCGATGGTGTCTAGGGGTAGTCAGTTCATTCATGGGGAATACATCGAATATGTAAGTCAAATTAGCGCCAATGGCAAGCCGGTTCTTGAACAAATATGGTCTGGTGGGAGTTGCAAAGAGCAACAAATATTTACTAAAATTGAAAACCCAAGTTTAGTGGATCTGCAAGAATAATCTGATGAGCTGGAAGCTTTTCAGAATGTGGTGGAAAATATTCCATGGGAAGCCAGCAGGGTCAATAGTAGCCCGAAAGCTGTAAGTATCAACATGGTTTCCACAAGAACAGGTTCTATCAATCCTAGAGTAGGAATTCAGGGCAATGTGGAGACTGGACCCAATAATCCAATAGGTGGTGTAGGGCAGTCAGATTACACAGGTGCAGAAAGGCGTGTAAATTGGAGACTGGGTCCAATAATCCAATAGGTGGTATAGGACAGTCAGATTGGGCGTGCAAGTTGGGTTTCTCTCTAGATGGGGTAGAAAAAGCTTAAATGATAGTGACCTAAAGGTAATTATAAACTGGATTAAGGATGATGGCTACCCTGATCTGCAGTCTCTATTCAGGACAAGTCGGGCAACTAGGTCAAATTGGCTAAACAGAGGGTTGTTTGTCTTGATTTACAATGTTCTGTATCGGTCAGACCCCGATACAAGAGATAAACAGTAAGTTCTTAGGGAAGCAGCTATGGCAGCTAATTACCATATGCCGTCCGCTGGTCACCGTTTTGATGATGGGTGGAAAGTGTTCCAGGTCCAACACAAACGGCAGAACAGACAGCAAGAGCTGCTGTAGACCAGTTTAGTACAGTAGTATTCAAGAACCTGGACATTGCTACTCGAAAGTAAAGTCATTTTTGATAGCATTACCGAAAGCATAACCCGATGACCAAGGCCTTTGAATATAGAGGGGAAGAGTGTAGTGAACACCGGTTCAGCTAGTACCCGATCGACTGTGCCGATAGCCAGTAAACTCCCAATGTCAAGGACACCTGTCATTCGGGAGCTTTGAGCAGTCCAGAGTCACTATGACGATACCCTCTGGTGGTACGGACGTGCTCATGAACACCCAGCTCTACGTTGAACATCTATGGTATGTTGACTTAGTAGAGAATAGTATTGAACTGTGCAGAAATACTATATAAGATAGGACTGGTTTATTCTGGTTTCATTACAGTACGGCAATCCCGGGAAAACTTCTCAATAAACCTGATTTTAAAACTTCTGCGCATCTTTTTCGCGCGTGGAACAGTTCGTCCTAGAGGGCAACAGTTAAAACTGTTCTTCCCGGTTTAGGCAATGCCAGAACAACAAAGCAAAACAGTAAAAAACTAACGAATTACAAGTTATATAGAGCATTAGGTAATAATTAAAACGGTTTCCCCCTGATTAAGCAATGTCAGAAATATACTAAAAGCAAAACAGCCAACAATAACGAATTACAAGTAATATAGAGCATAAGGTAATAAGTGGGGTTATGTTGTATTTTTCATGGAAGTTTACAATGTTAGCTAGACAGAAATGCAACAAAAGTATAGTTTCGTCAATTATTATTCATGATGTCCGGTTTAATCGAGAAAAGGTGAGACTTTACTGACAATTAGTTGTCGTGTCTAGTCTCTGTGGGTAGAAGTGTCCAATTGCGTTTCTCATGTTAGGACATACATGTATTTGATTTGAAGTACAATAAAAATGTAAGCATAACATGTACACACCCTTAGAATAATACACCAGTGTACCTACCTGCATTGTCAGGTTGTCTGCGAGGGCTGCGTAGTTTTCACTACTTTTGTCGTCCAAATCAAATGGCGCATTGAAAGGTAGCGCTAATTCAACTAAATGGAAAAAAACAAGTTGGAATATAGCAATAGGTTCAAATGTGTCTGTACCTCTTCACTGCCATGATGTAAGCTGCTTTAAAAAGTTGTCGCCTGCTTTTATGTCTCAAATTTGAATTTAAGCTTTTCATTTTCATGTAATCTTTATTACGACAATGCCTCGATTTCGTCATTGTGTTCATTCTGAGCAAGTTTTATAATTTTGCGGTTAAAACATGACCCCTGAAGGGTTTAGGAGCTTTTTCTGTGGTTTTGACATACTGATCTACTTTTTGAAATTGTGTCACCAATATTCGTTCATTGCTAAGCTTTTGTAAACATGATCATTTAAATCTGTTTCATGAAGATTGGCCATGGAGTGGCCAAAATCTTTTTTCTGCGATTTGATCTACTTGCCTTTTTAAATACCCGACATGACCTATATTCATGTATGACCTAACTAAATTCTATGGGCATTGCACTGGCATAATGTCATACAGATACAACCAAAACTACAACTTCTAGAAAGGTCTAAAATTTTAATTTGATATTACCGAACACGGAAAATGACTACGCCTCCTGTCGGCCATGCTTTTTGATGGATCAAAATTCTTTGAACAACCTTTAAAGTAGGACCAGTAATTTCGGAGAAGACGTTTTTTCTAGTAAGTGTGCATGGTTGCAATGGAATTATACCCACCCTTCCTTTTTGAACAACTGTAAAAACCCAAACCAACAGTATGCATCTGAAGAAGTTGGTGTCACTAGGGTTATTGGCTTCAGCTAAGAAATTGTTTGCAATTGTTTACGGACAGACGGACAAGTGAACGACGTACGAAGGACGCCGGACAGAGCGGTATCACAAAAGCCCACTTTGAGCACTTTGTGTTCTAGTGAGATTAGATACATACCAGATGTTTGTGCAGTTTGATTAGGCTCTGTTGTAGTAGCTGCCAAAAAAGAAAATGCTGCGATAACCATGTCATTCAATATTTAACATTGTCTCTTCCTTATATAGCGAGACATATACATTCGCAGTGTTAAGTCACAAAGAACTAAACACAGGTACAATGTACTTAATTACAGACAATGGCAAGTTCTTGAAATAAAAACAGGTATCAAATTTAATCTTTGTAGCAAGCAATCTGGAACTGAATCACATGCCTTGTTCGTGATAAACCTTAGGCTTTTAGGTATAAATGCATTTAGTTGGACAAACGTGCGTTTTCTCAAATGTATTTAGGACAATGTGAATATGTGGCTTTGAATCGAACAGTATGTATTTGTGTCGAAATCTGTAATCATTGAAAGATATCAATGAAACCCTGTGATGTTTCTGGAGCTATTAGTGTTACAACATTAATGTTGTAATTTAAAGACGTATCCGGGAGTTGTTACTGCGCATCCCAAACGCGCATGTCCTTTCCGCTCTTTTCTGTATTTTCCTATCGCGGGTGTAATTATTTACGATCACAACAGCGTCTAGATCATCGGATTTCGCGAATACAATATTTACTCATCTATCGTTATCTATCGTTAAAAAAAACTTTTAAAATTCCTGGGGATATGAAGAGACGCAAATCAGGATCATTTGTGACAAAAAAGTGCTCGAAATCTCTGGAAAACATTAGTTTTTTTCACCAGGAACTCGCCGACTCGAGTCAGCGTTAATAATCATAATGTGACAGGGAGTGAATTTAGTGTTGACATTGCCCCTTCCTGTGATAGTCTTTTTGAGATCGATAGTCGGGCCTAGACTCCGGGCGACTTTTTCCAGTCGGCCTGAGTCCGGACGACTTTGACACCCGCCGGCCATGACGGGCGTGTTTTGCCGCACTGCGGTGCTCTTGTTATGATATTTTATCTTATGAATGGTTATGTTAACTCACTGCCAACATTGAATAATGATTGTAGATGTGTTTATTGGTGGGTATACTTTTTGTCCAGAGTATATTTCCTTTGTCACATCAGCTACCGATAACAAATTAGGTGTGTGAGTTCATCTTTGGATGGCGGAGTGTCGCATACCATTTTCAGGTCAACGTGACCTTGACCTTTGACCTTCATTTTACAAAAAGCTTGTTCTGAGCATATATCCTATATCTTACCAGTTACCTATTCCAAATTCAGTGTTTGAGTATGGATACTTCCTACATTCTGAACTGAAATATTTGAACATGTATTACCTCCCTTTGATGTATGAATATGCATGCAACTCTATGTAGCTTTATTCATTTATCATAAAGCTTTAATGGGTTTTAAGCCAAAGAAAATATGTGTGAAAATAAACATAAAGTTGTGAATAAAGAATGAATGAATTATGCACCATCAGCATCATATTTAGGGGGAGGGGGAGGGGCATTTCATTTTTCACTCCGACTTGAGATGATGACAACACTGCATTTTTCAGCAGAACTTTCTAAAGTGCATAATATATGTCACAATGCAAGACATTTCTGTATAGCTGTGGGTATTATTTTATAAAGTATAAAATTTAGACTATTTTAAAAAAAATGTTAAAAAAGTGCATATTCACTGATAAAGGGAGGTAATAAAATGGAACATATCTCTGAAACGAGCAAGGCGAGGTACTGTTTTCTCATTGGTTCTATACTTGTTATATAATTATCTACTGTTATAGAAAAAAATAGGAAATTCTCCGCGCTAGAATTTTTTATTTTTGCAAAAAGGCTCGATTGTTTGACGATTTTCGAGTTCATTTTGCACATATTTTATGCGTAAAATCTGTATAATGCCACTCAAATCTAATTATTTTACATTCATTTGTAACACTATTCCATATACATGTAATTAATTGAAATTGGACTTGAAGTATCGATATTTGTGTGTTTGATGGACTTTCTTCTTATGAGGCCTAATTTCGGAAAATTTGAATATAGTACTTCTAAAAAAGAGTAAATTATACAAAAAGTAGCAAAGCGACCTATGTTTTTGAAGACTGTTTTTACTTTCATTTATATCAATTTACTTATATGCAAAGTTTAAAAAAATTCTCCGCGCTAGAAAAAACTCCCAGATACGTCTTTAATGTAAATAAGCCAAAGGCATCTATTAAATATTTCACATATTGAAATGCTGTCAGAAATTAAACAGGTGGCTCTATAACACTATTACATGAAAACAGTTCAGACCCAGAATTTACACCGCGTAAAGCAGCGTCGGATCAGGATCCAAAATATTTGAAATTCATTTCAATTATTCAAAGTCAAAAAACATTATAATTTAGCAACAACATATTTCGAAGACGATAAATTGACAAAGTCTTGCCAGACGGGTTATTACGCCATAACGACAGCGAATAGGTGAGACGCTTGGTAGTTCGAAGATGTATCCACACACGATGTTTGATAATCCTGGATAATGTATTAAAAGAGATATATTCCTCACAAAGTTGTTCAATAATCAAGGACAGAGGTCAATATCAAGGACAAATTGACCTGAACATGGTACGGAACCCGGTTCAATATCACGCTATATTCACATACCAGATTTGGTTCTCATAGATTATATGGTATAGAAATTATGGTCCGGACAAGTTTTTGCAATAATCAAGGTCAGATTTCAGGGCCGAGGTTAAATTCTTCTGAAAATAGTATGCCACACTTTGCAAATCCAATTTGTATCCACACACCATGGTTTATTAATTCTTGATGTTGTTGTATAGGATATATGCTCCCCATAAGGTTTATTTATACTCAATGTCAAATTCAATGTAAAGGTTATTACCCGAAAGTGATACGTGACACCCAGAAACTTATGTATCTGTACACAACGGTTGGTAGTCGTAGATGGCATAGAAATGAAGTTATGATTTAGGCACGGTTTTTCAAATATCAAGTTTAGAGGTCAGGGTCAAGGTCAAATTGACCTGAAATGTGTACGTGATACTTTGATATAACAATATGTATCTACACAGCGGCTTTGGGTATCCTAGATGGCATAGTATAGGAGGTATACGTCAGCAACGTTTAGGGTGAGCAAACAGACGGGCGGACCGACGGACAAAGTGATTCCTACGCATTGTATAACTGCCTTACTTCGAGTTTAGTATCAATATACCTCCGCCATGTAGTTGGGGCTTAATGATACAATGCAAGGCAGATATTGGTTTAACCATTTCATCTAATATTGCCATGTCCGTAGTGTTCGTTAGTAGATCGTTGATACAGTGCTATCTCTCTACAACGGCTCTCTGAACATCGATTCTCTCCGTACAACAATGCTTGACGCTGTTCCCCAAACAAGACAATTATCTCGAAAGCTTTTACTGCTGCAGTTTTATATGCTAAACTTGTCGTTAGCCGTTTCCTATGAAATTATGTATTGGACATTTTGACAGAAGAAGCATAAATACGAGTGACAAAAAGTTTGAACCCGGATCAGACGCTGCGTCACGCGGCGTCTACTCTCGCTTCAACCTATTCACACATGTAAGCCAAGTCATGCTCAGTACAACTCGAATGGTATTAATTCCCCTCCCTATTTTAACTGCCTCCGAACAATACACATTATATTTTCTCCCATTGGGTGTTGTTGTAGAGAGGAAGCACTGAAGATATGTACCCACCGGTAGTTGTTGATTGTGTGTCAACTGACGACTCTGTGGATGATGTTACTGAAGTAGGTGTCGATGTATCTGTTGTAGATGTGGTAAATAAGAAAGAAAATGTAGACTCAGTGTTATATATTATTTAAACAATGTCATTCAATAGTTGAGATGTTTCTATTCTTTATGTGAGAAATACTCCTATTCTCGAATTACTTGTCAAATTCGACCCATAAAGCAACAAGGGCGTATACTTCTTATTCGAAAATTCCCTTAACACTAATAGGTCGCTTCAGTTATTCATTTCCTTTTATGTATCAAGTTTTATTTGTAGGCATGCAAAATAAAAATATTAACATCAGCCTTAAAAGTGTTTTCAACCTGATCAAAGGGAAAATAATCAACATCTGATCAGGATCAAAACTGTCTGCAAATGATACTGAGTGCGGGACATGGACGTTACTGATTTATCACTTTGAAATGTATGTTTTTCGCTGGTTGCATTGGAAGAAAGCGTTGAGATATATGTATAAAATATCCAGTTTGCCTACCAACAAGGTTTGCACACGTCTCACAGCACAGTTTTCCATAATTTGACGAATTGCAAAGGGTATCGATGTTCTCAACCACTATTTTCTGTGCACAATTTTCCGTGTCACTTGGAAGAATAGATGGAGAATCACCAAATAAACAACCCTCTGAAATAATACAAAATGTTACGCTTATAAACGTATAAAGCTGACTTAAAGGCAACAACTTCAACTTGGTAGAAAAACAAGGTTAACACTATTTGCATCGTGGCGGGGCATCAAAATGTACAGAATATTATATTTACCATTAAGATTAACATTGATATTGTTATTGTATCTAATCAGGTTATGATCTTGAAGCGAAGGTCATCAAATAACAACTTTAGTCATAACGTAAGCTCAACATGTCATTCCTTCATTTGAACTCATCGCAGTGGAATATGTGAGTACAGTGCTCAGTCCCTACAACGACCCTCCAACAACGATTATCTCCCTATAACAACCACGGGGGGCTAACTAGGTATTACGATGAAATGTTTGTCTACGACAACCTATATGGGTATTATAAGAGATTTGTATAGCTACGAAGTCAGTGTATATAGTGAGAAATGTGTGTCTACGACAACAAAATTGCCTTCGTAGCAATACAAATTTGTTATAATACCCATATAGGTTGTCGTAGACAAACATTTCATCGTAATACCTAGTTGGCCCCCCGTGACAACGGTTGTCGCGGTTTCCCATACAAAACAATTATGTTTAACGCTTTAAACGCTACAATATCGTCTGCTTAAAATTGTCGTCTGCTATTGTTTTTCAAAGTCACATCTTGGACTTTTTTACAGACGAAATATAATGACAAGGGACAAATAGCTTGAATCTAGATCAAACGCCGCCTTACGACGCGTCTTGTCTTGATTCATGCTGTTCGTAAATAAAATGTCCCTCCCTTTTACTTCTCCTCCCGAACAACACACACCATATTTGTCTCCAATTGGGTGTTGTTGTTGAGGGGGAATTTTGTAGCTTGTTTTCTATGGAGCGCATTCGTTGCCAAAAATCCAGACATGCAATCACCCAGTTTTCAATTATTGTTTGGCCAAAAACGATATGTATTTGTATAAATGTCGTTTAGAATCATGCAAACTTAACATGTAGATCTAAATGTCTGTTTACATGTGTATACTGTATTCCATAAAAAGGTATTTATAGTTTACACTTGCAATTCTTTCATGTAAAGCTGTTAACAAGGGAACCAAAATCCACGATTTAATGTTACTTTCTAAGACAGAACTACATATAACCAACATTTGAAATAAACATTTTCCGCCTGGAAGAATTGAAAGTACGCCTTGCGAAAGACGTTTCACCTTTTGCAAACAGACACCATACAATGAACTTCGGATATTCGCCAATGTACAACAGACAATGTAGAAAGTAACAAATGAGTCACGAGGGCGTGTCTTAGCTACATAAGCCCCTCCTTCGACGCGTCAATTTTCCTTCGTGAAGTGTCGGTATTTCCTAGAACGTATGCCAAGAACTCTGAGGTGTTCCGAGTGACTATAATTCTGCTTTACTTTCAACCTGCTTTAAAGGGACTCGCAACCGGATGGTGTTCTTGTCAAAATAAAATAAAATACTCTAATAAAAGCAAATTTGTGGCATTATTTGGCTTTTGACATTAAAAACATATGATCAGTCCAAAAAAAAGTCTCAAGAATCGTCACCGAATCTTAGTTTTTTAGATAGTTTCCATCGTTTTTCCATAGCGTTAGCTAACGGTATAGTTGTTGTTGTTGCTTCTCTACACGGGGTCAGACATAAACCCGAGCCGAATAATGTTCTATTAATAGCTATCATTGAAGTACGTTAATTCGCTACCATATATATAGAGAGCGTCCGTAGCCGAGGGCGTAGAGGCGGTGCCTCATTTTTCATTTTTGTCTCCGCATGGATGGTCACGGGTTCGAATCCCACCAGAGCATCTTCTTTTTTTTTGGAAATGCATTTTTTAACAGAATTTATTATCCTAAACTAAATTTTACCCATTTATATAAGCATTTGACCTATATTTACAAATTACTATTTTTAATGCTTGATCCGGTTGCGAGCCTCTTTAAGTAGTCACCTATTTTCAATACTAGAAATAGGCTATCAGGTAAAGGGTAAATGTTACTAGGTCTTCACAGGTACACTGTTTCAAAGGACCCATAGATGCACCAATAGGGTTCAAATGGTTAAAGAAGCTGAGCCCACCTTAAAGCAGGATAAAAGTAAAGCAGTTAATCAAAAGCTGCCACAGGAGATTTCTGCTTTACTTTTATCTTGCTGTAAGCAACCACTTTAACCATTTCACACATAGATTCACATGTTGGCAGTTTTTTTTAATTATTCCTATTACAAATTTAATGCATGTACCTTTTCATACTTCTACAAATATTATCCTGATAAAGAGTCATTGGAAACCTTGAGTCGTTTTATAAAACTTTGTACGACGAATGTTGTCGTAAGTCAGATTATAAAAGTCTCAATTATTATTTATTTCTCAATCTAATCCTGTCTTGTAACATCTTTTTGGAATCGTCTTGAAAATGTAACAAGACAGGATTAAATAGAGAAATCAGAAATTAAATGTTTTTTAAAGTTTTGACTTACGACAACAATGTTTATGAAACGGGCCCCTGCCCTGCATCTGGGCAGATGGATGTTTAAAGCAGGCACATGTAAAGCAGAAAAGCTCTTTCAGGAACTATCTGCTTTACTTCAGTCTGCTTAACCTATTACCCCACAGCCTGTTTCTAGTATTGAAGACACGTGACCACTTAAAGCAGGTTGAAAGTAAAGCAGAATGTGCCTTAAGGCACATTCTGCTTTACTTTCAGCCTGCTTTAAGCTACAGTCTGCTAGGAAATAGAAAACATTTCTTATGATACATATTCATGGCTGTAAAAATTGGAATTAATTCTTTAGTGGATGAATAAATGAAAGGCGTAAAAAGGTGTATTTATGGGGTAATGGGTTAAGCAAGCACCTGTCTGTCAAACTGGCTACATACAGTGGAGAAAACGTTATTTTTTCCCAATAAACGCGTTTACGCTAAAACTATTATTTCTATTGCAAACAGTTTGGAGCCAGATCAGACGCTGGGTAACCCGGCGTCTGATCAGGCTCCAAACTGTTTGTCACCAATATAAACATGAATTATCAGAATTGTCCAAAAGTTGCACTTTTCTATGTTTTAGTGTTTTGCGGTTCGTTTAAACGGGAAAGAATAACGTATTCTCCACTGTAAAATCATAGGGCTAGGTAAACCCCCGGCGAACGATTCCGGTAAGATCCGATTTAGTTTACTCCGCCCAAATTAATATTCGTAGTATTCCGTAAAAATTCCTTATAAGGTCATAGCAAAATTCGCTAGTTTTGCATTTGGAGAAATGTAATTATCGACTTGCAAGAGTCAACTGTACACTGGAGAAATGTCAATGTCGGTCGTCAATCCGCAACTTTCGGTTTATATCTGTGTTCAAGTTTATTGAAAACAGATGATTTCAGTTGGATTTTCGGATGCAGTTCTTTGCTTGTGACGGTTTGAGGAATTTCATTCTGATATGTAGGATTAATTTGTCAATTTCATGAAATGTAAAGCGGGTGTTTGCTTTGAACAAAGCAGAAAGTCAATTCTAAAAATAGCATTGTATGGTCATGACTAACTTATGGACAAGTCACATTTATATTTTGTACAGTCGGGTTTGTATTTTATACAAAATAGATGTTAGCATCTACAAATCTAGATTATTGGCAACGATTGCGCTCCATAGTTTTCTCTATATATTACAGATACGCCTAATTGTGTACATGACTTATACAATGATCATTGTAATCTCGTTATTCTTTTTTCAAATTATTTTTAAATCTTTTCCTGGTATAATCGTATATTGACGAGTTTTGAAAGCAGCATAGACCAAATTCATATTACGGAAGCTGATTGCTAATAGTGTGTGCTGTTTTCGTATAGGATCTGTCTGACATGAGTATCCCTTTTTCTTCTTTTATTCGCCAATTTAATAGTACATAATGATAGATGTTAAAGGTGGGTGATGTTTTATCTATAAATATTCATCGGAATGGTAAGAAGTGTACTTAACCTGTCAAACCATCAGGAGCAAGTTCAGAGGTTTCGCAATTTCCACCAATGCATACCTAGAATAGAAAATCATTTGAAGGCTTTAGTCTGGTTCCCTGCCTAATATAACTTCGGCTTTTAGGTCAGGCACATACAAAAAATGGCGGCGCCCATGGAGAAGACCAGGTGAGTTAAAACAAGAAGGAACAACTTCAAGTTTTGATGACATGCGTTTAATACTTAACATATGATTCATACTATAAAGATAGGATTAAATATGACGATGATTAGTAGTGACGTCGTGTATTTTGTGTTTTAAAGCTTAAAGTCACATATTTTCGCGACCATGCTTGCAGGCAGTATACATTTCCTGAAAGATTTCAATTAAAAGTAACGATGTGTCGGTATTTTTATGCCCCCACACTACTTAACCTGGAGCATATTGTTTTGTCTGTCTGTCTGTCTGTTGGTCTGTTGGTCTGTTTGTTTGACCGTCTGTCCACAACTTTACATTGTTCATAACTCTGGAACTACATAGGAAAGAGACTTTAAATATAGTATGTATACTCAACTCATGAAGCTCTGGAACTCAGTACAACTTTGTTTATGTCCGACAAATGTCAAGGTCATTTAGAGTTAGAATCGGGTGAATTCAATATTGGCCATAACTTTGGAGCTGCATGTGGTACATACTTTATATTTTGAATGTGTACTCAACTCAAGAAGTCCTTGAGCTATGTACATCTTGGGTCATGTCGATCAAATATCAAGGTCATTTAGAGGTAAAATCGGGTGAATTAAACATTGGCCATATCTTTGGAACTGCATGTGATACAGACTTTATAATTTGATTGTGCATAACCAAATATAAAGTATCTATCCTATGTAGTTCCATAGTTATGGACAAGGGTAAAGTTGTGGTCAGACGGACAAACAAAAAGACAGACAGACAAACAGACAGACAGACAGACAGACAAAAACAATATGCTCCCGACTAAGTAGTATATGGGAATAAAAAAACCGACACATCGTTACTTTTCATTAAAATATTTCAGGAAACGTATACTGTCTGCAAGCACGGTCGCGAAAGTATGTGACTTTAAGCATTAAAACACAAAATACACAACGTCACTACTAACCATTGTCATTTTTAATCCTATCTTAATAGTATGAATCATATGTTAAGATATTAAGCGCCTGCCATCAAAACTTGAAGTTGTTCCTTCTTGTTTAAACTCACCCGGTCTTCTCCATGGGCGCCGCCATTTTTCGTATGTGCCTGACTCAATCACGTAGTATCAGGGGAAGTAACCAGACTATTGAAGGATTTTCCTTACTTAGATACGTAATGTGATGTTTGAAAGTAAAGGCCAATGTAAGTGTTTTGGACAGACAGACAACTATAAACAAACAGACACCTCAAATATGATCCGGTCTAATAAAACAGTTGCAAACGTCAACCATACAGCCGTCGGTGTTATAGAAGGCAAAACAGTGTACCATACATTGTCAGGACATCTCTACATAAGGCAAATGTCGTCTACTATTTTTTTTTAAATGAAAGCTTTATGTAAATTGCCTAAGTTATATCGTAATGAGTTTCAAACAGTTCGTATCCTGACCAGGATCCCAACTGTTTAATTTACACTCGGGGTTAAGCGGAAAATTGGTTAAGTTTGCTTAATACAGATGGCACTAGCATAAAACAGCAGGATTTGGCAGAAACCACTGCCCACACAACCCTACAGTTGCCTACAGTATATCAATAGGCGACCACTTAAAGATTAACGTCCAACTCAGAACGGAAAAATGGTTGTGAAATTACTTTTATTCGTTATTGCATTATGAAACGATATCTTGTTTCCAATGTGCGTCTATTGCATAAATGATTTCAACAAAAAAACTAAAATCCGTATTGTTTTTTTTTTGGTGGGCATCAAAACTTTGGTTAAGTATATAACGCTTGGCACTATTTACAGCATGGGTGCTAGCGGACCCTGATCAAGTGAACATACTAACAATATGCGAGCATATACGATCCAGATCATACACGACGTCTGACCTGTGTCCAAACTGTTCGGTACTTTTCTTCAGTTTGAAAAAGCATAAAAGCTGACAGTATATTTTGAAACAGAAGACATCTTAGCATGTTCACGGCTGAAAACATTTTCTAATTAGTCAAGTTTACGGACAACATTGAATATTCGGTATCCTTTTGCCCTTTAAAGACAAATGAACGATTGGTGCAAGACTTTGGTCTGTGTTGCATTTGTCCTGCAATTAGATTACCTCTGTCGGTTTGATGTCGCTTGATAATTTGTAAAGGTACCAATTGAGACGAGTGTATAACACATGCTTATATCTAATCGCTGCTTATTTAAAATGTATTATTATTATTATTATTATACCCGATTTATATAGCGCTCTTATACAGGAGTTGTGCGTTGAAAAGCGCTGCACATGAAAGTATGTAAATGTACCTAAAAGCGAGAAAAGACAAATAATGGTACATGTATTCACATAAAAAACCATGATATATTATTGATTTACATGGAAACATGGAAATTCTTTCAATTTATTATCAATATGATAAAAAAATAAAATTAGTTTGTAAAATCAAATGTAAAATGAGTCAAATAATTAAAAAAAAACGACCAATGGCATGATTAAAAATATTGATTTATCTCGCGCTTTGTTCCTTTGCGTCAAGAAAGTAAGATTGTGACACGGTCGGAATTTGGAAACACCCGTGTTGAGGTTAAAACATTTATTATGAAGGGTAGAGATGTCCTAAAGGTAGCTTTGGTTGTATAGATTATAGTAATTAAGCTCCGCGTACGTCCGTCAGGTAGTCTACCCTGACTCATGAGTCAATACTTGTGTGGCTAAAATAACCAGTCACAAGAGGTATTGTTAGTTTCTTAATCATTCTATTTCAAAAGTAGAGCATTTTTCTGTTACGTGGCTTGCCAAGCAAATATGAGCAAATAAACTAGCGACATAGTCAAACATTGTGAGTCCGTCTGTCCTTACCCCTATTTTCTTTACCATATAAACTAGAGATACAAAAAACGGTGTGTGATTACAATTTTGACATGCGCTTTGTCCTATGACATGTTTGTATCACTATGAAATTGACATTGACTGTTGATCTCAATTATAGAAACATAGAAAAATGCCAGTCCAGAGGAAATTTACTGCACATCACCAGCAAAGTACTAAGTAAGTCGTGTGAGTACATCGTGAAATGGCCATGGGTTCCGTTACATTTTCAGATATATCCGACATTGACCATGACACTTTATCTCAACTATAGAAGTAAAAGTCCTGGACATAATTATATTCTACACCACATTAGTTAGGGACGCCACATTTGGTGATCTGGGGATGTCGTGTAGTAAATCATTTCGAGGTCTATTTGACTTTGAACTTGACCTTTGACCTGAAGTATATAAAACAAATCTTGTTTGAGCAAATGTCTCTAAACATTCAGTTAAGGTTCCAAATTTAGTGTATCAGTAAATTCAGTACATTTTTGGATCATCGTGTAATGTACTACTTTCAAGTGCAATGACCTGAATAATATTATTAACTTTTCCGCGGTATATTGTCTAAACCATATCAGTAAAGGATACAACATTTAGTGTGTGAGTATATCTTTGGATTTTAATGTGTCCTATGCAATGTACACGTCACTGTGACTTTCACATTAAACTTATATTTCCTAGACCAATGCCAGTCAGGGAAACCAAAGTTCGAGTGTAAATACAACTTGGAATGGCGCAGCGTAACATACGATTTATTGGTCATTGTTATCTTCACATTGACATTTGAACAAACACTTGTCCATATCAAATGCCCTACTGTAAAACAGGAATTTTTATTCTTGTGGAAATTCAACTGTGTGGTATTGTTCATAATGTTTAGATTTAAACTTTTAAATTTCACACACAAAAATAATTTGAAAGCTAACCTGGAACCTTTCGCCCGTGTACTACAGGCTTTGTCAACCAACTGATGTTTCACTGGGACTTGACATCGCTCAAGGCTGTAGTGAGCGATGTTAATGTATTGTCCCAGATGACAATCAGGAGATTGATTTTGTGTTGAGCAGACAACTGTATCCTACCACTGATACCCCTCCCAAGTTTTATGGTTTACCTACAATACACAAGACGAACATGCCCTTACGTCCTATTGTCAGTAGCATAGGGTCCATCACATACAGTAGTGCCAAATACCTGGCTAAAGTGTTGTCACCATTAGTGGGCCAGACAGAACACCACATTAAGAACACTAAGCATTTCTCGTCGGTAATTCAGGACAAAACAGTGGGCGAGGATGAAATAGTGGTCTCTTATGACGTTAGTGCTTTATTCACCAGTGTACCAGTGGACAAAGCTTTCACGGTCATAAGGGATAGATTGGCTGCAGACAGTACACTGATTAAGAGAATCCCGTTAACCCCAGATCGTGTAACAAAGTTGTTGGAACTATGTTTAAGGGTGTATCAATGTCATGACTTTGGGAAATTTTCAAAGTATATGAAAATACTTTATGATTGTATTGTATTGAAGAGCTATTTAAGATGAATGGAAAAAAAAGAAAAAGTGTACATTTTGGTGTACAACAGTTGGCTCTACGGCCATGTAAAATTTACCCCGCTTCAATAAAACCCATTTTAAATGAAAACAAATATGATAATTTGGTTTTGTGTTATTTATTTCCTATCTATGGTAGTATTTCTTCATACAAAAACTAATTTAAGCAAAAAAAGGCACCAAATGTGAAATTTATAAACCTCTAAATATCATCGATATGGTACTTTTTTGTAAATTTTGTAAGGGGCGATAACTCTTTTTACTTTAATAACTCAAAATTTTCAACACTGACCTTTCAATTTCTTTTCATATTTTGAACTGCCTTAGTATGGGCTTTCATCTGGTAGAATATAAGAAAATGTTTAATACTAGAACTATTTCATTTTCAAACTTTTTTACTTTTTTTCATAAAATAAAAAATCTAATAAAATCATGCCCTATATAAAGCCTATTTTTGATATTTAAGGATCCATATTGTTCAAGCCTGGTGCCTGTTTTGTCTAAATTTGGTTTATATATGTGGACATACCACCATAGACATGAAATAAATAAAGAAAACCCAAATTAACATTTTTGTTTTGTTTTGAAATAGATTTTACTGAAGCTTGTACTCTGATTGGGTAAAATTTGAAGAAAAAAATCCAAATTTGACATACCTTTTTCAAATCGCTGCAGCTCAAATAAAAGGACACCACCATATATATTTTTTTTCATTTTTTCATTCATAATAAATAGTTCTTCCAAAAAAACAATGATAGAAAAAAAGTTTAATACTTTGGAAAAAATGGCTCATGACATTGATACACCCTTAAGTGTACATATTTTATATATGATGGTACGTACTACCTCCAGATTCATGGTGCTGCGATGGGTTCCCCAGTGTCCCCGATTGTGTGTAACTTGTACATGGAACATTTTGAATCACTAGCATTGACTACAGCACCGCACCCACCAGGCTGGTGGTTCCGGTATGTTGACGACACACACACAAAACAAAAAAGGGAGTATGTGGATGAATTCACTGAACACATCAATGAAATTGACCCTGACATCAAATTCACTATCGAGAAAGAAGACAAGAATTCTTTGGCATTCTTAGACACCAATACTATTAGGCAACAAGACGGTACAATTAAAACCACAGTATACCGCAAAGCAACTCACACAGACCAATATCTGGATTTTGACTCGGCACACCCGGAAGAGCACAAGCTAGGTGTTATTCGAACTTTACACCAGAGGGCAGAGACAGTTATCACAGATCAGAAGGACTTAGAAGCGGAAATAAAACATGTGAACAAGGCTTTGAGTACGTGCAAATATCCTAGATGGGCGATCAACAAGGTTATCAAGAAGTTGAAAGCCCAAAAGGATAAGGCCAATAAACAGTCAACAGGAAAGAGGGAAACCAAGGGCAGCATTATATTACCCTACGTAAAAGGAAAAGGTGAGACCTTGAAAAGAGTGTTTAATAAGCATAAGGTCAATGTGTGCTTCAGACCCTACAAAACTCTGAGACAGTTATTGGTTCATCACTACAGCCTTGAGCGATGTCAAGTCCCAGTGAAACATCAGTTGGTTGACAAAGCCTGTAGTACACGGGCGAAAGGTTCCAGGTTAGCTTTCAAATTATTTTTGTGTGTGAAATTTAAAAGTTTAAAACTAAACATTAGGAATTTTTATGTTTATTGCGCGTACATGTGATTTTGTATTTATTCGCGACATCATGATTTCTCGATGGTGTCCATCTCCTTTATTTAACCTATCGGATATGAAAGCATTTATAATGCTTCCGAATGACCGGGTTTTACAGTTAACCGCATCAGCTAGGGTTACATCATTTAGTGTGTCCGTACATATTTGGATGTCGTAGTATCTCATATAACAGCGTCCCCTCTCTACAAAGACATCAGATCGGAGACAAAAATGTGTGCGTTGTTCGGAGGGAGTCGTTATAGGGAGGGAAATTTAGCTTACATTTGAAAACAGCTTGGATCCAGATCAGACGCCGCGTAGGTTTAAGGTGTTAGTCTATCGTTATTAAGTTTTTTCTGTCAAAATGTCAATTATGTAACAGCAGAGGACAGTTTTAAGCCGGCAATATTGCAGAAGTGAAATTGTTAGACATATTATTGTCTTGTTAGGGGAGAAGCCGCAAAGGTCGTTGTTGAGAGGGCCGTTGTAGAGAGGGAACACTCTATTTTAATGTCCCCGTTATCATAATACTGACAATCAACCTCATGTATGGCATCAGCTGTTCTGCAAACTATTTCCAATATCTTATCAGAGGTGGGAATCACTCATGGTGCATGCGTACATGGCGCAGTGCATCTAACGATGTTCAGGTTACTGTGACATCGACCATCATCATTGACCTCGATTATAAATATTTTTGCCAAGAGCATATTGACTCGTATACTATTTAAGCTAGAAGACCGAATTTGGTGTGCGTGTACACATTTGGATGAGGGAATGTCGCGTGTCATTTTGACTGGTGTGTACGAGAATATTTACCGGTCTGCATAAACATCAAAATGGCTTTCAGTGTAAATGAACACTTATGGGCGTCCGTAACTTACTATGATCAGTTCTAGTTTCTTATTTTACACAAATCTTAAATTATAGAAGCACATTTATTGAATCATTAATATATTTTCGATTTTTATCATCCAGGACTTTCGACATTTAATTGCGGATGACACAGTTAGATAGATAACAAATATTGACATATCTAAACACAAACGGCTGCCTAATGCATCATGTAAAACAAAACGATCCAGTATATAGGCATAGCAGAATTCATTAGGTGTACATGGGTTAATACAAGAATGGCTGGTTTCCCTTTGCTTACCATGTGTCTTTGTATTTTTGTTGTGAGACTGATGTTAGGCATTATTGTAAAAGTAAAGTCTTTATGATGATTGTTATCCTGTCAAATAAGAAACGGGACTGAGGGTAGGATACTGGTCAGTAAATCTCTCGATACAAAAACATTGATGACTAGATCGACAACGAAGTACTCCTCCAGGCATTTTTACTTTTATACACAAGTTTATCTGAATTTACTAATTATAAATAATGGATATCAGTATTTACGACACTGAGACACTGAATAGGTAGCATGTGTGTTGAAATCATTTAGAATAGCGTTCGTTGAATTCAGCTGTGTTATAATAAAATGTTCACTTATTTATCTGGCTATTTTCAACCAGCCCATACCCGGTGCATGTCAGGGCTATGATGCATTATGTAGGAAACACTACATATTTTTATGTACATGCACAGTAACTTTAAGGTATATTCTATTATTACAAATTGGCAGATTAATTTGAAATTCTGAAAACTTGGCATCTAGGGAATCCCTATGGATTAAAAGGGTTAAACACTTGAGATTCTTTTACAAATTTTACATAGCAAAACCAAATATACACAAATAAGCCGTGCCAAGAACAACTCTGCCTTACTGCATTGCCAAAATTCTACAGAACAAGTACCCTTTTTATCACAGGCTCTGCAACTTTGGTCTACACTACAAAATACTGTGTATACTACAATTGCATAAACTGCTTTAGATGTATGTGAGTATTAAATAGTGTCTTTGACGCGGCGGATGGCCTTGATTTACACTGTTTGCAATGCAATAAGTCCGTTTTATCATGGCACGAATCATATCTACACGGCAAGCAAATGAGATGTACATTGCAATCTCGTGCAAACATTGACGATTCCTGTTGATATGAAGTATAAATAATGTTAAGTCTGGTCGGGTTTCAACTTGGTATAATGAACACAAGGGTTTGAAAATAAACGCATTTATTGGAAAGAATATCCCCCTTTACCCCCTTGATATGATGATCTATGGAAATATCTGAAATACTTACGATCCCGAGAGAGAACAAGTTCTACCTCTTTTAAGAAACTGTCGAGTAGGAAGAATAAGCATATTTTAATACAACTGGGTGCATAATGGAGACCAAGGGCAATGCAAACATCTACTGAAATAACTATGCATTTTTTTCATTCTTTATTACAGTTGATTAGACGTTACGGTTGTCAAGAAGTGTGTTATGCTAAAATCGATGTTTTCATTGCAAACAGTTTTAACCTCAGTTTAAAATGGTTTGAAACTCACTTTTAAACTTGTCGCTAACATTTTAAGCTGTTGCTATATTCTACAATTATGTGCACCGCGTCTGCGTTTTCATTTGTTTAAACTGACACTACAACGGCTGCCCAGCTGTGCCACTGTAATATGCTGTAATGCGTCTTGTCTGCCGTACAGGTAATTTGATTACTTTGAGTAATAAATTGCACTGTAAACTCAAAACGATGACTCTGATATTATGAGACACCATGCATATGGTAGCATTTATAAATTTCATTATATGCCAAAAATAGTGAAATAGTGTATGCTCTGTGTCAGATATGGATCGACGATAATGTGTTTTATTGTATGATTGCTCAGTGTTGCTACAATGAATATGATTTACTCACTTTGCCTACTCCACATGTTGTACCTTCCCATGCTATCTCTGGAGTAAAGTCTTGATTGTCTTCACTTCTACATGGCAGCATGGCACAGATGTCGGTCACATCCGTTAATTGATCCTTTAACAAATAAACACATAAATATTTTTTAACCTGTATCAAAAGCAGTCCGACTAGATTAACATGTGCAAACAGGGTGGATCCAGATCAGACGCTGTGCGTAACCCCGCATCTGATTTGGATCCAACTTCTTTGTCACTCAAATTCAACTTTTCTTCATTACATAATGTATAAAATCTGGTTATTAGTTGTTTCACGGACGAGATATTGGAATCAAATGACAATTCAGCATCATAAGCGTGAAATACTACAAAACACATCACCTTAATCAATAGACAAATGATAACCTTTTATCTGAAATAATATTTCCGTGACGTCTGATTCGAGTCCAAGGGGTTAACAAAGGGTTAAACAACGGACATAAATCAAGACTTCACAGTTTAAAATAGCAGTAAAAAGGTTAGCCATTTGTCCAACATAAGTGATGTTGACGCCTTAATGCATCCCTCGTTGTTATGGATTTTTAATGGTTCTACATTGTTTTGATGAAGAACCATTTGAAATATTTCCTGCATGTTACTGGCGAATTCTTATAGCAGACTGAGAATAAATCCTAAAGTTTATTTGGTAGCTTTCTGGCTTACTAGCAGCCTATTTAAAGCAACCGCATACTATCAACACTGAAAGCAACCCATTCAAGCCCTAAAATGTCAACAATTTGGATACTGATAAGAAACAATCTAAAAGTGGGGGAAAAGCAATTGATTAACGCACGTGACGTTATTGAAGTGAAGGGTTTAAACACAAAGTTTAATATTTGATCGAAAGGATAATTGGTGCATACGTAAACAACAAACCAAACATATCTGACTTTGGTATTTAGTATTTACCCTGTCATAGTGCGAGTTTGGTCCCACAATAGATTTACACTGATCATCTGGTGGATATTTTTGACCAGCAGTAGCATTGGCATACTCGTCAAAGTGGGAATGTGTTGTCGCTTGCCTTTCAATCATGCAGTTTAAGTTGGTGCTAGAAAAGAAAGAACACACACACTTGCTTTATCTCTTTCAATAACTAGTATGGGTTATTTAGTTCTCTTGTGGATTGTTTAGTTACCAAAACATGAACCAGTCTACTTGGAATTCTAGATAGCTTAACAAATACTGGTCTAAATTTAAAAAACAGGGTAGACCCGGAACAGATGGCTCATACAAGAACCCTCTGATGTCGGTCTATACTGTTTGCAAATGTTATGATTATATTTATTAATTTGATTTTAATCATGTCCATGGTGTTGAAAACGTTTAATGACTTCTAAAGTGGGGAATGCGTTATTGTTTCCTACACATGCATTTGTGTTTAAACTACAGTGCTTCCTATAACAGGCCTCTGAACAACGGCCCCTCCTTACAACAATACTTGTCGCTGTTCCCCAAATAAGAACAATTATGACCACCGTTTTCACGACTGCAATATCGTCTGCTTAAAATCAACCTATGTTGTGTTTCTAGTTTGTTTTTGTTTGTTAACGTCCCTTTCTGCCATCTATGGGCTAATTGGACGCCCCAGAGAGAGGGGAGCGAATACAGAGAACCCGGGCGCGATGCCCTACTCTTATAATCGAAAGCGTTCTCCGGTTCTTTTAGATGCCAAGTGTAAAGCACTCATACATCGAACCTCGGATCGAACTCACAACCCCTGACGTCGTAACCGGGTGCTTTACTCCTCGACTACGTCCGCCTTTCTAAAAGTAGATTATAAGTGGACATTTTAACAGAAAAAATATAATGATGAGTGACAAACAGCTTGAATCGACATCAGACGCCGTTTTAGGCGGCGTCTATTCTAGATTCAAGCTGTTTGTAAATGTAAGCAAAGTCTTAATTTTCCCTCCCTTCTGAACAACGTGCAAATCGTTGTCTCCCTTTTGGTGTCGCTGTAAATATTGAGCACTGTACTATTTCCATTACAAGGCAAGGCTCCACACTGTTTGCAACTGATAAGAAAATCGTAATTTTCAATAAATACCCCAATTGCATATTTTAGTGCATGGGGTTTACGTTTCGTTTCCTTTAAATGGTAAAGGATAACGTCTTATCCTATGAACATGTTTGTGCTAGAGTATCTGATAACTGTTGCAAACAAATTGATGACGAACCAAACTCGGCATTTGATCTGACACCAAGTGGTTTGACATTATGATTGCACATGACATTATCATTTATTGCATTGCGTTTGAGAATTGTTTGGTTCATATGGATGACAAAAGTGGTCTCGACCGTCACTGCGATACCCACCTGTCGAGGTCATCAATGAACTCTTGAAAGGCAGCTATTGTGCAGTTATAGAAGATCCAGCCGTTTCTGTTATATGTGAAATTATCATGAGTTGGTCCTCCGAAGCCGTCCATGATATAGCCACTGTCCTCGGGACAGTCGTTCCCGTCTCCATTATGACTGGCGTTGAGACTGTTTGAGAAAAAAACTACAATATGCAATGATCTGTTGAGCAGTTAATCAAAATAATTGAGCACGTTTAGAGTTCAGCTTTTAGGAGTAAAACGTATTATTGTATAGATATAATCGATATTGAACTCCCGGAAAACCCCACATACAACTTTAAGACAAACAAAAAGTGCCCCATTCAGCTTACTTGAATAGGTGAATATTTCAAACAATAAGCAGAAAATATTGAAAAAGGTAAGAATTCATTATATAAGGGTTAAACACGTTTTATGCTGGAAGCCGGTTTACCAGTGTGTATACAGTGAAACCCCTCTAAACCGGACATGTGTGGGGACAACAAAAATGTCCGGTTAAGAGGGGTTTCCGGTTAAGAGGGGTTTTGACTTGTTTCTAGTATGGAAGATAGCTGACCACTTAAAGCAGGTTGAAGTAAAGCAGAATAAGCCTTAAGGCGCATTCTGCTTTACTTCAACCTGCTTTAAGCTATCATCTGCTAGAATGTACAAACTATTTTCTTCAGTGTAAGAATAAACCAAAGACGTAAAAAGGCGTATTTATGGTGTAATGGGTTAAAATAAAGAATGGTTGGAAACGGGACCAAAGGTTTTGTCCGGTTTAGAGAGAATTCCGGTATTTAGAGGTTCCGGTTTAGAGGGGTTTCAATGTATTTGGCGATCAGGTTGAAACTTAAGAAAGCACTGTTGAGCCGAATTATTCACACTACGAATTCTTCACACCTGTGAGGAATTCGTAGGAATTTCATACGAATATGTCACACATTTGTGAATAATTCGTACTTACTCTCAGCCCCCCCTGACAGTAGATACGAATTCTTCACATGTCGATTTTTTTTAAAAACGAATGTAAAAAATGTGTGCATACGAAAACGTCACACTTTCCAAAAAGCTTTTAGCCACCAAACGGATAGGGGGACATATTAGGTTTGCTTTACTTGATAGATGATTTATATTTCACATAATGACAAAACATATGTACTAGACTGCCTGTTTAAATTGGGTCATAAGGTAAAAGGTCAAGGTCACATGGGGTACAAATGTCACATTTTCGGCACACGATATAACTAATTATAGACACATAAAACTGAAAAATAGCATGGTAATAATAGCACTTTGGTGACCATATAATTTACTCGATTCCGTCGTATCGGATATTATTCGGTCCTTCTGTACGATGCATTCTAAGAACTTTATAAATGTATGGACCGGTTTCTGTGTCACCGGCTGAAGGCAATGATGACACGTCGGGGTCGGTCAACTTACCGTAGACTGTCTGTCCGATCGTCCGACTGTCATGGTTTTGTTTTTTACTGAAGTTTTAAAGGTGAAATTTCATTTAAAGAGTTTAATGAGTAGACGTGTATTGCAAACACAGTTCATAATTATTGTATAAACACCGTGAGAGGTATTCCCCTTTCTACTATTTTCCGAGAGATTCTGCCATTCCGAAGCTTTTGAAATTAAAATTTCATTAACGACTATCGCGGCAGTTTGTTCGAATTTTCAAACCATTCAGATTTTTTTCAAATTCTGCATGTTGCTAGTATATACCCTGTTGTGCAGAAATATGAAATAAAATAGGGAGTCCCCGAACTGGTTCTTTTCTTAATAGCTAGTTTTTTGGTATACCCCTAATTATCCAGAGACACGTGCTGTTGATAATACAATCTCAGAACACCCCTCTTCAGCTTTGTAATTTTCCTTAGATATTGGGTTATTCATATGTTTTCATAAAAAAGAAAAGAATATGAGGAAGTAGCATAAAAACATGGAAACAACATTTTATTCGTCAATAAAGGGAACACATCAAATAGTTATTTTTCAAAAAATGTCTCCTACAGTTCTTACATTCAGATTTTGCCAATATGTTTCACAAATATTAATAAAGCATTAATTTACTGAAATCACTAATTACAGTTATGGTTACCCGAACTATTTTTTCTACAAAATACAAAGCCTGCATGTAGAGTAACGCATGTCTATCCAATTACATATAGGGCTATCTATAAATGATATATGTTAACCACTTTTTAAATGCTAAAATGTGTCAAAATCCACTGTTTAATCGTCAGCAATATATCACTTTACAAGCATTATTAGTATATATAACTTATCGTGGACGCCAAATTATATGACCACACCATTAACTCATTGAGCCCTAGTGACGCATATATGCGTACTCTACAAAAAGTGTACCTCTGTAGATCACACTTGTCTAATGCAAACAGTGAAGTCCCTGATTAGAGGGCTCCCACAGGAGCCCTCTAATCAGGGACTTCACTGTTTGTCATTTTGCAATATATTATAAAATACAACACTAGATAGTCTAAAATGAACCAGCCTTTATTGTAAACTTGATTTGTCCATTGGAAATCTCAGGGGATAATGAGTTAGGAAAAAATACAAATTTCAAATATAAACTATATTGAATTGGTTAAAGGGAGACAACACATCAGAAGTTTTTGCAAAAGTTGCTTCCCTTTGACTGTAAAAAAATGAAACTGGCGCGATATTCCTTAATCGAAAGAGATTGATGTATAAAAGTGTTTTGCATGAGGATCATAACTCCTGCATCAGTGCGGTGAGAGTAATTCCTTCTTTCCTTGTGTTCTGCCTATAACTCCGGTTCTACTATTGTTTATCAGATGAACTTTCATTTATGGAAATAGTTTGGTGAGGGGAAGTGCCTTGCACATGGTTCATAACTCTTGCATCAATACCATGAGATAATAATAATAATTTCCTTTTTATACAGTTTATTTTCTGGCAGATAACTTCTGCTGTACTGAAGCTGGGATTTTTAGTTGTTCGACTGATCATTGCTGGCAGTTGACACATGTTTCCCGAAGAACACGCTTCTAGTTATATAACTCGGAACACGTAACAATCACAGCACGACCATACGTGATGTGCAAAACTCAGGTCTAATCAGCACAAAGACCAATAGCACAGATAACTTTGAACTTGTTGATTTTCAAAATATAAGTATTGGGGTGGTGTTACTGGTGGCAGTGTGGGGTATAGGGTGTCCTGTATTCTACAGGATTATAGAACAATTTGGAAAAAATCTTACTGTAAATGAAAACGTTTCGATGCAGACTAAAATCCGTAGCTCAACGGACACGGTCACAGTGCACGTTTGAGCTATATTGATTTTAAAGTATGGTAATCGGGTTGTTGAGTATTGCCTTTGGCTTTGTTATTGGAAGCGTCCTTCAGTGCTCATGACCAAAGTGGTCATTTTCCCAGAAGAAACTTCTGCTTATGACGAAACGGTAAAAACAATTCTTCAAAGAAGTCATGCTTCATTTTTATATAACACTTCTTGTTAGTCTGTTTGTTAGTTTGTCTGTCTGTCCTCAAATTTAACCTTTTCCATATTTTTTTTAAAAATAAAGGGACAGGTATTGGAAAAAATCTGACGATTTGTTTTATCTGAGTGGCAAATAGTTTGAGCTTGTGTCTGACCTGGCTCTAAACTGATTTCAATGAACATACTCGTTTAAGCACAAACATGTAAATTGCAAATGAGAACGTGATAACCCTATTTCCGTTGTCCGTCGTCGTTGTGTTCGCGAATTGTTCTTTAAAGACCTCCTTGGAAACAACTGGGCCAATTTCATGAAAAAAAACTTCATAGGATTGTTCCATGTATGGTTCCCCTTTAGATTTTATCAAATAAAGGTTATGCAAGAAAGTGTGTTACAGCATTGTGACCAAGAATGAGTCATCTAGCGCTGATTAATGATGAGATGAGGGATGGTTTCAGGAAGATGAATTAGGCTAAGCTCATTTGCTTACAAGCAGCGCATGAGATCAAAACCGCCAACATGTTTTTCTTTAAGTTTATAACAGAGGTGATTATCTCTGTCCAATAAACTAAAGCCCTTAAATAGCGTTAACATAGGGAGGTCTTTGGGGTTATACAAATGATACAGTTTTGACCATCTACATGCACTTGTACATGATTGGTTTCTAGTAGTCTAGCTTGAACAATAAGGCCATGAGTAGGTGGGATAAGTTTAGATATGAGAGCTTAGTGAAAACTTGCCCAATTTTAATGTCGCCATTACAGTAACCATGGGCTGCAAGAAGAGCGACTCCGACCATCATGGCCCTCTTGTTTGAGGCTGATTGCAGATCTGAACATTTACACATGTATACACAACAGATGAATGTGTTACGCGATACTCTGTCATTCAATAAGTAGCAACAGCGCTAACTTTGGTATCTGTTGCAGATGTTGTATAGGAAATATTTAAGTATTTTTGAAAATTCGAACAAACTGCCGCGATAGTCCTTAAATACCGGACGGGCAACGGTTTTAAGACGGGCGACCATCATCGCCCGATATTGGTTATCGTGGGTTCAATATATGAATGAGGTTTACAAAGACGCACTGATTTCACTTCTTTGTTATGTTGCTCACTTTCTTACATGGAACCATACTACCGATTGCCTTATCGTGTAGTCCAGATCATGGGCATTCAGTAAAAACGTGCAATACTGTGGGAGACCGAAAGGAAACCGGTGTTATCCGGTTGCCAGTCGGGTGCCGGTGTAAAGACGAAATGTGCCCCCCCCCCCCCCCCCCCATTCTAAAGAGTGACACATGAGGACAATTTTTGACGTAGAAAACTGTCCTTGGGACTTGCTTTGGCATAATACATGTAAAATGACCCGGGAGGTTAATTTTCTGAGTCGAAAAATATCCCGGGGTCACAATTCTGAGTGGTAGGGTCACTTTTCGTCATTACAACGGCCGGTATATGATAGACAAACGCCGGATGGAGACGGCCTTGTCCGACTTCTGACACACTTGTATACGTTTGTATATTTGGTCAAAAGCTTTCTCGGGTCCGATCGACGTGTAAGGTGCCCGGAATCGACCGATTTTAAGGCGATGTCGTTTCTATGACCGTCGTTGAAACTAGCTTTTAACTCCACTTTAAAATCAAACCGAGGCCCAGAATTCTGAGTTCATACTATGTTAACAGTATTTCAATCATATCTCGACATAAAGCTAATTGCATATGGGAGAAGAAACAGGATGCACGTCATAAACTGTATCAGGTAAAACATTGCATCTGGGTAAAAGCACCGAATTTCCGATAGCCAGCTTGAAGGCTCCTCCAAATGAAAAAGCCCAAATGTTCAGATTGGGATTCGAATCAACAGCAGTAAGGAGCCAATTGAGTGTAAGTTATAGTCACTATGAGCACTGGACCACGGCCACGGGTCCCATCTCTCCCCATCCCGTTAAGAATACCAACAATCTACCAGCATTCGGCAAGCAACCTGTCGGTTGTCTGCCTATTATGCCTCAAAGGAAGCCGGGAACTAAGCATAAACTCAACGGGACTTAAGTTTGATCATTGGATAAAAAAGGCTGTACTTATCCACAGATAATTCATCGGATTTAGGTCGGCTGTTAAAGAGCATTTTTGATCAAATCGTAAACACTGCATGTAAAAGTGGATAACACAGTTTTAGCGCACCCGCTTCTTAACAATGCATCCCGAGTTCGATCCCGGGTCATGACAGTACGTGAAAGGGTCGCCTGTTTTCCCTAGTACTCTAGTGTCATCCCACAAAACGACGCAATACACCATCTTTTGCGCTATGGAAAGTGATTTGCCTAATCTGTTAGAACTTGTTTCATAAAGAAATGTTAAACGAAAGGTGATGTGTGAAGAATCCGTAGGTACCAACAGGTCGTTCAAAAAGGGGGTACGAAAATCTCACACTGCCATTGTGTGACATATTCGTACGAAATCTTCACACATTGGTCACACGAGTGGAAGAATTCGTACCCTTTCGTACGAATTCTTCACACCTCTAATTACGGTGTGAAGAATTCGTAGTGTGAATAATTCGGCTCAACAAAGCACTCTAATAACAATATTCACCGTTTGTTTTAACTTAGTTTATTTCTAAAATATTTTCTAAAACATCTCTATCCCTTTCACGATCAACTTTATCATGAGGTTTTTACCTCTTCACAGCCACAGGTACTTGACACATACTTTATTATCTATTAACCCCCCCCCCCCCTTTTTAAAAAAAAAAAAAAAAAAATTTTTTTTTTTTATTATACTTCTATTATAGATACAAGGTAAACAGCGCAATTCAACACTTAGTCTTTACTATCGACTTAAGCTGATGCTAAAATAGACTCGATCGCCGATATTTTCTTGTGGTACCCTCGGGAAATGATTAATTTATCACTATCTACTTTTTATTTCATTAAATTCCGTCAAATAACGCCACAGTATGTGAATTATAACGAAAATAAGCATAAAAAAGTTTTCTGTCGTTCTCTTGGTACATAGCAACGAATGTACATGTAGGGGTGATCTGTTATTTGTCCACAATAAACGGCCTATGCCACTGGAACTTTCACCAAATATTATAAATCATCTTTAAATGAAATATTATCAGTTTTATATAATTTACATAGAATGCAAAATTAAAAGAAACTTTACCTGTTTAATTTTGACCAATGAGATCGCTCCGTTCATTCAATTCATTCCGGTATTCAAAATGGCATTCACAATGAAATGAGTCTTTCACTTGTCAATTTCATGCCAAATTACATGTATATTTCATATAGCTGATAGTGAAGAGGGTCATGTTCCGACACAAACGCGTTTGCTCTAATGAAATTAGGTGAACGTTCCAGCCGTAAAGGCCGTTAAATGTGCAAACCGACTAGATTACCCCTTATTTTGGGCAATAAATTCTGTACCAAGAGAACGACAGAAAACTTTTTTATGCTTATTTTCGTTATAATTCACGTACTGTTGCGTTATTTGACGGAATTTGATGAAATAAAAAGTAGATATTGATAAATTAATCCTTGCCCGAGGATACCACAAGAGAATATCGGCGATCGAGTCTATTTTAGCATCAGTTTACGTGGATAGTAAAGACTAGGTGTCGAATTGCGCTGTTTACCTTGTATCTATAATAGAAGTATAGTAAAAAAAAAAAAAAATTTTTTTTTTTAAGGGGGGGGGGGTGTTAATAGATAATAAAGTATGTGTCAAGTACCTGTGTTCACAGCTATATTGTCGTTTGCTTCAATAGCGTTGTCTGCAACATCGTTTCTAAGTTAGATTTATTGTATTAGATATGTAAAGCGCACCAAACCAATAAGCAAATGCTTTACACCATATCAGTCATCTTATTATACATCACTTTCCAGAGTTTAAAGACTTTTCACAGTTTATAAAAGAAAATGTTTGTATTCTTACCCTTCTTTTCGAAAAATAACTTTAAAGAACTACCCCTTTTTAACGAGTATAAAAATATCACAAATTTTAATAAAAAGATCAAATTTTATACATGTATATGCATTGTTGTATACATATACAAGCAGAGAAAAAAACAGTTTCTTTTGCATAATACATTTAAACATCTCTTATATTTTGCAAGAACTAATTCAAGTGGCCATTTTTCTCAAAATAAAACAACATTTTTTGCAAACTGAGATTTTCACGAAAATGAAGCAGGGGCATTCAGAGTGACCACATTGAAAATTATTTACCATATCTCTAGAACAGAATAGCAAAACAATTAGAAATGATGACTGTCTATGTGACTACCATTGAGTGAACGCTTAATACAAGTTTGACTGTAAAAGTTTACTCGGATTACAATGTTTCGTAACAAATGGCTGGTAAGATGCTACAAAATAAATATAAGTGTAGATATTTAACCCTTTACTCCGTAGCTTTTTTCAGTATTAAATACAGATGGTTGTTCAAAACAGGATGAAAATAAAGCAGACTCCATTTAGCTTTACTCTCAGTCTGATTTAAGCTACCGCCTGCTTAGATCATATCGGATTTTTTTTGTATATATTCATGACTGTAAAATTTGAACTATTTTCGTGAGTGGAGGAATAATTTAAATGCGTTTAAATGAGTAAAGTGTTCCCTCTCTACAACGGCTCTCCCAACAACGACTCCTCCTTACAACGACACTCGCCGTAATTCCCTTAACGGGATAATTAAGTCTAACTATTTTACTGCTGCAATATCGTCTGCTTAAGATTGTCGTTTGCTATTTTCTCTCACAGTTACATATAAGTGGAGATTTTGATAGCATACATATATTTACCAGTGACAAACAGCTTGAATCCTGATCAGACGCCGCGTTACGCGGCGTCTGATCTGGATTCATGCTGTTTGCAAATGTAAGCCAATTCTTAATTGTCCTTCTCTATAACGACTCCCTCCGAACAACACACACAATATGTGTCTCCCATTGGATGCCGTTGTTGAGAGGGAACACTGTATCTATTGGGTAAAGGGTTGATGTAGGAAAAAGAAATTACAAACATTAACTGTCAGACCTGTATCTCTACGATTCTTCTGCCGCACATCTAGCTAACTAGTAGCTATCATGTGTTGCGGATCCAGATAAAACTAGCTCGTCATTGGCGGAATCAACAGCTGTACCATCGGCACAATAGTTGTGTTCACTAAAAAATGTTTTTCTTTCGTTTGCGCCGCACATTTGCCGATTTACAAAACACTCCAACCTGTAGAGTGTATAGGTAATTGTATCGGAATCCAACATTCTTTTAGCATGCAAACAACCCTTATAGTACGACATCTAACGTTCTTCAATTTCTCCAGTAATAATTCATTGCGCCAAAATGTTTATGATCTTTTCAAGGGTACGTACGAACGAAATAACACACGCAAAAGTGTACTGATGAACTGAAATGCATCAATTTTACCGCAAATAAAACTTAGATTTAAATATAATATTGTAAGCTGCTTTGTTTGATACATGAAGTATCCGCAAATGTTGGTGTACTCATTTGGACGGATCCGACCCTCGATTAGTTGGCCAACGATACCATGCAAACAGGTCGTTTTTATGCCCCCCTTTAGGGGGAGCATATAGTCGCCGCTTTGTCCGTCCGTCCGTGTTTCCGTCCGTCTGTCCGTCCGCGCTAACATCTTGGGTTTAGTGGACTAGGTGACATAACACAGAACAAAAGAAAACAATAGAGCTGTTCATTCCGTTAGTCTTTGTTGGGTTTATGTGGCTTTTTTTGTTTATGTGGCTTCTTTATATGGCTTTTCACACCTTTTTAACAATGGTAAAGTCACATAAACCTGAGATATTAGAATGTCCGTCCGTCCATCACGCTTTTTTGTCCGGAGCATATCTCTTGAACGGTACACCGTAGGTTGATGAAACTTGATACAGTGATAGAAAATGACAGAAGGAGGTACAGTACACAAGAACCGAAACTCTCTCATCTTCCAATATTGAATTATCGCCCTTTTTCTCATAAAAAATCAATTTTGTCCGGGGCATGTCTCTGGACTGTTACATCGTAAGTTAATGAAATGTGTTACAGTGATAGAGGATGACTGAAGGAAGTGCAGTACACACGAACGGTAACTGTCACATCGTAAGTTAATGGAACTTGATACAGTGATAGATGATGACATAAGGAGGTGCAGTACACATCATCTGTACTGTCATCTCCCAATATTGAATTATCTTCCTTTTTCTATTTAAAACAAATCCAATCGTCTGGAGCATGTCTCCTGAGCATTGCATTGTAAGTTGATGAAACTAGATACAGTGATAAGTGATGAAAGAGAGAGTACTATACTCAAGAACCATAACTCTGCCATCTCCCAATATTGAAGTATCTCCCTTTTTCTTATAAAAAATCAAATTTTCTGTAGCACTGTAACTTGATGAAACTTGAAACTGTGTTGGAGGATGACAAAAAGAAGTGTAGTACACAATAATTATAGCTCTGTCATCTCCAAATATTGAATTGTCTCCCTTTTTTCATAAATAATTCATTTTTTGTCTGAAGCATATCTCCTGAACGTTACATCATAAGTTAATGAAAGTTGATACTGTTTTCAACTACTAAACATGCTATACCTTGGGCGTTTTCTTTGTGGGGAGCATCCATCATTGGGAACGATATTCTTGTTTGTAAATTGTCACGATCCGAGGCCAATGATGAGCTCCGATTTGCTAACAGAACACGCTACATGTCATGCTTTTGCGCCGCAATTTTGGTAACCAAGAAATGTTGTCACATTTCGGGGTATATACAGTTTTCAGAAATATCTTGTCGAATCGGAATAACGTTTAAAAAACGAATATCGTCGAAGTAACACGGAAACGCAGTGAACCGTTACAGATCTAAGACCTTAAGGGGGTAGGTGCACCTTTGGAAAGTATTTACCAAATTCTTCAAACTTTGCATACAGACAGTAAAATTAGTTTCTATGACAAAACTGGTGAAAAAAGTGGGGGTACCGGACCTTTCTTTTTCACAATTTGAGATATTTCAAGGCTACCCCCCTAAAATTGAAGCTTCATAAAAACTCCTACTTTTTTGTACTACTGTTTTTCAATCTTTATTTAAACAATCTATTTGTACAAAAAGTATCCTAATTTATATTACCATAGTAAGAATAAACCCTGAAAATAATGTTTTTTCAAGATCCAAAATAAAAATGTTTGATTTCACCGGAAAGGAGTAAAATTTACCCCACCCACTTTTTTATAATGGGAGAATAATGCACAGTGAAAATTGCCCTACAAATTGTAGCAAACTAATTACCAAATTTTTTATTTGTTGTTTTTAGCCTGGCAAACATAAAGTTTTAGTGAAATAGCAAATAAAAACACAGGGTCCCGGATCTTTTAAAAAAGATATAGATCATTTTATCTAAAAAAATCCATTTTTTCTCATTTTTTCACTTTTTGGTGTATTTTTACCAAAAATAATTTTTTTCAAAAAAATTTCATTTTATCTATTGAGTTATCTATAATTTATACTAAAACTGTACTACCATGAAAATTTCATGCTTTTATTCTGAGAAATTGAAATGAAATCGGATGTAACAAAATGCAACCTACCTATGAAAACAGTGTATGCTGTAAACTACGAATAGGACATAAAACTTAAAAAGTCCCTTCCGGAACGAAAATCCAATTTTTTCCCGGGAAAATAATATTTTATTACTGTATGCATTCACCGAAAATGAGTTCTTAACATTTTTTTGAAAATGAGTTCGTAAAATTTTTCGGAAATTTCATAATGCTCAAAAAGACAGGCCGACATCCTTAAGGTAGTATAACAACGTAATTTCAAAACATGTGGCAAACCGCTTTGTTAGCGGTGTCTGGTTAGGTTCAAAACTGTTATGATGTCATTGATAGTGAAAAGGTGGAATACGTGGGTTGTTCCAGTAAATCGTGGACTGGACTTACTGTAGAAAAAGTTATTACCGTTTGAGCTTGAAATGTTCACGTATGTTATATCCATGCATTGTAAGTGTACACACAAAATTACATCAAACTATGTGTAAGTTTAACATTTCTGTACACAACATAAAACTACAGCGTTTGCTTAAGACGACGTCATAGTCTTTCAAGATTGAACATCATGTACAAAAAACGTTTACTGCTTTTACTTGCGATGTAGCTTTACCCACTTCTGGTACACGTTGGAGAACCAATTACTGTCTAACGAACGATTAAATTGTTGAATTGCCTGCCTCACTTCATATCTGTCCTCAATTGGTTACCCTGAAGATGTACTTGTAAATATGGGAAGTGCGAAAAGTCTAGTAGTGCGAGGTCTGGTGAATATGGTGGATGCACAACTCGCTGAAAACCAAGTACATCGATTTCTAGCTGCATCCTGCCAGCTGTATAGCTTGGGACATTGTCTTGGGAATAGATAACATTCTCGATGTTATTGTACAGATTCGGACGCTGTCGTAATGCGTTCATAAGGTTCTGGCTAATTGTCTAAAGTGAGACAAATAGTTTAATAAACCCTTCACTTAGGATCCCAGCTGCTTTTTACATGAACAACGGTTTCATTAATTTTGGGTAAATTTGAATTTCGTTATAATTTGATGCACACATGAATCTTAGCAGACGTTAAGCAGAATAAGGGTTCATCAAGAATCATAAACAGTCACTTACCTCTGAATAGATATTTTTCGCTGCCGCTGATTGCGAGTAGCGAGGCGCGGTACGCGACTAGCTTGAGAGGGGTTTCTCAATAAATTCGGACCTTATTTCTTTTTTGTCGTCTGCTTATTTTCTAAAAACAAGTGGATTGCTTTTCATCACTTATGCACTAATATAAAGTTTTGTCACGTATACTGAACATCAAATTTAATCTAGTCTTTATGATTTGGTGGCATGTGCATATACGGTTTAACCCCTTACTCCATAACCTGTTGCTAGTATTGAATATATGTGACCCCTTGTAGTAGGTTGAAAGTAAAGCAGAATGCGCCTTCATACGCATGATGCTTACTTTCAGTCTGCTTTAAAAGACATTTCTTCAGTCCTTTGATGGACTACACCCCCCCCCCCCCCCTTGTGCTCGATAGGCGTGAAAGTAACGTTGAAGCAGTGGCAAAGTGTGCCCAGCCAATGACACTAATCTCAAGTTGTCTCTTCGAGACGATCCAAATGAGAAGTAAGACCATAGGATTTGGTGCTGAAATGATTGAGAAAATGTTAGATTGGTTCAGTTTACTCCCTCTTATCTGGAGCCCTGAAACTGTAGCCATGCTGGTCTATGCACAATACAGTTTTACCAGATATGAATTGTGGGTGTAAAATTAAGAGACACAGACTTAATTTACTACTTAGCTCATGGCATCATGCTTCTAGTTTTAGATATGACATCAGATGTCTTTTTATAGATAGATATTGGAAGCTAGGTGTTTTGTTATGGTTTACTACCAATTTGTTTTAATTAACTATTTGTACAAATTTACCATACATTGATAGCAATATAATAAATGGCCTCAAGTGAGTTAATCACAATTGTGGTGTTTCATCATTTATTTACAAGAGTGAGATGGTAGAGATGTACAGCAAACTGCTGTTTCATACTACAGTGTCCGTATGAGCATGCACAGTAGTTTTGTTTCAAGAAACTTCATGAATAAAGTTTGATATATAGAATAATAGTTTAATCTGAGGAATCCTATAAGTAGCAAGGATATGGGTTAAATTATTGTTTTGCATTTCTGTACATTATAATTTTTAGTCAGAGTTATGCTATATCCTTGAATGTATATTTTTTGCTTTTCAATCCAAGATATAACAATTCTTTGTAAACCCCCAATATCATACAATTTTGCACACCCATCTGCAGCATGACTTCCACCACCCATTCCGCTGAATATATTTTTTAAAGATATTTCTTGTTTCAACGGGTTTTCCTCACCAAACTATCAAATATAAGTTTCGGGCCTCACATGAAACGCCTGACTTATTCAAGGTAATACAGGTATGGATAACAATCATGATTTGAGCAAGGAAACTGTCCCAGTAGGGTTTATCACCGAAAGTAGGTCAGGAAATGTCTTTAAGCTATATCTGCTAAAAAGAAATATTTTTATGATACATATTCCTATATTCACTGCATCTTCAGTGGAGGAATAAATTTATATATATTTGATAGTTTGGATAGTAAAACCCGTTGGAAAAATTATTGAGTGTGAGAATGCAGGGCCTCTCTAGACAACTTGAGATTAGTGTCATTGGCTGGGCACACTTGCCACTGCTTCACCGTTACTTTCACGCCTATCGAGCACAAGGGAGGGGGGGGGGGGTAGTCCATCAAAGGGCTGAGGAAATGTCCTTTAAAGCAGACTGAAAGTAAGCATCATTCGCATGAATGGCGCACTCTGCTTTCCTTCCAACCTACTACATGTACAAGGGGTCACCTATATTCAATACTAGCAACAGGGTATGGAGTAAGGGGTTCAACAGTATATACACATCCCACCAAATCGTAAAGCCTAGATCAAATTTGATGTTCAGTGTACATTACAAAACTTTATATTAGTGTATAAGTGGTGAAAGCAATCCACTTGTTTTTAGAAAATAAGCAGACGACAAGAAAAAAGACGATAATTTATTGAGAGACCCCTCTCAAACTAGTCGCGTACCGCGCCTCGCTACTCGCTATCAGCGGCAGCGAAAAATGTCTAATAATAGGAAGCGTTCATCGTCCGTCTAGCCTTTTACCATGTCTACTAGGACCACACCTCTCATATCCATGAAGACCATACACATCACTTTCCCCATGGACTTCACAACCTTTGCCTTCTTTGGTGGGGGCTGTCATGGTTTTTCCACACCATCGACATCCGCTTGTCTTCTGGTTCGTAATAATGGACCCATGTCTCATCCGTGGTAATAAAACGGGACAGAAAGGTGCGGTCACGTTCAACATTACGAAGAAATGTTTTTGACGCCACAACTCTAGCCCGCTTTTCTTCCTCCGTTAATAACCTAGGTACCCGCCGAGTATGATATTTTCAAGTCAGATTTTAATATGCGTTGGACAGTTTATTTACTTATTCCAGTATACTTGGCAACATTTCTCACTGTCGATGGCGTATTTTTCAGCCTTAATGTTACCTACGTCCTTGCACAGGTAATCGGCTCATAGTTAAAGTGCTCTCTATATAGGTAATATAATAAAGGGAAATAACACGAATGTCCACCCACCACGTTTGATCGCGAATTATTTTACAGTCATGCGAAGACTGGGATGAATGAAACCCACCCACATAATCAGCACTTAATTAAAAACCAAACGGCACAAACTTTTAATATCTACCTTACCATAGTAAAGCGGGATGGACTCAAACGTTTAGGTATTGCAGTGTTTTCCTGAACTCGGAAGAGAAGTCATCGTCTACTCAAGCACGATTTGCCAGGACGAAACGCGGGCACATGTGCCTTTTGCACACGGAAGACTGACTTGGATCGATTAAGTATCAATAAATAATACATTCACTTACATTGACAGTCACAATGTCATGATTTCTATTGAGGTATATTAGTTTCTTTCGGTTCTTATATTCATAACACGTTTGAGCTCCATTTTGTGTAATTGAAGTATGGAGCGATTTCATTGGCTGTTTGGTCCATACGCTAAATTTAGATCAGCCATCTCAATTATAAACAAATCAGATGGCCCAAATGTCAAAATTCAGGAATTCATTTGAAAGCGATTTAACAAGTAAACCATGGTTTTCTCATGGTAGGTATCATTTAACAATACAAATGCCCCTCAAAAAAGCGTGTAAGGTGTTATTTCTCTTATTATTTGGCAATTTCCGTATATTGTATATTGCATTTCTCGAGATCTGTCAAAATGCACATATACTGGTTCCCGCCTGCTGTTACTACATTGAATTCTAGCGACGGTAACAAGTACTGGTTTCAATTGATTGACCAATCACTACGACTGTTGCAATTCCCCAGCCTCGATTTGATTTATATCAAATTGATATCATGCGTGTTATTTGCTTGACAGTGCCGAAACTGAGTGATAAACCTCAATAAAGATTCGGATTTGATGTAAATAATTGTGATATTTATTGATAACTTATCTATCCCAAACAGTCATTTGTGTGCAAAAAGCGGTTATGCCCTCTATAAGTCTTGGCAATTCGTGACCGCTGCGCCGACGACGTCTCTTCCGAGTAAATAAAAAACTGCAAAACGGTAACTTTTGAGTTCATGACTCTTTATCGCGACTGGTATACATGCTTGGTGTCATTCGAATCATACTGAATTGCTTAAGGATGTCGGCCTGTCTTTTTGGGCATTTTGAAATTTCCGAAAAATTTTACGAACCCATTTTCCGAAAAATGTTAAGAATTCATTTTTGGTGAAGGCATACAGTCATAAAAGACTATTTTCGCGGGAAAAATTTGGATTTTCGTTCCGGAAGGGACTTTTTAAGTTTTATGTCCTATTCGTAGTTTACAGCATACACTGTTTTCATAGGTAGGTTGCATTTTGTTACATCCGATTTTATTTCAATTTCTCAAAATATAAGCATGAAATTTTCATGGTAGTACAGTTTTAGTATAAATTATTGATAATCCAATAGATCAAATGATATTTTTTTGAAAAAAATATTTTTGGTAAAAATACACCAAAAAGTGAAAAAATTAGAAAAAATGGATTTTTTTAATAAAATGATCTATATCTTTTTATAAATATCCGGGACCCTGTGTTTTTATTTGCTATTTCACTAAAACTTTATGTTTGCAAGGCTAAAAACAAGAAATAAAAAATTTGGTATTTAGTTTGCTACAATTTGTAGGGCAAATTTCACTGTGCCTTATTCTCCCATTATAACAAAGTTGGTGGGGTAAACTTTACTCCTTTCCGGTGAAATCAAACATTTTTATTGTGGATCTTGAAAAAACTTTATTTTCAGGGTTTATTCTTACTATGGTAATATAAATTAGGTTACATTTTGTACAAATAGATTGTTTAAATAAAGTTTTAAAAACCGTAGTACAAAAAAGTAGGAATTTTTGTGAAGCTTAAATTTTAGGGGGGTAGCCTTGAAAAATCTCAAATTGTGAAAAAGAAAGGTACGGGACCCCCATTTTTTCCCAGTTTTGTCATAGAAACTAATTTTACTATCAGTATGCAAAGTTTGAAGAATTTGGTATTTACTTTACCAAGGTGCACCTACCCCCTTAATACGCGGACAGGTTATAGAATGACCAGGCTTCCTCTGGTTTTCAAATTGTTTTTCGATCAAACGTGATGGATGAAAATCCGTGTTATTTCCCTTCATTATATCTATATACATAGGGCACTTTGACTATGAGCCGATTCCCGGTGCATCCTTGTAGGGTTTACTACCACGGTGTACACTATCTGTCCATCCGTCGTTAAACCTGCCGTGCCACTTGAACGCAAGGCTCCTGGAAACACTACTGTATATTTATGTTCATTTTAGTTTCTTAAATGTGTCTGTAGGCGTCAAGCCGGTCTGTACACATAAACTAGTTTGCCGTTCTGAGCGCTTTCTCTTCTTCCAACGTCGTTATTTTCACAAACGAGAAATGCTGACGAATGACATTCAAAGATGTGCGATTTTCATATAAATAACGTCTGACGTTTGAAATCTTCTGTGATAACGTCCTAATGACAGCAATATAAGCAGACAATAATTTGTCGCGCTTAATTTTAATGTAACAGGAAAATTACAATTTCTTTAACGCACACTTTCACCTGTTTTATTGAAATCGAATGGCTGAAGCTATTTGCAGAACATTATGACGAGTGAACGTCAGATAAAAAAATTACAAGCAAAGTCCACGATTTACTGGGACAACCCTCGTAGATCTAGCTAATTTGAGCGTGTTAACTCTTTTCATCGTGAGGTCTTTGACCCTTCACCACCATATTGTCGTCTGCGCCAATATTGTTGTCTGCATTATCGTTTCAACGTTATTTAAGGCAGTATAATTGACTTTATTTCAAAACAAATGGCAAACAGTTGTGATCCTGATCAGACGCCGCGTTACTGATCAGAGTGAAAGGGTTAAGAGCGAATGAGTTAACACAAATGACGCAGGTTTCTCTGTCCTGCCAACACAACAACAAAGCTGGTTCAATAGACTTACTTATGGCCAAGCTCATGTGCTGCAGTTGAAGCATCAAGTCCTAAATTGCCATCGTCTTCATTTATTGATACATCGTAAACTGGGAAGCAAATTCCGCCAACATAGGCAATACCTGTAAGAACAGAAATTTCATCTAAGTAAATATCTATTCGAAGATTTCTGTTTGATGACTGATAAACATACATTGCTTCTCAGCCAATCGAATGACGCAGTGTGACACAACCACAAATAATTCACTGTGACATTGACACATGCTTTAAATCATAGCAAAATGTTTTGTGTATCATATGTCCTATTCTATATACAATATAAAAAAGATACTGTGTGCGTATATTTTAGAATTGCGTAGTGTCTCGTATGAGTTTAAGGTCAGATTGATCACAGACTGGACACAATATTAAACCCGTATACAAGAAAACGCTTCTATCTGTCTGCAGCCCGTACATATTGCTATTACTGGTATACAAATATAACCGCTACGGTATGTTTCCCATAACGTAGCTTGTTGTTTGTACTTTTAACTAAACCTATTCTTTTAATGAAAGCCCTACTGGTGCTTTTAGGTCACCCGCCACGATGTGCAATGGTGAGCTGTTGAGATCGCACTGTGTCTGTCGTCGTCTGTCCGGCGTCGTCGTTCATCTTTTGGTTTCATTTTCAAACTCGATTTATAGCTGTAATCAGGTGTCATGTAAGTGGCCATTAGGCTTGCTCTTACATGAATGTAGTATACGATAGTATTAACTGGTGACATTATTAAAATTAAGGTACGTGAATAACCTGATGTATACTGCTTAGAATACCGGACAACTTTTCCAAACTTCAATCGGAAATACTACCTAAAATAGTTATTGAGAAATGTTGTCGTAAACAATAATTAACCTAAAAACTAACAAAAATAATGCAGGCGTCAGGATTGCGACAGTACTACAACTTTTTGAACATTTGAGCTAAACATAATATTACATTAACAAATAAACATAATGAAAAGATAAATACTAAAGGTTTGTATTCGCCGGGATTCGAAACGCTGACCTCATGATCCAGAGTTTCAGTCGTGCACTTTAACCAGACTATTTCCACACATGGTAGTGATTTTGAATTTATATCACTGCGCAAAGCGTGAGCGGGAGGTTGCGGCTTGAACACTAAAAATAATGTGATTTGGTACACATTTCGGTGAAAATAAAGATAAAACAGCTAAACTAGGTTTGGTTTAAAATGTTTATCTAGTAGGCTCTGTCTGTAAGTAATTTATGCCTTGTTAGTTATTTCCATTTGTCAAGTGCAAATTACGTGTTGGTTTTATATTTGATTACAATTTGGAATTGTCAAATATTTATAGGAATAGGATGAGCTAGACTGAAACGAGTATCAGCTAGATCTTCAAAAGAAGAACTACTGGAAGAGTCGACTTTAGCCAGCTCGATTGTGTTTACATCGTACACTTACCGAGTGTACCCCCCAGGAATTCTCCATTGGTGCCATTGTGTCCAATATCATAGCTGAAAAAGATTATGTTTACGGTCAAATGCCACTCATCTAAACTTATATAGACAGGGTGTATTGCACAATGAGTTTTACACAGAAAAACTTAATTCATTCACCCCTCAAACTTCAATGGGAAAAGTTACACTTTCCAATGAGGGCTATTCAGGATTCACCGATTTGATATTTTGAAATTATGTTGTCCAATTCAAAAAAGTGCAATCCCTGGTCAGATGGTGCCTGTAGGAGTCTTTTGATACGGTTCTAACCTGTTTACATAGGTCATGTGTAATCTATACATGTCAACTGGTCCCATGCTTATAAAGCGGTTGAGTTAATTCTGAAATTGTTCTCAAGCTTTTGATTGGTCAGATTTGAGCATATGCTCAAATCTGACCAATCAAAAGTTTTAGAACAAACTCAAATTCAATTCAAACGCTTTATAAGCATAATATCTTATTTGTAAATGACGTATGAACTTGTCGCTACGGCTAAATGGGTCAATGAAGAATGGTTTTAGGTAGTTTGAACTAAAATTTAGCAAAACCAAATACCAATACAGAGCTTTCTTTACCTTCATAAAATGTTTTACCAAAATGCCTTACTGATCAAAGCGTTTTTGACACAAAATCGATAGAGAGACTTGATTTAATCGTTTGTATCCAGACCAGACGACGAGTAACTCTATGACGCTGATGTAGAGTTTGTTTGATTAGACAGCGAAACAACAGCACACAACAATTTATGTAAACGACTTAACAGCAGTGACATGCAGTGGAATTCAGTTTAACAGCGAATAAGGCTAATGTGAGTGATTAACTTTTGTTCATGTTCAGTAAGACTAAAACTAACAAAAATACAAAAGGAGATACTTGCAGTATGCTTAGTTGTTATCTAAATGAGAACCCGAATCGAGTGTAGCGTAAAATAATAAACGCAATTGTGCTTAATTACTTATTTGCGGCATTTTATCAGACCCCAAACTGTTTGCAACCCAGATTAAAAAGAATCGTCAACATTTTGAGTAATCAAATACTTGAGAACGACCTCACGCTCATCTCAATTGCGTAATGGCCAAAGGTCTTGGCTCCAAACTGTTACAATCTGCATCAGTCTTTGGAGTGTAAACTAGTATCCTTAGAAATAATGACACTTTATCTGCTGAACCTAGAATACTAGACTCAACAGCTTTATGTCCATTCCATATTATCTAGGTCGTCATTGTATGTGATAACCGAAATCATTATCCAATTACATTAAAGTTTATCTTGTATTAAGTGATCACATATTGAAGTGACATGAATATCACTGAAGACAATTGACCGCCTAATGTAGGATAAACATAATGTATGTGGAAACTGTAGCTAAAACTAGTTAATTTGATTACATCCCTGTTTTGTACAAATGTGTACGTACAGTAGAGAATACGTTATTATTTCCCGTATAAACGCATACGAATCACAACTGTTTAACAATTCTAACTATTCATTTTTATCTGAGTGGCAAACAGTTCGGAGCCTGATCAGACGCAATGTTAACCGGCGTTTGATCTGGTTTCACCCTATTTGTAATGGAAATAATAGTTGAAGTGTTAACATGTTTATTGGGGAAAAGTACGTCTTCTCTACTGTATTAACCCTTTCCCTTATAGAAGCGACTTTTAGCACATTCATTTTATTCATCCGCTGAAGAAAATAGTTCCAAATTATACCGTAATGAATATGTGTCATATTTAATACTTTCCTTATTCTAGCAGTTAATTGCTTAAAGCAGGCTGAAAGTAAAGCAGAATGCGCATTAGGGCGCATTCTGCTTTACGTTCAACCTGCTTTAAGTAGTCACATATCTTCAATACTAGAAACAATGCTATCAGGTAAAGGGTTAAATGGCGTTTTACAATACATGAAATGCATTAAAGATCGGTATAGATTTCGTAAAACAGTAATGATATTAACATATATAGTATCAATACAATTTTAATTTATTGTTTATCATATAGGTAACATTTAGTTAAATAGATGCATTAATTTTAAAGATGGTACTCAATCAAAAACAATCAAACTATAAGAATAGTTGATAACAATCATGGCGTCAGTATGTGCAGACTAATATGGAAAAATAGAATGATTTTTATTATAACTGTTGATGTAAAGTTCTCAGTACAAGTACCTATTTCTACATTATATGTATCCTGTATTTAGCCATTAACCTTAGTGATGCGTTTATTCGCCATTTACAAAGGGTCCGTCTAAAGACATGTATCCATTTAAAGCAGGTTGAAAGTAAAGCAGAATGGGCCCTTAGGCGCTTTCAGCTTTACTTTCAGTCCAATTTACTTTCAGTCCGATCTGCTAAAATATGGAAATCTTTGCTTTTACAAGTGGTTTGGGGAGGTTTGGAGTGGTTGGGGGAAGTTTGGGGTCTTTAGACAGACCGTTTACAAACAGTTTACCAATGGATATAAGCACAAGTCATACACAAAGTTTACAACCTGCTACCAAGAAGGTTCTTCTAATCAGGCTCTGTACTGTCTGTAATTGTGTACTATAAGATATAGACTTGGCTAAATTGGAAACTGGAACTGCCAATTTTAAGTTTTTTGGGGTTAATGAGTTAAGGAGCAATTTTTTATTGAAAATCAGCAAGTTTCTTTTTGGAGTGGTCGCTTAACCCTTGAACATGAAACCTTAAATCGAGTTTGCAAACAGTTTGGGTCCTGATCAGACGCCGCATTTCGCGGCATCTGATCAGGACCCAAGCTGTTTGACACTTGTGTCGATATTCATTAAGTCATACAACCTTAAATATAACTTTGAAACGTGTCTTTCAGACAACAATACTGAGGAAGACGACAATAAAAGGATGAAGGGGTAAAATTTGCCTAATAATTGATCATAAAAGGGTTACTAAAGATGGGATGCACTCAGTTTCTACTTAATGCTCAAACAAGTCACCTTCTGCATAAAAAGCCTGTTGGTGTTTAATAGTGCTTAACCCTTCAATGCATTTCCACGAGTACAGATAACAATCATTTTAAGCTAATGACCTCATGCAATGAAGAGGTTATATGGTTTACCCTGTAAACAGCATGGCATGGTCATGGTATGGTAGGGGTGGGGTATCATTGGCCCACGTTGCAAAGGCTGGTAAAACCTGGTCACCATCCACCCCGATTCTCCCATTGCTTGCCCCTGACAGCTTGTGCATTTCAACAAAAGGTGCATTCTCTGGTGTCTGTTCCATGTAGAAAAGTGTAATTATAGCTAAGTCGTTCTATAGTATAAACAGACCCATTGATATGGAAACTGTTCAGACCCTGACCGGACGCTGCGTCAAAGAGGCAACGGCGGGTCAGATGAGGAGGAGGGACGGGATTCTACATAGTTTTACAACCACCAAAATCTCCAGTATCGTTGCATAACTTTGTTTCTAGTGTATAACTCGATTATAAGCCAAGAGAGCGATAGCGGCTTTTTTAATCTTTACAATTTTCAAATTATAATTACTTTATAATAAATTTCGAACTTAAATAAATTTCGAACTTTCTGTAGAGTTATAGTCGATACATAGTGACAGGTGCTCACTTACTTCTCTTAAACATGGTACTACAAACAAACAAAAGACTACAAATACCCCTTTCACCACTTAGAATGCACTCTGCGTGTTCTGTTCATATCCCTAGAAATACTACTAATTTTGCATCACTACAGTCGTGCGTACAGTTAACACCACTTAAGCTCTATTCGGCATCTTCTTTTCACATTCTATCTCTTTCTATTAATAATTGTTTTCATAATGGTCCAAATGTGGTGCTTTCACCTCTAAAATATTCTATTCAACGCAATAATTCAGTTTTATTACGACCACTGAACAAAAAACGTAGAGTGCATCCTATTATTGAAATGTGCAATGCTAAGAGGTGAACGTGTTGCAATTATTTATCTTGCAAGTCTACTATACAATCAACAGTAAACGGTAGATTATTTAGTGTTGTCATAGATTCAGACATCAACTGACGTACTAATCATATTATATACGTGTTAACTTGAAAAGCACCAGGTTGTGGTATCCAGTATGTTGGACAAACCGGTCGTCCTCTCAAAACTAGGTTTAATGAACATCTTCGTACTTGTAGAAACAAAAAACTGAGGAACTTTCTGTATCAACATTTTCGGAAATCTGGACATGGATTAGATTTTATTTCAATTCAACCTGTCGAACATATTACGTATGATAAAAATGCTACTAATAGTTTCAAATGTAAGGCTAGATTTATAATGGAATTAAAATGGATTAAAAATTTACAGACACCCTTTCCTTTAGGCTTGAATGATAATATATACCAATCTGGCAATATTTCAAAAGAACCTTCAATTGATATATTTTCGATTTATTCTACACGCAACCGTAAATCTAGATCACATGGTATTCGTATAAATGGAAATATTAAACGTAAATCACGTCAGTCGATTTCTATAACAGATTTGCATAATCTGCTGTTATATTCTGGTAAACATAAAATGCTTTCTCGGCTTTCTTCGTTGTCATTGTCGTCTTTAAGAGATATTGACGACAAGGCTGATGGTATAATTTTTCGTACAGATCCTCTGTATTATACTGCAGGTTTAATACAAAGTTATACTCAGCATGTTCTCAGACCTCATATTGATTCTTTAAACGATCACAAAAGATATTTCATTAAGGTCCCTTTTATTAATAAAGGTATTGATTTCATAGATTTACAAAGTATTCTCCGAAACAAAAATGTGATGAATGCTATTCCAAATTATTTCAAAAATCTTGAACCACCTATTATTTGCTATAAGTATAATAAATCTGTTAGAGGGTTAATTTTTAACTACAATAAAATTGTTTCTGATCTTAAAATTCTCGAAAACACACCAGATACATGTGACTGTACCTCTTCTAAATTCTGTTACGCTCCAGTGGGTCATATAATAACAGGCAATTTCGATATCATTAAAGATAAACGCATCAGAGCGCTTTTGAGTAAGGGACCTAAATTTAGATTACCTGCCCTAATTGTTTTCGATACTTGCCGCAATCATATTTCGGAAGCTTTGAATAATTATAGTACCAACTGGTGCCGAAGAGAACATGCTGATAATGACGCTCTTTCGAAATGGAAAGAATTAATTTTTGATATTATCGATACCCGGATTTCGTTCTATTTATCCAATTACCATCTTTTACCACCTAAACCTAAATTTAACATTCGTCACTTAAAGAAGGGCATACAAGACTTTCATTCTAAGTATGTACTCGTTCCTGCAGACAAAGCATCTAATAATGTGCTAATTGTATGACGATTACATTATGTTGATACTTTAAACCAGGAACTTGTGAATACCAATTCCTATACATCAACCAATTTTACGGAGAGTAATGTAGTATCTGATCATCTTGATACATGTAAACAATTAAAAGCTGATGTCAATATTACATGTCACAAACTTCCTACAATGTACTGGATACCTAAACTCCATAAAACACCATATAAGTCTCGTTTTATTGCTAATTCAAGTGCATGTACTACTACTAAGCTTTCCAAACTTTTGACATCGTCTTTAATTAAAATTAAAGAACATGTTCAAATGTATTGTGCAAAGACTTACGAAAATTCTGGACTAAATCTGTTTTGGTCTATTACAAACTCGAATGAAATTTTGAATAAACTTGAACATAGAAAATACCAAGCTTGCAATATAAGTACGTATGACTTTTTAACACTGTATACTACCTTACCTCATAATTTAATAAAAGCTAAACTTATCCAACTTATTGAAAAGACTTTTGCCAGAGAAAGGAAACTATTTCTGGCGTGTAATACTGATCGTGCATTTTTTACAAATGACACGGTTAAGTATTACACTATGTGGACTTGCACCGATGTCTGTAAATCGCTATCATTTCTTCTGGATAATATTTATGTACGTTTTGGGAGTACCATATACCGCCAAGTGATTGGTATCCCTATGGATACAAACTGCGCGCCCCTTGTCGCAGACCTATTTTTGTACTGTTATGAGAGGGACTTTATGCTAAGTCTAAAACCTGATACACAGGCAGATATGATCGAAGCCTTTAACAATACATCGCGCTATCTAGATGATATTTTTAATATAGACAACCCATTTTTTGATACGTTGTTTCCTTTGATTTACCCAAAAGAACTACGCCTTAATAAAACAAACGAGTCAAATTTGTCGGCACCATTTTTAGATTTGGATCTTTTAATAAATAACGGAATTGTTTCTTCTAAGATTTACGATAAACGAGATGATTTTGATTTTAGTATTGTAAATTATCCTCATCTAGATGGCGACGTTCCCCGTTCTACATCTTACGGGGTTTATATTTCACAACTTATTCGTTTTGCTAGGGCCTGTACCTCTGTTGAGGACTTCCACATTCGTAATAAAACTATTACTGAAAAGCTTCTTAAACAGGGGTATAGATTTCATAAACTTCGTAAAACATTTTCTAAATTCTTTTATAGAAATCTTCCTCTCATTAACAAGTATAAATGTAACTTAAAGTCTTTTCTACGGCAGGGTATTTCACATCCGGAGTTTTATGGTGATGTGATTTACAGACTTCGTAAGATTCTTGGACATATGCATTTTCAAAACCTGTTTGTGAAACGTATTAGATTTTTCCTCAAAAAAGATTATGATCCAACTATATTGCTACGCACTTCACGTTTGGTTATTGATCAATCTACAATTGATAACCATGCTTTCCTCTTTGATTGTGCGACGACAGACAGGGTTTAGCACTACATGATAATGTATCTCTAAAGCCGTCCTTAACCGGGAGAGTTATGTCGGATTTTCGTGCTTTGTTTTTTCTCTCCCTCTCTGTCGTACCCTGAACCCATCCATGTCTTACAGTTACTCGTGACTACTGACTAGTCGCTTGAGTACAATTTGACCGTTGCCATAGTGGGTTAATTTTAGCACGGGCTTGAATGTTTAACTCTTTCCCGTGTTACTAATAATCTTGTTATAGAATTTTTGTTAGATGTTTTACATGCATTTACTTACTGTGTTGGCGGTCTTTTTGATTGTAAGGTTGTGGAACAGGGTTTATACTTTATGTACACTGTTCGTCTTTATAAGTGAATATAGGAGATAAGAGTGAGGTTGGGCGCCCCTAAACCCAGGTTTAACCCCCCAGTGGTTGTTAATAATTGATTCATAGTTAATTATTGATTGCTACTGACCGTACCAAGGCGGGCTCCTATGTTCACTTTGCTTTATGTTTGTATTGCGTGTGTTTTCTATTGTGTGTGTGGGTGGGGGTGGTATTGTGTGTGTGTGTATGTGTGTGTGTTGTGGTGTGACTGTGTGTGTTCTGCTTGAGAGGTGGGTGTATTGTTTGTGTTACGTTTCCTGCTTGAGTCTTTTTCGTATTTATTTATTGGTCTCGTTCCCCTTACAATTTGCAATGCACTATGTCTCATTTGCATATGACACGATCATAGTATACAATAATATGAGCGAGAATACAATCAAACATCACTGTCAAACAGTTTGGATTCTTATTAGACGCCGAGTAAATCTTAGGAATTCCAGACAATTCAGAATCGTTTTTCTGCTCAGAATTTTGGTAGAATTGAAAGGCGTTATTCTTTTTCAATAAAACGTGTTTGTGCCAAACCAATATATAAACAATTTCTTGAGAATACATGTATACAAATAAATACTAGCTTATACTGTTTTACAAGAAATTGCAACAAAAGCCGTGCCGCAACTTATACACACATTAGAAAAGACCATATACTTGACGTCAAACGTTAGTACAAAAATAACCGTTATGCTACATTAAAAAAGAAACAATATCTTTGCAACATGGCATATACATTATAAAACCGTATCAATTCGCGCTAGAGCCTGTTGTTCAAATGTGTTTGCCACTGAACAAGACATCGCAGACGATACAAATACCCTTGCCGAATTATCCTTAACGTAACAATGATCTAGTTTTCAACGAGGCTGTCGAGGGTATATCAGTCTGCCTGTAGGCTTGTACCTTAATTATGAAAAGTGTCTTAAGAGAGGTGACATCTAAACGTATGTCAGTTTCTATGTATAGTACCTGGTTATGGAATGCAGGAAGTGAAAAGGCCAACTCATATGATATGATATTTGTGAAAATAGATAAGAAATACAGCCTGTTGAGAGATGACGTTCGAAATTATGTCGTGCGTGTGTTTATTGCATTAAAAGGTGTCTTAGTTTTTATGACACAGAACCTTAACATTGTCTATAACTATTGCACTACTTGACATATGACTGTCATAGTTAGTCTTTGCCTTGTACATATCAAGACCTTCTCGACCATGGTAACACTTTTTGCCTTTGTGACATTGACCTTGACCTTTGCCTTCTTTCGTAAAACATATTTAAATTCCTATAACATTTGAACCAATATCCCTAAGACTTCCTTATTTGGTATGCATTAAGACCGTTCCAACCATACCAAGGTTTTTACCAGGTGACCTTAACCATGACATTTTATCTATTGATCAATTTTTAACCAAAAGCCTTTAGTAGAGGGGCCAGACTATGAAAAGGGCCTTAAAATGGATTCTTTTTTAACCCATCTGGTATAAAATTTCTGATGATATATTCGAATACTATAGACTATTAGGCTTTGATTTATGGTGGATGCCGGATCCGAAAGTGGTGCAGATTTTTTTAACAAGGGCTATAACTCTTGACGTCAGATTTAACAAAATTTAATGAATAATAGCATACACAGAATATTGTCCCCTCAAAATCTTGATAAAACATGTAGATGTTTATAAAACATGCTTTATCATGATACAGAATCATTGCTGATATAACCTAAAGTGATATTCATTGATATAATGTACTGTATGTGTCCTTTCAAAAGCGCAAAAAGCAGACAGACGTGCTTGAAATATTCATATATTCCAGGCAAATATTATTGTACGCAAAAAGTATTGTATTCTTTATATAAGGTTAAAGAAATGTCACTTTATAGCCTAAGAATGAGATATTATTTGCAGATATTTAAAGACTGCCTTATGCTACTTCATAGAAATACTGAAATACCGTATAATGCCGTTTAAACGCACCCTCTTCAAATAGATTCCCGAACCCCTTATCTGCCAAAATCTGACAAGAATGCACTAAATTTAACTACAAACACTTGCACTTTAGTCCTTTCATTTATAGCTTGTTTTCAGTTTTGAAGACCTGCAGTTGCTTAAATAATACTGAAAGTAAAGCAGAATGATTCTTAAGGAGCAATCTGCTTTACTTTAAGCATGATTTATGCTTATGGGGATTTTCATCACCCGGGGGGGGGGGGGGGGGGGGGGCATTTAAAGGCGGTATACAGTAATTCATTAAACTGTGTCATGAGAAAAACAGACATATTGCAACAGTGAAGATGTCGTTGCATCTTTTTTGCCACTGTATACCTTGATCAGTCCCTGATTTGATAGCTAAGGTGTGGTATAAGCTGGTTTGATATGCAATAAGTCTGAATTTCTCATGGAATGGATAATTGTCTGTGATAAACTTTATCACTTAGTATTATATATCAAAACGTATTATACTCCTGAAACCTGACAAAACGTCTTATAACAAATCATAAATAAAATCAAAACCTTCTCAATTGCTGTCGTTACAGTCACTGTTGCCAAAACACTTTCATCAACATCAACATTATCACCATCATCTTAGCGCATATGTACATGCTTAAGCATTACAAATAGTATTAAGAATGCAAATTAATTCAGACACATATCTGTCTCAGTCATCTTCTTCACTGTCAGAACAAACATTTTCCAATCTGTTTTCACATATTTCTGTGTCACATACACATGCATCAGTACAGAATAAGTCTTCCTTTTTACACTTGCAACGTCTAGACAGACAATCACTTTTACAAGAACACCTAGTGAACTCCATAAGTGCTTCAGGTGCTGGCTGTTGCTTCATTTTAACAGGAACAATATGTCCATGCTCGTCATTCATCCAACCAGCTTCTAATGGTGATGGCAGGTTTAAGTACTGTTTGGTCGCTGATTTCCAGATGAACGACTGATAATTGACTCTATTAATGTGCTCATCTAAGGCATCATTTGTTGGTGGGAGTTTTTCACTAGAGAAACCTTTCTTCGAGAACAGATCGTATCTAACAGTGTCAACATTTTCTGAATATTTTCCTGAGTACAGATAAGACACTGTTTGGAACACGGCCAATTTGGCTCTATCAGACACATCTACAGGGTCTTCACCAAGTTCCATTATTCCATCCAGTAACATTGGGTTTTTCATTATCACCATATTCCAGCGTTTCTTTCCCATGCCATAGAACGCATTTGTTGAGTCACAACCACTTAGTGCATGTATAACTGGTAAAGCCATTGAAACGTTTTCTCCTAATTCGGATGCGACTTCGTGCATTGGAATGAAGCGTTTCGACTGTCGAACACCAGTCTTAAAGTATATCTTGATACAAAGAAGTAATGAGATTCTTGGACACATTGCAGCAACATCAGAGTCAACACTCCAAATCATGACGTTTGAGACATTATGGTCCTTCACAGCATATTCAATATGCAAGAACATTCTCGAATCAGCTTCCTCTTGGTCAGACTCCAGACATTATACCGTTTCAGTTGCATTTCGTTGTACTTTAAGAGCTTTCTTTGGGTTTCTGAAACCACCAGCAAGATATACAATCATTTCATCACCTAGTTCTCCTTCAAACTTTCTCACCAAATTACAAAGAACAAAATCCGCCAAATGTATCTTGTTGACAGGATTTGACAAGTATTTTATTGTTTGTCTTGGCATTGGTGTCTCCGCGGTTGGATTTCGTATCTCTTGCATTTGCACTTGTCCCCGTCTTGCTCTCTCCCCTGACTTGATCGATTCTTCATTTTGATAATTATCACCAACTACTGCAGTATACTTGAATTTCATTCCATGTATTACTGAAGCTACTTTCTTGGACACTTCTCCAAATATTTTGCATTCACTGTTTTCTGTACAAATCATTCTTAGGAGCATCATAAAGTCAACAACGAGTAGTTCTGGATTCTCATCCCTTGGTAGTTGTTTCAAAGCATTATTGCCTTCTATCCATGACAATGTTGCCGACTTGGTAGTTTTTCTAATACTCCCATCCAAGTTGAACAAGGCTAAAGGGACTGGTGTAAGCTCATATGTAAAAAGGTTCTTAATGTCTACGTTACGACTCTGTCCTATCACTGTTAGCTTACTGAAGATTTGTCTGTCAATATTTACTGACTCAACTTTCTCACGTGTTTTAACTTTCATTGGCTTGTTCATTGACGCAAATGCTTTAATAACCTGTTGTGGAATCGGAGCCATGAAATCAATTTTGCTGTTTTGAAGTCTATTTTCAACAAATTCTTGTAATCTTTTATTGCCTATCTCACGAGCATTTCACACCTCGTTTCTTATTTCTGTTGTAGCTACACTCGATGTTGCTATATTTATGAGAGGTTGTTTTTCATCTTCACTCGCAGTAGTGTCTACTTCGAAAGGATTTACTATTCGCTCTTCAACTAGTTTGACAATATTTTGTACAGCTTTCTCGTCTTTGTTGGATCTTTCCTTTGGCGATTCCCTGTAATCAGAAATGTTTTCTAAAAATCCACTCATTCGTTTCATGTTTTGACAAACTTCGGCTCTTTTGTGGGCTGTTAGAGAATACTTCTGCAATGCACCCTCATTGGTATACAGCTGCTTAAAGTTGCCACATTCTCTATTCAAGGACTGCTCTATGGCCATGTCGTGCCATACACCACTGAATGGTTTATCTGTTCTGTACACAGCAGCTAATTCACTAGAAATGGCCTGGTGTATCTCTGGTTTTTACTGTTTCAGAATATGGCCTTCAACCAAGTTAACAGTTCCCCACCTTGCATAGTTTGTATGTCCACATACAAAGTCATAATGCAGCATCTCTGCGAATGTTTCTAATTCTAGTTCTCTGTCTCCGTCACGTTTAGCAGCTATGTAATCAAGGAGAAGCTGAGACAGATCGTTCACATAATTGTCCCAGAATTTGAATGTGTGTGACAGATTACGTCCTTCAGTTGTAAAATCTCCCATTAACAGATGCAAATTCCTTGTGTGAAGTATCAGACTGTTAATCTTTTCTTGGATATCAACCTGGTTACATTGGCTAACACTTGTTTGCAAACATTCTCTTAATACCCTGATATCCTCAACTATCAAGTCCTTATCTTCAACAGGCAAAGTAATCTCTTTCTTCTCTATCCAGTTCTCAAACGCTTTCCATTTCAATCTATTCATTGTTTCGTTCATAATTTTATGTGCCCTAACACCTCTGTTGTAAGCTCTTCCCTTAAGAATGACCTGCACTACGCTTGGCCCAAACACATTACCTTCCACCAGTATATCCTCAAATCCTCTCTCTTCCATACATTTACCAATATCCCCCATGAAGTTTAATGCTCTATGCATACCACCCATTTCCATCTCATCATCCATAAACTCATTCATATTCCTCCACTTTATCAGCTGAGCTTTACTGTATATGGCTTCATCATAGGTTACATATGTCCAGTCTTGATTCAGGGATCGGAACATTCGCTGGAAGACTTTCATCATAGTATATACAGTGTTGAACTCTGTGGCTGATGCTGGTATCATTGGACAATAACCTATTCTGGTTCTTTGAATATTTGTCCTTCTGCTAACACAAGCATTAAATACTGTCCATCCAGGTATATGAGTACCAAGAGGATGAATATCTACATCGAAAATTCGTAATGGCATTGCTCTGAGTTCTATGTATGCTATGTCTAATGCTCTTGCCTCTTTATGGGATGCTGAACAGGAAAAGAACCAATCAAGATTCACACTTCCTAATAACTGTGATGGTCCAGGTTGTTTCCCTGTCATGTGTGGACATTCAAGAATTTCACTAATTTTCAAATCTTTAATTGTTTTACTTCTCTCCTTGATTGGTTTTTTTATTTGAAGCAAACTCCCCTTGTATTGTGTTATTGTTGCCATCACTCTGATACAACACCATGTTCACTATATCCAAATGTTTTCCATCAAGAGATTCTGTGGCTCGGTTAAAATTGTCACCAGCTGCTCGAATAGTTAGTCCAGGTCTGATGTTTGAAGGTACTGTGATTTTATCTTCATTTTGTTGGTCATTTGCCCAGCTTGTCTCAATACGTTCTAATTCTTCATAACCTATCTCATGTCCATTTTTATTTACTAAGACTATAGCATCTTTTGACTGTGTCAGTTGGTGGATTGCTAGACTTAGACCTATGTGCTTAGGTGTTTTACACTTTCCTCTGGATCCTGTATATATGATGTCTTGACAAATAGATAGAACTTTCTGATGCAGATTTGACTTTTGGGCTTTAATAACATTCATATCTACTCCTTCCGGTGACAAAGATCTGTCCTCTGATACTATCCAGTACACAAATGAATACAGTTTACCAGGAACTGTCTTTTCTTCCTGCTCCAAACAAACATTTGATGGATCCAAAGGATGTATATCTAGCCCTGTGGCTTCTTTTTTCAACGATCTAAGTATAAGTGCAGCATGAAATAACACTGATTCAGTTGGTTGTTCAGATTCCTTACAAATCGCTAAATCAGCTTCTACCTCTTCAGACCTCAGTGCCTCCTTGAATTTTGCTGCTGAATTTATTACGTCCTCTAGATTCAGATCTTTATCAATTACAAAGTCATGGCTACCTCTACGATTGGCTGATATGATGCGAAGCTGGTCAGTGTACTGTGCAGTTAGTTTCAATTTAAGTTTTTGGGTAGTGTAAGACTTGGCTTCATCTTCAGTCATTGATTCTGTAAGTATTGCTCGATATTGCTGAATCAAATCAGTCAACAAGAAAGCCTTTCCTGCTTTTATGTGAGGCATGGTCGTATTGACAAGACTCTCAAGTGCGGTAGTGTACACATTTTCACACTTTTTGATAAATCGTGCACTTTCAGTTTTCTTAATGTATTTACAGTAACACCCTTTATGATACTTAGCTTCATTAGCTATAAGTTTGCTGTAGTCTCCTACCTTACGGTTCGTTACCACATCACCCTTTTCATTAGCTCTCTTCTCAAGATTTGAACAAAATTCAAATGTTGCCACATGTATTAATGTTCTGTCTTTCTTATATGATTTCTGTTCACAAAAGAGGCATAACTCTTTCCAGTTAAAACAACGTCTTTGGATTTTGGAACTTGTTGGACCTTCAGTTGCAGAACTTGAGGGCCCAGGTGTTCCTTCATGTGATGCATGATGACTTCTTTGCCTTGTCAAATGTTCCTTACTTGTAAACGAATAATATCAGCTTTTATGCCAGTAAATTTCACCATGTGTTCCCCGCCGTCTAAGTTCCTTATCAGAATCATACTCAACTATGGAGTCTATATATTTATCAGTGTTACTAGCTCCAACTTCAATGTGGCTTTTTAAAGCATTCACAAATGTGGAAATACCTTTTTCAGTAGCTTTTCTGGTTGCCTCACCTGTCCCAATCTCACATATAACACATTTATCCTTATCATGGCTAAGTCTGCGTTTAATTGGTGACCGTCTAAGTTTTAATGGACTTTCTTCCATTTTTCTGTGTCAATATACATATACTTAGAAGCATTCTATTAAGATTGTGATTCTACCTGAAAGTATAAAAGAGAAATCATTAGTCATGTGTACGAGTTAACAAGACAGCCACATGCGGGTGACAAAGCTCGTCTGCTTTGGTGATCAGTGAAACTTACAGTGTAATTAGGTCAAATGTTAGGGTCAAGGTCAATTGGTAAGTTACTTTGATATGCCCGGATAGGACTTTGTCAAGATGAACATGCATACTAAAAATAAAGGTTGTAGATGAAAAATTGAAGAAGTTATGGCCAATGTTAAGAGTTTGGACAACAACGACAACAGTAACAATGGCACGACAACTTCGAATTGACGACAATAATTCGTGTATTTGTTTTTGTAAAACAAACAAGCTATTACATTTTTATGTAACATTTTACTAGTTGTCGCAAAAGAAATAACCATAAACTCATTATGTTTTCAAAATAGCAAGTGAAAAAAAACATGTAGATACCTGCTTTTTGAAAGTCCTTTATAATCCTGTTCCTATCCTTTTAGCATAAACTAAATCGTTACACATTTTATTTTTAATGTCCACACTTTTACTAATCTAATATACACTTTTAGTATTCTAATAGTTGTAGAAAGATCCGATATAAAACATTTTATTTCCAAACTTATGTTCATACTACTTGACATAAGTCTAGAAAGGTATGGAACAATCCTGGGTTTTCTAGGTGACACAACAATACCATGTGACACTATGTTTACTTATAAATTACCAAATACAGACTTCTAGAACATTCTACAAGTCTTCATTTCTGTTTATTCTTGAACATTCTTTCACATTCTAAGATCTCTCAGAAAATTCTATGATGTTCCATAAAATTCTATGACCTTCTGAAAATTTCTATTATTTCTATTACATTCTATGGCATTCTATGACATTCTATGAGCTTCTAAACATTCTAAATACTAAAATTTTGCATTTAAAAACATCTTAAAGCATTTAAATACTCAATTAACAACACAGTTCAAACAATAAACATGTTTACATAACAACCTTGTCATAAGATTTAAGAATCAGCAGTATCGATATTTAGCATTAAATTTGAGTGGGTGGGGTAACAAAAATTGCTGTAGAAAAAATTTGCACCACTTCTGAATCTGGCATCCACCCTCAAGTGTCATGTATGTATGTATACTATTCCCTCGTATCAACAGAAATTTTATACCGGATGGGTTAAAAAAAAAATTGGATTCATGGGGTCAGCCCCTCTACTACTTTACATTCGCTATAACTCTTGCACTTTTGTACATGTGCTTTTGATACTTGGTGTATATCTTCTTTTTGTAAATGCTTTTCCAACCACCCCAGCATATTGCTGTTCTTACCTTGACCTTGAGCTATGACGTCCTTTTGTAAAAGAACCAAGAGACATAGGCCTTCAATACATGGCACGAACCTTTCTGTTGTTAATACCTTTCACTTTTCAACCATACTGAAGATTGTCCCTTGTCATTTGACCTTTGTTATGAAACTTCAACGAAACCTTAACATTGGTTTTAACTCTTGCAATATTGCACATCCACCTGTTTTTCTTTGCATCTGTCATTCTGTTGTCGATACATTTCCAGCCATGCCACCATTTTCACCATTCTGACCTTCAACTTTACCTTTGATTAACTCTTGTAATAGTCTTTAAATGCGTATAACGTCTAAATCAAGGTCTATGGCTTACATACTAGGTATGTATCTTTTTGTGTTAAAAACTCCCTAACCATACCAATGTTTTCACCACGTGACCTTGACATTGTCCTTTGACGTACTTAACAAAGTTTAGCCAAAAACCTTAACATTGCCTATAAGTATTGTACTTTTATACATGGCATTTACCTTTCTTTTGTCGAGATCTTTCAGATCTTGCTAACATGTTTTCCCTGTGACCATGACCTACTTTTCAACGATTATTTGAATGCCTTTATTTTAGAACCAATAAGCTAATGGCTTTAATGCTTGGTATGTATTTTTGTGATAAGACCATTCCAACCATAGCAATGGTTTTTACCATGTGACCTTGACCTTTGACATTTGCAAATAAGCATTACAATACCAAATATGTTGCTGGCTTGGGCCATTTAGGTTTCACAAGCACTGTGTTTGTTGACAGAAAGAAGTGCAAGACCCACACTGGTAGAAAAGTAGTTGTGTGTAAACACATGTGTGAAGTTCCGTGAGAAAAGCAGGCTATATAGATATGACATTGATATTTCTGTCAATTTCCATTGACAGTAACGGTGACCTCACCGAATGTAGGTCAGGAAATGTATTCAAAGACATTTCCTGACATACTTTCGGGGATAACGCCTAGTCAGACAGTTCCTTCGCAAAAAGCATGCGTCTTGTGCACATACCTATAGCAAATAACCATTGAAGCGTCTCATGTGAGGCTCCGACTTTTATATTTGATATTTGGTTAGAACCAACCATTAAAACGCCTGGAGTATGAGTACATGTATGTCTGGGCCTCACAAGGTAAACTGAGATTGGTATAGCTTATGCTACATGCAATTACTTCCACACCTATCGAGAACAATTAGGGTCCATCAAAGGACTGAGGAAAAGCTTTTTATCATTTATGCGACCATGTCATCTGGTTTAACCCTTTCACTCTCAATGAGGTCATAAAGCGCATTTGCAAACAGTTATGAGACGGCGTCTGATAAGGATCAAGATATTTGCCACTTATTTTGAAATTACGTGAGTTATACTGCCTTAAATCTAACTTTGAAACGAGATTGCAGACGACAATATTAAAGCAGACGTCACTATTGCCGTGAAGGGGTAAAAACCTCACAATGAATTTGATCATGAAAGGGTTAAACGATCGTCGTCTGCATTTATTCCTCAATTTTAATTTAAGGTTAAATTACAAATGCTACGGGTAAGACAGCAAAGGAGTCATTCGTATCATACAAATCAATAAATTTGGAGGAAACGTGCAATTTCCTTCAATTTAAAAAAGAACCCAAATGATACGTAAGTTCATTAAAACTAAGTCAACGGCTTTCTTGAGTAATGACTATTCATTTTAATTGTCATGTATATTTAAGAAATGAACTGAATTGTTTCGGCGTTTAAGCGGAAAAAAACGACAGAAAATGATCGGCAAATTCCATGAATCGTGCTAGCGCAATTCATAGTAAATTTGCAGATCATTTTTTGTCGTTTATTTCTCTTAAACGCCGAAAACAATCAGTTCAATTCTTATATTTACATTATATTTTTTGCTATAATGTCTAATATTAAATGAACATTGTATTAGTATGCACGTATGTTTAATCGATATTAGAGATTGTTAACACAAATAATGTGTACACTGAAATGCACAGTCGTAACGGCATTACTCCGGCAACGCAACAAAATGATTCGCGGAGAGCAGATCCATTATCCCTGCCTCTCTGCAAAATATATCCACAGGTCCGGCCCCTAGAAAAAGTGCGTCTTTACGAAGTAGACGTCATTTTGTTCAATGGCATTCAATGGGGCGAATGTAAATATTTTAACCCTTTACCCCATAGAAGCGACTTTTAGCCAATCTGATTTATTCATCCGCTGAAGAAAATAGTTCCAATTTAATGATTTAATATATATAATAGGGGAAATTTTCAATATATTCTAGCACAGGATAGCTTAAAGCAGACTGAAAGTAAAGCAGAATGCGCCTTAAGCGCATTCTGCTTTACTTTCAACCTGCTTTAAGTAGTAACCTATTTTCAATTCTAGAAATAGGCTATCAGGTAAAGGGTTAAATAAGAAACATGTCTTCTTCAGAGTAATGTGAAACGGTTTACCTGAATAATAATCATTCCAGAAACAAGGCAAACTATTGGTATATCCAGTTCTGTGATACCCTCATATCGCACATTAATCTAGAACAGAAACAAAAAAATATACATGTACATATACAGTGGAGGAGAGGTCATTCTTTCCCAAAAAGGCGTTTATCCTTAAAGTCCCATTGTGCTTTCAGACCTTTTTTTAATGTCCGAAATACAATAACGGTTAATAATAATGCTTGAACATTCTGATGGGCCACACTGATCTATGAAATGTTAAAGACAGACCTAAATCACCAAAAAAGGCGATTTAAAACCATAACAAACCGAAAGTATAGTCAAACAACTAGGTCTGATGTGTCAAAGGTCAGCCGAGTCCATTTTATAGGGATAACAGCATTCCGCATGTTCTCGGACCATTTTCAAAGAGTCGAGTTTAGTATATTAGATACTTATGAAGGCGGAATTGTTGTCAGCAGTTTAGCGCAGAAGGTAAAGTGTAGGTACCCAGAGTGAATTGTGATAATAGTAGTTTTGTTCAGCGTGGGTTCGAATCCCGCGTCACCCCTAAACTTTTTTTGATCAAGAATGAATAGTAAAGCATTATCTTATTTCATACTGAATTATATTGACAATTTATGCACATGTTCTTCAATGTTGGGGAAGGGGTGCATTAATTTGAGTTCGAGCCCTATATTAGCCATATTTTCAAAAACAAAGGGATGATAAAATACAAATATCAATACAAGTTTTAGTGGGTTTTTTCGGGGGCTTTCCGCATTACTTTAGTGTAATGTAATTATAGAATCCTAAATACTGTTTTAGCAAATAAAATATTTCAGGTTGATGCAAGACTCGAACACGCGCTTGACAAAATGTTTCCCGAGCATGCTTCCTTTACGTCTTATCCACTACGCTATGTTTCTGATACTAATTTGTTTATTGATTTTACAAATAACTATAACTTTTCTTTTAAAAATTGCCACGAAGATATCCGAAATGCTGATCTCCCTTATAAATGGACTCGGCGACCCCGTGACACGTGTAACCTAGTTGTTTGACTATAGAACGTCTGACATAAACATTACCACACGTAATGCTCCAGGTAAAGCGTAAAAGACTGAACAAATCCAACATTTACTCACTCATTTCAGCACCGAATGCTACGGTGTTACTACTGATTAAGGTTCATGTATAGTGTTTTTTGGTGCATTTTTGAAAGGTGATATTTTGGTCATTTATGGAGCAATGTTGCATAATTTCATATCAAAATGTTCGTATTGAGATGAACAAGCTTATGAGATAGCTTACAATTTGAAAGGAAAACTGTGTATCTTGATTTTGAACAATATGTTTGGATTTGCACCAAAATGTGCAGCAAATTTTCTGTACTGAAATTCAACAAATCCTTCCTCTATATTGAAGAATATGCTTTACATGAGGTAGTAGGACCACAATCCTGACGAAATCCACTCGAATAACAACAGAAGAAGTCATGGAATATTTGACAATTTTCAAGGACAACACTATTTTGCAATGGGGGACTACTTATTTTTTCCAAAGTATGGTGGGCAACACGAGCCTCTGTCAAACATTATTACATGTATAAATATGCAGACTGTATTATTTTGTCATCCTTTTTTAACTGAATTATACCTTGAGAATACATTGAGAATCGTTGTTGGGCTCTCGCGGGAGGATCCTCTTCTTTATAACCCCATCCTCTTCCTAGAATTCTTCTATAACTGTGTTTTAACGCATGTTGCAAGGTACATACATGATTATAATGACTTCATTGCGTATAACGATTACACAATTGCTATTCAAATCCCAGGTCTCTTTATGCGTCTAAGCTTGCCAACGTGTTCCTTACTTTGCACGTGCGCAGATACAGGTGTTTCACTGTAAACAGCGCTACATTCATTACCGCGAAGGCAAGAGAATCTCGCCACGGTCCGCTCGCCTCAATGCGCAAAAAGGAGGAGTGACCGTGGAGAACGATATGTTTGAGAGAGAAATAATGGGTAGTGGCAGTGCTATGGTTTGGTTTGGGAAAATTAGAACTCTGGAAATTGACTTGGTTATTATTCAATAAAATGCCAATGCTCAGCGTTACATCAATGTTTTAAATAGCAAAGTGATTCGATTCATGTAAAAGAAAGGAAGGGCCTGACATTTTCAGCTTGACAATACATGTATAAAGCATCACACGGCGCGTATCACCACACAATTTCTTGCTAAAATACATTAACGTTCTGCCTTGGCCTGTTTTATCCTCGGACATGAGCCCCATAGAACACATATCGGATGTATTTGATAACAAGGTCGGGTCAAATCATCAAATTTATACCATAATGACCTCCAAGTGCATTTTGGTTGGAATGCCAACGTATTTGAAACGTTACGTAAAATCAATGAGGAGACGTATTCTGCAATGTATCCGTAAAATGGAGGGACAGTGGTTACTAGTGCTTTTTTAAACATCATTTTAAATGCCCATCAAGTAGATGTTTGTTTCCAGATGCTGTGTGGTCATTCTAATTATTAAGAATATTCCATTTCGACCCCTCTCAACTGAATTATTCATTAAACAGTATGCAATATTTGATTCTAATCCAATGAAGTACACAAACACATGACTATGACATTGAAGCTTCGATTACAAAAATAATTCATCGGGCATATAAATGTATCAACAAAATTTATTATTTTTAATTCTATATAAACTGAAGTGAGATCCGGTTGTTTATAATTCTCTGTGAAAAGTGTTGTAAACTTAATGATGTTTTTTTAATTCGAAAAATATTTTTAAGGTAAAATCTTTCTATATGTATATCCTCCATTTCTTAAAATAATTTTCAACATTGTATCATATCACCACGCCTTCGTCGATGACCAAGCAATTTTTGAAAACCAATCGTTCGGTACATGTAAGGTTGACAATCCAGGAGACGCTTATTGGTAGGCTTACATAATTTTTAAACACTTCTTTTAAGAATATATACCACAATACATGATAATAGTGTTTCCATATTGACCCTGACGAGTGCTTTGTACAAAAATATGAAATAGCTTTTCGAAATGTAATCATACATTCTGATTATTAAGGATAATACACTGTTGGATTTGTTATCTTTTTCAGCTATATGTCTAATTACTTTTTAATCCTAATATTACCCCTAAATCCCCCTTTTCACTAGCATACTCAATGTCCGCAAAGTTCAAAGTATACTGATAATATTGGTTGTCTCTTCCAAAGTGTATGGTTCTGTAATTTTTCACATTAAAACGCAACAGCCACTTTGACTATATGTAAGGCATCTAAGTCGCGCTGGATAATATCAATCTTAATGTCTTTGTTGTATAGTTTGGTACCATAAGCGAATAATTTCACAATACTACGTATAACTTCAGGGGTCATCTATTATAAACATATGAATAATATGGGTCCCAGGACACTTCCCTGGGGTACTCCACTTAAAATGTCTTCCCACGAAACGGACCAGGGTCCTTTCACAGATACATATTGCCTACGTCCATTAAAAAAGTCACGTTTCCATGACAAAACGGGCCCTCTGATACCAAATACTGATACTTTGCGAGAAAACGTTAATGTACAATGCTCTCAAAAGCTTTGACAAAATCTAAATATACAATATATTTTCCCAAATTCTATCACCCTCAATGTAATGTGACTAATCATCTATGTATTCAATTAACTGTAAAACGCAGGATCCCCTAGAACGAAAACCAAATTGAGCATAAGATAAATTAATATATGATTGTTTCTGACTAAATTTTCAAATATCTGTGCCCTTATGATTGTTTTTAAATTCTTACAACTACTGAAGTAAGGCTATCAGGGTGGTAGTTGCATAATTATACTCATGAACTATTACAGTATTTTAATGTGTGTGTATGTGTGAAATGCAGAAGCAGAATATACGTGAACAAAGTAGTAAGGACAAAAAAGAATTGTGTGTCTCTGCCCAACGAAATCGTCGGTTGTGTCCCTACTAGGACACCATAGAAAGCCTTGTCCAACTCGTGCAATAGTATATACAGTGGATAATCTGTTATTCTTTCCCGTTTAAAAGCAAACGTACGCAAACGCAAAGCACTAAAACGTAGAAAATAACAACTTTTGGACAATTCTGATATTTCATGTTTATCGTGGTGGCAAACAGTTTGGAGCCTGATCAGAGGCCGGGTTACCCGGCGTCTGATCTGGCTCCAAACTGTTTGCACTGCAAATAATAGTTTTAGCGTAAACGCGTTTATTGGGAAAGAATAACACATTATCCACCGTACATGAGCATTTACCCCTGTACCTGCCAAAGGCTTGAATAGTTTCACAACAATGTAAGCTTTATATAATAGAGATCGCAATGCAAAGTGAAATATTAATCAACATTACAATAGCCGGAAAGATGTGGAATACTTGAATGAGTGTAAAAAGGTGATTTAAAGGGACAAACTGTTGATTTTCCTGAAACAAAGGTCAGCTGTACAGGGACGAAATTACTTTCCGACAAGCAATCCGCTGAAGAATCGTGACATACGGAGAAATTTATGATCGAAAGTAATGCGCAATGCCTTTATTTTATTGTTTATGTATCAAACAACAATAGTGTACTGAAATAAAAGTTGAAAATATGGATATTAAAAAATGAGAAAATGCGGATTAATCGGAAAAGTCGACAAATGACATATTTCGGTGACCTTGATATAATTGAACGGATATATTGTCTAACTGCAGTGATTCGGGTGAGTGACATTCCATCAATCATATTGCTTGTTCTTTTCTCTGTCCGCACATATATAACAATTGTCAATCGGTTTTGTAGATTTGGAGTAAATGGACTTTAAATGTTAGCAAACTTCTAAAATATTTGTAAAAAGCAAATGGCTGCCCTTGAATCAAGCATGGGGTATTCTAAGGGCCAATTACAAGGGGTTTTTCTGACTTTTGTAAGACATTCTGTGTAGGAGTACCCAGTATGTAATGTGTTCTTTGTATGTATTCTACCAGATTTCCGAAAATACGTGCCATTAAGTGATTTGATATATTCTGCTGAAGAGACTATTTTCACTCCAAGTTCGCTACTTTTGGATCTTCTGACATCACAAGTACACTTATATTAATGAAAATTTAGGCATGCTCCTTTTCATTGACTACTTATTTATGCTGTGTGAAAATAGTTTTAGCCAATGTGGTATAGTTATTGTGTATTGCAACTTTTTAAATTTGGGTATTTTTTTCTCGTACAGACACATTACATGAACCTTAAACCGTCTCTTCGAGACAATTTTAATGAGTATAACACCACGTACTATGTAGTTCAAATGGGATCCCAAACAACCGTTTTAGGCAGGTTTCCCCAAAACACAATGCGGCTTTAAACTAGTATTTCAAATGCAAACAGTTAGGAGCTACATTAGATACCGGGTAACCCGGCGTCTGATCAAACTCCAAACTGTTTGCCACTCAGATTAAAATATATAGTCAGAGTTGTTAAAAGGTTGTTCTTTTCAACATTTGTTTGAAATGCGTTTGCGTTTCGTTTGCGTTTAAACGGGAAGTAATAAAGTATTTTCCCTGTAATTACCGGTAGTAGTGAAGAATAAATATACTAACACGATAAAGAAACTGTACACTTAGTTTGAGGTTTTATTGTTAGTACAAACAATAGACAAAATTGGTATCAAAATGCGCAAACATGTATTTGCTACATGGTGGTGTAATTTTTTTTTTGTGATTTGATAATTTGCGGATCATAATTTTGTGTGTGAATGACGATTGTGTGAAAAGTAAAACTTGCAGACTTATAACGTTTTGTATGTGTCGTTTGGCCATCGAATATTGTATTATGTACCCTGTTATGGTTCTGGGACTAAATTATCATATGGAATGTCAGTGGATAATCTCGGTCTTAAAAATAGAGGCAAATAACCAAACACGCCATATTCGCACAGCCGTACATGATGTACCTAAGCAGTTAAAATGTGTTTAGTAAATAAATAAAATTAAAACTTTTGTATATAATACGTATTTTTATAAGTATATGGGTATGGCTATTTCATAGGTATCCGTCCTTTATTAAAAACTTGATTTAAAGTTCGTGCATTATCTGAATTTCAAGCTTTCTTCGCATAAAGTGAAGACGTTGATCCAAGAATATACACAAACCCTTCCATTATATGTTAACTTCGAAGTTACGCAATACCACAATATACATATTGTCATGCGTGGAATATTAGATTTGGAATGACGAGACACTGTAAGGTTCAAGTTAATGACACCATATATATGTCCGTCTGTGTTTCTATGTCTCTCTGTGTGAGTGTCTGTCAGTCTGTGTGTGTATGTCTGCGTATCTGACTGACTTGTATCTTAATAATAACACATGTGTCAGACAGAATGAATCAATACTCAAAGTTATTGGTTGTCTCTAATAAACTCAAACTGTTATACCAAGTATCACCTGACTGTTTAGCAGAAAAGATGGTTTATGCTCACATCTCATTTTGTAAATTGATTCCTAAGATATAATAGGAAATACAGTAAAACCCCTCTATTACGACCACTAAAACGAAGGCTAATTGACTGTATAAAAGACAGGTGATAGCTTAAAGCAAGGTGACAGTAAAACAGAAAGCTCCTGTAGGAGCTTTCTGTTTTACTGTCACCTTGCTTTAAACAGTCAACTGTCACAAACACCTTATAATCAATATAATTTAGTGGTCGTAATAGAGAGGTTCTACTGTATATCGTTATTTTCTAATGGATGCATTTGTGCTAAAAGAAATGAGCCATGCCATGCCAAATCCTGCCTTATTGCATTACAAACAGTGTTGATCTACACTGTTTGACACCATCATGCATCTAAAGCATTTTATGTAGCTGTATTATACACGGTATTTGGCAGTAAAGACCAAACTCAAATACAGAGCATGTGATGACAATGATGCCTGGTATGTACATTATTCCAATGCAATAAGGCAGGTTTTGTCATGACCTGCTCAAATAATTTCATCACAAACCGTTTTGAGCAAGATAAAATTCTGGGTCCAAGGTTATAAAGCGTTTGAGCTGAGTGTGTTCTCAAGCATTTGATTGGTCAGATTTGAGCCTAGGCTCAAATCTAACCAATCAAATGCTTGAGATCGACTTTAGACTCAACTGAAAAGCTTTATAACCTTGGACCCAAGGTAAACCGATGTCTGGTTAGGCTCAAACTGTTAACCACTCTGATAAATCTCTAGAAATTAAAAAAGTGTCTCCTCCTTTGCACATACCGCATTCAACATGAGGGAGTAGTACTGTCCGATCGTGTCCAGAACATAATCATCCCGGTTCTCTACTGATTGGGAAACACTATCGTTCCATCTAAAAAAAGAAATAATACCACTGACAGGCCCGTTGTCCATAACATCTATAAACACTCATATCAATTTACCTAAAAATGGCATAAACATATTTAAAAAAGTATGAAAATTATAAATAAAAGCTGAATAGGTATTTAAACAGACGACAACATAATAAATACTTTATTGTATACCTTACTATAAATAGTAACAGATTTTGCTATGATGACAATGCAATACGCCCTTGCTGAGCGGGCCAATAACCGGATGCAGTCCAATTACAGGTTATTTGGACTGCATCCGGTTATTGGCCCGGGGGCAACAGAATTTATGAACGTGAAAACGTTAGCAACGTAACGTTCAAAATATCCAACGTTCGTTGAAGATGATGTCATTTGATTTCTATAACGGCCGCGCTTATGTAAAACATTCAAACAATCTACGTATTCGTTGATTTTGAACCAGGTATACAATAAACAAGTCATTAAACGGCCGAGGGCGGGCCGTCGTTGCTTATTGGCACTCGTTAGCCACATTGGCACTCGGGCCAAGGCCCTCGTGCCATTATGGCTAACTTGTGCCAATAAGCAACGACGGCCCGCCCTCGGCCGTTTAATAACTGTATAGTAATAGACGTGATATGACGTCATAGTGGCAGTGAAAGAGGTAAATCACATATATATAATTAATAAAATATACTTATCTATGTCCATTAAATTAATGACATACTCGTATGACAGCTAAATGCGGGATAAAAATAATACAGATAGTTGCTTTTAGAGCCTTCTGTAACAGGCTGAAAGTACAGCAGAATGCGCCTTAAGACGCTTTCTGCTTTATTTTCAACCTGCTTTAAGTTATCGCGCTTTAAAATAGCATATTTGGAAATCTTAGGATCGATACTTCGCTTTCGGTCAACATCTTTAACACTCATCCTGCGATTCATGGAATTTGCTCTCAGTTTCTGTCGTTTACATCGCTTGAACGCCGAAAAAAAATCAGTTAACTTCAGTTAGCACATGGCTTGGAGCTCTCGGCCAATCAGAGGCCTAAAAAACCTGTGAATATATCGTTTATTTTACAAAACCATGAAATAACTAACACACTGTTCACTTATTCCAAGCTTCCGTCATATCAAGGCAATTTGACGTCACAACCCTAGATCGGAGGGGAACTGCACTCGCTTGATGACGTCATATTATGTACAGTGAGACCTAAACTTTAAAGGCAATTAATAATGAATTGTGCTTACATACAGAGCTTCAATAAGCGTTATTTATGTTGGTGTTAAAGCATGCTTAATGTCTCAAACTGCACATTGAAGTAACCTTTCAATTTAAGTAAAGTATTACAAATAAAATGACTTTTTCGTCTAAAACAAAAAGTAGAAACGTAGGGTCTTCTTGTTTTCCTCGAGCCCAAACCAGTGCTAAATAGGTTAGACCACGGTTGCGCGCGAATAAACGACATAGTTCTCGGGGGCTACGCCCCCTCGAACTATATCGTTTATTCGCTTGCAACCATGGTCTAACCTATACTTATTGTATACCTTACTATAAATAGTAAATAACTTGCCGTTGAAAGCAGTCATTACGGAGGTCATGTGACCAATCCATAATGGCCCAGTGGGCCGATTATGGATAATCGCCTCTCGAAGTTTTTCACGTGCAACTCGTTGATGTTAGCAACTTAAATCTATTCAAACATGGCAGAAGAAGGGGGTTGGTGTCGATGTCAAATTGTATTCTAGAACTTGAATTCTCAGACAGAAGGGTTTTAACATAAAAGGTACGGTTCCTATTTATACAATGGCCAACTCTTATATGTGTCACAGTGTAAAATGACTCGACGTTGTTTATGTTATTCAAAATGACAGTTATGACGTCATCATTTCACGCCATCATTCGGAAATTTCAAAAGATAAAAACGACGTCGTCAAAATGTACAGTAGAGTATCACTCGACAGCGTAGATCTAGCGGTTTCTAATTGTTCACATTCTAGATCAACTACAAATTGTCTGCGTGGGCTAAACTTCCCCATAACCAACTGGGATCTTACGATTTGAGCATTTCTGAAAGATCTAGAGCTGCCCCTATCGTTTCAAATTTGTGAGTAGTTGATGGCAGTTAAACGAAGTTTAAAACCACATCATTTGCATGAAGATATCCAATAAAAATGTCAAAACATGACCTAGGCGTGCCTTCTGTCCATAATGGCACATCTGGTGTCACAGTGGCCCTCGGGCCGTTATGACACCAGGTGTACCATTATGGACAGAAGGCACGCCTAGGTCATGTTTTAACCTCTTAGTGATGCATATACAGCTCCTGTTTTATCAGAATTACGCCTGTAGAGTTCATAGAATAGAGTTTCCTTACTGCCTCTGATATGACGTCAAACTGTTTGCAATAATTAACATCATTGTTTCAACGCAACGGTTAACAGTACTGGGAAAGAAACACGTCTTCATCACTATACCTTGATCTAAGTTTTACAGGGCTGCCATAAGTAAATCATGAACAATCCTAAGATTTTCAAATATGCTATTTTAAAGCACGATTACTAAAAGCAGGTTGAAAATAAGCCAGAATGTTGCTTAAGGCGCATTCTGCTGTACTTTCAGTCCATTACAGCTCACCTGCTAGGAGAAAATTCCAAAGACTTGGGAATAATCCGAAGAAATGGAAGCCCTGGCCCAATGCTTTTTTGAGTTGAATCTGAAAGTTCTCAAGTATTTGATTGGTCATATTTGAGATGCTTGAGAACAATTTCAGACTCAACTCAAACGCTTTATAAGCATGAACCCTGGTTTTAGTATGAGTTTAGACTATTACCTTTTAAACACCGCATAATCTGCAACTAACAGGATTTCTACTTCATTCTTCGTATGTGTTGATCTTTTCTGTCTCCGCTCAGACTTGTCAACGTTATGAGAAAACGAGTTGGCAAACAAATTATCTGCAAATATCAAATTTTAATATACAAAAAACCTCTTTATTACTACCACTAGAATAAGACTGTTTGATTGAATAAAAGTCAGGTGGTAGCTTTAATCAAGTTTGTCCTAGACACCAATGATAATTCAAACAATTTAATGGTCGTAAAAGAGAAGTTCTGCTTTCAATTCGTCATTAGAATATTTCGATTTTTTTTATAGATCTAGCTGTTTTTCTAGCACAGTGCCAACTGTCTATTTATTTATACAAAAACAGGATAAACATTCTGCTTTAACATTCACTATCATAAGCGACTTAACTAGACATTCCAATATTTTGGATTCTAATTAAAAGCCGAGCTACGCTATCCAATACCAAGACACAAATGTTTTGAACCTCGTATCGGTACTTCGCTTTCGGTCAACATCTTTAAATCTTCAAATTTACGATATCTTTCTCTGATATAAAAGTTGATACGAACTTAAAACCCTCTCATGATCAAATTTATCGTGAGGTTGTCATCCCTTCACGTCCATAGCGTCGTCTGCGTCAGTATTGTTGTCTGTAATATCATTTCAAAGCTACAGTGGAGAATCTGTTATTCTTTACCGTTTAAACGCAAACGTACGCAAACGCAAAGCGCTAAAACGTAGAAAAGAACAACTTTTGGACAATTCTGATATTTCATGTTTATCTTGGTGGCAAACAGTTTGGAGCCTGATCAGACGCCGGGTTACCCGGCGTCTTATCTGGCTCCAAACTGTTTGCACTGCAAATAATAGTTTTAGCGTAAACGCGTTTATTGGGAAAGAATAACAGATTCTCCACTGTAGATTTGAGGCAGTATAAATTACGTAATTTCAAAAAAGTGGCAAACAGTTTTGACCCAGATCAGAAGCCGCGTAAGGCGGTGTCTGTTCAGGCTCAAAACTGTTTGCAATGCGCTCTATGACGTCACCGAGAGTGAAAAAATTAAAGCAAACGAAATGATGGTTGAGAATGTGAAAAAGTGGATGATAAAACTCAGAGATGACAATGTTAAGATATGTACTTTGGAATTTATTTTACCATATTTCATTCATTCTTTTTATGAGTTATATGATGTTTGAGTAACCAAGGGCTATTAAACACCGCCATGAACAGTTATACCGGTTAACTAATCGATTATTTACCAATACTTCAAACTCTATATTTGAATTAGTCAAAATAAAATTTAGACAATTGCATTAACCATTTCTGTGCTTTAAACCACTGTACGAGGGGCATTTTGTAAGTAGTGGCAACTGATCAATGACTTCAATAGAATAAGTGCAAAATACATATGTGATATATTATTGTAAAGAACAAGAATTTGCTGTAACCCACGATAAGATTCACATATAAGTCGATAAGTCACAACATGAGGAGCCTAAACGACACCTACTTTAGGACACTAGAACATAGCACTTGTCAGTCATTAGTTTTTGACGTAATAACTTCTTTTATCCCCTTTTTGTAAATTGTTGGGGAAATGTATAAGTTTATATCTCTCTTTTAGTAAATAAAGTGTCATTACCATTGAAAATGTTAACTGTCTTAGATATAACATTTTCAAAAACAACATTTCTTATTTTGCTCGACATGTGTTTTCGAACGCTATAAATTTTTTCTAGTTCGATATAAAAATAATTATCTATATTTTAATATTTAAACATAAAAATCTACTTCAATGACTTGAATTATAGCCTGGTTTAATATAAAAATTGAGTATTTTTTAAGTTTTTTATTTATTTTATTTATTATATTTATTTATTATTTATTTATTTCATTTTATATTTTTTAGTTTATAGAGTAAAATAATTTAAAACTGTGAATTGTGTGCATAATTGTCTGCATTTCCTTGACAGAAAGTTTCATAAATTTATTCAAAATAATAAAGCCGCAATAATAATTATAGTATCAAAATGTGTTCAAACAATTACCTCAACAATACACAAAAAGGTCAAATGTCCTCTAATCAACGAATACTAACATAACATGTGCCTTGATCACTGCGTTATGGATTGACAAGTTAATGAAATCGGACACTTCATTGAATAAAATATTTGGATAGAATGGGACTCGAACCTTTGGCCTTTTGAGTGCTAGTCAATCACTCTACGGACTGCGCTATGAAGGACTACACTGAATCGTATCAACATTTCCTTTATATAAATTGTCTAGTCTATGTCATCAAGACGCATTTCCGCTCGCCCGCAAGAAAACCTTTATATGCGAAATACATTTCCTCAGTCCATTTATTGATTCCCCACACCCCATTGTTCTCACTAGGCTTGAAAGTAACTGTAAAGCATAAGAAACGTGTGCTCACCAATGTCAGCAATCTCAAGTTTTCTTTAGAGGTCCTGACATAGTCACACTCAAGGGTTTGTTTTTTTCAATCGGTTTTACTAACGTTGTGTGTATGTAATGTATGTACAAATGCGACAACAGTATTCTCGCCGGTTTTCGAAGTTTCATGTTATTGTAACGTTTTAATAGTTCATGGTATAAACATATTAGATAATCTATAATGAATTTCATGGTTTGTTTTATCATTATCATTGTCGTAAAACTTACACTTCTATTTACGTATGCGTGTATGTTAAGTCTTTATGAATACACATTCGTATATCCGTAAGTAGCAGAGAGTAAACAACCGTTTATGTTTAGTTGGTTTCATTAACTGGACTATGGACTTAAACAATTATCAAATTTAACACATATTATTATTCTTGAATAAGTTTTAAACCTTGAACACAAATAAACTTTTTATCATATATGTATTATCTGAAATGAAGTCTTTCGGGGGTAAAAACCCTATAAAAAACGATGATCGTTATAGATCAATCGCTTTATTCGAACTCTCGTTAATCCAGAATTATTTTCTTGGTCCCATTCGGGTCGAAAACGGACATGAGGAAATTGGTTCAAGTTTTTATGTTAAATCAAGTATAGTAAATAATTTACCTCTTTGCATGTATTTTGGAATATTTATGGACATGAATGACAGGTAAGTTTATTTTGTTGAAAGCAAAAAGTGATGACATCAGTGATCTCTTCAAAAAGAAGCTAGCGTTGTCGAGATAAAAGTGCACCGAAACAGGGTTCCTCAAAGATACAGTGCCACCGACGATATGGGGGAACTAATAAACCTATATATTATAACTGTACTACTACTACTCCTTTGACCAAACGTGGAGCGATTTTTTATCTGATCAGGATCAAATCTGTATAACATTCATATGTTTGATTTTTATGTATACATGTACATGCAAACAATCTAGATATGAAAACCAAAAGCAGATGTTAGATCTTAATCAGTCGATATCGTACCAGTATGTCATACAGAAGGTAGTACATTATTTCTCCCCAATGTCTCGTTTACGGTTGATTTGTATGATAAATTTCAAGCAGCTTGGGGCAAAAATCAGACGCCATGTAACTCGGTGTAAGATCAGGATCCAAACTGTTTGATCATTTTAAAGAAATAATGATTATTATGTTATCCATCTTATTGCATTGCGTCTGCTTTTTACATTGTATATTGTTTCACCGGGAAAGAAGAACGCGTTACAACAAATACAAATACAATGCCCAATGTTGTCGTACCAGGCCGAAACGGTTCGATATAATCCCTTCTCGATCCGGCCTTTCTCTGAACCAATGAAATGGCGTGCGATGGATGGGCTTCATCCGGGCTTTGGATCTGGAACTCTTGGTTTTTTACCCACGTGTCGCCAAACTGTAAAAAGTTTTTAAAATGTAAATCATTGTGTAGCCGGGTTCAGTTTATAGTTAAAATGATTAGAGACTTGTGTAAGCAGCCTGATGGCTCAGTCGGTAGAGCACTTGTCCTGTAAGAAAGGGGTCCCGGGTCCGAGTCCCAGTCTGGTTACATATTTTTCTCACCATGTTACATTTGGCGCCCAACGTAAAAATACCCGTAGGATAATATGTTACTCGTAGAGTGTACAGAAATAATAATAAGAAACTCGTGGAGTGTAACAAGGTGAGAAAAATATGCAGCCAGAAAAGTGCAAACACTGTAGACCAAGACAATGGTCTATAATACTGCAGAAAGAAATACGTTTCCCAACAAGGCGTTTATGCTAAATAATTATTTCAATTGCAAACAGTTTTGAGCCTGCTGAGACGCAGGTAAACCCGGCGTCATATCCGACTCAATTCTGTATTCCACTTATATTGACGCGACTTTTAATTACAAACAGTTTCAAATAAATTTAATTGCCCTTTTTGCAATGCGTTTTCTTTAATATTTCGATTAAGCAGCATGAATACAATTTCTAACTTTCAGAATAAAAAGAAAGTTCAGTCCTTTTATCAAAGAATATTTACATGGTATACTTTTCGTTTTGTTTCTTTGAACGTTGTTATGAAGATGAACATGTAGCTAACTAGGTATAATAATTATTATGTAAGACAATATTTTTGTTAAACTAAATAAATATAAATGGCTTAATGTTAATTATATTCTTAAGCAGCCATGATGTAAAAAATATACAAGTTCAGTAAAATAATTGTTCCAGCAGTAACATTAAAAAAGCATCAATCGCATCCATTTAAACGAGCGGAGTGTCTATGCAGTCTTGTCCCGATGGTCCACCGGGCCCCTCTTCGCTGCCTTATGCAATTACAATGGTTAACAAATAGTGTTGATGCTGATCAGACGCCGCGTCACTCGGCGTCTGATAAGAATCCGAACTGTTTGTCACTCATTTCAACATTTAATCAGTCAAAATACCTAACATTTCCATTTGAGAAATAAAAGCAGACGACAATTATTTAAAATTGATGACGTCATGGCAGTGAAGGGGTTACATGTAAATGACAGCTTTATTTTCAAATTTAGTGTAAACTAGTTTGAAAGCGGTCCAAGGTTATAAAGCGTTTAGGTTGAGACTGATTGGTCAGATTTGAGCGAAAGTTGAATCTGACAAAATAGAAGCTTCAGACGGAACTCAGACTCAACTCAACCTCTTTATAACTTTGAGACCGGTTCAGATGAGTCATGTTGGTGTCTGTTCTATCTTTGAACACGTTCACTGCCAATGGCGCCTTTACAAACAGCTTGGATCCTGATCAGAGTCCGTGTAACCCGGCGACTGATCTAAATCAAAACTATTTGACACTCGTTCGGAAATTTCGTAAGCAATACTGCCTTATTCTTACTTTGAAACACTATTGCAGACATTATATTGAAGCAGGCGAAAATATGCCCGTGAAGGGATAAAAACCGGAAGATTAGTTTAACCATATTTTATTTCAAATTAATGAAAATGGGTCGGGCCACAAGTTCTACCAACATTAGTTACGGCCCTCCCATAAAACCGGAATATACATTCGACAATGAAATGGTTAAAGACATTACGTTGCCTAGCTTGGGTGGTTACATACATCTAGTCCAGTAAAATGTTTGTATTAAAACATGTAGAATGCTTTTAACTGTACAGGTGTCTAGGCTAAAGTCACTGAAGCGTTACACTCACGCCTAGTGAGAACAATAGGGGGTGTCATTGCATGGACTGGGGTAATGTATATTTAACTGTTTCCAACGGCATACGGTCTTTGCGAACTTACATTTTTGTAATCTATCCACTGTTATGCTCGTATTTCCTTCTTCCCTCTCCCCAGCCACCTCTCCATCTCTCTCTATGTTTATTTCTTTCTCGTCTCTCTTTCTGTCTTTTTCTCTCTGTTCCTGTCTCCCTCTATATCCTACATTTTCCTTCTTTATCTGACTCTCTCTCTTTCTCTCGTTTTCTCTATATGACTGTCTGCAGTTCTGTCTGTCTGTCTGTATGTCTACATCATTTTCTGGTTGGGCGTCTGTTTATCTGTGTGTCTGTATCTATGTATGTCAGTCTTTCTGAACTTCTGTCTGCTTACCGGCTCGTCTGTCTGTATGTACAGTGGTAAATACGCTATTCCTACCCACTTTACGCGTTTCTTATGCGTTCGTTAAGCGTTCGTTGAGCGTTCGTTAACCGTTCACTATCCGTTCCGTTTAACGCGTTTACTATTCGTTTCTTTACGCGTTTCTTAACGCGTTTAGAAGAGCCCGGATGAAAGGGGAGTAATCATGGAGAAAGGGAGGTAATCCATGTATGACTTGCGGGCCAGTCTTATCCTACTTAAGAATTTAGCAAATATCGTTACAGTGGAGTAAATATAATCTAACATAATTTCATTGAATCATTTTCTTTTAAGAAGAAAGGTTATCCTGTGAGATTTTTATTTAATATACATTTATTTTCCCATATAAAGGATACGGTTTAAAAAGGATTCTGTAAATTGTGTTTATTACTATTACTATGAACATGCGGAATTCCAAATAGCACATGTGGCATGCATGTTACATCACAGTGCAAGCCGCTAACAGTGTTGCGTCACAAGCCGGATAGGGGGGTAATAAAACTGCGGCTTATCAAAGTAAGTATCCTAATTGGGGTTGAATGGAATATCAACCAAATAAACCAAATCTTATATGCGAGTATGTGTCAGTTATTATAATAAGAGAGTTATTATACTCTCTCATCAAAGTAAAAAAATATCTGTATAGCTCGAAAATGGATGAGACTCAACTCGGCATCTCATCTAGATCCAAACTGTAAAAATGAAATTAAAAACGTATGATCCATTCTTAGCTGTAAAACATAAGAACCGAACTACTCGGCGTCCCATCTACATCTAAATCGATAGTGTTAACTATTATGAAAAGTAATTGGGTTTATTCAAAGCTGTCAGTTTGGATCCTGATGCTATGCCGATCTATACAGCCAGGCGTTTGATCTGGATTCAAACCGTTTGAAATCAACATGGAAGGAATTATTCTAATACATATCAAACAGAAATAATCTCGATGAAACGCCGATTCACTCAGCATTATGATCGAGATCCAAACTGTCTATATTTATATAAATTATATAAGCGAAACCTGTTTAGATCCTTATAAGAGGCGTTTCATTTACAGAAAATGTTTTCAAAAATCGCATAACAATATGAGTTTTATCGCGAAAATGCTCCAGTGACAAATCGATTCTTTTCTTTGATAAACCCGTTTCATTCGGATTTTTCGAAAACGGCAATCATCGATAAGATCCGAAATCTGCGTGAAACGGAAAACGGACGCCCCAATCGCAAAATCTCGGGAATAATCGTTTATTAGCGCGTTTAAACGCGTTCAAATCGTTAGGCCTTAACCGTTCGTTAAGCGTTCATTAAGCGTTCGTTAACCGTTCACTATGCGTTTCTTACGCATAGATAAACGCGTAAATGGGTAGGAATAGCGTATTTACCACTGTATGTCTGTGTCTGTTTGACTGTATCTGTCTCTGTCTCTAGTATTTCTCTGTTCCTGTCTCTCCTGATCTGTTTGTCTCTGTCCCTCAGTCTCATTTTGTCTCTGTCTCCTATCATCTTAGTCATTCAATCATTAATTCACTTTCTAGACGATTGCCCCTGTCTCTCTTACCGGGTATACGGGTATATCTCAAGTCTCTGCCAGCTGTTCGTGTCAGGTTATGGGAGTGGTGAAAATGTCATATATCAGATTACTTACAAAGGTGAATTCCCCCGAGTGTTCATCTCGTAGGTCGTGTTTCACTAGAAAGGCTGAACCATTTATCACTTCGTAATAGTAAGCTGCCTTTCCCTGAAATAGATTTCCAAACCCTCAAAACTTAAATTAACGCTTGCATGTACACTCATGATATCCCTCTCTCTCTTGTCGGGTATACGGGTATAGATCCATCACGCCTAGTATTCAACTGGTCAAAGGGAGATAATCCATACATTAAATGTAATCATCAATACGTCCAACGTACTGTGATTTTCTCTATCTTATTGCACTGCGTTTGAGTTTTGTTTTGTTTACACGAGTAAAAATACTCTACTACAGTCTCCACAGATCTGTGCAAGAAGAAATAGCTGTAGTGAGGACCTTGCATTAACAGCGTCGGTATGTAAATAATACAAATTTAAACCAGAAAACAGTCATTGATATAGTTATACATACCGTGAAGAAGACGTTATTCTTGCACGTTCACGCAAAACTACCCCCATTCCACGAGACGGCGATCTATGGCGCTCTGTCAGAGCGCCGCAGGTCGTCATGCAGAGCGCCGAGGTCGCCAGGAGCGCTACCTGAGCGCAAATGGGTCGCTATCTGATCTCCATGATCGCCAAGGTCGCCGTCGGTTTACTCCCCTGCACAAAGATCCGTGGCGCTCCGGCCAGAACGCCATCAGATCGCTAATTGATCGCTGAAGTCGCCATCGGAGCGCTACTTGATCGCCAAGATCGTAACTAGAGCGCTATCGGATCACCTTAGAGCGCCACCATCATCCAACAAAGCAAATCAGTAGATACTTCGCGCTCCGTGGCGATCTGATAGTGAGTATCTGCATTTTAAAATACCCGATAGTATTTTCTATCAATACATGTATATCCAAATTGCATGATGTAACTCGACGTCTCATCCGGATCCAAACTGTTATACACCCATACAATGATGATACCGAAAAATGTGTTAATATAATGGCGTTAACATTGATTTTGATGTGCGTTAGAATATTCGTAGTAACTATTAAATGAAAAAACACAGATTTCTAGTGACTTGTGGCAGTACGAACGTAATGTAGAAAGCTCTTATAGGAATCGTCTGCATTACTATGTCACTACATTGAGTGGACACAAGTCATAAAGAAAGCAGCTATATGTTTGGCTATTTGCCTAAATATCTGCTAGCGAATTTAAAACGAATGAGCGCGGCAGAGCGCCACATGTCTTCATAGGATATCTCCCTAATCAGATCAAGTAGAGCGGTAATGGATCTTCATCGGTCGCCAACATCGCTATCGGATCTCTTTTGAGCGCCATAGGTCGCAGTGGTCGCCATCGGAGCGCCAATAGAGCGCAATAGATCGCATCTTATTCGCCTTTGAGCGCCAACGGAGCGCAATCTGATCATGAAAGAGCGCAACTTTTTTATGAATTGGGTGGCGACCAATGACCATGAGGTCGCTATCGGATCTTACAGATCGCTAACGGATCGCCATCGGAGCGTAATCTGAACGCAATCGGATCGTAAATGCCGTTAGATTGCCTCATCCTGAGGCGACCTATGGCGCTCTGTCGGAGCGCGGAGATCGCCATCGAGCGCCGTCTCAAGCGCCGTCTACAAGATTTCACCCAATCACTGTACTGGCTCAGATAAACCAACATTTGCAAATACATGTAGTTCGAAACCTGATCGTACGCAGAGTAACAAACATATTGTCACTCATGCCATGCTAATTTAGTCTACATGCATAAAAAGTTAATTTAAAATATGAATGCAGACGATAATTTGAGTCAGATAATAATTATGTTGGTAGTGAAGAGGTTAGATCTACGTGTAAAATGACCCAGCGTTGGTTACGCTTTCATACCGTATTGTTGTCAGGCTCAGTGATACAGTTGGGGATAGACTACTCTTTTCGATTTAACTCTTTCACTGCCAAAATAAGCGTTAGGTTTTTACCCCTTCACCGCTACATTGTCGTCGGCTTCAATATTGTCGTCTGCAAGATTATTTCCAAGTTAGATTTAAGGTAGTATGACTTAAGAAATATCGATACGACTATAAAACAGTTTGAATCCTAATCAGACGCCGGGTGACTAGGCGTCTTATTTGGATCCAAACTGTTTACAAAGTCGCCTTTTGGCGCAATGTGCAGTGAAAGAGTTAAACGAATTACAATGAAATGTAGAAAATGACACATTTTTCAAGATGTTGACAAGTGTAAAATAGTGTAAAATAGTTTTTGCGTCTTATCAGACTAATTAAAGTACCAAAGGGGATAATGAATGACATAGAAACCAGGGCCCCGTTTCATAAAACATCTTACGACAAATGTTGTCGTATGTCAAAACTTTAAAATACTTTTAATCTCTTATTCCTCTATCTAATCCTGTCTTGTGACATCTTTTTGGAATCGTCTTTTCAAGACGATTCCAAAAAGATGTCACAAGACAGGATTAGATGGAGAAATAAATAACAATTGATACTTTTATAATCTGACTTACGACAACATTTGTCGTAAGAAGTTTTATGAAACAGGCCCCTGTTGAGCCCATCCCTCATTACTACCCTTGCATGACATTATGCATGGACAGAGCAGGGTCTCTGTACATAGATCTACCCACTAATGAAAATAGTTACAGTGGAGAATCTGTTATTCTTTCCCGTTTGAACGAAACGCAAACGCACAACACTAAACCGTAGACGAGTACATGTTTTGGACAATTTTGATAATTTTGATAATTATTTTTTATCTTGGTGGCAAACAGTTTGGAGCCTGATCAGACGCCGGGTTACCCGGCGTCTGACCTGGCTCCAAACTGTTTGCACTGCAAATAATAGTTTTAGCGTAAACGCGTTTATTGGGAAAGAATAACGTTTTCTCCAGTGTACCCTTGCATGATATTATGCATGGACAGAGCAGGGTCTCTGTACATTGATCTACCCACTAATGAAAATAGTTATTGTTCCAGTCTGTGATGCTCTTAAACATGTAATTGCTGTTTTAAAAATTTAAGATGTATCTTACAGGTAATTTATCTTACATGTTATGTGTTGGTTAAATGTATTTTGTTAAGAAATATTTGTTTTAGTCGGTAAATAGCTTCTAGCTAATGTTAAATGTTGTAAACACCCAACTATAAATAATTTTTTTGTATCTTGTATCTTGTACCAGGTTACCCTAATCGAGCTCCAGACGGTTTGAAAGGGACCTAAGCTTTTTTACATAGACGCATTTATTGTGAAAGGAAAATGTCTTCTCAACTGTAAGGAGGTATACTGTAGCTATTAAACCTTTCAGATTCATAATAACAGTGGAGAAGTTATTCGTTCCCGTTTAAACGCAAACGCATTGTAATTAAATGACAGCCTTTTGACATTTCTCACATTTATTTTTCTCTGAGTGGCAAACAATTTTGAGCCTGATAAGACGCCCGGCGTCTGATTTGGCTTCAAATTGTTTCCAATGGAAATAGTAGATTTAGCTAGGTCTACGCGTTTTTCCAAAAGAATAACGTTCTCCACTGCAGTCGGCTTTTGAAACCCTTTGCGGTATGCGGCGTCTTTGCGGTATGTGGTATGGGGGTTTGCACTCTTACCATGAATGTTTATTCAGTCAAAACTTCAAAATTTTGAATTTGGTATAAAATTGCAGATGGAAAATATAAGCATACGACATTGTGTTCAATCAGACGTTTAGATTGGTCGTTAAAAGGGTTCAAGCGGATACTGACTTTTGGTATACCGATGTTTCATCCAACACAATCAGTTTACAGTAGAGCAGACGCTATTTTTTCGCGTTTCAATGCAAACGAAACGCAAACGCATTGTTATATAAAATGTAGAAAATAACAACTTTTTGACAATTATGACCATTTATTTTAATCCGAGTGGCAAACAGTTTGGGGCCTTATCAGACGCTTTACTTTCAAACTGATTCAATTGATCGCGTTTGAAAAATAGAAAATTTGGAAATCTTAGGAATATTCATGACCAACTTATGGCAGCCCTGATTCTGTCACTCGTGACTGCTTCAGGCAGGACAATTAATAAACAGAAAGCTGCTGTATGAGCTTTCAGCTTTACTTTTATCATGTATGAAACCGTCAGTTGTCTTTAGGGAATGTATTTGTGCTACAATGTAAGCTTCGTACAGTGGAGAATCTGTTATTCTTTCCCAATAAACGCGTTTACGCTAAAACTATTATTTGCAGTGCAAACAGCTTGGAGCCAGATCAGACGCCGGGTAACCCGGCGTCTGATCAGGCTCCAAACTGTTTGCCACAAAGATAAACACGAATTATCAGAATTGTCCAAAAGTTGTTCTTTTCTACGTTTTAGTGCTTTGCGTTTGCGTACGTTTGCGTTTAAACGGGAAAGAATAACAGATTCTCCACTGTATCTGGTTCAGTACTGTTTGCAAAGTCTGCCTTAGTAGCCGATTAAAGGGATACAAGTTTAGGGGAAATGACTATACGCCTAGTTACTTTAATATCGAACTGGTAGACACCCGTACCGGTATTGCGTTTGACATATTGCTTTGCCTTTTATTTCATAATACTGTTTCGACGACAGTTCATCAACAGACGGTGGTGTTTTGGGGTTAAAAGGGTTGACGCAGCCATAAATATTGACTGAAATGATCCTATAAGTTTCATGTTCTACACTAGCGTATCCTCGTTTATATTCAGAAGCAAACTTTATATCTTATTGTTGCTATATAAACAGCAACTCCTCTCTATCACGGACACTAAATTGAAGACTAATTGTTTTAATAAAACAAGGCGACAGCTTCAAGCCAGGTGACAGTAAAACAGAAACTTTGCTCTTACAGAAGCTTTCTGATTCATTCTCACCTTCCTTTTAGCAGTCACCTGTCTAAACACCCTATAATTCTCATAATTGAGTGGTCGTAATCGAGAGTGTGTTTATACATGTATGTAGAATTTGGACAAGGAAGTTTGAACCGGGTCAGTATAATAGTTTTCCATAGTTATAATTGTTAACGCATGAAAGACGTTTGGCAGCAACACCCATATAAGATTTCACTTATGTTTGGGCTTCGTTACCTTCGTTTTCGTATTGTATGAATACTATGTGAAACGATATCCATCCACATCCTGATAAAGATCCAAATAACATGTACAGTCGAGAAAACGTTTTTCTTTCCCAATAAACGCGTTTATGCTAAAACTATTATTTCTATTGCAAACGGTTTGGAGCCAGATCAGACGCCGGGTAATCCGGCGTCTGATCAGGCCCCATACTGTTTGCCACCAAGCTAAACATGAATTATCAAAAATTGTTCAAAAGTTGCACTTTTCTACGTTTTAGTGTTTTGCGTTTGCGTTTCGTTTCGTTTAAACGGGAAAGAATAACGTTTTCTCCACTGTACTTGCGTTCGTATTCTTTTTTTTCTTTTGGTTAAATTCTTATACTTGACATGGATCTACATGTAAAATTACAAAAACATCTTTAACCCTTTCGTTCTCAATGACGCTTAAAATCGCGTTTGCAAACAGTTTTGATCCTGATCAGACACCGCGTAACGCTGAAATCATTCTTGCGAGTGTCAAACGCTTTTGATTCTGATCAGACGCCGAGTTACTCGATGTCCAATTTGAATCCAAACTGTTCGCGCCATTAGCAGACAAATAAACAAGTATACCCTAACCCAGAGCGTGTTTGCTAGAGGTCTTAAACCTATTAACACCCATCATCCGCAACAAACGATATTGCGAACAGTGTAGACCCTGAATAGACGAAACCACCTTCGGCTTCTCACCAGGCTGATTCGTTCATAATTAAGTATGAAATGACCCGCTGCATCGACAAGCACATCTTTGTCTTAAGATCTCTTTTGTATTATAAGTGAACAATGTCACGAGAAACCCTGACGTATTGCATTGCAATTACAGTGGAGAATATGTTATTCTTTCCCAATAAACGCGTTTACTCTAAAACTATTATTCGCAGTGCAAACAGTTTGGAGCCAGATCAGACGCCGGGTAACCCGGCGTCTGATCAGGCTCCAAACTGTTTGCCACCAAGATAAACATGAAATATCAGAATTGTCCAAAAGTTGTTCTTTTCTACGTTTTAGTGCTTTGCGTTTGCGTACGTTTGCGTTTAAACGGGAAAGAATAACAGATTCTCCACTGTAGTACATGTACAGACCAACGCCAGCCGCGGCGTCTTTGACGCGGGTGCTGGTCTTGATTTACACTGTTTGACACATATATAGTATATACATACAGTTTTGGGCAGTTTATATCACACTCCCATACAGAGCCTGTCTGGCATGACAACGGCGTTTGATCTGTACAGTGGAGAAAACGTTATTCTTTCCCGTTTAAACGAAACGAAACGCAAACGCAAAACACTAAAACGTAGAAAAGTGCAACTTTTGAACAATTCTGATAATTCATGTTTAGCTTGGTGGCAAACAGTTTGGGGCCTGATCAGACGCCGGGTTACCCGGCGTCTGATCTGGCTCCAAACTGTTTGCAATAGAAATAATAGTTTTAGCGTAAACGCGTTTATTGGGAAAGAATAACGTTTTCTCCACTGTACAAAATTGTAATACAATAAGGCTGGTTTTGTCATGGCACGTCTCAATTATCTAAAACTAAATACTATATTACATACACTGAATCATACATATGCATGGAATGGACACTGATAGCTATGAAGGAAAGGCATACCATAGCTATATACATTAATACTTATCAATAACGATCACTTCATTGTGCTGATTATCAGGTGTTTAAGACAGGTGACTACTTAAAGTAAGGTGGAAGTCAAACAGAAAGCTCCGTTAGGAGCTTTCTGTTTTATGGTCACCTTGCTTTCAGCTGTCATTTGTCTTTTGAGCTGTCAATTTACTTTATTTTTAGTGGTCGTAATAGCGGATTTTTCCTGTATCTAAACGGAGTTTCGTTTCAGTTTTTGAAACTTTCTTCCACTTGAATTGTATAACGTGGGTATTATTCCAACCCTTCTGCACGCTACGGGCTAATGTGTGACTCAGCGGGCAAGACATTTTACCTTCCAACCTATATGAAACAAAACACACATGAGACGTGCCGTGAGAAAAACTCGACTTATTACATTGCAAACAGTGTAGATCAAGGTCAGTCGCTACGGGCTAATGTGTGATACAGCGGGCAAAACATTTTATCTTCAAACCTATATGAAGCAAAATACAAATGAGCCGTGCCTTGAAAACACTTGACTTATTGCATTACAAACAGTGTATATCAAGGTCAGCCGCCGCGTAAATACGCGGCGACTGTCCTCGGTCTACACTATTTGACACCCACGTGCATTTAAAGCATTTTATGTAGCTATATTATATACGGTATTAGGCAGTGCAGACCAAACTCAGATACGGTGCCTAGGGATGACAACCACGGTGCTTCGTCTGTACAGTGTTTCAATGCAATAAGGCTAGTTTTGTCATGACACGGCTCAAATACATTACATTATAATATTGATAATGACAGGTGCTTGGAAACATCGATGTTTTATTTTTGTCTGAGTACATGTAGCAGCCGTTTGAAGCCCGATGAAACGCAGCGTTAATCGGCGTCCGATATGGCTACGAACTGTTTGCAATTAAAATAGCTGTTTTAGCTCGAGCACGTGTATTCGGAATTAACAACGCATCTCCTGTATTTATTGCAAACAATTATGGCCTAGCAGAGGTGCAGAGGTATTCGGATTCATTTTTGGATCGGATCAAATATACATTGATCAGGGCTCCAGATAAAGGGATAATTTCAGAAACTATACTCGTTAGTTCTGCATCTTACTCTATGTTGCTACATGTACTACTAGCAAGAATCGCTCCGAGGCTATTGTTATAAGCAGTAACACCATAGTGTTTGGTGCTGATATACTGTATGAGTGAAAAAATGACGAACTTGTTCAGTTTACAACCGTCTTATCTGAAGTATTGTAATCATTCGGGTGGCATTGTTAATAATACAGGTGGATTTTATTTTTCTGATTCGAAATCACTAAGAACTACGAGTGTTAACCCATCACCCTATAAATACGCCTTTTAACGCCTATAATCTATTCTTCGACTGAAGAAAGTAATATTTCAACTTTTTACAGTCATAAATATGTACATGTACTATAAGAAATAATTTCTATATCCTAGTAGATTGTAGTTTAAAGCAGGCTTAAAGTAAAGCAGAATGCGCCTTAAGGCGCATTCTGCATTACTTTCAACCTGATTGTAGTAGTCACCTAATTGCAAAAATTCAAACAGGCTATGGGGTAATGGGTTAAATAGTTACATCCCCAAACATTTGTTTCACTTACCACTTGCAGTCTGACGTCCTCTGGAATGTGATGTTCAAACGTTAGACCATCATCGTCTATTAGGAACATTGGTAAGTTTTCCTCAAGGAGGTTGAAGTTTCTTCTAAGCTCAAGGTCTACACGGGTTTCGTCGAAATCAAAGTGGATGTCAATTTTGTCTGGGAAGTCATCAACAGATCTTTTCATTCGTCCGCTCCTTGGTACGCTTTGGTGAATATCAATGCTAACTGAAGAATCAAGTTAAATAATATGACTTACAATGGAGAAAACGTTATTCTTTCCCAAAAAACGCGTTTATGCTAAAACTATAATTTCAATTGCAAACAGTTTGAAGCAAGATCAGAAGCCGGGTAGCCCGGCGTCTGATCAAGCTCCAAACTGTTTGCTACTCAGATTAACATGAGTTTTCAGAATTGTCTAAAAATTGTACTTTACTACGCTTTTGTGCCTTGCATTTGCGTTTCGTTTGCGTTTAAACGGGAAAGAATAATATTTTCTCCACTATACAAAAATTCAAATTTGCAAGCTGCTTGTTCAGTATTCTCTCCCTACAACGGTGCTCAGAACAGCGGTTCTCTCCTTACAACAAAGTGTGTTGCTGATCTAAAAATAAGACTATAATGCCAAACGCTTTTCATGTAACTGCTTCAATATCCTTTTTAAAGCTACATTTTGGAAATGTTGACAGAAAAACAACAACATAAAACCAATTTGGAAACAGTTTGAATCCAGATTAAACTCCGCGTTGCGCGTCGTCTGATTTGGATTGAAACTATTTGCAAATGTTAAGTACTCTTAAGGTATTACTTTTCGCTTTCTATACCGACTCTCTCCTAACAGCTCACACAATCTTTCTCCCATTTTATGGTGATGTTGTAGAGAGGGAACACTTTACAGTTAAACATGTATATCGAAGGAGAAAACGCACTTATGTTCAAACAATTATTATTATATTACAGTGGATAATCTGTTATTCTTTCCCAATAAACGCGTTTACGCTAAAACTATTATTTGCAGTGCAAACAGTTTGGAGTCAGATCAGACGCCGGGTAACCCGGCGTCTGACCAGGCTCCAAACTGTTTGCCACCAAGATAAACAAGAATTATCTGAATTGTCCAAAAGTTGTTCTTTTCTACGTTTTAGTGCTTTGAGTTTGCGTACGTTTGCGTTTAAACGGGAAAGAATAACAGATTCTCCACTGTATGTCTACTGCCTGGCATAACTTAGCGACGGATAAGACACTATACAGCTTGCATCTCACAGTTTGATCAATCATTATTATTTTTAAGAAACTATCGAGTTGTTTTTATTCAGCGGGAAGGAATATAAATACAACAACTTTTAACTGCTATACTTAACACAGTGAGTTAACAGTCTTGTTTAATGATGGCTGCTTAACGCAGGACGCAAGTAACCTGTGCCTTACTTTAGGCAGTTATCCATTTGGATATATATTTTTCTCGTCGCAGACGGGTCTGTTTTCTCTTTAGACCTCAACTCTCTTAAACAATTTAACCAATCAGGAATGACCAGAAATATAGGTCACTTGCATGACATTCATGAATTACTATCATTGGCCAATTGGCCGGAATGGCCGGACTGGGCGAGACTGGTGTTCTGTAGTTTTTGTAACATTTATCTTTGAGTTAAACCTTGCAACAAATTGAAAAGAATGTGATACAACCTAAATTATTGCTTTTATACTATTTCGTCATTTTTAAATTTAGCTTGGATAGTATCTACATTTAGCATATGGGAAATTATGTTTATAAAATGAAACAAATTAGACATGGTAAGTTTAAATAAAGAATACTGTACTCGCCAAAACAACTTTGACCTGCGACGGAATATATTGTTTAAAGAAAAGCTTGTTACATGTACCTATACCATTGGTTTATCATTTTTCTGTCAGTTGCTATTGATTAAATATATTTACGAAAAGTCTGCTTGAAATACTTAGTCTCGAGATAATTGCAACACAGTTTATTTCTTGCGTGTTCTGTGCCTGCTTCAAACCTGATATTTCGTCTTTAGGTAAATTTCCGGTTGGTAAACAAGCAATAAAGCATGGCGTTCTCCTATCTATATTGCAATTTTTTTATTTGATTTTATATTTACATATAACATTTCCATAGTTGTCGTTTTTTATGTCTTCAGACATCTATAGGAAGAGAGATTAACAAAGTACTTGGCACCTGTAGCCCGATCCCATTTCTATACAATATTGAAAACAATTATATGAAGACTAAACACATTTATTACGTCGCTACCTACCTTCTGTGTCTGATTGTCTCAAATGGTGAAAACCCTGTGTTTGTGAAATGCATTGTGCTAATATGCACAGATACAGGAACGATAAGTTGGTGCCCAACATGGCAATTAGCGACACACAAACTGTCAATTAGAAAACATACACAGCAATAAACAGAACAGCAATAAAGGAACAAAAATATCTTAACAAAATTATTGGCCCCCATCCCCCCCGCCCCCCAAAAAAAATAATATAATAACAAAAACAAAAAATTCCTTAAAACAATAAAAAGCGTTTGTTAATTAATAACTGAAAACAAGTATATTAGTCTGATGTTCACGAATAAATATTTCTCAACAAAACGCAGTTGTTTTATTTATTTATTTATGGCTTTTTGAACTAAACTGTTTGTCAGATTAAGCAGAAGTGCAAATGTTACCCCGTGTGGCGCCCCGTGTTTATATCGAATACCCTGCTGTGTCAGTTTGTCGTATCATGACGTCACTGATTTGACGTTATCGGTATTACGGCGTTACTTCCGATCTTTGATGTCGTTTTCTTTCGTTTAGTGGTTTTCGGCGAACCGGGCTGCCGGAATTACACAATAACATACGAGTATTGGGGAGCACTACGAGTGAAACTATCATGTGTTAACGTACAATATTTTCCTAGTAAACTACCGGAAAGCATAAATATATATTTTAGCCGACGACAATTCATCAAGATAAGGGTTAATAAATATTTCAAACTCTTCCACTGGCAGTTGCAACTTCAGCCACTTTCGCATATATATTTCACTATAAAGAATACTTTGTAATATATTAAACATAACCCCATAATGGCTTTTTGAAACATGTATGTAGCAACAAAATGTATCATTATTTTATCATCATCTACACAATAAAATGTCTTTAAGGTGCCCACCCTTATTTACAACCATTATCGTGTTATCTCGTTATATTTCACGTTTACCGTCTCATTTAGTTGTTATGGCCTTTAACGCAAAGAAAAATCTATATAAGTGTCGAACAGTTTGAATTCACCTTAGATGCCTGGAAACATGATGGCGTTTCATAGGATAAAAATGTTTTACATTCTGATTTTATTTACTGAATGAAAATTCTTTTGAACTTAACTCTTGCATGCTGATCGCGACTTTACTGATTTTTATTACAGTTTGGATCCAGATCAGACTGATTGACACTCTTTTTTAAGTTTCTTTACTTCAAAAATGTATTAATCTCAATTTAACAATGTCTGCAAACGAAAATTGCAAATCAGACTTAGATATTACAGCAGGTTAAGGATAAACAAGCCAAATTACCGACGGCAACACCTAGAGTGCAATCAAAGGTGAAAAAGGTATATAAATAAAAACTGGATATACATATTTATTTATTTTTTCAATTTTATTTTGATGTCGGGTATCCTAGCGTCTGATAAGACTCTCCAAACTGTTTGTTACTCAGATTGAAATAAATAGTGTGGTGAAAACATGTCACTTTCTTCACTTCTTTGCAATTATGTTTTATTTGCGTTTAATCGGGAAAATAACAATGTTTTTCAACAGAAGTAATGAAAACGGCGATTACGTATCATGTTACAGCATTCCAACGTACTTGTAAAAGTTTATAAACCGTTTTAAAAGATAACGCGTTTTCTATTAAATTATTTGAGTGTGCAACCCATTTTACCCGTGTAGACAGTTCCATTAAAAAGCATGTGCCTTTAAAAAGTACAATATTCAAATGCAAACAGTGTAAGCCTTAATCAGAGAATCCATTGTTTGTCATGGCAAAGTAATGCAAAACCGATCCATAATAGTAAACACATTGGTCTACTTAACCTTTTCACGTGCAATGGCGTCACAAAAAACATTTTCAAACAGTTCTGATATTGATCAGACGTCGCGTAACGCAGTGTCTGATCAGGATCAAAACTGCATGCCACTTGTTTTCAAGTTAATTCAGTTAAAACGCTTTAAATCTATCTTAAAAACGATATTGCATACATCAATATTGAAGAGGAGGACAGTATAGCAGTGAAGGGGTGAAAACCTCACGAAATATTTGATCACGAAAGGATTAAATGGAAACCTGAAGCGACTATTTAAAGTTTGAGATCAGTCATCGACGCTGCTGTTGGTAGATTTTAGTACTGGTAGCTGAAAGTAAAGCAGAACCATATCTGTTTTTCTTGCAGTCTAATTTGTAGCTAGTATGTATAAAGAAGTTAAAACTATCATATGTTTACACAGATGGGAATTTCAATATAAAAAAGAAGAAGAAAAAAAAGAAAATGCACGGCAGCACTTAAATCAAAATTTGTCCAACCAAATATATATTTTTTTATGCTTTTCGGTGGATTACTAGTAAATATCAGTTGATTATCACTTGATAATTTCACTGTTTCACACAATGGGATTATCGTCGTGTGTGCTTCTTTTGTGAATTTTCCCCATAGGGCTCCCCAATAATCGTTGTCAATCGTGTCCTATCGTTCGTTTCTTTCCGGCAGCCCGACTTGTCGCAAACCACTAAACGGAAGAACACAAATCCAAGATCGGAAGTAACGACGTAATTCCGATGACGTCAAATCAATAAAGCAGTGACGTCATTGTACGATTCGATATAAACTTGGGGCTCAATACGGGGTAAATCATGTACTTTCGCTTTCAATTGGCGAACAATTTAGTTTAAAAGGGGCTTTATTGCATGTTTCAGTATTGCTCATGAACAGACTCAATTAAACCGAGTCTGCAATTTTCAGTATTTGCTTTGTTTTCTGTGCTTTCAAAGAATCTCCCCTTATTTAGATTTATATAATTCACAACAGCAGATGTTAAGTGCTGGTGTGGCGGCTGTAAAAAGTCGCCCCGTATTTCATTCTCAGTGTTGTTATACTTTCTGGTCCTTTTGAATCATTGATTTCAGCGCATTTACAGTTGAAAGTTGAATTCCGCTTAAGCTGGTGCTAGGGGGCGTGAGCACTGTTGCATGTTTAAGTATTGCTCATGAACAGACTCAATTAAACCGAGTCTGCCATTTTCAGTATTTGCTTTGTTTTCTGTGGTTTCAAAGGATCTCCCTTTATTTAGATTTATAGCATACATAGATATAATAACTGTATTTGTTTCAGTATAAGAACGAATTCAATCCAGTTTGTGAACATCAGACTATTAAATTTTCACTCGTGGTTTATTTTACTGAAAAAAGGAGTTACCCTCTCTATAATCATCGAAGAAATCATTGGAAAATGGGTTAATATGACAATATTAAGTTGAAACACTTGAAAAGTTCGTAGGGTGCTAAAGTTTTGAAACTTTCACTTAAATACTCTTCCAGTAGAGACATTATATAGTAACACATTCTCTATATCATTTATTTAAGAAAATTTAAATTCATACTAGTGTTTTATCGTGCAATCGAACTTTGGTAGGAGTTGAGATGCGTAGTAATTTAATCACGAGATCGCAGGCCGAATGATTTAATTACAAGTATCTCAACGACTACCAGTGTTCGATTGCACGATAAAACACTGGTATTAATTTATTATTTCGATTCTAACACTTCAATTTAATTAAACTTGGCACCGAAGCAACGGCGCTACATTTCTTGGCGTACGCATTTTCGAAGCCAAATGACGTCATGCTAAGACGTTACAGCGCGTTAGTGCTTTATTAAGAGTTCAAACACTGATACGTCCCTTCTTTGTTTATATAGGGGCGTGCGCGAAGTGTGTTAGAATATTTTTTTGTTTCATATAAGTTGATCTGCCTAGTCTAACCTCTACAATGGTGCCAGCTTAATGTATCGCATCTATCATTCTCTAAACACAGGTTGTTTTTCGTGCTCAAGACAGATATTTACTAAATAAGAACATTCATACACTTTTTGTTTTATTTTTGGCCTGCTTCCTTAAATCATTTTTCATAATAGATATGTAGCGGATTTTATCGGGGACAGAAGAAGGGTGGGTGCGTTCCTTTTAGAAATAGGTAAAGTGTGGAGTGGGGGAGAAGCCGTACTGCTTTCTGAATAAACGCAGTTAACCCATTCCCCCATGGCCTGTTTCTAGTTTAGGTGAGGTTGAAAGTAAAGCAGAATGCGCCTTACATGTACAGCGTTCCCTCTCTACAACGACAACCAATGGGAGACACTGATTGTGTGCGTTTTACGGAGGGAGTCGTTATAGAGAGGGAACATTGGTTTACATTTACAAACAGCTTGAATCCAGATCAGACGCCGCGTTACGCGGCGTCTGATCTGGATTCAAGCTGGGTGTCACTCATCATCAAGTATTTTTCTGTCAAAATGTCGAATATGTAATTTTGAGAAAAACAGCAGACGACAACTTTAAGCAGACGTTATTACAGCAGTAAAAGCGTTAGACATAATTGTCCTGTAAGGGAACTGCGACAAACGTCGTTGTAAGGAGGGAATCGTTGTTGGGAGGGTCGTTGTAGAGAGGGAACACTGTACATGTAAGACGCATTTTGTTTTATTGTCAGCCTGCCTTAAGCTTCCACCTGATAGAATAAAGAAAATATTTCTGATAATACATATTTAAGACTGTATAAACTGAAACTATTTCTACAATTGAGGAATAAACTGATTGCGCTAAAAGGTGAATATATGGGCGAAAGGGTTATTGTAAGTACTTGATATCCATCGCAAACAGTTTATAATGCCAGAAGACGCAATATTACCCGGCGTCACATCGATCTCCAATCTATTTGCCACTCATATTAAGATCAAACATGAATAGTTTATTGAGCTGTTACAATTTGACTGTTATTAAATTCTACAGTGCTCCCTGTCTTCAACGACATCCTATGGGAGACACAGATTATGTGTGTTGTTAGGAGGGAGTCGTTATAGAGAGGGAAATTACGGATTGGCTTACATTTTGCAAACAGCATGATTCCAGATCAGACGCCGCGTTACGCGGCGTCTGATCTGGATTCAAGCTGTTTGTCACTCGTCATTATATTTATTCTATCAATATCCCCACTTTTATGTAACTTTAAGGAAAATCAGCAGACGACAATATTAAGCAGACTATACTGCAGCAGTAAACGCGTTAGACATAATTGTCATGTTTAGGGAACAGCGGCAAGTGTCGTTGTAAGGAGGGAGTCGTTGTCGGGAGGGCCGTTGTAGAGAGGGAGCGCTGTATTTGCGTTTATTTTCGTTCATACGGGCAAAAATAGGCTAACGTCTGCTTCGCTGCATTAACGTTTTCACTGCCAACGGCACCAAAAGGCGACTTTGCAAACAGTTTGGATCCTGATCATACGATGCGTTACGCGACATCTGATTAGGGACCCAACTGTATGACACTTGTATCGACATTTCTTCAGTCAAAACACTATATCTGACTGTAAATATATTGCAGACGACACTACCAATACAGACAATATTTTGACGGTACATGTAAAAGGGTTAAAACAGACTATAAATTTTCTGATGAAAGAGTTAAGAAATAGGTTTCAAAGGTAACGATTAACAAAAGATTGGCTCATTCTCTTCGTACATATATTCATGACAATGGTTAACCTTGTTTGTTTTGTATGCTCGTTGAGCTTGCCTACATGTTTTATTTGTTTCAATGTTAGTTGAAAGGGCTCATTAAATGTTACTTTGTATATCAATGTATATGTTCGAAGTTCAAGTAAGAGTATAAATTTATAAGTCTTCACTACACATCGTATTCCTTTCGGTATTGCTACAGCGGATAATACATTATATTTTCCGGTTTAAACGAAACGAAACGCAAACGCAAAACACTAAAACTAGTCCGGGAAAACACAGAGGGAACCTTGCATTGAGTTGCATAGAAAATGTTTTTGCAGTTATGAATAGCTGAGACCTTGTAGCCTATGAAACCGATTGATGATCATCTGTCACCATTGGGCAACTCTCAGAATCCAAGATGGCCGCCAAGATGGCCGCCAGAATTGTTTATTTCTACGTTTTAGTGTTTTGCGTTTGCGTTTCGTTTGCGTTTAAACGGGAAAGAATAACGTTTTCACCCCTGTACGAGCCGTGCCATGTTGCATTTCAAGCAATGTAGATCAAGGACGCGGCGGCTGGTCTTTATCTACACTGTTTTACACTCATATGCATTTAAAGCATTTTATGTATCCTTACAACAATGTTTACATCTCTTCCTAAAACAAGATGTTTGACGCTGTCATTGCTGCAATACCATCTGCTTAAAACTTTCATTTACAGTTTTGTTTTCTTTCACAGCTACGTATGGGAAATTTTGACAGAAAAAAACATAAAGAGGAGTGACAACCAGTTTGAACCAAGATCAGACGCCGCGTTACGCGGTCTCTGATTTGAGATCAAACTGTTTACAAACGGAAGCCAATTCGTACTCACCATTCTAAGGGGATAAATATTCCATTCCAATAACAACTCACCCCGAACAACACACACACACTAACTGTCTCCGAATTGATGCCGTTGTATAGAGAGAGCACTGTAGCTTACACATAAAATAGAACAAAGATGAAGCAGGATACTTCCATCTTCTTTGCTTCCGGTTTCCCGTTTGGTCCGCATTAACTCTTCCACCACCATAAACGACTAATTGCAACTTTTCAAACAGTCTTGATGCGGATCAGATGCCGCATGATGCGGCGTTTGATCAGGATCGAGGCTGTTTGACTCTCGTATCGAAATTATGCAAGTCTGCCTCAAATCTGACTATTGAAGACGACAATATTACAGCAGACGACAGAATGGCGATGGACGGGGTAAAACTTACAATGCATTTGAAGGTTCTAAGCGCTAAGCATATATTTATCATTTATCTTTTTAATTTCTCAAAAGCAATGACCTACAGTGGTAAATACGCTATTCCTACCCATTTACGCGTTTATCTATGCGTAAGAAACGCATAGTGAACGGTTAACGAACGCTTAATGAACGCTTAACGAACGGTTAAGGCCTAACGATTTGAACGCGTTTAAACGCGTTAATAAACGGTTATACCCGAGATGCTGCGATTGGGGCGCCCGTTTTCCGTTTCACGCGGAGATTTCGGATCTTATCGATGATTGCCGTTTTAGAAAAATCCGAATGAAACGGGTTTATCAAAAACAAGAATCGATTTGTCACTTGAGCATTTTCGCGATAAAACTCATATTGTAATGCGATTTTTGAAAACATTTTCTGTAAATGAGACGCCTCTTATCAGGATCTAAACTGGTTTCGCTTATAGAATTTATATAAATATAGACAGTTTGGATCTCGTTCATATTGCTGAGTGACTCGGCGTTTCATCGAGATTATTTCTGTTTGATAAGTATTAGAATAATTCCTTCCATGTTGATTTCTATTCAAACGGTTTGAATCCAGATCAAACGCCTGGCTGTATAGATCGGCATAGCATCAGGATCCAAACTGACAGCTTTGAATAAACCCAATTACTTTAATAATAATTAACACTATCGATTTAGATGTAGATGGGACGCCGAGTAGTTCGGTTCTTATGTTTTACAGCTAAGAATGAAGCATACGGTCTTGATTTCATTTTTAGAGTTTGGCTCTAGATGAAATGCCGAGTTACAGGAGTCTCATCCATATTCAAACTATACAGATATCTTTTACTTTGATGAGAGAGTATAATAACTGACACATACTCGCATATAAGGTTTGGTTTATTTGGTTGATATTCCAATCAACCCCAATGGGGCATTAGGATACTTACTTTGATAAGCCGCAGTTTTATTACCCCCCCCCCCCCCCCCCCCCCCCCTGTCCGGCTTGTGACGCAACAGTGTTAGCGGCTAGCTCTGCATGCCACATGTGGCATTTGGGAATTCCGCATGTTCATAGTAATAGTAATATACACAATTTACATAATCCTTTTTAAACCGTATCCTTTATATGGGAAAATAAATGTATATTCATAAAACTCTCACAGGATATCCTTTCTTCTTAAAGAAAATGATTTCATGAAATTTTATAAGATTATATTTACTCCACAGTAACGATATTTACTAAATTCTTAAGTAGGATAAGAGCGGCCCGCAAGTCATACATGGATTACCTCCCTTTCTCCATGATTACTCCCCTTTCATCCGGGCTCTTTTAAACGCGTTAAGAAACGCGTTAAGAAACGGGTAGTAAACGCGTTAAACGAAACGGGTAACGAACGCTTAACGAACGCTTAACGAACGCGTAAGAAACGCGTAAAGTGGGTAGGAATAGCGTATTTACCACTGTAATACATTATCCCTTTCACTCTAAAAAACGTCATAAAACGCATTTTGGGAACAGTTTTAGGATCAAAACTGTTTGGCACTTGTTTTGAAACTACATCAGTTACGCTGCCTTAAATCTAACATTGAAACGACATTGCAGACGACAATATTAAAGCAGATGAAAATAAGGCAGTGAATGGGTCAAAACCTCAATATAAATCTTATCATGAAAGGGCCAAGCTTTAATTGGACTTACAATGTATAACACTTTGCACTTTACTGTATAATAACGTTTTTATTTGAACGAGGTTCAGAGTTACTTGGCGTCTGGTCAGGAATGTCATTTCTGCAGAAAAGGCCAACCATGCAAATAATATAAACTAATGTTTTGTAAGCAAGGTTCATTTGATTTTGGACTACCGTAGAGAACACCTACTATGGAGGATCCAGAAAGACTAAGGAGGTTATATGTAGTTGCTATATACCAGCATTAAGTAGATGTACTGAACTTGAACATAGCTGAACACATTGAGGGGCCCCGCCCGCAGAGAAAAAGACCCCGGCAGTGCTGGATATTAAGGCGCCAAGAGTTTAGTCTGTACGACCAACTCATGGTTGAAGATTCGCCAAGAAGATCTCAGTACCTTCACCATCTTCATGCGCATGCCATCGGAAATGTTTGATGAATTCTTTGGATGTGTCAGGGGCAGATTGACAAAGCAGCACACCTTTTATCGATAGCCCCTCGAACATGGCCTGAAACTAGCGGTGACACTGCGACATTTGGCCTCTGGAGCTAAGTATGCTGACAAACTCGACCAGACTATCCTCCATCGTCCGGTCCACGATCTTACAATCCTTTCTATGCTTCTTCCCTCTCTTTGCAATGGTCGGGCCGTCATCATTGGGGGTTTCAGGGTGTTTAGGGTCTTCAGGGGGTGTCACATGATCCATTACTTCTCGGAAGTGCTCTTCCTCATTGTATTCTTCTTCGTCAGAAGACATTGCTAGTGAAGAAGGCTTCGTCTTACTGTACCTGCAGTGCTATTAGCAGAAATCACCTTTCCACCCTTTTTGCGTCTTGGCGGCATGATTCTGACTGATCAAACTCACAAGAACAACTGAATTCACTTCGAAATTCCCAGCGTTTTGTAACCCGTTCGATCGTAAAAATCACACGCCAGCAAAACGTTATGCTGTCGTTGGTCACACGTTAGTCAACCGTTAGTCGAACGCTCAACACGCTCGTCTAACGTTGGCAAATCGTTCGTCGCTCGCCAGTGGCACGTTAGCACACGCTACTGGTTTTCGGGGGTATCTGACTTGGTCGCTGTTACACGCTTGTCGTGCGTTAGAAACACGCTAGTCATACGTTAGGTACACGTTAATAAAACGCCAGAAGTGTCATCTTCATTCTAGAACGCTCGAAAATTGAACGATTGAAACGCTCAGAGAACGTTCGCCAGAACGTTATGGTGTGACGGGCCCATTACCAAATAAACGCAAGCAAAACGCACACGCAATACGCTAAATGCATTAAATTACAACGTTTTGATATGTCTCGCGATATAATTTATCTGAGAGGCAAACAGTTTTGAACCTGATCAGATGCCGGGGTACCCGGCGTCTGCTCTGGATCAAAGCCGTTTGCAAAGTAATAACAGTTTAACCGTAAACGCGTTTATTTGGAAAGAATAACGCCGTCTTTACTGTACGAAATCGCCTGCTTTATATTTGTGTCATCTGTGTTTGATCATTCATCCCCTGAATTTTAACATATTATCCCAAAATACGCCTTTTAACGCCTCTAATTTATTTGATCACTGAAGAAAAAAGTTTCATTTTAAACCGTCGTGAATATGTATAACATGTATAAGAAATAATTTCCATATCCTAGCAGATGATAGCTTCAAGAGGACTGAAGGTACTTTCAACCTACTTTAAGTAGTCACCCGTTTTCAAAACTAGAAATAAGCTATAGGGTAATGGGTTAATAAGAAATGTTCAATTTAGTCTAGTCCTTGTTTGACTGTTTAGATGTGTTTATTAGAATTTGATGCAAAATAGAAAACAGTGCAGACCTTGGTCAAAGGTCTCATAGCCGTCTGCTTAGAGCCAAGACTGTTTCCATGGAACACGTTTCCGCTCAACTCAATAATACACTGTTTAAAAGGACGAGTATATCCCTCGCTAGAATTAAATATGCTAAAACGTTTCCAGGCCATTGTCGCTCAATCAAATCAGACGCTGGTAAATTGTATGCAACTCCTATTGAGTTCTTACCTAACTGGCGAAACTTACCTCTGCAACCCGGTTTTGTTATACAATTTGTATCTAAGTGTGAATAAAATGCTGATAATAAAGGAAATGTCCTATTTTTTAAAATTGTTGAAATATTTCTGGAAAATAGTTAAGAACCATATCAGATGCAGAGTACCTCTTGATATGGTTTAAAAAATAAATCTTTATGCAAAATATATATATGCAGAACGTGTTATTATTTTAGTTTAACTATGGCCAAAATTGGACCACAGTTTCATTAGTAATCTGCCAGTTAAATACAATAATATATACCTGACAAAAAAGAAACGTCTACTATAATATAAAGTGCTTTACTGTATAGCATCAGATCTAAATAAATGCTTTATATTTTTCACTAAAGTTTTCTTTTACTGATGCAGACATCTTTTTTATGTTTCAAACCAACACATTTAATTTTCTAGTTGATAAATGTGGCTCCCAATTCTCGCAAGATGTTGAATAAAATTAAATAAAAGGCACACACATTTTAAATGTGGACGTTTCTGTTTTGTCTGATATACTAAACAAACGTTATTTCGGTTTCGTTTACAATCTAGTGTCTACACACTTTAATTGATTTCGATCAAACAGTGTAAAAACTATTAAGGCCAGAAGTTTAAATTATGTGCCAAACTTGACCAATTGGCCAAGAGCTCTCAGGCTTTGATATGTTGAAAATGCCATATTTAACAGTGCTAAAACTCTTCCAACCATATTTTAAATTGGTTTCTATTTAATTTGCAAACAAGGTACACAACTATAAGATCAAGAGTTATTCACAATTTGTGTATTAAGCTAAACCAGAACAGGCAAAACTGTTTACCAATACTTACAATTTAATGTCTACGACTTTGAGTGGAACATTTGAACGAACCTTGACAATCTATTTTGTTCTCGGGCTATTTTGTTTTATGAGTTAAAACCAAAGGAAAAACAAAATCCTCATGTGAGCGAATTCGGTACAATCTTAGTCCTCTGGATTGCATTACATTATGGCGTTAGCCATTCACACATATCGAAAAGTAAAAACGTCATTTGAAACAATATATCAGTGTCCATTACACTTATCCACGGAAATAGTGACGGCCAATATCAGAGTTTTGTTATTAAATCTTGCATTGTAAAATAATTCAAACCATGGGCTAGATTTATTTCTAAACTTAAATTGTCCATTGGAAGTTAAATGGGCAAATGCGCTAGGCAGCCTCTATGTGTGATCATATAATTGTAACTGAACTCAATACCTATTTGACCATCTTTACCATTGCCCATTTACCCCCAAGGAATTGAGTTCAAATGATAATATCAAAAGCGCCATTGATACGATACACATGTAAGGTATGACAATTCAGTAGACGACACACTGTGTATAGATACAGTGAACATCTCTTTACTATCTACTAAATTCAGTTAATTATTTTGTGTTTAAGGAAGGTGGCTGCTTCAAGCAAGGTGACCGTAAAATGATACATGTAACTGCTTTGGGACATTTCTATTTTACCTTGCACTTGCTTTAAGCAGTGACCCTTGATTTTCATACACCTTTTTAGAAGTAGTAGTTTAGTAGTCGTAATGGAGAGGATTTGATCTATTCATGTACAGTGGAGAAAACGTTATTCTTTCCCAATAAACGCGTTTACGCTCAAACGTTTATTTCCACTGTTTGCCACTCAAATAAAAATGAATTGTAAGAAATGTCTAGAAATTGACATTTTCTACGTTTTAGTGTTTTGCGTTTGCGTTTTGTTTGCGTTTAAACGGGAACGAATAACGTTTTCTCCACTGTACATGCCTTTGTATGTATGCTTTAATCTCGACTACTTCGATTGCATTTTGCGAAGAAAACTAACGCTAACGTGGAAACAGAGAGGAAGATCCTATTCTTACTGAATATGCGCGTTAATGCTAAAACACGCACTTCCTTCGCAGACTGTTTAGAGTCTGATAAAACGCCAGACAACCCGCTGTGTGGTCAGGATCCAAACTGTTTGTCACTCAGATGAACAATTATAAGACATCAGAATAATGAGAAAGCTTACATGTTTCACCGTTTACAGGATTGCGTTTAGTTTCGGTTCAAAAAGACATGTTCTTCTCCACTCAGCACTGTACATGTTTAACCCTTTACCCACTAACCCGTTTATAACATTGAATACAGGTACTCACTTAAAGCAGGTTGAAAGTAAAGCAGATTGTGCCTTAAGGCACATTCTGCTTTAATTTCAGCCTGCTTTAAACTACCATCTTCTAGGTTATATAAAAATATTTGTTATGGTAATTGTTCATGAGGGTATAAACTGGAACTATTTTCTTCAGCGGAGGAATAAATTAAATACCGTACGCTAAAAGTCGCTTCTATGGGGTAAAGGGTTAAGGAGTAGCTACACGTACTGGCAATCATGCCTATCATGTAATTGGATATGTTATTTTTAGATTTTCTCAATCACTAATTCCTCCCAATGAAGTACGAAACGTAAATACACATGTAGTTTAAAACCGAAACTGAGGACGAAATCAATATATGTGTGCCTTCTATATCCGCTAGTGGCGACTTCAAAAGCGTGGATCCAAAGCAAACGCCGAAGAATGTGGCATCTCATTCAGGCTAAATGATGCCAAAATCTCTTTTCGTAGTAAAAACGCTCCAAACAAGCTGAGGACATTTTAAGCAAACAACACTTCGACATTTACATATACGATTATTGTAAACCCTTTCGTTGCCGTTATAGCTTAAAACTCCGTCTTATAATATCGTTTACATGGTATCGTCTGCTTCTAATTACCTTCTGCTATTATTTTAGCGTTTTTAATATAAAGAAACATTAAAATGTCAAACAGTACGGATCCTGATCAGACACCGCGTTATGCGGCGCCTGATCTGGATCCAAACTGTTTGCATAATTATGTGTATGTAATATGAGCCTGGCAGCGACAGGGTTTAAAACTTAAAATTTGAAACCTGACCATATCGTGGTATTTTAACATCCAACTACAGCAGTACCTACGAAATCCCAACACTTCCTGATCGAGAAAAATGTTCAGTTAAAAGAGGTTTCATGGTAAGGAGCTATTACACAGAATTTGAAAGGCCAGTCGTTGAGAACCGTTGACTGCTCAATGCACGATATCAGTAGTGCCAAAAACTCATTTAGAAGCTTTATGTATTACAGTTGAGAATCTGTTATTCTTTCCCGTTTAAACGCAAACGTACGCAAACGCAAAGCACTAAAACGTAGAAAAGAACAACTTTTGTACAATTCTGATAATTCTTGTTTATCTTGGTGGCAAACAGTTTGGAGCCTGATCAGACGCCGGGTTACCCGGCGTCTGATCTGGCTCCAAATTGTTTGCACTGCAAATAATAGTTTGAGCGTAAACGCGTTTATTGGGAAAGAATAACAGATTCTCCACTGTACTGGAGTTCTTTATTAACCCCTTCACTGCCTTACCCCGAGTACACTAGTAATTTGAAAACGCGGCGTCTGATCAGGATACAAACCGTTTTATACTCATTTCAATATTTCATAAGTCAATCTAACTAAATGTTTAATTTTAGAAATATAAGCAGACGACAATTATTTAAAATTGATGACGTCATGGCAGTGAAGGGGTTAAGCGACCACCTTTCCTGTGACACCACCGCCTGTATTATATCCTCTATATACCTCCCTCCGAAAGCTTTGCAATTCAGATCAAAATAAGAATTCAGAATTGTCGAAAAGTTGCCATTTTCTACAATTTAATGTTATGCGTTTGCGTTTCGTTTGCGTTTAAAAGTGAACAAATAAGGTCTTCAAGTTACTTTGCGGTTATTAATTAAGCTTTGTGTCTGGTATTTACAAATAAAGAACAGATACCTACTGTAAAAAATCTTATCATATAAATATCGTCTGTTTTTTAAATTGTTAGATTGACTGGCATTATGTTACCGAGTCGACAATATTAAGGCAAATGTGCAAGATGGATATTTCTCTAAGTTTTCAAATTGTGTTGTTAAATACGTTTGGCGTTTGCAAACAGTTTAGAAAATTGATCTGATACTGAGTAACTCTTCTGATCAGAAGCCAAGGTTTTTTGTTTCTTGTATCAACTGGCCTAAAATAAAAGGCTAAAAACATAAAACAATAATTGTAAAGCAGACTGTATACTGATAACAGAAGGGTTAAGTATCTAAAACCTCAGATCAGGAAATATTTATAGTGGTCCTACATTCAAAGTAGCTGATTTGAGATTTTTGTTGGTAAGAAATGTCATTTGTGTTCTAGAAGAGAACTATGAATTGAATTGATATTACATAATGTTTAATGATAAACTTGTGGCAGGTTATTTAAATCAACCAACAACGTGTTCTATTCTGAATTTGTTTAATTATTTTCTTCCGTAAAGATAAATAAACCCGACCAAACTTACAAACAGTTTGGATCCTGATCAGACACCGAGTTACTCGGCATCTTATAAGGATACAAATCGTCTGTAAATATTTGTAAATTAGAGCATATACGTAGCAAGTTAAGGGTAACAATAGTACTTATTACTACTCACAGTTTTGAGTTCCCGTTTTAAACCATTAAACGTAGTCCTTGGTTGAAACTTTAGAACAGGTATGACCAACTTTTCTAGTGTCCCATTGTAAAGAGCAATTTTATCCAAGTAGAGTACTATGAGTATTGTGTTACACATGTACAGTGGAGAAAACGTGTTTCTTCCCCGTTTAAAGCAAACGAAACGCAAATCGCTCAAATGTAGGAAACTACCATATTTTGGACATTTCTAGTTATTGTTTTTTACTCTGAGTAATAAACAATTTGGAGTCTGATCAGACGCCGGGTTACCCAAACTGTTTGTAATGGAAATAATAGTTTTAGGATAAACGCGTTTATTGGGAAAGAATAGTGTTTTTCTTCACTGTAAATATTACTGTTTAAAGTAGAATGTTGATCTCGTCAGCCGGGTGGTTGCTATTAAGTGGAGTACAACTCATGCACAAACCCACAATTACATTGTTTTAGCCTGCATGTACATTATGTGTAATAGAGTGTACCCGTTTGATTGACTACGTCAGTTGTAATTCTATGGCCGGGTATATCCATACAAGTGACACTTGTGCTTCAGCTTTTCATTGTAAAAATATCGTCAGGTTTTTACTCCTTCATTGCCACATTGTTATCTGCTTCAATTGTCAGTATAGTTGTCTGCATTATCGTTTAAAGTTAGTTATATACTGCCTAAGTATAACTTGGAAACGATATAACAATATTGAAGGAGACGACAATATGGCACTGAAGGGGTCAAAGAATCAGGATAAATTTGATCATGAAAGGGTTAAAGGTTAAATTCGTTCCAACGCAGATATTACAAACTATTTCATTTGAGAACAGGTCAGATCCAATAAACATAGAATAAATGTTGATAATTTTTAAAAATATTTCTTAAGTCAGCATTTCAAATTTGACATAAAATTGCAGACGTCAACTTTTAAAAAGACGATTAATTGGCAATAAAAAAGGGTAAACTCCTTTTTGAGAATAGGGTCCATGAGTGGGGAGGGTAGGGGGTAAATGGTACAATTCAGGGGCGAAGCAGGCGGGCATTATAATACGCTCAACAACATTTTCAATTGGTCACCTACGCTTGTCGAATATTTTCAGCAACAAATAATAGCTCTTTCTTGATTCCATTTGTATTTCATTGCTACATGTTCAATAAATGCATATACGATAGTTCACGATATTATTAGCAGTAAGTATCATTTTATGATGAAACTTGTGAAATTTTTTCTGCAATCTGTGATATGCTTGTAGCGTATATGTTCCCTAACAGCATACTACGAGGGGTGTTTCATAATTAATGCAACTTGATCAATAACTTTAATATAATAAGTGCAAAATGCATGTTTTATATACCATTCGAAAGAACAATTTTTTTCTACACAATGGTATAATGCACGGTAAGAGCACACGACTAGATAAGTCACAACAAAAAACTGAAATGACCCCAAGTCTAGGGAACTGGACCATTTAAATTGTTTTGTGTATTTTGAGGTACGTTTTCGAACAAATGATGATACTGAAATTGTTATAGCGACTTTATTATTTAGAATAATTTCACGAAACTTTCGGTTCAATATAATCAGACAATTATACACACACTACAAAGTTAAAAGATACATTATTTTAGAAAATGACAAAAATTAGCTCGTGCTGTCAATATCGTAGAAAATTACACTATTGTTATGTTCAAGGGTATTTTTTGAAAGGTAAACAACATTTTGTTACATAAAAGTAGGCTATAATTGAAGCTATTGATGTAGATGATCATGTTTTAAAAATAAAAATATAGATACACGGACCAAGAAGATTTTTATAGCGTACGAAAATTCATTTCAACGTTTTTCATTAGCAAATAAGAATTTTTTTTTGAAAAAATGAGTTGTAAGTTAGTTGACCCTTTTAATTGTTATGAAATTGTATTTACATTAAAATTCAGACACAAACTGATATATTTCAAAAACAAGATTTAGAAATTTTACTTTTTAACAATTTATTAGGTCAAAAATAAAACCTAAAAAGTGCTATGTTCCAGTGCCCTTGAGAAGGAGTCATTTAGGTTAGTATTGTGATTTATCGAGCAATGCGATCTAATCGTGCATTATAACATCGTGTAGGTGGAAAATTGCCCTTTCCAAAGATATATATTTACACTCGCCCTATCTATTTCCATTGTAAAAATCAGTGTTCATTTCTTATAGACACTCAAACCTTAGGAGGCGGAGCTTAGGGTTAAGTTGCTGCGCATTAATCTTCACTACTCTAAAATTAGAAATCCACGTTGTATTTGACCTAGATTGAATCTAGTTTATTTCCCAATTTTTTTTTTTAAACACTAAATACCAATATATATATATACATATATTATATTCATATTAATATAAATTATTTACACTCATTGTGAAAAAAAAGGCAGTAGGAAGCGCTCCGAAACTTTGTCCGTCTGCTACGAATTTATTTTTATCACAACAATGATGCTCGAGATAAGATTTTCACTCGTTTTATGAATTCTGATTGTTCGATTTTTCTGACCTGTCGGAGTTATTTTTAGAACAGACTAGTTCATAATGGTAAATAGATAACAGGGTAACATCGGATCTATATAGTCGTACACTTTCCAACTTGAGATAACATGATCCTCGTGCAGCACGAGACCCTTGCGCTAACTTTACTGATATTTTATTCTTTCCGGCATTTATATACTAAAACTATTATTTCCATTGCAAACAGGTTGGAGCCAGATCAGACGCCGGGTTACCTGGCGTCTCATCAGGCTCCAACCTATTTGTTACTCAGATTAAAAATATAATTGAAATTTCTTAAAGTAAATTTCCACAGTTTAGTGCATTGCGTTTGCGTTTAAACGGGAAAGAATAAGGTATCCTCTACTGTACATTGCGCACAAAAATTACAGCTATCCGTATCATTAACCGTATGTAGAGAAAACTCATCCCTTTGAAAGTTTTAGAATGTTCCAATCTAAAATAACTCCGACAGGTCAGAAGAAAACACTAATAACTAGTCTAAAGTCTCTCCTTTGTTTGCGTTTACAAGTATAACAATTAGCGGTCACTAATTTGTGACGCTGGGCGTTGGCGAATTTTTGTGTGAATCTATAATATGTATTATGATTTTGATATTTACGATAAAACAGGCTTTAGTTTTGCGAATTTATCGGAAATTAGTGCTATAGATTTGAACAATTATTTTTACAATATATAGTTATAAAATATATGGAAATGTACTAGATATACATTAAGTGTACATTTAAGAAAGCTATTACTGCTGATGCTGAAACAAAAATTAAAGGGGGGTAATAAATGGTGCGCCACTACACAAACTACATTTTCCAGTGACAGATTTGAGTGTCTGTCGGACTCGGAAAAATTAAGGCTAAAACAAATAGAAAACCAAGAAGACGACACAATTTGCAGTCATTAGGTTCTAGATAGATCTAAATAATGTTAGTCATTTAGGTCGGCGCCATAAATATGACCAATTTATATGCGTGCGGGTGCCTAATGCTCCCCCGACCATTAGTCCTGTACCTACCCTGAAGACCCGTTTGCAAAATGGTGTTGAGAGAGTTTCTCACTTGATGTGAGTTAACGAGACCATAGACATCACAAATCACCGAGGTGCTTGTCTGCCACACTGTCACGTTTCCCACAATATCCAAATCCAATATGGCCGCCGCCAGCCATTTTGGAAAAGCTAACTTTTTTGTTTTTTGGAGAATAAATAAGTGTAATACCTCTAAATTGATTGATTTTTGGTGTGGAACTCATTTCTGATGCCCTTTGTGCAATCTGGGGTGTCTTTGATTTGGAAAGGTCAAATTTCACATTAGCCAAATCCAAAATGGCCGCCGCCAACCATGTTGGAAAAGCTTTTTTCGTTGTTTTTTTGAAGAAAAATCAAATATAATACTTCTAAATTGATTATTTTTTAGAGTATAATTCACTTCTGATGCCCTTTGTGTAATCTGGGATGTCTTTGATTTGGAAAGATCAAGTTCCACGATAGCAAAATCCAATATGACCGCCGCAAGCCATGTTAAAAAAGCTAACTTTTTTCCTTTTTTGGAGAATAAACCAATGTAACCTCTCAATTGATAATTTTTGGGTGTTGAACTCATTTCTGATGCCTTTTGTGCAATCTGGGATGTCTTTGATTTGGAAAGATCAAGTTCCACAAAAACCAAATCCAATATGGCCGCCGCAAGCCATGTTAAAAAAGCTAATTTTGTTTCTTTTTTGGAGAATAAACCAATGTAATACCTCTCAATTGATAATGTTTGGGTGTTGAACTCATTTCTGAGGCCTTTTGTGCAATCTTGGATGTTTTGATTCGGAAAGGTCAAGTTTCACAATAGCCAAATCCAATATGGCCGCCGCAAACCATGTTGAAAAAGCTAATTTTGTTGTTTTTTTGGACAAAAATCAAATGCTATACTTCTAAATTGATTATTTTTTAGAGTAGAACTCATTTCTCATGCCCTTTGTGCAATCTAGGGTGTCTTTGCTTTGGAAAGATCAAGTTCCAAAAGAAGCAAAATCCAATATGGCCGCCGCAACCATGTTGAAAAAGCTATTTGTTTTCTTTTTTGGAGAATTATCAAATGTAATACCTCTAAATTAATAATATTTTGGTGTGGAACTTATTTCTGAGGCCCTTTGTGCAATGTTGGGTGTTTTTGATTCAGAAAGGTCAACTTCCACAATAGCAAAATCCAATATGGCAGCCGCAAACCACGGTAGAAAAGCTAATTTAAAAAAATAATAATTAAGAAAGATCAAATATACATGTATATCTTAATTGGTTATTGCTTGTGTTTAACTCATTTCCTCTCTGAGGTCCTTTGTTCAATATGGAGAGTCATTGGTTTGAAAAGGTCAAGTTCAATGTCTTTTTGATACATTAACGACCTTTGGCTTAGCTTGAACAGCAGTAGTCAGTAGGTAAACAAGATGTAAGTAAATGGCAACTCTCTGACATTAGACAGAGAAAACACGACAGTGAGCGGGACTCAATCCTACGTCCTGAGGTAAGAGGCTTTTTTCCTAACCACTAAGACTACCACAGGCCCATGGACAGACGGTAGGGCCGGGGCAGAATATATAACACCTTGTTCCACATGCATGGAAAGATACATCAATAAAGCATCAAATTGATTAGATACACATGTAGTTTCAAAGTCATTTCGTGCCGGGTTTTCACAGGGTGAAGAAACTGAAGACAGACATGCAACACAAGTGTCGGTTCATCAATTTCTATTCATGATATGCCCGGTTTTGTCGAGATAGGGTGAGAATATACTGACAATCAGTTGTATCCATTTTCTCTATTTATCCCTTCTGACGATTATTCCCCTCAAAATCAATCGTGTCGGATCCTTGTGGTAAGGAGTACATTGGTACTCTGCTGCCCTAAAAGTGCCTTAAGCCTTTACCATAGAGTCTGCTCACATTGTATTAGTGTACAGAGACGTGTGATACTCGTTGATGTCTTTGCCGTGCTGCAGAGGTACTTTTTATGCCCCCAGCATCGACAGATGCGGGGCATATAGTAATTGTCCTGTCCGTCCGTCCGTCCGTCCGTCTTTCCGTCCGTGCGTGCGTGTGTCCGTCCGTAACAAGGTTAAGTAGATTTTACCGTTTCGTCTAGCATCAACATCGCTTACCCAAATGCTTTGATACATATACAGTTGTTGCCTTGGACCATTCCCTATCCACCAATATCACCAAACTTTGATTTTGACCTTGACCTTGACCTAATTTGGACTTAGAAAATTTTAAATAGGCTATTTCTTGGTTAACTAGATTTTACCGTTTCGTCTAGCATCAACACAACTGACTACAATGCTTTGATACTTATACAGTTGTTGCCTTGGACCATTACTAACTCACCAATGCTCAGTTTGACCCTGACCTTGATCTAATTTGGACTTAGAAAAGATTCAGAATATATTGTCAAGGATGCCACTGGGGGCATAAGCGTTTATTGAACGCGCAGTCTTGTTGTAACACATTTTGTCATGGAAAACTGGACACTTCAGTTTCTTCACCCTGTGAAAACCCGGCACGACATGACTTTGGAACTACATGTGTATCTAATCAATTGTTGATGCTTTATTGATGTATCTTTCTATGCATGTGGAACAAGGTGTTATATATTCTGCCCCGGCCCTACCATCTGTCCATGGGCCTGTGATAGTCTTAGTGGTTAGGATAAAAGCCTCTTACCTCAGGACGTAGGATTGAGTCCCGCTCACTGTCGTGTTTTCTCTGTCTAATGTCAGAGAGTTGCCATTTACTTACATCTTGTTTACATACTGACTACTGCTGTTCAAGCTAAGCCAAAGGTCGTTAATGTATCAAAAAGACATTGAACTTGACCTTTTCAAACCAATGACTCTCCATATTGAACAAAGGACCTCAGAGAGGAAATGAGTTAAACACAAGCAATAACCAATTAAGATATACATGTATATTTGATCTTTCTTAATTATTATTTTTTTAAATTAGCTTTTCTACCGTGGTTTGCGGCTGCCATATTGGATTTTGCTCTTGTGGAACTTGACCTTTCTGAATCAAAAACACCCAATATTGCACAAAGGGCCTCAGAAATAAGTTCCACACCAAAATATTATTAATTTAGAGGTATTACATTTGATAATTCTCCAAAAAAGAAAACAAATAGCTTTTTCAACATGGTTGCGGCGGCCATATTGGATTTTGCTTCTTTTGGAACTTGATCTTTCCAAAGCAAAGACAACCTAGATTGCACAAAGGGCATCAGAAATGAGTTCTACTCTAAAAAATAATCAATTTAGAAGTATAGCATTTGATTTTTGTCCAAAAAACAACAAAATTAGCTTTTTCAACATGGTTTGCGGCGGCCATATTGGATTTGGCTATTGTGAAACTTGACCTTTCCGAATCAAAACATCCCAGATAGTAGAAAAGGCTTCAAAAATGAGTTCAACACCCAAATATTATCAATTGAGAGGTATTACATTGGTTTAGTCTCCAAAAAAGAAACAAAATTAACTTTTTTAACATGGCTTGCGGCAGCCATATTGGATTTGGCTATTGTTGAACTTGATCTTTCCAAATCAAAGACATCCCAGATTGCACAAAAGGCCTCAGAAATGAGTTCAACACCCAAATATTATCAATTGAGAGGTATTACATTGGTTTATTCTCCAAAAAAGAAACAAAATTAACTTTTTTAACATGGCTTGCGGCGGCCATATTGGATTTGGCTATTGTTGAACTTGACCTTTCCGAATCAAAACATCCCAGATAGTAGAAAAGGCTTCAAAAATGAGTTCAACACCCAAATATTATCAATTGAGAGGTATTACATTGGTTTATTCTCCAAAAAAGAAACAAAATTAACTTTTTTAACATGGCTTGCGGCGGCCATATTGGATTTGGCTATTGTTGAACTTGATCTTTCCAAATCAAAGACATCCCAGATTGCACAAAAGGCCTCAGAAATGAGTTCAACACCCAAATATTATCAATTGAGAGGTATTACATTGGTTTATTCTCCAAAAAAAGAAACAAAATTAACTTTTTTAACATGGCTTGCGGCGGCCATATTGGATTTGGCTATTGTTGAACTTGATCTTTCCAAATCAAAGACATCCCAGATTGCACAAAAGGCCTCAGAAATGAGTTCAACACCCAAACATTATCAATTGAGAGGTATTACATTGGTTTATTCTCCAAAAAAGAAACAAAATTAGCTTTTTTAACATGGCTTGCGGCGGCCATATTGGATTTGGCGATTGTGAAACTTGACCTTTCCGAATCAAATACATCCCAAATTGCAAAAAAATGCATCAGAAATGAGTTCAACACCCAAAAATTATCAATTGAGAGGTATTACATTGGTTTATTCTCCAAAAAAGGAAAAACGTTAGCTTTTTTAACATGGCTTGCGGCGGCCATATTGGATTTTGCTATCGTGGAACTTGATCTTTCCAAATCAAAGACATCCCATATTGCACAAAGGGCATCAGAAATGAGTTATATTCTAAAAAATAATCAATTTAGAAGTATTATATTCGATTTTTCTTAAAAAAACAACGAAAAAAGCTTTTCCAACATGGTTGGCGGTGGCCATATTGGATTTGACTAATGTGAAATTTGACCTTTCCAAATCAAAGACACCCCAGATTGCACAAAGGGCATCAGAAATGAATTCCACACCAAAAAACAATCAATTTAGAGGTATTACACTTATTTATTCTCCAAAAAACAAAAAAGTTAGCTTTTCCAAAATGGCTGGCGGCGGCCATATTGGATTTGGATATTATGGGAAACGTGACAGTGTGGCAGACAAGCACCTCGGTGATTTGTGATGTCTATGGTCTCGTTAACTCACATCAAGTGAGAAACTCTCTCAACACCATTTTGCAAACGGGTCTAGAGGCCTAGTCCTGGACTACATGGGTTAGATCTCTTAAGAGAGTACCCCGGGAAAGAGACGTAAAAACGAATAAAGCGAAGCGAAGCGTGCGGGTGCCGTGAAACCCCAACTCAATCAAACCAACTAGGCAGTACGATTGTTTGGGAGGGGGGGGGGGGGTTAGAAACGGACTTTCGAAACCTTCTCTTAGTACTGAACAGGATACAAAAGGAGCTTGAATACGATGTACATGCTTACAGATATATTATGCATCAATCTCAATCAGGTCAGATTTGGCTAGATTTATAAACAGGATTAACGTCACTCTATATTGAGTTATCCTATCATGGTGATGACACCGAAATTCATTAGTTTAGTTTTGGGTTGAGGTGCAAGGATACGCATGAATATTCCACTGCTGAAGTAACCACCGGTTCTTTGACATGCCCGAAATCAATATCTAATACATGCATACATAAACCCGGATTCAAGATACATACTAATTACTAGATCTACTTAAAGAAAATTCATGACCTACTTTCGGTGGTAACACCAAACCAGGTATAAAAGCATGCAACCCTGTGCTAGTTGTGCTGTTACTGTTATCTTGTCTAGGGATATACTCATCCAAGCGTCTCATGTGAGGCTAATGCGATTCATGGTATTTGCCGATAATTTTCTGTCGTTCATTTGGCTTGAACACAGAAAAAAATCAATTAATTTCTTAAATAACACCTGCATATCAACTTTGTTATATCGAAGTTACAGGACAAGTTGCATTAATTATGAAAAACCCCTCGTAATGACACGACAATATTGTCTCATTGAAGCAACATATCAATGCGCGGAAGTTCTGTTGTTGTGGTAGTGCACGTACCCTGCGATTCAATAAGTCCACACATGTTCTGTCGGGTTAACATCTGAGCTCTTCGACGGAACTATACTCAGCAAAACTGCTAAGTACCCCAACATAAATATCCTTCGTTTTTTAAGTTTTAAATCAAATAAATTTTGTTTACACGCCAAAACGTGTGCATGGAGATTCTTGATCGACTGAAACCGGTTTTAGTCGTGTTCAGTCAGCCGTTTCGTGTAGCCGGTACACAGGCTCGAACCAGGGTAAGTAGCACGGGCAGCACGGGCTGTGTTAACTTATGTTTCACAAATTTCACTTGAAAAATTACTGTGTTGACTTCGACAGTTAGAAAAAACAAGAAATGGGTCGGATGCCCCTTGAAGAACGAGATAGAACCATAGGGCTTTTCAAACGCGGGCTGACCCATGCTGAGGTAATTGAAACCGTCTTCCATTTTAACATCTTCATCACGTTTCTTTCTCTGTTGTGGTATGAAACCATCATTATCTGACCCAGTAGAGTACTTTTCATCAATATTTGCTCGCTGAAGCAATCAATGATCAAGCTTCTGGCATGGTACTGCTGAACCGGAAGTGTAGCAGATAAACAAAGACGGCCCAAACCCATGGGCATAACATCTTCAGAAATTGCATCGTGTCTATGAGAGCTCGGTGCATGGCTGTAGTGAGAGCTAATGGTAGCCATACATATTATTGACATTGCTCCAAAAATGTAGCTTTTTGAATGGCACTATGCTTTGTTTTTGAACGTATAAAAGCATTATTTTTTTTACAAACATTTTAATGTTTTCATAAAAGAATTAAAAAAGGTTTATATTTCATAAATCTGAAAAGCCCTTAACGTAATCACGATCCTTGAAAAAGAAAATTTCAACATAGTCCCTGGGGTACTTAGCAGTTTTGCCAAGTATATTATCAAGCGAATGTTATTTGCCCTGACTAATTCCACTATGCCCCTTGCAAGATGACATGAAGCATTGTCCTGCGCGATCTAGTTAATGAATAACTGGTGTTTTTTGTAAACTATTGTAATGAAATGTTTACCTCTCTCAAATACGCCCCAGCTTCCAACATTCCGACGGCAACATCACGCTCGTGAAATGTAATAATGACCATGTTATGGGTTCTACTGTCATGCATATAACTACAGACTTCAGTCGTGTAAAAAGAACACGTTTTTGGCAACGTACCTTTAATACAGGCGCAAATCATGCATAACATGCATGCATGTAAAATCTACGAAGTTTAAGTATCTCAGACACAAGAATGTCAATTTCAACAATTTATACATGACCAGTGATTCCTGTGTGAAACCGCAACGTAATACGTATTGCACGTCGAGAATTAATAGGAAATTAGAAATTTTGTTGAGTGTATAATAGAGGTCAAAGGTCCGTGACACGCTTATATGGCACTTTCAACAGAGAGTCTGTTACTTTGTTTACAACGGATTGCATCTGGTGTTCATTATTACTTAATAGATAGGAAAGAAAATCATTTAAAAATAGAAATTGATTTAATTTATCGTTATATAAATGCAAACCAACCATTGTTCATTACGCTGGAATATGTATTGTTCAGTTTAATAAGGACAATAGAGAAGACATTATTCTTTCCTAGCTTATCTTAAAACTATAATTTTCATTGTAAACATGTTCGAACCAGATTATACGCCGGGTAATCCGGCGCGTCTGATCAGGCACCAAACCGTTCGTCACTCAGATTAAAATAAAAAAGGTCGACAAAAAGAGTTGTCGAAAAGTGTTTTTATACGTATGCGTTTCGAAAGCCTTTATACGAGAACGAATAACGTTTTCTCCACTGTACGACTTGGAAAAAAGATTGGATCCACACCAGATGCATGGTACGAGTACTTCGACGTCTAATCAGGTTCAAAACATTCTGACACAGGGTTTCAAACCAGCTTTATTCTTTGATTCCATACTGCATTTTACATTGTATGTCGTGTGTTCTAGGATCGGGTACAGTGGTGCCCCGTAGAGGCTTAGAGGGGGATAACTGACTGCTATATACCATTATCTTACCTTCTACTAGGTTCTAAACATCCCATTGGTCAACCGAGATCACGAGAAACCCAAATACTAAACTGTATTGGGTTTGTCAAATTCGTATTAGGTCTTAGTTGTTGTCACTGCTATTGTTTATAGTCCTGCATGAGTTTTTTCAGTTGCGTCATCCCATTATCACCAGGGTACACTATTGCTTATTTTTATTGTTACTGCTAATGTTTAACGTACCTTCTAGGTACTGTATTTGCGACATCCCTTCATTGTTTATTTAAAAGAATATTTTTACTGATTCTAAAATTAGACCTAAATGTTTCATTTCCTATTATAACAATAGCAGGAGCAATACCTTGATTATATATAATAGTCATAGAATTAAAATAATGATAAAAGAATGAAACTTATGCAAATACAAAAAAGATGAATGTTATTGGAGCGTTAAGCGTGGTAATTTATATAGTTTATATAAAGTATAGATTCAACTTTAAATGAATCTAATCAAAGGTAGTCGGTAAGATAAATTCGTTATGCCGGGCTTATTGTACCTAATATGGAATATACGTACCGTGCCATTACAAATTACATGTAGTACGGGACTCGGCGAATATTAGGTACAATAAGCACGGCATAACTAACATTAATCACGGATGCCCTTAGTGCGTTCAGCACTTTGATTACAGTCGGCGTAGTGCGCCATACGATTTATATTGCACTCTATGCTGTTTACGTTTATGCCATAAAGAACAATACAAAAAGGTTCAATATCCTGTCATATGACAGCATATAACTAAGTAAAGCAGAAATCGCCCTCAATTAGATTTCTGAATTTCTTTCAGGTACCGATCTTAACCCTTAGCCTGCCAGTCACGACTATAGCTCCATATGCAAACAGCTTGGATCCGGATGAGACGCCGAGTAACTCGGCGTCTCATCCGGATCCAAGCTGTTTGACACTCGGACAACATTTTCAGCAATTTTGAGCAACTTTGAAGCACTTTGAAACTTGAAGCAGACGAGAAATATAGCAGACGACAATTTATTTGGCGGGCTAAGGGTTAATAACCATAAAGAGCAACTTATATCAAATTCTGAAACAAGATAGTGAACGTGTTAACTCATTCACTCCTTAATCTTTAGATATTCCATTCCAGTTTCGACAATTAAATCTAGTCCAACTTTGCTAATTTATTACAAAATGACAAACAACGCTGACCCTTTTTATAGATGATACTGGAGCTTATACAGATCTACACAGTTTGCATTGGACAAGTACACATTTCAAAGGCATATTTTTTAATTACGCATATATGCCATACCAGGGCCTAATTGGTTAAAGTATGCTCAATAGACCAGTTTCATAAAACTTAGCACGACAAATGTTGTTGTAGGTCAGTTTATAAAAGTTTCAATTATTATATTGTCCTCGGATCCCATTATTCTGTATCTTATTTCTACCGGTATAGCATACATACACTCAGAGGATCTTCTAACCGATCACTTTTTAAACTCATTTTTTTCGAAAAAGGAAATAGCACACTGACGTAATCAGTTTTATTTCAAATACTAGGTTGAATGTGCATTAAATCAAATTATTGAATTTTGAACCAATCTCTACGTTACGTCACACCTCCAAGTTCGACGATTTAGGCGTTTTGCACGTGCGGAACGTGTATGGGGATATTGGTAAGCACGGCTTTTGATTTTTTGTTGGTCATCAATCGTCCTAACAGAAAAACATTTAACATGTCGAGAATGCCGATTGTACGTATCACAAGAGCACTCAAAATGTTGTATTCAGAACGAATGTGAAATGCCACGTTAACGTCATTGACGTTTTACGTCCTGTGTGCCCTAATCTCGTTTACATAAGCTAAATATTAAACATCAGTATCTTATTTCACCAACTGCAACGCATTTCAACATGTTGTTCGCCAATATCTGCTTGTTTTGAGGAAATTTTGTTTGACCGGATTTGAAGAAACTAACGTCATTAACGCTTACAAATGAAAACTCACGTTAACGGAATCTTTCTTTTTGGTCATCACACCACTCGGTTGTATGTTTCCACGCGTCTACGATGACTTCTTGCGCATGTCTGGATCGAAGAATATGTCAAAATAACGTAACGTAACTGCGTTAACGGCATCAACGCCAATCGTTTAAAAACAAAATTTTAACTCGGCGGCTCAAAATTCATCTTTTTTATTTATACATTAACATTGCACGACGCTGAAGCCGTTTAGGGTGGCATTCTTTAAGTATTCAGTAAATGTCACTAAGTCATTGCTGACAGCTAGTGGGTTTTTTGGTATTTTACATAATAATAGAAAACAGACCAAAAGTTACCTCAGTATTAGTTGAATAACATTCCATCAATACTTAGATAGGAGTTTTACAAAATAATCATTTAAGTGCCACATATGGCACCAATGTCGCGTTGAAAGCTGGTAGCCCAACAGACAAATGTCATTCGTGATATTGTGACTTGTCATTTTAGGGTTAGGTTACAATTTCATTCATATTTTCCATAATTCGTGATCAATTTTAATGAAACTTTTCTTCCTATTATAAAACATCTTCATCTCATGGAAAATGTAACTTTTGGCATCCGTATTAACTAGTTTTAAGAGTAGCACCTTTAAATCTGACTGATCGGTTAGAAGATCCTCTGAGTGTAGTAAGATACTTCTGAGTTAATACGTTAATGCATTTAGCCCTTTCCCTGTCATGACGCCACTTGCTTTAAACATATTTTATTTATAGACTTTACATTTTGGGTAAGTTTACTATATGAGGTAACTTGACTAACTTGATGAATGTCAAAATAGTTGGACTATGAAAATACGTCGCGTTACATGTACGTGGCGTCTGATTAGAATCCCAACTCATTGCAGACATCCACCGTATTCGAGGTAAGGCAGTGAATGGATTCATAGATAAATAGTTTTGAACATTTTATTACAGTTGTGCACTTTGAATACATGTTGTACACGGTGACACTGTATCGGTGGTTACATTACCTCGGTTGAGTTAGGTAGACTAAATCTATACAACACATACAGCCATGGCACAGTCTGCCCCCTATGCTACATGTACAGTGTAGAAAACGTTATTATTTCCCAATAAATGCGTTTACACTAAAATATTATTCCTATTTCAAACAGTTTTGAGCCAGATCAGACGCCGGGTAACCCGGCGTCTGATCAGGCTCCAATCTGTTTGCCACTCAGATTAAAAAACAATAATAAGAAATTTCAAAAAATGGTAATTTCCTTCATTTTAGGTATTTGCGTTTGAGTTTCGTTTGCGTTTAAACGGGAAAGAAAAGCGTTTACTCCACTGTAATAGGGGTTATCTTAATATAGATAACCAGCCGTTATTGGATGTTTGTAGGCTGTGTTTTACTTTGTCGCATCGGCCGTAATAGTATTTATTTATAGGGGCTTGTAGGCCGTGTTTTACTCTGTCCCATCGGCCGCAATAGTAATTAATTATTTAGCCTCTGCCCGTTAACTTCCGGTTTTTGCAAGGAGAAATTTAGAATGGTTTGTTTTTGTAAACACGTTTTATTTTAACTGCATTTTCTGAATTCTACGGATTGATGATCGAAATATTGGTAGAGTTAGATTCACTGGTCATCGCTTACTTATTTTTCAGCGTGTATTGGGCGGATGCATCGTAAGTGTGAAATTTGGTAGATTTAATGACACTGTATATGATTGTTTTTCGAAGTCGGGGTTGTGTTTGAGAAACGGCTTACTTTTAACACAGTATGTAAACTCCGGTGTATACCTTCCGGAAGCTGCGATCAGCGAAGCGTGATATTTACCGATAGTTTGTCTGACAGATTGACTCCGACCACTTTGAGAAAGTAAGTTTGCCATAACAGAACACGCTAGCTTATATTAAATACACAATCTAAGATGGTGTTACAGTTTAAAAACATTACACATAGCTCTTCCTACAATGATATGATAAATAAACGTTAAATCTTTGATTGATCATCGCTGCGTATCAAGAGAAAACGAACAGGTGCTTCAAAAAGTATCATAAATTCTGTCAATTGAAGCATTTCCGCACCACACATGATAGAAATGGCAAAATGAATGAAATACCTACCTGAAAAGTATAATATTCCATGGAAAAATGTGAATTTTACACGAAAACTTCGTCACTAATAAATCTGACCTAATTTCATTTACTGTATGACCAGCTGCTATACGACTGTATAACTAGCTGCGATTTATAATGGAAAAACTGTATGACTAGCTGAGATCTCTGAATCCGTTACGAAACCAGTGCGTAGTGTTAAATTGTTATATATGTGAATTTATCAAATGAAGGCAACGAATATTCATGGAATATGCTCTTTATACATTACAAAACAGATTATTCTGACAAATGTCAAATGTTTAGACCGTAGTCCTAGGGAAGAAAGAATATTTGATATAGTCTGAATTCGAGTGAGGTATTTGGTAAGATAGGTTATGGTAGTGTCTAGAAGGTCTTGTGTGAGGTACTAGGTATTGAGGTTTTAGGTCTACTAGGCCGTTTTGCATTTTATAGAAGAGACTAAGGCGACTAAGCTGTCTTCTTTTTTGGAGAGAATCCCATTGTAGTTTATTTAGAATTTCAGTAACGGTGCCTGGATCTTTAGGATAGTTATGTGTAACAAATCTTGCAGCTCTTGTTTGCACTCTTTCTATTTTTTGGATGTCACAGATTTGGTATGGGTCCCAGACTGATGAACTGTATTCTAAGGTTGGTCTAACTATTGATTTGTATGCTGCCGTCTTAGTCTCTGGCCTAGCTGAATGGAAATTTCGTTGCAGGAAACCTAGGCTCTTACTGGCTTTACTAGTTATCATGTTTATATGGGGTGTCCAGGAGAGGTTTGAGGAGATTTCAATGCCTAGGTAAGTTGCTTGAGGTACTGTAGCTAGTGGCTGGTTGTGGAGGGTGTAACAGGTCTTAGTGATATTTCGAGCCTTTGTAATGTGAAGGATATGACACTTGTCCACGTTGAAAGCAATCTTCCATTTCTTCTCCCATCTCTCCAGGTTGTTCAGGTCCTCCTGCAGGGTAAGTGTGTCTGTGTCAGACCTGATTTTCCTGTACACAAAACAGTCATCTGCAAAGAGTCTGACATTTGAAGTAACACTGGAGGGAAGATCATTGATGAAGAGAAGAAATAGAAGAGAACACGGAGCCTTGTGGTACGCCAGAGTCTACAGTGACTTCTGTTGAGAGGAGCCATCTACAACCACTTGTTGTGTTCTGTTGCCAAGGAATGCCTGGATTCATGTTAGAGTAATTCCCCTTATGCCGTAATGATTTAGTTTGAGGAGGAGTCTTTTGTGGTCAACTACATCGAAGGCCTTGCTGAAGTCCATTACAGCTACGCCGACTTGTCCCTGTTTGACTGATTGTGTAAGTTCTTGTAGGAAGCTTGTTAGTTGGGTTTCGCAAGATCTGCGTGAACGAAAGCTGTGTTGGTTGTCTACTAAGATGTTATGTTTGTCAATGTGGTCAAAGGTGTTGCTTACAACTATGTGTTCTAGTAGTTTACAGGCTATGCAGGTCAGTGAAATTGGGCGGTAGTTTTTTGCCTGAAACTTTTCTCCTTTTTTAAATACTGGGGTGACGTAGGCTTGATTCCATGCTAGCTGATGGGACTTGTTCAGCGAGTAGTGACTTCTTGAAGATGATGGTCATGATGGGAGCGATTTCTGATGCACATTCTTTAAGTATGCTGGGTTTAATATTGTCTGGGCCGGCAGCTTTATGTTGCCTCCACTGAACAAAATAGTTGTCCTATGAATGTACATCATGATTAATGTATCCTATTAAGCTCCAAGCTGTCTGAAAGTAAAGCAGAATGCCCCTGAAAGAGCATTCTGCTTTATTTTAAGATTCCTTTAAGCAACAACCTACCTTCAATACTAAAAATAAGCCACTTATGGGCGAAGGGTTAAAAGGGTGATATCAGTAGCTCAATACTCTCTGCACTATGACAATAATTTCACAGTGCTCCAGATAAGAGGGAGTAAATGGAACGAATCCAATATTTCTCCACTCATTTCAACACTAAATCCTATGTTGCAACTGCTCATTACAATCGTTTATATGAGACAATTCTAATGAGTAGTAGCACAATAGAAATTAATGCATGTATAAAGATTTCAGTTTTGAAATGCTCCCTTTATCTTGAGCACTGCATTTCTGCAACACAATTCAGCAGTGTTTTATTTCATTCTTAATTAAGAAATAGAATAAAGTATGGTGGGTGACATGAAAGTCGCTAACCAATACATTAATATTTCACTCACATATTCAAACATTCCATTCATATAACATTATTCATAAGTCATAACCACGGTTCAGTTAAGTTAAAAGCTCTTTTTTCTTAAACAAATATCAAAGAATGGTGGGTGACATGAAAGTCGCTAACCATTAAAAGAACAAAATTGCACATATATTACATAAAAAGCAGTAGGCCAATCATTTACCTATCTACAACTACTAAAAAGTGGTGGGTGACATGAACGTCGCTAACCATTTCATATCTTCTTCACAAATATTCAAGTGTGTGACATAAAAGTCACTAACCAGTAAAAGAACAAAATAACAAAATTAATGTATTAAAGAAAAATTAGAAGGCCAGTAATCTACCAATCTACAACTCAAAACAATACCAACAAGATGTCACAGTCCTGGATTGTAAAGTAAGATAATGTTAACTTGAAATTTGTAGTTTCAAGTTACGTTTTCAAAGTTTGTATCAAGTTTTTTTTGTGTTTTTTTTTGTTGCTTTATTGTTCAGTTTTTAAAGGGTATTCATTTGATTCGTTGCTATGCATTTGCTATTAAATTATGAAAATGCATCATATCATTTAATTCATTACCCATTACACTATAAATACACCTATGGGTTAATGCTGTAAAGGATTAAATTTGTTAATTTGTAACTTTGTTAAAATGCTTCATTCTTTGCTTTTCTACAGATCCGTAAAAAACACCACAAGCTAAGCAAGGTATTCTTAGTAGGGTTCAGGTTCATGGGCAAGTGACATATTGCAGTTTTTAGGCAGCATCAGCTTTAAGTATCTGTTTAAGGAAAGGGGAGTGACTGTTGTATGAATCTATAAATGAGAAATATAGTTGCCTCCCTTCAACTAGTGAATTTGCAGTTCGTGTTATGTTCGGCTTTATGTTCCTTTTCATTATTTATTTATTATGGAATTGCTCATATCACCAATATGTACAGAAATGTTTAAAAATTACTGATTATAAAAACTACATCAAAAATCAATTATAAATAATATAAGCTCTCAAGAGCTTTTATAACCGACTATATAATATATAGGAACTGTCCTGAGTCGATGTTTAGACAAGCTGATTTCAAACGAGTCCAGAATTGAAAAGTTATTAAGGAATAACTTATCTATTCTAGACGCGTGTGATACCAACCGGAGGCCTGTTCAGTCAACATTCCGCTCGCCGGACGGTGGCTCACTCTTGAACGAACTTGCTAGGCGAGCGGAAGGTATCAGTAGTTCAGTACGTAAAAGTTGCTCTAGGGGCGCAAGCTGTGCTTGTTGGACGATTGCGAGCAGACAGCAAGTGCTCGGTGATCTTGAACACGGGACTGTCTTCTATAAACATCGACGAGTGACAGAATCTTTCTCTCACAATAATCAAACGTTTTAAGTTTTTTTTTTAAAGCAATAGACTCGATCTACAGACTTCCTGTCACCAAGATAGATTCCCGCTGTCACTTAATTAGCCTATATCTCTTTCTGGTTGGATCTATTTTGGTATAGCATTGGGCTGATGTATTTTTTTCTATTGGTATGCTATGAATACTTGTATTGTGGGTGTCGGACCGAACAGTTTTGTTGTTATTTTTTAATCCCCGTGTGACGTAATAAGGCCATTTAATAGTGACGTTAGAGTGACGTCATCAAATTTAAATTAAAGACAAGCTTCATTGTGATCGGTGTTCTCTACAGACATAATAAAGAACGATGTGAGAAAAGTATAATAGGTAGTGGTAGATCTACATTACAATTAACCGTGAGTTCTATTGTTTGACATTCTACCTAATTCTACTAGGCCTACTGAAAAAATATTTCCAAATCAGGTTACTTAAATCGGCTTAAGCCTGTTTTGTAAAAACTAGGCTAGAGCATGTGATCAAATAAGTTTTTACCACAGAGTCCGTTTTAAGTATTCTCAAGACCAGCAAGAATTTCTACAATGTATTCGTCTTCGTTGATGACCAACACATACTTTTTCTTGTTGGACTGCTATCACAAATGGATTCCCACAAATATACATAGGTGCTATTAGTAAATTAAATTCTTCTGTATCAGTTCCGAATACTGCATTCATATGAAATATTATGATTTCAGATAGATAGATACATGTATATCAAAACTGTCAATTTCAAAATATTTGGAAGCACCAGATGTTATAATTACTGATGCAGACCCCGGTGAGGCTGTATATAAACATTCTATTCATTACTTCTCTCCAGCAATACTGATGATTATCAGAAGAAGCACTTTTTAGGAGCACCACTGGGACTGTATCCGGCCAGTCACTTTATCATAACACAGATGAACCAGTTGTAGTACTAACCTGAAATCCTGAGTGCCAAAGAGGTAAGCCCTTACTACTTATTTTTAAATCTTTGCGTTGACCTGGCCAGGGAGTGAACCTCCCAACCTTCCACACTACAAGCTAACAAAATAACACTGAGCTATACTAGAGGTCTTTAGCGAAAACTATTTCTTCTGAATTAGTTTTTTTAATATTTGGTCTATCACTCTATTTTTTCCACCCAATTTGGAATGGGTCCGGTATACCTCAGATTGGGAATTTTTCTTGTCGCATAAACTTCAAATTGATAAAAGAACAAGTCGTGAAATAATTAAAAAAATAAATTGAGAACTTTAGTTTTATTTCAGGAATAATTCAAATATTTATTGTATTCATGGAGGTATGAGGAAAAAAAAAAGATCACACTGTATGAAATCGCGAAGCAATCCCAGCAATACATGTAATTGCTACAATGTATTGATGTCTTTGTTGATGGACAACACCTCTTCTAGTTGCATTGCTTTCACAATGTAAGTATCAGTAGTAAAATAAAGTCTTCTGTATCAGATCCAAACGCTGCATTCATGTCAAAACTGTCATTTTCAAAACAGCTCGAAACACCAATTGTAACTGACACAAACCCCTGTGAGGCTGTATATAAACTTCCCTTTTTGCGAAAACTATTTACTGAAATTGTTTGTATTATTCGGTCCATCCTACACTATATTTATGTCGTTGTTGATAACCAACAATTCACGTTGCCAATTGTCATCATTTCATTGAGTTCTGGTCCGGCTTTTACTAAACGTCTCAAACCCTTGCTCATGCTCAAAAAATGAGATCTTGCTCAATCTTCTAGTCATGGGATGAGAATTGTCTCAAGTTGGCTTTTACTAACAAGTTTGAGATCGGTTACTAACAATTTTGAGACCGATCTCATCCCAAGGAATGGGAATAGACTCAAAATATGTGAGGCACGTATGTAGCTGTCTCAATGACGATAAACCTATGCCAGTAATAAAAATATTGTCAGTCTAAGACTTATTTCGTGGATATGGGTGGATTTTAAAGTTGATAGCACTGGGTTTCTAGGTGTTTTGAAACCGGTTGACACTGTCAACACTGTAAGACTATCATACAGATCTATGTTGATCTAAATCCACTGGGCATGATTAGAGTGGTGAATCCTCTATGTAATATACACATGCAGCTAAAAAAGTTTTATGTTGACAAGGTTAGAAACATCATATCGAATGTGGGTGGCAAATTCTTAAACCATTTAGTAAAAGCCAAATTGAGAATGGCCTCAAATGAGACAATGTCTCATAAGATTGAGACGAAATATAAGCATGAGAATTGCTTCAGTTTCAGACGTTTAGTAAAAGCCGGGCCTGATCTCAATCCCAGAAATAATTGCTACAATGTATTGATGTCTTTGTTGATGGCTAACATCTCTTCTTGTTGCACTGCTATAATCACAAATGTAAGTACCATTAGTAAAATAAACTCTTCTGTATCAGATCCAAACGCTGCATTCATGTCAAAGCTGTCATTTTCAAAACAGGTGGAAGCACCAGTTGTAACTGACAACAAACACCTGTGAAGCTGTATATAAAGTTCCCTTTTTTGCGATAGCTTTCTCCTGAAATTGTTTGTATTATTCGGTCCACCCACCACTATATTTATGTCTTTGTTGATGACCAACAAGTCACGTTGCCAATTGTTATCAGTTCATTGAGTCTGATTCCCAATCCCAGCAATAATTCTTTATTGCTACAATGTATTGATGTCTTTGTTGATGGCCAACACCTCTTCTTGTTGCATTGCTATCACAAATGTAAATACCATTAGTAAAATAAAGTCTTCTGTATCAGACCCAAACGCTGCATTGATATCAAAGCTGTCATTTTCAAAACAGTTGGAAGCACCAGTTGTAACTGACAACAAACACCTGTGAGGCTGTATATAAACTTCCCTTTTTTGCGAAAACCATTTCCTGAAATTGTTTGTATTATTCGGTCCACCCACCACTATATTTATTTCTTTGTTGATGACCAACAAGTCACGTTGCCAATTGTCATCATTTCATTGAGTCTGATTCCCAATCCCAGCAATAATTGCTACAATGTATTGATGTCTTTGTTGATGGCCAACACCTCTTCTTGTTGCACTTCTATTACAAATGTAAATACCATTAGTGAAATAAAGTCTTCTGTATCAGACCCAAACGCTGCATTTATATCAAAACTGTCATTTTCAAAATATTTGGAAGCACCAGTTGTAACTGACAACAAACACCTGTGAGGCTGTATATAAACTTCCCTTTTTTGCGAAAGCTTTCTCCTGAAATTGTTTGTATTATTCGGTCCACCCACCACTATATTTATGTCTTTGTTGATGACCAACAAGTCACGTTGCCAATTGTTATCAGTTCATTGAGTCTGATTCCCAATCCCAGCAATAATTCTTTATTGCTACAATGTATTGATGTCTTTGTTGATGGCCAACACCTCTTCTTGTTGCATTGCTATCACAAATGTAAATACCATTAGTAAAATAAAGTCTTCTGTATCAGACCCAAACGCTGCATTGATATCAAAGCTGTCATTTTCAAAACAGTTGGAAGCACCAGTTGTAACTGACAACAAACACCTGTGAGGCTGTATATAAAGTTCCCTTTTTAGCGAAAACCATTTCCTGAAATTGTTTGTATTATTCGGTCCACCCACCACTATATTTATTTCTTTGTTGATGACCAACAAGTCACGTTGCCAATTGTCATCATTTCATTGAGTCTGATTCCCAATCCCAGCAATAATTGCTACAATGTATTGATGTCTTTGTTGATGGCCAACACCTCTTCTTGTTGCACTTCTATTACAAATGTAAATACCATTAGTGAAATAAAGTCTTCTGTATCAGACCCAAACGCTGCATTTATATCAAAACTGTCATTTTCAAAATATTTGGAAGCACCAGTTGTAACTGACAACAAACACCTGTGAGGCTGTATATAAACTTCCCTTTTTTGCGAAAGCTTTCTCCTGAAATTGTTTGTATTATTCGGTCCACCCACCACTATATTTATGTCTTTGTTGATGACCAACAAGTCACGTTGCCAATTGTTATCAGTTCATTGAGTCTGATTCCCAATCCCAGCAATAATTCTTTATTGCTACAATGTATTGATGTCTTTGTTGATGGCCAACACCTCTTCTTGTTGCATTGCTATCACAAATGTAAATACCATTAGTAAAATAAAGTCTTCTGTATCAGACCCAAACGCTGCATTGATATCAAAGCTGTCATTTTCAAAACAGTTGGAAGCACCAGTTGTAACTGACAACAAACACCTGTGAGGCTGTATATAAAGTTCCCTTTTTAGCGAAAACCATTTCCTGAAATTGTTTGTATTATTCGGTCCACCCACCACTATATTTATTTCTTTGTTGATGACCAACAAGTCACGTTGCCAATTGTCATCATTTCATTGAGTCTGATTCCCAATCCCAGCAATAATTGCTACAATGTATTGATGTCTTTGTTGATGGCCAACACCTCTTCTTGTTGCACTTCTATTACAAATGTAAATACCATTAGTGAAATAAAGTCTTCTGTATCAGACCCAAACGCTGCATTTATATCAAAACTGTCATTTTCAAAATAGTTGGAAGCACCAGTTGTAACTGACAACAAACACCTGTGAGGCTGTATATAAACTTCCCTTTTTTGCGAAAGCTTTCTCCTGAAATTGTTTGTATTATTCGGTCCACCCACCACTATATTTATGTCTTTGTTGATGACCAACAAGTCACGTTGCCAATTGTTATCAGTTCATTGAGTTTGACTCCAAATCCCAGCAATAATTCTTTATTGCTACAATGTATTGATATCTTTGTTGATGGCCAACACCTCTTCTTGTTGCACTTCTATTACAAATGTAAATACCATTAGTAAAATAAAGTCTTCTGTATCAGACCCAAACGCTGCATTCATGTCAAAGCTGTCATTTTCAAAACAGTTGGAAGCACCAGTTGTAACTGACAACAAAACCCTGTGAGGCTGTATATAAACTTCCCTTTTTTATGTCTATTCACATTTGACCACTGTATTGATGTCTTAGTTGATGGTCAATATCTCATGTTCCTGAATATTATCCATTTGTAGGAAAAAAATGTCTATATTTACATTGATTCGATGTATTTCCATTGTAAAAATCAACCTGTAACTCCTATCAACAAATAATTGTCTGTGGTGTGCTTCTGCAGATAGTGGAGAGAAAAAAATCAAAATGGCGAAAACTCACTTCAGAAAAAAAGCTCAAATGTGAATAATCAAAATCTGATCAAACTCAAAAGCTGGATATCAGGGGGCCCGTCTTACGAAACTTAGTACAACAAAATAGTTGTAAGTCAAAAAACTGAAATACAACTAATTTCTGATTTCTCCAACTAACTGATCTTGTGACAGCTCTTTGGAATTCTCTTTTTCAGATAATTCACAAGTGATTTCACGAGACAAGATTACATGGAGAATTACATGTATAATATGATTATTTGTTGTACTAAGTTTCGTAAGACGGGCCCCTACTTCTTATACATTACAGCTCCTACAAAACTGAGGAGACAATAGGACAGATTATGAGGTACCCAGAGGAAAAAAGGACACTTGCTATGGTAATATTTAAACTCAAGATAGTGAGGATACTCATTTTTGCTTCATGCAGGATAACATACTCCTTACAACTTTCTAGCTTTCTTCCCTATCATATGTGAATCCTGCATTAAGCAAGCTTTTTTCTATCGAGAATACAATACTTCTATCAACATGGTATTTTCACACAAGATGTTTTTAGCTCAAGTACGAACGTATATTCCTGGCTCACCATAGTAAAGATCAGGGTCATTAGATCTACTTGCATGTCCGGTGTTGTACGTCAGAAAAATTTTTTTTTTTAATATCCTACTCCTAGCAGATGCTAGCTTAAAGCTTTCAAGCAGGTTGCTAGTAAAGCAGAATGCGCCGTTAGGCGCATTCTGCTTTCCTTTCAACCTGCTACCTTACAGTAATGGGTGTGTTTGTTCAAATATTTTATTATTTGCCTTCGACAGCTACGCTCAGTTGTAGGCTTTGCCTATTTCATATTAAGAAATTTCAAAAAATGGTAATTTCCTTCATTTTAGGTATTTGCGTTTGAGTTTCGTTTGCGTTTAAACGGGAAAGAAAAGCGTTTACTCCACTGTAATAGGGGTTATCTTAATATAGATAACCAGCCGTTATTGGATGTTTGTAGGCTGTGTTTTACTTTGTCGCATCGGCCGTAATAGTATTTATTTATAGGGGCTTGTAGGCCGTGTTTTACTCTGTCCCATCGGCCGCAATAGTAATTAATTATTTAGCCTCTGCCCGTTAACTTCCGGTTTTTGCAAGGAGAAATTTAGAATGGTTTGTTTTTGTAAACACGTTTTATTTTAACTGCATTTTCTGAATTCTACGGATTGATGATCGAAATATTGGTAGAGTTAGATTCACTGGTCATCGCTTACTTATTTTTCAGCGTGTATTGGGCGGATGCATCGTAAGTGTGAAATTTGGTAGATTTAATGACACTGTATATGATTGTTTTTCGAAGTCGGGGTTGTGTTTGAGAAACGGCTTACTTTTAACACAGTATGTAAACTCCGGTGTATACCTTCCGGAAGCTGCGATCAGCGAAGCGTGATATTTACCGATAGTTTGTCTGACAGATTGACTCCGACCACTTTGAGAAAGTAAGTTTGCCATAACAGAACACGCTAGCTTATATTAAATACACAATCTAAGATGGTGTTACAGTTTAAAAACATTACACATAGCTCTTCCTACAATGATATGATAAATAAACGTTAAATCTTTGATTGATCATCGCTGCGTATCAAGAGAAAACGAACAGGTGCTTCAAAAAGTATCATAAATTCTGTCAATTGAAGCATTTCCGCACCACACATGATAGAAATGGCAAAATGAATGAAATACCTACCTGAAAAGTATAATATTCCATGGAAAAATGTGAATTTTACACGAAAACTTCGTCACTAATAAATCTGACCTAATTTCATTTACTGTATGACCAGCTGCTATACGACTGTATAACTAGCTGCGATTTATAATGGAAAAACTGTATGACTAGCTGAGATCTCTGAATCCGTTACGAAACCAGTGCGTAGTGTTAAATTGTTATATATGTGAATTTATCAAATGAAGGCAACGAATATTCATGGAATATGCTCTTTATACATTACAAAACAGATTATTCTGACAAATGTCAAATGTTTAGACCGTAGTCCTAGGGAAGAAAGAATATTTGATATAGTCTGAATTCGAGTGAGGTATTTGGTAAGATAGGTTATGGTAGTGTCTAGAAGGTCTTGTGTGAGGTACTAGGTATTGAGGTTTTAGGTCTACTAGGCCGTTTTGCATTTTATAGAAGAGACTAAGGCGACTAAGCTGTCTTCTTTTTTGGAGAGAATCCCATTGTAGTTTATTTAGAATTTCAGTAACGGTGCCTGGATCTTTAGGATAGTTATGTGTAACAAATCTTGCAGCTCTTGTTTGCACTCTTTCTATTTTTTGGATGTCACAGATTTGGTATGGGTCCCAGACTGATGAACTGTATTCTAAGGTTGGTCTAACTATTGATTTGTATGCTGCCGTCTTAGTCTCTGGCCTAGCTGAATGGAAATTTCGTTGCAGGAAACCTAGGCTCTTACTGGCTTTACTAGTTATCATGTTTATATGGGGTGTCCAGGAGAGGTTTGAGGAGATTTCAATGCCTAGGTAAGTTGCTTGAGGTACTGTAGCTAGTGGCTGGTTGTGGAGGGTGTAACAGGTCTTAGTGATATTTCGAGCCTTTGTAATGTGAAGGATATGACACTTGTCCACGTTGAAAGCAATCTTCCATTTCTTCTCCCATCTCTCCAGGTTGTTCAGGTCCTCCTGCAGGGTAAGTGTGTCTGTGTCAGACCTGATTTTCCTGTACACAAAACAGTCATCTGCAAAGAGTCTGACATTTGAAGTAACACTGGAGGGAAGATCATTGATGAAGAGAAGAAATAGAAGAGAACACGGAGCCTTGTGGTACGCCAGAGTCTACAGTGACTTCTGTTGAGAGGAGCCATCTACAACCACTTGTTGTGTTCTGTTGCCAAGGAATGCCTGGATTCATGTTAGAGTAATTCCCCTTATGCCGTAATGATTTAGTTTGAGGAGGAGTCTTTTGTGGTCAACTACATCGAAGGCCTTGCTGAAGTCCATTACAGCTACGCCGACTTGTCCCTGTTTGACTGATTGTGTAAGTTCTTGTAGGAAGCTTGTTAGTTGGGTTTCGCAAGATCTGCGTGAACGAAAGCTGTGTTGGTTGTCTACTAAGATGTTATGTTTGTCAATGTGGTCAAAGGTGTTGCTTACAACTATGTGTTCTAGTAGTTTACAGGCTATGCAGGTCAGTGAAATTGGGCGGTAGTTTTTTGCCTGAAACTTTTCTCCTTTTTTAAATACTGGGGTGACGTAGGCTTGATTCCATGCTAGCTGATGGGACTTGTTCAGCGAGTAGTGACTTCTTGAAGATGATGGTCATGATGGGAGCGATTTCTGATGCACATTCTTTAAGTATGCTGGGTTTAATATTGTCTGGGCCGGCAGCTTTATGTTGTTTAAGATTAAGAAGTAACTTTTTAACCCCGTTTTCAGTGACTTTGATGTTTTTCATAGATGGAATTGTGCTGTTTCCTAGATCTGGAAGAGGGTCATCATCAGATTTTGTAAATACAGAAGAGAATTGGCGGTTGAGAATGTTTGCTTTGTCATTGGAATTAGATTTCAAGAATCCCTCTTCTCTTAATGGGGCTACTCCAGACGAACCCTTTTTCATGCCTTTTATGAAACTCCAGAACTTTTTTGTGGTTCCCTGTTTATGTTCAGAAGGGTCACACACAATATTATTGACATAGTTCCAGTATGATGATCGTGTTTTCTTTTGAATGAAAGCTTTTATTTGTTTCAGCTTGGGATTTAGGGTGTTGGTTTTGCTTTGTTTCATTTTCGCGTAAAGTCTGTCCCTCTTTTTAATTAGTTTTTTTTTTATTTCTGAGTCAGTCCATGGCAGGTGTTACGGATTTACCGGGGGGGGGCACAGGGGGCACGTGCCCCCCCAGCTGGCCTGAATTTTTTTTTTTTTTTTTTTGCTTGATTCATATACATGTATTCACCATATAGCTGGGTAAGAAGGTCGCATTGGCATATGGCATTACAGGCACAGATCCACTGGGGGCACGGGGGCACATGTCCCTCAGCTGGCCTGCTTGAACTTATCTGGAGCTGTTGCAATGGCCTGTGTCTCTTATCTCTGGCCATCAAATCCTCAGTATGCCTGGTCTGTGTTAGAACCCGACACAGGCCCGTAGTAACAAGGATGGGGGGGGGGGGGGGCACCCTGTGCCCCTCCCCAACCAAAAAATAAAAATACCTGTGCCTGTGCCCCCAAATTGCATACCCTACAGGCCATGGAGTCAATCCAAAATTGCCCTTGTGCCCCCTCAAATCCTCAGTATGCCTGATCTGTGTTTGAACCAGACACAGGCCCATAGTAACAAGGATGGGGGGCAAGGTAGTGTGCCCCCTGTGCCCCTCCCCAACCAAAAATAAAACTGCCTGTGCCCCTAACAAGGATGGGGGGCAAGGCAGTGTGCCCCCTGTGCCCCTCCCCAACCAAAAAATAAAAATGCATGTGCCTGTGCCCCCAAATTGCATATCCTACAGGCCAGTCAATCCAAAATTGCCCCTGTGCCCCCTCAAATCCTCAGTATGCCTGGTCTGTGTTTGAACCCGGCACAGGCCCGTACTAACAAGGATGGGGGGCACGACAGTGTGCCCCCTGTGCCCCTCCCCAAACAAAATATAAAACTGCCTGTGCCCCTAAATTACATATCCAACAGGCCAGTAAATCCAAAATTGCCCCTGTGCCCCCTCAAATCCTCAGTATGCCTGGTCTGTGTTTGAACCAGACACAGGCCTGTAGTAACAATGATGGGGGCACCGCTGTGTGCCCCCCTCCCCAGACCAACACAGGCATGTAGTTACAAGGATGGGACACAGCAGTATGCCCCCTGTGCCCCCTCCCCCATCCACAAAATGAAAATGCCTGTGCCCCCAAATTGCATAACCTACAGGCCAGTAAATCCCAAATTGCCCCTGTGCCCCCTCAAATCCTCAGCATGCCTGGTCTGTGCTTGAACCAGAGACAGGCCCGTAGTAACAAGGATGGGGCACGACGGTGTGACCCCCCCCCCAACCAACAAATAAAAATGCCCCTGTGTCCCCCAATAATTTTGCCGATACATGTGTAAGTAAAAGTTACCTAGATCTTTACATAAATTTATGCAAGTACCGGTATTTTACCTGTTTTGAATGTGCGAAAGCATTCAGCACATACACAAATGATCTAGCTATGCCTAAGGCCTGTGCCCCCAAATTGCATATCCTACAGGCCTGTTAATCTAATAAAATTAGATGAAAATACTTAAGGGTAACAAAAAGCAAGGCAGTATTGAATGCCTAACTAGATGATGAATAATACCCAATTAACTCAGGCATGTAGGACCAGCCCCCTTCCCCTCCAATAGTTTTGCCAATATTAGTTGCAGAATATTTATATATATTTATTGTATTTATATTATTAATTTATTATTGTAACTGTTTTGAATGTGCAGAATGCCCCAGAATTCACCAGAGACCATCTAGAAATTAAAACGTTCCCGGGATCCCCTTAGTGACAGTGTGAACAATAATCAGAGCGGGTAGGGGTAGGTTTCAGGTTAATGGCCAGAAGACAATCTGTCAAAGGTATTATCCAATATTAAAGATTTTGATATGTTATTTTGAATCGAATATTTACACAGATTTATGTAGCATTTTACCTACATGTATTTTGAATGCAAAAAAACTCCCATCAGAATGCACCATTGATCATCTGGGTATAAATTTTCCAGGGGATGAGAGGAGGGGGCATGCCCCGGACCTCCCTAATGTAACAGTATGCATATGAATAGGAGGGGTAGGGTTAGAGATTAATGGCTGGACTACAACCTTTCACCAGAGCCAGAATGCAGGAAATGAAGCACTTGATTTCAAAATTTTCCAACTTTTTGTTCACCTTCATACTTTTCCTATTTTTCTACCAAAACCTCCTTCTATTCCTACTTATTGCCTAATAAGTCTTGAAGCACCCTCAGTATGGCCAAGAATGCAGGAAATGAAGCGCTTGATTTCAAAAAAATTCAGGGGGAGTACCCCCGGACCCCCTTTTCCACTTGAAAAACAGTCCTACTTTTTTCAACTTTTTGCATTGAGATCAGTTGAAGGCCTGTGTTTTGAATGCACTGATGAAAATCTTTGTATGACCCTGGTGTGGAGTAATAGATTTCTGAGAATGGAGATAAAGCTATTAAAAAATTCTCCAGATTATGATATTTTTTTTTCTCTTTGTCTTATGAAACCACTTATTTGGGTGTTTCATTGGGGGTATTTACATCATTCTATCGATGTTAACTTCTTCTTAGAATGCCCTCAGAATGCACCATTTAGTATGCAAGTTTTAAAAAAATTCCGGGGGAGGCCCCCGGACCCCCACCTATGGGAGGGGTTATACCCCTCCCATACCCTCCCATCTGTGCCCCCCCCCCACTGAAAAATTTCTGGATCCGGCCCTGGCGTTTACGTTAAATTTACCCCCCGAAGCTAATGTAGTCATACCGTCATGAGCGGCAAAGAGATGTTGTTTATTCCTTATATTTATATTTTCTGTCTTGTCAATTTAATGTGTTAATTGGCCAGATTTGTTTTTCTGTATAAGAATTTATCATATAGCGGTCAAAGAGGTTTGATAGATGTAATGTCGATGTAATAGCCATTCCAGTTTCTAACTATGGTGAGAAAGTAGTCCCAACTACATGTACTCTAACTGTATTAAAAAGTCAGGATTTTTTCCAGTAAACTTTCTCTCTGTGAATGGAAAAGACTTACAAGGCAAACAAATTAACAGTGCAACTTGAATATCTATTGCCAAAGCACATTCTAAAAATACAGGTCGCGGTTGTTTTCTTAACCCATTTACACACATAGCAACGCGATGGCAACGACCTATGGGTCTGTATCACTCCGCTAGTGTCATATGACCGTCGTGCGTGATATTATGTGCTACACTCTTCGCAGTAGATGCCACGATCAGGATGCCAACCTACTACTGTCGAGCATATATGCCACAAAGATCTGATCTTACTGGCCCGGGGTTTGTTTCTATATCAAAGACCATGGTAATTGAAATCAAACAGATGTAAATGAGTGTGAGTTTGTTTTGTTTTAATGGTTTTTTTTCTACTTTTCGGTAGGCCTGTACATAAGCCAAATATACGAGGGGTGTTCCAAAAATAATGTCACTTGCATCGGTGCTCATATAGCGGAAGTGCTTTTGATCATTTTGATTTGCGTTGCCCTTCAAAATACTCTCCACCAGCCAGAACACACCTTTTTAGCCGGTCAATCCATTTTTGGAAGCATTTTTCATACTCTTCAATGGGGACACTCATCAGACACTGATAAACAGCAGATCAAAGGGCATTTCTCGAATTGTATCTTCTTCCAGATAAATGATATTTAAGTTTTGGAAAGAGAAAATAGTCGCAGGGGGCCAAGTCTGGCGAATACGGAGGGTGCGGAAGGACGGTAACCTTCTCTGACTCCAAAAAGTCAGTCACAATACGTGCCTTGTGAGCGGGTGCATTATAATGCAAAAATCGGACACACTTAAGTTCTGTTTTGGGGCGGCGACTTTTGTAGTAGTTCTTCAATTTTCTCAGAACAACGTTTTTATAGTACTTGCCTGTGACCGTTCTGCCTTTTGGCACCGGGATTTGAATAGCTGGATCCTTATTAGTGAAAAAAATATCATACAAAACCTTCTTTACCGTTCGTATTCGTTTGGCAATACTTGGGCGTCTGGCATTTTTAGTGGCCCATATTCGGTTGAAAACCTTCCGCTTTAGTTCAAAATAATACACCCAGGTCTCATCACCAGTGACTATATTATCAAAAGCCGTTTTACTATATTTTGGGTACATTTTGAGAAGTTTTTTTGCCATTGTTACACGCGTCTTCTTTTGCTCGTCCGTTAACAAATGGGGTATCAAGCTTGCATTTATCTTTCTAACGTTTAGGTGTTTCTTCACAATTGCATGAACTCTTGCTAAAGACAAGTTTGTCATTCGAGCCAATTGTCTTACGGTGAATCGAGCATCAGTTTTGAGGATATTTCGGATTTTTTCTATGTTACCCTTGGTCGTATAGTTGTTGCAGGATGACCTGGGCGAGCAACATCTTTCAGTTGCTGCTGCCCGGCACTTAATTTAGCTACCCACCTACAAACAGTTCTGTGAGACATTTGGCCCTCCCCATAAATGCCACACACCTCGCGGTGAATATCTACAGCCTTTATGCCGAGTTGGAAGATCTTATAAAAGTACTACATGTATATCTTTGTAGCAATTTTGAAAGTTGGTAGCGACTTGCACCAGTTTTAGCAATGTTGTTAAGTTCAATGGAGTCCATTTTTTGTAATTAACTACTTCATGTTGTTTGTACAGCTCCGTACTCGTAATAAACAGAGCAAGGGATATAATACTTGTTGTGTAGGACACTGGGCACCAGTTGGTTTATGGAAAATTACTGTCCATCCCAAAGTACTGACGGTAGTATCTAGTATACACAATCTCATTACGCAGGCCTTACCTAAATCTTTATTCATGCTTGAAGGTCCGGGCCAAATTATTACGTAAAGTGATACAAGTTCTTTTTTTATCAACTTTCATCAAACAGATTCTGATTAATGGGATGCAAACCCCAAACATAGACTAATTAAGATATATGCGACCACCTGTTGCGGGACCAGTGGTGTTTGTTTCAGGTGTGTTACTGTATTGCTAAGGTCTCGTTCTTATAATGACATCTCTGGTATGCATACAATATCGGATTAAAATGAAACTTTGACATCCAAAACGTCTAAGGTAATCTAGGACATAATATCTTAATCACAGCTAACATACAGTGAAATCACGGCTGGTTATACAGTGATTTTTTATAAATAAGCAGCTAGTCATACACCATTTTAGTTTGTAGAAAACACATTATGTTGTGTTTTTCTGTTTATGTTTCAATAACATACACTTCAGGTGCATTAATATATTCTCGCTGCGAGTGATAATTAATAATGTGATTGCAGAAATTTACTATAGGTGTCACTGGAATAGATTTAAATCACGCGTCTACGGCGCGTCGGTAAGCGGTGCCAGTGATCAGAAGATTATTTCAGAGAGATCTTGCTTCAGATTCTGAAGATATTTGGTGAACTGAAAAGAATTTATCATGCAAGTGTACTGGACCATATATTACAATTGTTTGTATACAAAGGGCTGTAAAATAAAGGTAAATCTTACCGACTTCGCTTGAGTGTGGCTTATTTCGCGACATTTTGTCGACTCGCTGATCGCAGCTTCCGGAAGGTATACACCGGAGTTTACATACTGTGTTTAAGGTACTGTCCTCTTCGTCATATTTATAGTTTGTTTGTTTTTCTTTTCCGGTGAATCATGCAAAACCGCAACGTCATCGAAAACTAAAAATGAGTTACGGCTGTTCTGCGACTGGTATGGCAACCGCTCAAGCGCACCAACATTCGGACATAAGTTCAGGCTGTTGAGTTATCAGAATCATGTTTCGACCACTGGCAAGTACTGTGGAGCCTGGAGTATTGATAAGTAATCCTGACAGAGGTAACGTATGGCAATTTGCTAGAGTTCAATGTGACTAACTTTATTTGCAACTGGCAGACAGGCAGTCTCGTCTCTTAATTCTATTTATTATTTCTCGCCATCAATGCTGGTGATTATGAGAAGGGGCACCTGTTAAGTGCACCATTGGTACTGTATCCGGCCGGTCACTTTATTCTGACACCGACGAACCAGTCGTAATGCTAACCCAAAATCCTGCACGTCAAGGAGGGAAGCCATTTCAGGGTGTCATGGTTGTCCGGCGTCCTGTTAAATGCCAATTTTCTACTATTAGAGTTGACCCGGCCGGGGATTGAATCCGCGGGCAGATGCACCACAATTGAGACTGTTTTCTCACTGTAATGGCATGCTAATTTTGAGACAGGTGTCGCCCTTAGGGTGTCATCGGGTGTAAAAATACTTTGCTGATTTCAGTTAAATCACAGATTTAATCAGATTTACTTTTACAGACTTCATTGTTATGACATCGTGTTTCTATTTTTAGAATGACACCAGCACCTGGTTATTTTGTGACATGCTATGACATAGTGTTTCTAATTTAGAATAACACCGGTTATAATTGCTGACTTTTAAGAATCTACACGAGGTTTTATATATAGAACAGTTTATTGATGCTTACACCACGGCTAGTATAGGCCACATTGAGTATGACTTTGAACAGCTACTTGCTTAAATTATGTTTTTTGTCTTGAAATGGAATTTGTCAGTCTCAACCACGACTTTGTGTCGCATAGTTTGAGAAGAGTTGTTGATGCTTTGTGCATTGTATAAGTCATGAAAAAAACAAAACAAACATGTGGCGTTGCCTTTGACGTCATTGTCAGTCTAAATGACGTCACTTAATAGTTTGGGTTATTGTTTTATTTTAGTAAGGCTTAATATTTAAGGTAATCAGGTGTACATGTTTTCTGTACTAAATATTTATTTGTCGTAACACTTCGGTAAAGCATGGTTACATTTTCTTTAAAATTGACGCAAGGAAAAGTTTATTTAAACCATGTGGGAAGAACATTAAATGAAATAATAAAATAAATAACACACATGACAGTACACTAAATATTTAAGGATCCAGGCCACTATATTGGAAGAAATAAGGGATTTAACAAAATTTTGAGGTAAAACGGCAGTATTTAACCTAAAAATTGAATGCAAATTTGTTTTTGTTTTTTTACACTATGAAGGTGATTGTGATAAAAGAAATGAAAGGATAATAATGGTAGGCGACCAGTTGCATTTGCTAAACAGACTCTGCCTTTGTCCAACTTCCTATCATTGACCTTTTGAAGCAGATGTAGATTATTGACTTGATGAGAGGGACACAGATACTTGCTACACAGCCTCCAGAAGCATTTCATGTTAAATACATATTTTCTTAGGTTGAATCCTTAAGTAGAGTTTGCCACTTTTTCATGTTGCATTTAACAAAGACGAAGTTTGCCTTGACTATATCTGTCTGGTGGCAATTAGCTCATAGATGGTAGCAACCGACATAAACAAACTTTTGCAGATGGCTTGCTACAGGTTACAAATTTTGAACACTGTATAGATCTAATTGAAATAAATGATAATGATTTCAATTTAAAGCTACCATAGTAATGAACTGTAAGTCTGTTTTAAGTAAATAAATAAATAAATATCGAAGGACGATTATGATAAAAGTAATGATGTAGTCGAGGGTTAAAGCACCCGCTTGCGACGTTGGAGGGTTGCGAGTTCGATCCCTCTGTGGGACCAAGTCCTTTGGATGGGATTTTATATCCGAAGTCTGATGTATGAGCGCTTTACACTAAGCATCTAAAAGAACCAGAACACCTTTGGTAATAAGAGTTGGGCATCGCGACCGGGTTCTCTGTATCTGCTCCCTCTCTCTGGGGCGTCCAATTAGCCCATAGATGGCAGGAACGGACCTTAACAAACAAAAATACAAACAAGCTGTCGTATATATTAAGTGAAGGGTACATTACTGTCTTTAACCCAAATTTTGCAGAAACCCAGTGATAATTTTAAAAATCAGATGAATGAGTCCTTGGGATGCACATGAGGTAAAACAAAGTCCTTCAGACTAACACTGGGTTCTTGAAGTGTAGAAGGGTGACCACTTAAAGCAGGTTGAAAGTAAAGCAGAAAGTGCTTTAAGGTCTTATCTGCTAGGATATAGGAAGTATTTCTGATGTTGCACATTATGTAAGTGGAACTATTCACTTCAGTGAATCCTAAGAATACATTTAAGGCATACAATTGTGTAATATGGAGTTATGGGTTAATAAAGGTCAGAGAAGCTATGGGTCCATGTGACACGCAATTTTTTTAAAGAATGAGTCCCCGGCAAATTTAATGAGTATAGGACTCAGGATGCACAGGTAAATTAATCACTTGAAACTGGTACGCAAAGATAGTGGCTCGATTCCTGAAGTTCAAAAGGTTGGCAAGTTCATGATATGCTGAAATTTTCCTGCTGTTGGTACAAACATTTATGCATGAATTTGAAGCCATTGAGGCATTTGTGACAGACATTTAAGCCTTTGGTGGCAGTGACCCCCCCCCCCCCCCCCCCCCCCCCCAACCGGGATGGCCACTATTTTGTCAGTTAAATGGCATCCATTACATGCTTCAAGTTACACCGGATATTTTCTGGAATTTGTACATACATTTAAGCAGATTTTGAAGCCTTTGTGGCACAATTGTAAGCCTTTTGTGGCAGCTGTTTAAGCCTTTTGTGGCAGTGATCACCCTCCAGTTCTTTTAGTAAGACAGAGCAGAGATTGTCAGGCTCTTACATTTTATGGTACAATTGATCCCCACAAATATAGAATAACAAATCTGTTATTAAGTGTTATGAAACTAGTCTTGCAAGAATTTGTGTTACTTTTAATAATTCTAGAGTAGAGTTGTTGGTTGCATTTAGGCAATTATACTACACATCATGTGGTTGTTGGCAATGGCTTAACATGAACATTCCTACTAACAAGATACTTCTCCATCATACTATCCGAGCGATGGAATGCATTCTTGCAGTTTCGGTAATGGAATTTGGATAAATGGACTATTCTAATGTCATCTAGGCTTTTCTTACTAAATCCAGGCCTTTCAAACAAGCTGTGTAACTTACTTTAAGTAAAATACGAGTGGTTCCCGCTTTCATCCGGCAATCCGTGTTCGGTTTCGCTGTGTCAAAAGCGCAGCTCACTTTTGGCGGTGGCGCCTCAGATCTAAACCTAGCATAGATCTGTGTGGCGCCATTTGGCCGACAGCGAAGTCCGAACAAAAATAATTAGCTTCAGGCTTACCGCAATACTTGATTCGATTTGTAATTTTAATATAACTAGGTATAAAATTTGATACAAACCCCCGGGGTTTTCGTCGTTGAAGATGGTGGCTAGAATTCTGTAGTACTCAGATTCAGCCAGTTCGAGATATGACGAAATTTCGGGGGGTTGTAAATACAGTTCACGTATAGTTTGAAGATTTTGTGACATAATTTGAAGCCTTTTGGGAAATATTTTGAAGCCTTTTGTGGCAGAAGTGTAAGCTTTGTGGTATAATCTGAAGCCTTTGGTGGCATAATTTAAAGCCTTTTGTGGCAGAAATTTAAAGCCTTTTGTGGCAGAAGTTAAGCCTTTTGTGGCAGAAGTTTAAGCCTTTTGTGGCAGAAGTTAAGCCTTTTGTGGCAGAAGTTTAAGCCTTTTGTGGCAGAAGTTAAGCCTTTTGTGGCAGAAGTTTAAGCCTTTGTGGCATTATTTAAAGCCTTTTGTGGCACAATTTGAAGCCTTTTGCGGATTGCTGTAAAAGGTCGCCCTTTACGACGATTTGTCCGGCGTCCTGTTAATCAAGTGGTTTAACAAGATGGAAGCGGGAACCACGCCCAATAATAGCCAACACCATATTATGTGAAATTCATTTGTTATCATTACATATTAAAATTGTTAAACTGGAAATACGACATTGTTGTTATTAGGTCAATCAAATGCCAGGGAAAAGTGTTGCATGGGTGTAAGACATATTGAGGATCTGAATGTAATTTAATAAGTTACTGGAAATGGCTTCACCTATGAGTTACTGTTCAACACATTGCTTGTCATTCGATTACCTGCAAATCTCACAATAATAGGGGTTATCTTAATATAGATAACCAGCCGTTATTGGATGTTTGTAGGCTGTGTTTTACTTTGTCGCATCGGCCGTAATAGTATTTATTTATTGGGGCTTGTAGGCCGTGTTTTACTCTGTCCCATCGGCCGCAATAGTAATTAATTATTTAGCCTCTGCCCGTTAACTTCCGGTTTTTGCAAGGAGAAATTTAGAATGGTTTGTTTTTGTAAACACGTTTTATTTTAACTGCATTTTCTGAATCCCACCCGCCTCATCCCCTTTAGAAGTAGTTATCCTTTTGTATGTTCCATGATACTCTTATTTTGTGACCTTTGTACTGCTGTCCAGTTTTATTTTTCAGTTATTTGGAATCAACTTGTTTCAACCAGGCAGGGTTAGCGTGTAACACTCCAGTATTCATCGGCGTGGTTCCAGGCGCGTTGTAAGACAATGTGTAAATTTAGGACATTTAGATTATCTAGCCTTATAACAATGCTTGCTATGGATAGTAAGGGGCGACTGGCCGACAGCGAAGTCCGAACAAAAATAATTAGCTTCAGGCTTACCGCAATACTTGATTCGATTTGTAATTTTAATATAACTAGGTATAAAATTTGATACAAACCCCCGGGGTTTTCGTCGTTGAAGATGGTGGCTAGAATTCTGTAGTACTCAGATTCAGCCAGTTCGAGATATGACGAAATTTCGGGGGGTTGTAAATACAGTTCACGTATAGTTTGAAGATTTTGTGACATAATTTGAAGCCTTTTGGGAAATATTTTGAAGCCTTTTGTGGCAGAAGTGTAAGCTTTGTGGTATAATCTGAAGCCTTTGGTGGCATAATTTAAAGCCTTTTGTGGCAGAAATTTAAAGCCTTTTGTGGCAGAAGTTAAGCCTTTTGTGGCAGAAGTTTAAGCCTTTTGTGGCAGAAGTTAAGCCTTTTGTGGCAGAAGTTTAAGCCTTTTGTGGCAGAAGTTAAGCCTTTTGTGGCAGAAGTTTAAGCCTTTGTGGCATTATTTAAAGCCTTTTGTGGCACAATTTGAAGCCTTTTGCGGATTGCTGTAAAAGGTCGCCCTTTACGACGATTTGTCCGGCGTCCTGTTAATCAAGTGGTTTAACAAGATGGAAGCGGGAACCACGCCCAATAATAGCCAACACCATATTATGTGAAATTCATTTGTTATCATTACATATTAAAATTGTTAAACTGGAAATACGACATTGTTGTTATTAGGTCAATCAAATGCCAGGGAAAAGTGTTGCATGGGTGTAAGACATATTGAGGATCTGAATGTAATTTAATAAGTTACTGGAAATGGCTTCACCTATGAGTTACTGTTCAACACATTGCTTGTCATTCGATTACCTGCAAATCTCACAATAATATATGACGTATTGCCATTAGGCACGCCATGTATTTGCCATCTACAATCTGTATCGTTTCCAACAGTAGTAAAAGCTAATTAAGCAGCATTTTCTTTTCAAAAATATATAAAAGTATCAAACAGTCTAGGTCTAGATAAGAAACATAATGACTCGACCTCTTATCACCATTTTCACCATGAAATTGCTCGTATAGACAAAGTCAAGTTTAGCTGATGACCAAGTTTTTAGAAAATTTGAAGAGGAATGGTAATCAGTTTGAGATAGAGCTAGATCTAGTTGTTTTGGGGTTTTTCTTTCGTGTGTTTTTAAAAGAGAGAGAGAGAGAGAAAGAACACTCCAGGCAAAACAAACGATTTGACTTGCATTTGCAAGCAGTCTACATCAGGTCTGTCTTAAGATCCGAAACCTCCAAAATTCTCTCCAAACCTCCCCAAAGAACTTGAAAACGACCCAAATTACTTTAATTTCTTAATATCTAATCAAATATAGCTTATAAATGATGAGTTTAATCTAGGAAATTTACGAGCTTTTTTATTCAAGGGAGCAATACGTACATAACCTAAGTTGTCTATATATACATTAAACCAATTGCCCCATAGTCTGATACTAGTTTTTGAGACAGGTATCCACTTTGATTAGGTTGAATGTAAGACAGAACGCGCCTTAAGACGCATTCTGCTCTACTGCCAGCCTATTTTAAGCTACCAGCTGGTAGGATATGGGGAAAAGCATCGGATAGCTATGTATCCATAACTCTATAACTTGGAACTTATTTCTACATTGACGGAATAAATTAAAGGCGCCAAGAGGCGTAATTGTGGGATAATGGGTAAAGAATTAAAGTAGTCTGAGTTATTTTTAAGTGGTTCGGGGAGGTTTTTAGAGGTTTGGGATGTTTGGGGTCTTAACCTTCGACCACATAGAAGCGACTTTATTCCTCCGCTGAAGAAAATAGTTCCATTTTATACCCCCATGAACATTTACCATAACAAATATTTTTATATAGCCTAGCAGATATTAGTTTAAATCAGGCTGAAAGTAAAGCAGAATGTGCCTTAAGGCACATTCTGCTTTACTTTCAACCTGATTTAAGTGATCACCTGTCTTTAATGTTATAAACAGGTTATTGGGTAAAGGGTTAATACGGACCGGTCTTGATCATCACTAAACGTCGAGTAAATGATCAGGACCATTACCCGTTACGCTGTTAAACACATTTTGATCACTTCAATCCGGTTAAAAGTAAAGTAGAATTCACCTTTAGGCACATTTTGCTTTATTCTCAGCCTACTTTAAGCTACCATCTGCCAGGATATAGAATGCATTCCGAATGTTGCATATCCATGACTGTATCAAGTGGAAATGCTTTCTTTAGTGGTGGAAGAAATCAACGGTTCAGAGAGGCGTACAGTGGAGAAAACGTTATTCTTTCCCAATAAACGTGTTTACGCTAAAACTATTATTTCCATTGCAAACAGTTTGGAGCCAGATCAGACGCCGGGCTACCCGTTGTCTGATCAGGATTCAAACTGTTTGCCACTCAGCTTAATATCAATTGTTAGAATTGTCGAAAAATTGTTTATTTTTACGTTTTTGTGTTTTGCGTTTGCGTTTCGTTTGCGTTTAAAGGGATACTTGCGTATTTGAAAAATTGGACAGAATCTCATGAAAAATTCTACAAGTTGAATTAAGGTCTATATAAGCAAATTGCTAAAATAAAACTTGGGGGTTGCCATGCTTTTTTCAGCTCTAGCTTGCTTTGAAAAGTGTGACATTTGCCGCATTTGCTCATTGTTAGAGCAGAAAACGCCATAAGGGACAAATGCACTTATATTACTACACAATAACATATTTCTAGTACACTTTTAATTTTCTAGCATTCATACATCACAAGCAAGTGTGAAATCAACATTTTAAAGCTCTTTCTTGTGTTTTTAATGAGCTTTTGGGCTAAAATGAATGCTGAAAACCGGAAAAATAAGACATTTTTTATTGCCAATGTCTCACAAATACATCAATTATGTCAAAAAATTTCGAAAAATATTCTTTAAACTTTCTAGGCATCTAGGTTAAAGTATTTCTTATCAAATGGTGTAAAGAAACTTAGGTGTCACCATGTTCATTTATGAAATATGGTCAAAATTCTAACCCTACCACCTTAGATTTTATGCAGAAAATATACCTCCCCCAATAGCCAAATTGGGTCTCTGTTGGCCTAATCCAATATTTGCTTAAATTGGTTAATATATGAGTGTATGTGAATACAACAGCATTTAATAAAGCTTTAGTTACTTACAGCATTGACAGTGCTGCTGATAAAAACATAAACATAATTTCTACAAGAACTGCTACTCGGGACAGTTTTCTCAAATCTTGAAACAGTGCCTGTACGGAAAGGACTATATTTTACATAATTTACCAATGAGAACTTTTCAAAATTCATTTTTATGGTAATAAATGTATTGCAAATCAGAAAATATGTAGTAATCAAGGTTTTCAAGAAGTTTATTTTTCAACATTTTTAATATAGTCGAGTATGTCTTTAAACGGGAAAGAATAACGTTTTCACCCCTGTATCTATGGAGTAAGGGGCTCATTGTTTTGCACTCGTATAAAATTCTGTTTTTCACGTAAACATGTAATGAAACTTATATCAGTTTTTTTTCCGCTATTGTAATTTTATGGAGACTGTTAGCCCCAAACATAAAATCTAAAGCATGATTAAATTCTCATGTAGGGATGTGCAACATTGTACCCTTTAAATAGCTATTTTAATAACAATAGACATTGTTAAACCTCTCTATTACGAATACTTACTGATAGAATAATAATCACGTAACAGCTTAAAGAAAAATGACAGTGAAACAGAAAGCTCCCGAAAGCTTTCTGTTTTACTGCCATCTTGCTTTAAGTAGTCACCTGTCGTTAACATCTAACAACTGACACACTATAGCGGTCTTAATAGAAAGGGTTTACCGTAACTGTAATAGGCAATAAGATAGATGTAGGGTTTGCGTCAAGCTTTTATAATATGAGTATCGTATGTATTGAAGATATATCATTTTACAATTTGTGCAACAAAAACTGTTATCCGGTATACATGTAGCTTTCAGAAAGATAGCGACAAATGAATGACAACGTATACAAATAGTTTAGATCGTACCTGTTTTGACGTGCGATAATTACTGATACATTTTTAAACTTGTGTCTCATGTACAGTAGAAAAGATGACGTTCTTTCCCAAATGAACAAACTATGCTAACTCTACAGGGCCATAGATCTGAAGGATCAGATATTCACACGTTTAAATCTCCTAAGTAAGCTTTCTCTTTTACAGTCACATTGCTTGAAGCAGTCACCTGTTGTAAACACCTAATACTTTACACAAGTGTGTGGTCCTCATAGAGAGGTTTTACTGTACACATCAGCAGCCCATCACGTCGAACCGTAGTGAAACATGGGATACCCAAGCTAAAGGGTTAAGTCGAACACATCTTGCCCTCACCCTCTCCGGTAGGTAACGAGTGACAATCTCAACAGCAGAGTTGGTTCCTTCAAAGATCTGAAAGAAACAATTGTGCCTACATTCATTTACATTGAATCAAGATGTAGTTTATTCTTCCCCGTTTAGACGCAAACGAAACGCAAAAGCAAATCACTTTAATGTAGGAAATAACTTTTTGACATTTCTCACGATATATATTAGGCTGAGTGGCAAACAGTTTGAAGCCTGATTAGACGCCGGGTTACCCGGCGTCTGATCTGGCTCCCATCTGTTTGCATGGAAAAATAATAGTTTTATCGTAAACGCGTTTATTGGGAAAGAAAAACATTTTCTCCACTGTACTTACAGCGGTAGAACGATGAGATGGCTTTGTAAATGTTAACAAACAAAATAGACGATAAAAACAAAGTTCTGCGACATGTTATACATGTATAGGTCAATTCTGGCAATTCGCTTGTGTGACTCCTTGGCGAAGTGGATAAGGGTGCGGGCTACATGTTATGTGTCTTTCTTTTTGAGGTCGTGTGTTCCAATCTTGCGAGCACCAGTTTTTTTTTTATATCTTTTGTTTATTTCGCTTTCAATACTTTTTGTTGTCAGTTGCTGAAATACGTTTATATACGTCGTTTTATATAAACATGGATAAAATGAGAAAGTTGGGTGATGTTGTAGGAAATGAAGGAAAACAACTGTCGTCCTTTTACCAACAAGTTATGCCTCGCTCACATTTGCTGCGGCTGCCGTACGGCGGCCGTACGGCTAATCATCTCTACGGCGAGTAGCAATTCCCCGGCCGCCGCAGAATTCCTACGGCCGCCGTGTGTTGCGCTCACATTTGCTGCGGCTGCCGCGCGGCGAGATTTTATTTTTGTAGGGTTAAAAAACCTGCGCAACCGTACGGCCGCCGTGGAAGTCCCATCAGATACCCTGCAACCAAAATGCTGCTCCTGCTACACAACTTGGTTTTTCTACATGCTCACACAACTAATATCAGTCAAACAACACCATGAACTCAAAGGACACATTTGAACAGCATTTAAGAATATCTAAAACCAATTTTTAGATAACATACATGTTTCACATATATGAACAAAAGTACAAATGCACAATAGGAAAATTTACCATTGAGTTACGGCGGCCGCACAGAGGCCGTACGGCTGCCGTAGAACCACTCTGCTGCGTGTGTTTCTACGGCCGCCGTAGAAATGAAAAAATGTTATAACTCCGCGTTATAATTCTACGGCGAGCTCTACGGCCTGTAAAATATTGGGATACGCCGTGCGGCAACCGTACGGCCGCCGCATGGCCGCCGTAGAATCTCTACGGCCGCCGTAAGATTCTCTCGATTTCACGTTTCTGCGGCCGCCGTACGGCCGCCGTAGAGCAAATGTGAGCGCACTATTACACATTCTTGTGTATGATGTCATTATTGCACGATGTAAACGTGCAATGATAAATTATTCCAACTCTATGTGATAACAAACAAAACGCTATTTTGTGAAAAAATGAAGCACCAAATACGGGATTCAAACTCGAGACTACTAACAGCATAACCATTTCCCCACAACATCTTATTATAATATATTTCTCGAAGTTGTACTTATCGTTAATTTTCTATATTTACAACTGCCCCATTCAAATCCATTACAAATGCCGTTCAATTCGTGTAAACGTAATTTTTCGAGAGGTGAGCCCTGAGGATTAATTTCGAAGAGGAGGCGGGGCATATACATTTTTCATTCGCGAATTAATCTTTAAAACTTAAACAGCAAACAATTGGCGGATTTTTCACAAATTTGTTCTTAACCGATATATGCCTTCCTTTTAGCGGAAACCATGATTCCCGACTAAAATTGTTATTTATTAATGAGATAAATTGCAAGAATATTGATATACACATGTACCTTATAAACAGCATCTGTCTATATTTCTTTATTCCAATAAAAATCGATATATAAATCCTACTTTAAAAATGACGTCACTTCCAAATGTACAAATTATTCGTGTTATCAACCTCTTATATGGATTACATGTAAACATGCATGCGTTCTTGCAAAATGTTAATTTAATATTAGAAACTACGCCGTTTATTTCGCTTGAACGCCGAACCAGTTCATTTTTTAATTGTTTACATGCAGTCATTTATAGAGAAATAAAACAGGTGTTAAAGTAGTACAGCGCTCCCTACAACGACAGCGAATGGGAGACAAAACGTGTGTGCGTTGTTCGGATGTAGTCGTTAAAGAGAGGGAAACTGGCTTACATTTGCAAACAGCTTGAATCCAAATCAGACGCCGCATAACGCGGCGTCTGATATGGATTCAAGTTGTTTGTCACTCGTCATTAAGTTTTTGTTATGTCAAAATGTTTTTAAATATGTAAATTTCAGAAGAAGAAAAAACAGACGACACTTTTAAGCAGACAACATTGCAGCAGTGAATATGTTAGATATATTTGTTTTGTTTGGGGAAAGAGTGTTACAAGTATTGTTTAAAGAGGGAATCGTTGTTGGGATGGCCGTTGCATGGAGGGAGCACTGTAGTCGGAGTAGTTGAAGTACTGTAGTGCAGTGGAGAATACGTTTTTCTTTCCCATTTAAACGCAAACGAAACGCAAACGCAAAGCACTTAAACGCAGAAAAGTACAACTTTTTGACAATTCTGATCATTCATATTTATCTTGGTGGCAAACAGTTTGGAGCCTGATCTGACGCCGGGTTACCCGGCGTCTGATCTGGCTTCAAAAATGTTTGCATCGGAAATGATAGTTTAAGCGTAAATGCGTTTATTGGGAAAGAATAACGTTTTCTCCACTGTAGTATAGTGGGATAATCGTCATTCTAACACACCTCGCCCACACCCCTATATAAGCGAAGAAGAAACGTCTTGGTGTTCGAATTTTCAGTAGAACACTCACGCGCTAAACGTTCTAACGTGACGTCATTTGGCTTCGAAAATGCGTACGCCAAGAAATGTAGCGCCGTTACTTCGGTGCAAATTAAGGTTAAATTATGTGTTAGAATCGAAATAATAAATTAATACCAGTGTTCTATCTAACAATCGAACACGGATAGTCGTTGGGATGCTTGTAATTAAATCACTCGACCTAAAGGCCTCGTGATTAAATTACTACGCATCTCAACTCCTACCAGTGTTCGATTGTACGATAGAACACTGGTATGAATTTATTATTTCTTAATTCATTTACCTTCTCGTCGCCATTGTCGTCGGTGAGGAAACTAAAGTCTACACAGTCAACGCTATGCAGGACTTTAAACTTCGTCACAAATTGTAACTTTGTTACAAGCCATGGATATCGTCCTTGTAACACGATAGCAGAAATTGTTTTTAAGGATAGAAAGTCGACCTTCAAATAGAACAAACGAGAGTGTTATTACCTTCTTCACGCAATAGACGAATTTATGACACTTATTACAAACAGTTTTGATCCAGATGAGACCACCGGGTAACTACAGTAAAACCTCTATATACAGTAACGACCTCTACATTGAGTCAATTATAATGTGTTTAAAGCAGGTGACTATTTAAAGCAAGTTGTCAGTAAAACAGAAAGCTCCTTTAGGAGCTTTCTGTTTAACTGTCAGATTGCTTTAAGCTGTCACCTGTATTTTATACTTAGCCTTCGTGTACGCCGTGTTCATAGTGAAGTAACCCTTTCACTGGCATTGGTGCCAAAATGCGCATTTGCAAACAGTTTGGATCCTGACCAGACGTTGTTTAACTCGGCGTCTGATCGGATCTTAACTGTTTGCCCTTGGTTTCAAACTTTTGTCAGCAATACAGTCTTAGGTCTAACTTTACAACGATATTGTAGACAGAACTATTCAAGCAGACGACAATAAAGCGGTTACGGGGTTAAAACGTACCGGTAAATGCGGAAGTATAATGATTATAGTCTATATTTCAAATGAACTATGCCTTTGTTGTCAATGTATTGGTTAAATACTACAGCGGAGAAGATATTATCATTCCAAATAAACGCTTCTGTGCCTATAAAGCAATCATGTCAATTGCAAACAATATGGGTCAGCCGGTTACCAGGCTCAAAACAGTAATGAGTTCAGTAAAGAAATCGATGGCAAACGATGGCCGTCGATTGCGAGTCGGCTACCGGTCTGAAATGCAGTGGAGGACACGTAATTATTTAGTTCAAACGCAAAAGCATTGCAATGACAACATTTTGACAATTCCGACTACCAGTTTTAATTTGAGTGGCAATCAGTTTGGAGCATGATCAGACGCCGGGTTACCCGACGTCTGATCTGGCCCCTAATTGTTTGCAATGAAAATAATAGTTTAGACGTAACCGGGGTTATTTGGATAGAAAATGTTTCTCAACTGTACTCTGCATGCTGCACAAGGGACACAGACTACTAACTTACATGTAAACAGCAAACAGTGGTAACTGAACACGCTACAGTTTGCCACTCAGATTTAAATAACTTCCAAACCAAGTTTAAAGCATGTGTACTTTTCTCCTTTACGCATTGCGATTGCATTTAAACTGGTAAGAACGACGTATTCGCCACTGTACATGCATTAAACATATGAGGAACGGGTTTCTACTTATTATGTACCTACATGTATCAGCGAACAGCAACGTTAACCGATGCAACAACCCATATAGTACGACATCTAACGTTCACCAATACTCTTTATTAATAACTCATTGCGCCCCCATTTTTATTAACCTTGCAAGGGTACGAACGATTTATGTACGATCTAAATAGCACAAGCAAAAGTGCACTAATCAACTGAAATGCATCAATTTTACCGCATATAAAAATAAGATTTAGCTGCTCAGATGTAAGCTGCTTTGTTTGATACATTAAGTATCGGAAAATGTTGGTTTATTGATGAGAAATTAACTCGGGACTGTTCGCTTATTTTTTAAACCCATTTGGTCGCCATTTTGTTTTCATTGTTGGTATTGGCTAACTACCTCTGAGACCGTTCGCGCCGTTCGCAATCGATAACATGCAAACGGTCGTTTTAGTTAAATTGATACCGTTTTCTGATGCAATCGATACGGTACTTGAACGCGCTACTGTTTTAAGATAAATAAAACGAATTAGATCAATCTCTTAACTGCACTGGTTAACTTTTAAGTTTCGCTCCATCAGACTAGGATTTATACATGTACTGTTTTTCCAAGCCGGAAACGAATGAAAAGGCGTTACATGCGTTATATGAGAAAGAGTGAAACAAATGACATATCTCGTTTAACCCCTTCACTGCCATTACGTCATCAAATTTAAACAAGTTACTGTCGTCTGCTCCTATTTCTAAAAGACAGTTTTTAGGTATTTTGACTTAAGAAATATTGAGACGAGTGTTAAACAGTTGGGATCCTGATCAGACGCCGCGTTACACGGCGTCTGATCAGGATCCAAACTGTTTGCAAATAACTACAGTACTCGGGGTAAGGCAGTGAAGGGGTTGAATAGAAACAAAACGCCAAGCTAAATTTTGAAATGACCGTTTCTTTAAATGCTACTCAGCTTCTCATGCTTTTAATTATAAGAACAAATGCTCTTAATCCTTTCACCGCCAGAATCGCCTACAGTCGAATTTGCAAACAGTTTTGGTCCTGATCAGACGCCGCGTTACGCGGCGTCTGATCAGGATCAAAACTGTTTGACACCCGATTCGATATTTCTTATGTCATACTCTCTTAATTCTTACTTTCAAATGATATTAAAAACAATAATATTGAAGCAGACGACACAATAACGGTGTAGGGGTAAAAAACTCAAAAGTAATTTGGCGAAGAAAGGGTTAAGGAGCGTTCTCAATTGTCATCCTGTAACATACATTGTACAGCAACCTATCATATGAGTCCATTATGCATCTTGATTCAGAATTGGTGAGCAAATCGAAATGGTATTTGGGTCCGATAAATAGTTTCGAGTTTCAGACGACTTTCGGTTTTCCGATGATAGAAGACATTATTCTTTCCCAATAAACGCGTTTACGCTAAAGCTAGTATGTCTATTACAAACAGTTAGGAGCCTGATGAGACGCCATGTAACCCGGCGTCTGATCAGGCTCCAAACTGTTTGCACTCAGATTAAAATAATTGATCGACATTGTCAAAAAGTTGTTATATTTTGTACATTTTATTGCAAGGCGTTTGCGTTTCGTTCGCGTTTGAACGGAAAAGATTACGTCTTCGTCAATGTTTACTGTACCTGAATATACTCATTGGTGGAAGCACTTTCCGCACACCAAGATCCTGTGAAACGCCCTGTGGCATTGACACATAGCGGACATAGAATCTGTGCCAATCGTGCCGCCACATGGGCGGCTCTTGCACCAATAACCTGAATCACTGAGCTGTTCGTCACGTACACCATCGGGTCCACTTACTAGATAGTCGGTACAGGTCTCGTCTATGCAAATAAAACACAGCGCATTCTAAGATTTTATTCGTCCCCGTTTAAAACGCAAACGAAACACAAAACCCATACATGTAAAATATTAAATTCCTTTAAGGTGGTTCGACAGCGGACGGCCCGCATCTCGAGTTCCGGAAATGCTGATGACGTTCACATGCTCTTTTTCGGCACGTGCTTTCATTGAAAATTTACATAAAGAAAATGTTGATAAACTTCTGTGTCTTCTTTGTTAGCGCAGTTGGTAGAGTGATTGACAAGCAATTCAAAGGTGCTACATGTAGGTTCGAATCCCTGTCGCTACAAAACTTTTTATAAAAAACTTGTCGGATTTTATTGACTAGTCAGTCCATAACGCAGTGATCAAAGGACAGGCTTTGTTTAGTCACAAATGGAATGATGAATAATCAGATGCAAGTAAAGTCAAGTGACAACTAAACCTTGTGAGGATTAATAGCCTCTATGACAGATGGCAGTTTAACACAAGACAAAAGTAACGCTTAAAGATAGATCCTAAAGGAGCCTTTATGCTTTTTTGTCATGCATTAAGCAGTCACCTCTCTTTCAAGATATACAGGCTACCGTGGTCAATGGTCCTTTATTTGACTTATGGTACATGTATTATATAGAGCTGACGGCATTTTAAAGTTGAACTCAAGGGAGGTAACTCGGTTTGGGTTAACATATTGTCATAATTTCTGGAAATCATGTATAATATGTAATGTCTACTTTACATTTTCATATAATTTTTGTGACTAGTAAAATCTATCTAATATCTAAAAATGGTATATTTCCCACAGGTAGATTTTTTGTAATATGATATTTAGTGACTTTTTCAGAATTTGATTTTTTTTTAAATATTGATATTTCTAGATAATATTTCGTTTTATCTTATAGTCTCTGTACAGTTTACTTGAATGTATAGACATAATTGAGCAATATTATTTTTTATCACATAAACGTGCAAAATATAGAGGGCCGTAAAAATCGTATGGCCCACTGGGCATATATTTTATACTAATTTTCGAATCACCAAAATAATGTACTACTACGCCGACTGTAAATCAGTTAAGAGAATCTAGACAAACATAGATCACCACTAGGTATTGAAACATTTCGAAGTGTCCTAGAAACATTATCCCTAGCAGTCTCGCAAACTCAGGCTGCAAATCAGGCTAAACTTAATACCAAGTAGACTTTAGTATTAACAGTGACTCAAACTGTTTTTCAAATTTAGACGTTACAATGATAATGACGTCATGTTACGTCTTGACGTTATTTGAAAACGAAACTAGATTCTTAATGTCAAATGATCATGTTTAGTCAATTAGAACAACTTTAATTTAAATATTAATTTAAAATTTGAATATGGTATCAGAGAAGTCTTTTCACAACGTAATGGTGTTAATTTTCGTTACGTTAATATGATTGGTGTTTTTATCTACGGATGAATAAAACCGAATAACACCTATGACGAATCGTTTACCTAAGAGCCGAGGGCAAAAGTGAAAGTAAGATCTTTCGGATTTTCGTGTCATTTGGTGTTTATGTGATAAATAGGATATTAAATTCGTGTTTTTTCAGTAATAAATTTATTGAACTCGTTGGATAAAAATGATATGTTGCTCGCCAAGGCTCGCAAAATATCATTTTTATCCAACTCGTTCAATAAATTCATTACTGAAAAAACACTCATTCAATATCCTCTATATAAAAAAAAAATATTCCTGCTTGTTTAAAATTGAACTTTTCTCGACAAAAGGTCCTGTCAGAGAAAACGGTGCTGTATTTTAACGATATTTCACTCTCAATAGGGTAAAAATCAATTTAAACAAAGGTTTCAAAGAAGTCTGACAGGGAATAAGCTGGCCCGCAAACCACCTTAAATCTGAGTGGCAAACAGTTGGAGCCTGATCATACGGCGGGTTACCCTGCATCTGATCTGGCTCCAAATTGTTTGCAATAGTAGTTTTAGCGTAAACACGTTTTTGGGGAAAGATTAACGTACATTGTATTCTCCACTGTAGGAAATTCTGTAGTTTGGATAGCCGTCTAAATAAGTTTTAAACACAATCAACACAAGCGACGAGTATACTCGTCGTTTACATATACAGTGCACCAGTACAGAGTACTATTGCTATGTGCATACAGTATAGACCATGATCAATCCTATGCTATGATCTGGGTCTGTACTGTCTGGAATTTGGAAGTGTGTCGTTAAAATCAGTACGAACCGAAAACTGTCGACCAGATGTTATTGGAAACTTGAATTATTTATTTGAAGTTTCAAGTGTGAATAAATCAAACGTTTGTTCCTTCCAAATGATACATGTTGCAGTGGAGAATCTGTTATTCTTTCCCAATAAACGCGTTTACGCTAAAACTCTTACTCGCAGTGCAAACAGTTTGGAGCCAGATCAGACGCCGGGTAACCCGGCGTCTGATCAGGCTCCAAACTGTTTGCCACCAAGATAAACATGAATTATCAGAATTGTCTAAAAGTTGTTCTTTTCTACGTTTTAGTGCTTTGCGTTTGCGTACGTTTGCGTTTAAACGGGAAAGAATAACAGATTCTCCACTGTACTAAAGCACTTATTTCCATTGCAAACAGTTTGGAGTCAGACCAGACGCAGAGTAACTCGGCGTCTAATCAGGCCATATACTATTTTCCTCTTAGATATATTTCTATATGTAAGATGAAATCGATAGGAATTACAAATCAACGTAGTTTCCAACATTCAATGCGTTTGTATTTCATTTACGTTTATACGGGAAATCAGTTCGTCTTCTGGTCTACAAAAGTAACATACGCAGAAATGATTTTCGAATGCTTTTGCATGGTCCTTAACCCTTTCATGATTTATGTGAGATGTTTACCCCTTCACCGCCACGTTGTCGTCTGCTTCAATATTGACGTCTGCAATATGCATTTAAAGTTAAATTTCAAACGGATATCAAATAATTTGATCAGGGACCATACTGTTTACAAATGCGCCATTCGGCACCATTGAGAGTGAAATGTTTGATATTAAATGTAAAACTAACGCATTACTTACGGTAATCTCATTTCATATACAGTGGAGAATCTGTTATTCTTTCCCGTTTAAACGCAAACGTACGCAAACGCAAAGCACTAAAACGTAGAAAAGAACAACTTTTAGACAATTCTGATAATTCATGTTTATCTTGGTGGCAAACAGTTTGGAGCCTGATCAGACGCCGGGTTACCCGGCGTCTGATCTGGCTCCAAACTGTTTGCACTGCGAGTAAGAGTTTTAGCGTAAACGCGTTTATTGGGAAAGAATAACAGATTCTCCACTGTATTGAGCTTTATGTTTAATTGCTATCAGTGAAAATCATCAACCAAGCATGATAGAAGTCTCTTCTATGAATTATTAACCCTTTCAACCTATCCTTTTTGGCTCTTCTAGTACAGGTATTTTTAACCAGTCTACTGTTGAATTTTTGGTATGACAACAATAACCAATGAAACTACCAAACCTCTGATCAGGGTCTACACTGTTTGCATATGTAATCGGTTATCTCTACCGGGGCATGTAGGGTTGAAAGGGTTAAGGTACATCAGCAGTAGCTGAAACCGCTAGAGTACAGTGGAATGGCCGTACAGTGTTGAAGACGTTATTCTGTCCAGTGTTAACGGCAAAGAAACGTAAACGCAATGCACTTAAACGTAGAAAATAGCATATGTTTGAAATTTTTCACGAGTTCTTTTAATCTGAGCGGCAATGAAATTAAAGCTTTAGCGTAAATGTTACGGAACATCAAATAGACTGGAAATGCTCCATGGTCCAGTCAAAAGTATTTTCCCCGAGACATAGTGCCAACAGTTTTGGCTTAAAAATGGCATTCTGTCACTAAATATGCAATGTTTTTTGCTGTTGATGTACAACATTCATGTATGTGCCAAAGAATAGATACAAGGTATTTCTGTTATTCTAGAAGGGGTTTATGTAAAACACATGTGGGCTGAAGTGACAAGTCCCTGTTTAGTCGGACCCTCTGTCAAAAGGTAGCAAAACACCAGTCACGGCATTGAAGTCATGACATTTATCTTAAAATAACACATGACCCCCTTGTTTTTCTTCATTTTTTAGTTGTGCATGAATGTATCTATTGGGAAAATATAGAGTTGCACCTGGCTAGGCTGTAAAAGTTGGCAAATTTTGACCTTGAAGATTACAGAATTTATATGAATTATATAGGAGAGCCTATTTGGTGTTCCATGCCCTAAACGTTATTTTTGAGAAAGTATAACGTCTTCTACACACTGGTATGGCAGAACGAACGGGCTCCCGCTTAACGATTCGATTCCCGTTAATCCAACGCACCCGCTCCCGTTAAAAAATGGCGCAAGTTGTCAAATCGACACAAGTGAGAATATAAATATGAAGTTTGTCCTTGGATATTGCTTGAAATGTAGACCAAGACTACTCTTACGGAGTGTCTCACACACTGAGGCATGCAAACGTACAACTTATTTATAGGATAAATGCTTGAGGTCGATGTTTAACTTGAAAAAGTTTCGACTGTTACGGCAAATTCTGAAGAAACTGATGCTCATTGACCAAAAATTGTTCTGAATAGGCAACAAAATCAGCTCTAATCGATACCAAATATGTCCGTCGAGTAGTCTGGGTACAATTGTCAACTGTATATACAAAATAATCCGTTAAGCTATTAAACAAATAAAGATTTTGATTGTTTTTCATTACAACGATCCACGCTCCAGTCGTGTGTACAACGAACAAGCTCCCGATCAAAATAATTGTATATATTTTTTCTCAAAAACGTGGGACCATTGTTGTTGTTGTAGTTGTAGATTCCTCCGTTGACTTGTCGGAGCACCGTTCAATTTTATTTGAACGTGTAGTTGGCGTGTTTTGTTGTCTTGGAGGCACACTTTGTCTTGATTACACTTTGGTTCACTTGACTCTATTTGTCGGTGATATTCTATCACACCATATATGAATATTTAACCGCACTTGCCACTTCTTAAAGTAAATATTGCATAAAGCACTTCCTTTGTTGTATAGATCTACTAATTATTATTATGTGTATTAAGATTTAGAATCAGCAGCCTAAATTTTGCTGACATTTGAGATTCTGTTATGATACATAGATGATCTAGATTATGTGTTATCCATAATGGTGACAGATACCCCCACTATTAGCACCAGATTCCAGTCATTTACCCGTTCCTCCACCTGCTATTAAAAGCAACCTTCCCTATCCATTTTTGAAATTAACATATGCATCTGAAATAAAATATCGTCTCCATTGCTATCACCGGCATGTTTTTGTAATTTTACCCTGTTATTTAAAGATTTAGATCTCTTACTGAGACCGTTTGAATATCTCATGCCAGGGCACCCAGATTTTTGGAACTGTTAACAGACTATAGGGACGTGTATGTACGTAACGCCCTCCGACTGAAATTAATTTTCAAGCACAGGGCATTATATCCCGTTGCAGGTATATATAAGGAAACGAAAGCGAAAGGTCCACCTGTGGCTGTTACCGCATCACTTAAAATGTATCTTTGAGCAGACAAACACCAAGCACGTGGAATTATAGATCTTCATTGGTCGTCAGTCCTAATCATTTCATTGTATTTAAACCACAAAAATATAAACTGACATCACAATCAATAAAAGAAAAAGAAAGTCGAAAAAGACTGGCATAGACACACTAAAAAGAAATAATAAGACTTACACCGATGACAAAGATAAAGCCAATATTCTAAATGAACAATTTCAATCTGTATTCACTCCGAAATCTCCTCTTTCTCTAAAATCGCTGGCTAAAACGACGGTCCAGGGATTTGCGGACACAGGCAGAGAGATACCCTCAAATACACCCCCACAGTACCATGCCAGATATTGATATTTCTGTAAATGGCATTGAGAAACTCCTGTACCATTTAAACCCTCATAAGGCTGCAGGACCAGATCAAATTAGACCTTCAGTACTAAAGAATGCAAGTAAAGAACTCGCTCATATACTCACAGAACTCTTCAAAAATTCTCTTCATACCAGCACCCTACCTGCAATTTGGAAAATGGCAAACATAGCTCCTATATTTAAAAAGGCTCAAATTCAGACCCAGCTAATTACCGGCCCATCTCTCTCACTTGTGTCCTATGCAAGACCCTGGATCATGTTGTTGCCTCTAGTATCACTAAACATTTTACTAGTGCAAATCTCTTCTACGAACTGCAACATGGCTTCAGGGAAAAACGCTCATGTCAGACCCAGCTCCTCATACATGTACTTATTGATGACATCCTCCAATCGATTAACCTTGAGAGCCAAGTAGATCTAGTACTACTTGACTTTTCAAAGGCCTTCGATATGGTGAACCATGAAAAGCTTCTTTACAAATTACATTTCTATGGCATTAAGGTTCAAACTCATAAGTGGGTAAAAAGTTTCTTAGACAATCGAACACAGTCAGTGGTAGTGTTACAGGGTAGATTTATATAGTAACCTTTATGTTCACAGTCAATCATAGTTCATCCAGCTTCATTCGTTTGTCATATCAAACCCCATACAATTCATTTTTCATCATCATTTGTCATCCTTATCAGTCATGCGCAGCTCCTAATATCATTCCTACTTTCACTTTAACTGTCACTAACCAACCTTTAACCTTAGGCTTCTTCCCATCATGCTTACGCATGCGCGGTGTACTGTTAATAAACGTTTCATGGCGAGAGCCACGTTTCTGTTCTGAGTTAAACCTAAGAGTTTACTTACGCCACCCTTCGCCTATTTTCAGGTTTGTTTGTTGTAATTGATTGTTCTTACGATATTAGGTGATGTTTATGTTATGACTTTGTATGACAACCTTTCATTCCATATATTTGTATTGTTTTTCATGTTTCGTCTTAGGACGGCATGGCACTGTTAATAAACGTTTCATGGCGAGAGCCACGTTTCTGTTCTGAGTTAAACCTAAGAGTTTACTTACGCCACCCTTCGCCTATTTTCAGGCAACTCGTATTATCAAGAGAACCCCGACGGGAGATCCCGTTACAGTAGTAAATGGTGAAACGTCTAACACAATCCCAGCCTCTTCAGGTGTACCCCAAGGCTCAGTCCTGGGGCCGCTTCTGTTTCTTATCTATGTAAACGATCTCCCTGACCACGTAAAATCTTCTTAAGTCCGTCTCTTTGCTGATGACACAGCACTCTATCTCTCCTTACAAGTCGCCTCTCACTCCAGTCTATTACAACATGATTTACAAGCGCTTTAGATATGGGAATCAAAGTGGGACATGAAATTTAACCCATCAAAATGCCAAGTTCTTCAAATCACTAAGCGCAAATCAGTAATTCCTACACAGTATACATTACACAACACCAATATTGAAACAGTTTCTTCAGCTAAATACTTGGGCATTACAATATCAAATAACATAACTTGGAATACTCATATAGACAATGTTACTGAAAAAGCAAGTCAAACACTAGGTTTTCTACGACGTAATATCAAAATTCACTCAGAAGGACTAAACACAATGGCTTATAAAACACTTGCCAGGCCAAAGCTGGAATATAGAAGCGCTGTTTGTTCCCCGCACACATCTGCTCACATCGAGCAAAATGAACGTGTTCAGCGGAGAGCTGCTAGACGGGTAAGACATGATTACAGCCGAATGTCCAGCGTAACCAAAATGCTAAATCACCTGCAGTGGAGACCTCTTGACCTTCGGCACATCGACCATTGATTGACCATGTTTCATAACATCTTAAATGGTCAAGTTGCCATTCCATGCCCAGAATATGTTATCCCTAACAAAAGACCATCCAGAACGTCACACTCTCAGGCTTTCCAACACATTCAAACAAATACTGATTATCACAAATTTTCTCTATTTCCCAGAACTATCATCCATTGGAATGCCTTACTGTCAGACACAATTTCTTTTTCTGATCCAGAGTTCAGTCTGGCAGTAAGCAAGATTGAACACATGTCTCCCTAGATATATCTGCTCTGTTTTAACCTATTTTAACAAATCCTTCTCTTTTCTGTCTTTTTAAATGCTTTTAACTCGTCTTATTAACGTCTTGTCAGTAGACCCGCGTCAAAGTCTAAGTCCCCAGTAGGAGTTCGACGTAATGGACAAGGACAGGCGGGCAATGAACATTTATATTTCGACGTTCTTGGTGTTTTTGGTTTGGTCAAATATACATTTGTAAGGGATGTGGTAAACAAAGCCGGGCATTCTCAGGCCTTTTTAGTAGCAGGCGAGCCTTTCGCTTTCGTTTCCTCACCTATACTTGCAACGAGATATAATGCCGATGCCCTGAGGATATTCAAACATTCTCAGTTAAAGATCTATATTTTAAACCGGCGATAGCAATGGATACGATATTTCATTTCAGATGCAAAGGTTTATTACAAATTGGTCTAGAATTTTTGAGAAAAACATCAACAATGATTTTGATCTGGAGCGTGCTCGTTGTACACACAACTGGAGCGTGGTTCGTTATAATAAAAAACAATCAAAATCTTAATTCGTTTAATAGCTAAACGGATTAATTTTTATATGCAGTTGACGATTGTACCCAGACTACACGACGGATATATTTGGTGTCGATTAGACCTGATTTTGTTGCCAATTCAGAACAATTTATGTTCAATGAACATCAATTTCCTCTGAAATTGCAGTAACTGTCGAAACTTTTTCAAGTTAAACATCGACCTCAAGCATTTATCCTGTAAAAAAGATGTACGTCTGCATGCATTAGTATGTGAGACACTCCGTAAGAGTAGTCTTGGTCTACATTTCAAGCAATATCCAAGGACAAACATCATATTTGTATACTCACATGTGTCGATTTGACAACTTACGCCATTTTTTAACGGGAGTCGATGCGTTGGATTAACGGGAATCGAAGCGTTACGCGGGAGCCCGTTCGTTTTGCCATACCAGTGTGTTCTACCCTGTAATTCTTTGTCCTTTAAAAGAAAAGAAATACAAGTACCGGGTACACTTAAATGTTGAAAATAGCAAACGCCTGAACATTTGGACAAATCTTTTTTGTATTAGTTTGAACAGATTGTTTCCTGAGTAAACCTCAGGTTACCCGGGTCTGATATTGGTCCAAACTGTCTGCAATGGTCATACAATTTTTTGCATAAACTTTTGATTTAGGAAATTATATAGCCTCTTCTCAACTGCATGCGACACCTAATCGGCTCTCTTAAATAATTCATTTAAATCGCGTCATCCTCTTGGAAAGAACTGTCCTTCTTTTATTCAGAATATAGGTGATACGTTTATGAACGACTTGGAGCGATTTCACGTGGAACCATAGTTCGAACCTGTAGTCAAGAAAAATTGCGGCCGGCGCATGCACATTAAGGTCGGCAAAAGAACACCGTTTGTCGAACCAATGAAAACTGAGAATGTTCAGTCTGTGGGTCGAAACAACCGGTGTTCAGTTGGATCTATTGTCACTTTACAGACGACTATAGACCGGACTATAGTTCCACGTGATACATGTAACAGGGTGTCATATAATGTGTACGGCGAGGAAGACGCTTTTCTGTCCCGTTTAAACGCAAACGAAATACAAACGCAGTGCACTTAAATGTAGAAAATGACAAAATGTTTATGTTTCGGAATGAATATTTTAAAGTGAATGGCAAACTTTCCGGCTCCAAACAGTCTGCAAGGAAAATACAGCTCTCCCTCTCTACAACGACAACCAGCGGGATACAACAGTTGTGTGTGTTGTTCGGAGGGATACGTATCAGGGAGGGACATTGGCTACATTTGCAAACGGCATGAATCTAGATCAGAAGCCGCGTAACGTTCACTGTTAAATCTAACCTCAAAACGATATTGCAGACAATAATATTGAAGCAGACGACAATATCGCGAAGAAGGAGAAAAAACCTTACGATAATACTGATCCCGAAAGGGTTTTATGTCACTATACCTTCAATGCATGTTATGTTTTCCCCGCTCCAAGTGCCGGTGTGTGGTAAGCAGGCACGTCTTTTGGTTTGGTTGGGAACATAGCCAGGGTTGCAGAGAAACGCCACCTTGTCACCCACACTGAACTGTGTCCCGTAGACACGCCCATGGTCGGGAGCAGCAAGCTTATCACACTCTTAAAAGATATTCAGCGGAATGAGTGGTTGAACTAATGCTATAGATGGGTGCGCAACATTGAATGATATTGATGTTTTCAAAGAATTGTAATGTCTTGGATTGAAAAGCAAAAACTATAAGTATACAATGGAAACAGTAACTTTTATTTAAAATGCAAAACTTTCATGTATAGAAATGCAAAACATATGCAAACTCATAACATAGCTACTGGTAGGATATCCTCACATTAATCTATTGTTCTGTATATCAAACTTCATTCATAGAGTTTTTTAAAATAAACTATAACCAAATAAACTACTGTGAATGCTCAAACAGACACAACAGTCTGCTGTAGATTCTCTTATACTTTACTCTTGTAAATAATGATGAAACAACACAATTGTGTTTAACTCAATTGAGGCCATTTATTATATTGCCATTAATGTACGGTAAATGTGTACAAATAGTTAACAATTAAAACAAATTGGTAGTAAACAATAACAAAACACCTAGCTTCCTCTGTATATCTATAAAAATATTTCAGATGTCAAATCTTAAAATAGAAGCTTGATTGCATCAGCACAGTAGTAAACAATTCAGTTGGTGTCTCTAAATTTTACACTCACAATTCATATCTGGTAAAACTGTAATAGCTCATAGACCAGCCTACAAGGCTCCAGATAAGAGGGAGTAAACTGAACAAATCACATTCTTTCACTCATTACAGCATCAAACCCTATGGTGTTACTACTCATTTGGATCGTCTCGAAGAGATTCAAATGAGTAGTGACACCATAGGGTTTAAGACAGAAATAAAGATTTTAAGTTTTGAAATACTTCCCTTATCTCGAGCCCTGGCTACTACCCAATCAGACAATTCAGTTTTCAACAGGCTCTTTATTCTAAATTTCTGATCAAATACATGTATGATTGGTTGAAAATGTTGGTCTAAATGGATACCATGCAGCTCAGCTGAAAAACATGTTCAGTGGAGAAGTCGTTATTATTTCCCTATATATAGCTAGTTCTCTCTACGGGTTTGAATATCTAAGGTTTTTAGTAACTAAGCGTAAACGCAATGCAATTATGAAAACTTATGAAAACGACTCTGTTTTGCTAGCATTCAAAATAAGCAGCGGCGAAAATGTTTTGTTGAAACTAATATTTCCATTGCAAACATTTTGAAGCCTGATCTGATCAGTTTGGATACTGAATGGAGGCCGAAATGCACGGCGATTGATTGGAATGTTTCCAAAATCAATTTCCAAACATATGTCAAGTCGCAATCAGCAAGAGAATGTGATTAGATGTACTGATGTGTTTAAAGTATTAATATTTCATAAAGTGTCTCTACGGTATGACAGATTTATGTAACAGGTAACATCCAGACGAGACTTCAAGTAATTGTAGGTACCTTGAATGGCGAACCATTTCACTTGGTAAATGTGTGCAGGTGACAATTTTGCAGGTGAAAATAATATGTCCAGCATGCGAGCATTTAGATGTAGCATTATTGGCATTGTTGGTGATACAGTGGAGACATGGAGAAGACGTTATGCTTCCCCGTTTAACCGCAAACGAAACGCAATAAAATATAAAAAATGACACCTGTTTGACAATCCTGACCATTCATTTTAATCTGATTGGCAAACAGTTCAGAGCTTGATCAGGCGCCGGGTTATCCGGCGTCTGATCTGGCTCTAAACTGTTTACACTTGAAATAACAGTTAAGCGTTAACGCGTTTATTATAGGATTAAACAACATATGTTTGACGTTCATGGCGGTATGCCTACATTAGTTTCGCAGGGGGTAAATTTAGTAAACGCCCGAAGGACGTTTACGTTAAATTTACCACCCGAAGCTAATGTAGTCATACCGTCATGAACGGCAAAGAGATGTTGTTTATTCCTTATATTTATATTTTCTGTCTTGTCAATTTAATGTGTTTATTGGCCAGATTTGTTTTTCTATATAAGAATTTACCATATACCGGTCAAAGAGGTTTGATAGATGTAATGTCGATGTAATAGCCATTCCAGTTTCTAAATATGGTGAGAAAGTAGTCCCAACTACATGTATTGTAACTGTATTAAAAAATCAGGATTTTTTCCAGTAAACTTTCTCTCTGTGAATGGAAAAGACTTACAAGGCAAACAAATAACAGTGCAACTTGAATATCTATTGCCAAAGCACATTCTAAAAATACAGGTCGCGGTTGTTTTCTTAACCCATTTACACACATAGCAACGCGATGGCAACGACCTATGGGTCTGTATCACTCCGCTAGTGTCATATGACCGTCGACCAATGGGAGCTTAGTGTTAGTGCCCGATGTAGTCTATTTGAAGAAGTCCACGAATAGCACGGGGTAAATCCGAACTGGCTAAAACCAGTTTTGAATTGTAGGATCATCGGCAGATGTATTGCATATTTTTAATAGGATTACATATAGACTTTACAGGGTGAATGTAAATATTTGGAAATAGTAACGTCTTCTCCACTGTATTAGTTGCAGTATTAATAGTTATTTACATCTCATAGGATCCAGCTAAAATTGTGTAAACCACGCATTTCCAACATTTTTCCATCATGCTTGCACCAATCCATATGTTGTGACTAATCATTAGGATTTCGACTATTTATAGCCATACTAGAGGGTTTGGTTGAAGCATAAGGATTTTGGTTTTCACAATACCCGTGTTATCTGGAGCTTTTGACATACATTATTGTTAACATTATCACACATTTTGTAAACCATTAACATGTAAAATGCCGATCCTACATAGAGTTATAAGAGATGAATAAACAGTATTCATTAGTAGTTAACAATAAAAATAACAGGCGTGTACGTGTAACATAATGCAAACATTCGATATACACGTTTTTCCAAGTTCCCAACTTTTACATTATACGATGTAGTATGTAAACTGTTACATGTATGTATATTTACTTTGATAATTCTTTTATAATCCAGATATTATTTAGAAATAAACAAATGTTAACTTTACTCAAAGCTTACCGGATATCACACATTCTCCATTTTGATTGCAACGTTTTCCCAATGGACACTTACACACGTCGCCACTATCCTTTTAAAAGAAAGCAAGTTTCATTATAAACAAATATTATATATCGTCTTCTTAATCAATTTATTTTCAGTGGATTCTCGTATGTTTATATATTTGACTATTCCATATTTTGATACAAGGGATGCCTGGTCAGAATCTGCACTGTTTGCCTATGTCCCAGACAGAAATGGGTTAGCTTCAAGATTTTAATACTATTATCTGTGCGTTTGCTTTAGATCTAGATTTATAATGATTTTGATCGAATAAACATTACCAGGGATAAATAATTTAGACGCTGAACAGATATGAATTTAACCAGTATTTTGGCAGGATCGAAACTGTTCACAAGGCGACAATAATACTGTAACAGTGCAATAATTACTGTAGAAAATGTAATCCGAGTAAAATGAATTTACATCAATATTATACATGTATGACACTCATTTCATGTTTTTCATTCATTAACCCTATAATGCTAAGCGCGACTTTTCTAATATTTGCAAACAGTTTGGATCCAGATCAGACACCGCGTAAAGGGGTGTCTGATCTGGATCCAAACTGTTTGCCGCTTATATCCATAGTTTCTTCAATTTGAAAGAAAAAGATAAAATATGATTTTTTCACTATTTGAAGCAGACGATATATTTTAAGCAGACGCATTATAAGGGTTAATTAATGACAACATTGTACTATGGTTACATTTTCCACAGCAACTATTGAATCCTAGTTGTAGATTTGGCATCTGTGTAAACAATTCTTACCCTTTCGCTTTTGAATGCCCCCTCTACATGTATTTACAATTAAAACACACATTGCTAAATTAATAAGTCGCTTTCCTACTATTAGTTTTCTCCTGAAACATAATTTTAATATGCTTCTTATTAAAGCCGCATTGTGCTTTTGGGAAACCTGCATAAAACGGTTGCTTGGGATCCCATTAGAACTACATGGGACGTGATTATTTCACAAAAAGCGGCTTTACCTAAGAAATTCGCTTTTTATTTATGTTTTTAATGTATGGGTGTTAACACCAATTAATTTGACCTTGTGAACGGAAAGAAGGACAACTCTGTAAATACAGGGCTCCAGATAAGGGGAGTATTTCGAAAACTAAAACCTTTATTTCTGCTTTAAAACCAATGGTGTCATTACTCATTAGAATCGTCTCCAAGAGACAATTCTAATGAGTAGTAACACCATATCATTCGGTGCTGAAATGAGTGATAAACTGTTGGATTTGTTCAGTTTACTTCGAATTAGCTGGAGCACAGGAATGAAGTGGTTAACCCTTATTCTGCTGCACAGACGTCTGCTTTGAAATTGTCATGTGCAAAATTTGTTTAGTTTAGATTTATTCATAGTTTTAATTAAAAGAACCTTAAGACGATTGTCAAACAGTTTGGATCCAGATAAGACGCCGAGTTACGCGGCGTCTGTTCGATATTCAAACAGTCAAACAACTAGGTATGACGTGTCAAAGGTCAGCCGAGTCCATTGTTTAGGTAACACAGCATTCCGCATGTTCTCGGACCATATTTTAAACAGCCGAGTTTCGTATATGAGGTGAAATAATGAAGGCGGAATTATTGTGAGAAGTTTAGCGCAGTAGGCAAAGGTTAGGTATGCAAAGGCAAATAGCAGTATTTTTAGTAAGCGTGGGTTCGAATCCCACGTCGACCTTACACTTTTTTTATATAAATCTTGCATGAATAGTAAAGCATTATATTCTATTCCATACTGTATAATATAAGCTGACCATTTATGAACACGTTCGCCAGTGATGGAGAAGGGTTGCTTTGTTTCAGTTCGAGTCCGATATTAGTCATATTTTAAACAATTAATCGATGATAAAATACATACATGTACATGTATATACATATAGGCTTCTATAATATTGAAATGTAATGGATTACAGGCATGATCTGTTTACTGGGCTCCAGATAAGGGGGAATAGACACAAGTTTTCCAACATTTTCCTCATGTCTGCACTTAACCTTATGGTTTGATTGCATGTACTAATTAGAATGGTCTCTTCGAGAAGCTTTTGATTAGTAGTCACACTATGGGGTTTGAAGGAGACATGAAGATTTTACTTTTTGAAATACTCTCCTTGTCTGGAGCCTTAATTACGGTGAAACACATAGGAATCGACCACTCATTAAGGACTATTAAAGTGGTCCTTTTAGACAGGCTGCGGCTGAATGTAGAACAAAAGTAATGGAGACTGCCTTATGCATTATTCCCCCATTATGCTGTCACCTGCCTTAAAGGCCAACAATGACTTATGTATAGAGATGTTTCACCGTATAATCATCTACATAGATCTACATAACAATGAAAGTATATGATGGTTGAAATGAATTTGGAAATAAAGTAATTATAGAATCCTTAATATATTTTAGCAAAAAAAAAGTTTTAGGTTGATGCGAGTTTCGAACCCACGCCAAATAAAATTTCCCCGATCATATACTCGATTATGGGCCTACGACCTATCCAGTACGCTATGTTTCTGATAACTAATCCGCTCATTGTTTATACCTATAACTCAACCTTGTTTTTTAAAAGAATGAGACGAGGATATCCGAAATGCTGATCTCCCTTAAAAATGGACTCGGCGACCCCGTGACACGTCAGACCTAGTTGTTTGACTATACTTTCGGTTTGTTATGGTTTTAAACTGCCACTTTTGATGAATTAGGTCTGTCTTTAACATTTCATAGATCAGTTTGGCCCACAAGAAGGTTGAAACATTATTATTAACCGTTATTGTATTTCGGACATTAAAAAAAGGTCTGAAAGCACAATGGGACTTTAAGTCATTATACCAGTTTAACCGGAGTTCCATCATATTCTTAAAGTTATTTTAACACTCCTCGCGCACACCCCTATATAAACAAAGAAGGAAAGTATTCTCGAAAAATCACGCACGCGCTGTGACAGCTTAACGTGACGTCATATAACTTTGAAACGGTGTGCACCAAACAATGTAGCACCGCTACGACGTTGCAAATTGTAGCTAAACTGAAGTGTTAGAATCGAAATAATAAACTCATACTAGTGTTGTATCGTGCAATAGAACACGGGCTGTCGTTGAGATGATGGCATTCAATTACTACGCATCTCAACACCTACCCGTGTTCTATTGCACGATAAAACACTTGTATGAATTTATTATTTCTTAATTAAAAGATTAATGAAACTGTCATAGTACTTTCTACTCTATGAGTAGCATTGTTTGATTATAAATCAGCATTTCTATTACAAGTATATAGAAATATTTTGCTACAACGCAAAATAGTGAAGCTTACCAATATTTATTTTACAATCAGTAAAATGGATGTCTGTCATTCAGCGTGTTTGGTCGTGTCACGTGGCAACTGCAGCGGTGTACCATTAATAGCAGCTTGTTTTACTTTCGATTTATTACGATTCTAAATCACCCGTTTAAATAGGTTATGTCTGTCTTTCACCATTTCCGAGATCGGTATGGCCCCTAAGAGTGTTCAAACATTAGTTATTATTTCACTTGGTTGCTATTTCAACTGTCTTTAAAAAGTCGGATTACAAAATGAGGATTTATGTGTATCATGATAAAGAGCAATGCATCAATATATATGTTTGGTCATGAGAGATGTTAGTTTGACTTCCAGAAAATGGAGAAAAGCATTACATGTAAATACTGAAAATAGAAGAATCTTAAAGGTAAATGAATTATTCATGCAGTCGAGAATGCCTCATTCTTTCCAAATAAAATAATTTATGCTAAAATCCTTATTCCATTGCACACATTTTGGAGCCAGATCAGACACATAATTACCCGGCGTCAGGCCCAGCTAAACAATGTTAAAGTTTTAAAGTTTGATACATGTAATACATATTAAAATGAGTCTGAATTTTTTTTCAAAAGGTTGTCCTTTTTATATTTTGAAGCATTACTATTGCAGTTCGTTTCGTTTTTGCGGGAACGAATAACATCTTCTTAACTGCAGAATGCGAGGGTTTTCCAAAACAAACGCATTTCTTCTACATGAAATTGAACGAGCCATAAGCAAGATCGGACTCCATTTCCTCGGCGTCCAATCTGGGCTTCACTTTTTGAAAGCGGCTACATAATAAAATAAATTCACCATATTTTATTGCACTGCGTGTGAGATCGATTTTATTAAACTCTTTCGCTGCCAAATTAATCATGATACTTTTACCCTCACTGGTCCATTGACGTCTGCTTAATTTTGTTATTTGGAAGTTTGATTGTTTTTGTTTTGTTTTTGATTTTACGTCGCTTTCAACAGTATTTCAGTCATATCGCGACGTCCAGCTAATTACAGGGGGAGGAAGACCCAAAACATCCTTTATGCACTGTTTCAGGCACAAAATGGCAACTGGGTAGAACCACCGACCTTCCACAAGCCAACTGGAAGGCTTCCACACATACAAATCCGAACGACTCTACTGGGATTCGAACTCACAGCGGTGAGGAGCTTAATGATGTAAGTCACAGTGACTATACCACTATCGGGAAGTTTGTTACAAAATAGGGTTCAAAGTAGTATGACTTAAAACATATCGATACGGGCGTCACGCGGCGTCTGATCAGGATCCAAAATGTTTGCAAAGTCACCTTTCGGCGATGTTTGCAGTGAAAGAGTTAACGGTAAATGAAATGCGTTTTCCCCACTTTACCATTTTCCACGCGTCTTTTCTCGAGTAAACATATCCTTGACATATTCCAGGCGTGACCATTCTAAAGTTGAGTCTACACAGTGATGTCTTCTGCATGAAGTTCACTGCAACACAGTCAGTTCGGTTTTGGCAATGATCTAAACATCCACTGTAACTTGTGTCCGGCTTAGTTATATCGTCGTCCAACAATTCACACATGTTCCCAGAGAACATTTCAAACTTTAGTGCAGTCGTAGACAGTATCATTCCTAACACAGCAATACGCGATAATGCCATTATAAAGTCTGTTCGCATGGGTTGTAAATCATTTGTTAAAGATATGGGAAGTTTCTAGACCTTCAATCTCATATGTAATTGCCGTTTGAAATAATTACGTCTGAAACTATGATCAAAGTTAATTTATTGCATTCTCTCCAGACAAAAAGGAGCACAAGGGGACACACAGTTTATATCCAGATAAATCACCCAGTCATACGACGTATTATCTGTTTTAACTAACAATAATTCACAATATCGATCCTGCTACATGTAAGGCTAAGCAGATTTATAAATGATGCATTAAGATGGTCAAACGCACATGAGTCCTAGTAATGTATCGCCGTAAACTAAAAGCGACCTGCTTAAAATGCAGTTGATGTCAAGACAATTCAAACGTCGTTTTAGACTGATTATACACGCATGGACTGATTGAATTAAGAATGACAATTAACGTCATCGCTTTGCATACCTTTTAGAAATTATTGATGCCCTGTTCCTCTGGGGCCCGTTTCATAAAACATCTTACGACAAAAACGATCGTAAGTCTAATATCAAAAATACATTTAATTTCTGATTTCGATATCTAATCCTGTCTTGTGACATCTTTTTGGAATCGTCTTTTCAAGACGATTCCAAAAAGATGTCACAAGACAAGATTAGATTAAGGATTAAATAATTATTGAGACTTTTATAATCTGACTTACGATCGTTTTTGTCGTACGAAGTTTTATGAAACGGGCCCCTGGTGCTTCTAATAAAATATTTACATTTCCCAGCATGGTAACTTTTAATAACCTGAACTTCCGCATTTCCAAACTAGTAAGTCGATATTACTAGAACATCTACAAGTTAATGCAAATATTGGAAATTCTCTTAAGTCGAAACGTTGCTAAGTCATGTTTTAACTTTGAAATACGGACATGTTAGTGTTCTTACTTGTGATTTCCGTTATCACATGTTCCCTCACAGACATTCCCCTTAGTTTCAAGATGATAAGTATCTCAATAAATATTTAATAGTAAAACATCGTTTAAGGATCAATAAAGTTAATACAAAGTTATGAAGATACAGACCAGTTTATATTTACTTTAGTCTGAAAGTAAAGTTGAAAGTTCATTCTCCGTGGTATTTTATGCTTTACTGTCATTTTGATTCACACAGATATATGTCTTATAATAATCTTATTACATCTTTATTAAACTATCTTCCGAATGGGGGATCTGCGTTTTTCTCCGAATTCTCACCGAGGTCAAAGGAATATGTTTGAAGTTAGTTGGAACAAATACAGTCAAATCTCTCTATTACGACTACAGGTACTTGACACATATCGATTTTTTATTTTATTTTACTAGACCTCTATTACCGTGTATTTTCGATAGAGTAAAACATTTATACATTACCGTGTATTTTCGATAGAGTAAAACATTTATATATATTTTTTAATATGTGTCAAGTAAATCTACCTGTGATAATAACTAATAAAAGTAACATTTGTATGTATTATGTTGTTTGTGAGTATAGATGAAATACTATATGTATAAGTCAAAATAAAGTATGTTCTGTTCTATCATGATAACTAAAGGTAACACTAATTGACTGCAAACAATACAGGTGACATCTTAAAGCAAGGTGAACGTAAAACAGAAGTTTTCTGTTTTACAGTCACCTTGATTTAAGCAGTCACCTGTCTTAAACACCTGATAAGTAGGCCGGTTTAGTGGTTGTTATAGAGAGGTTTTACTGTACCGTCAAACTATTTTTAAACAGTAGACTAATATGACGATCAATTTCGGAATGGCACGTGGTTTCCGATGTTTGCTCGCTAGTTCCACAATGATTATATAGACAATTCGTTATTTGTTTAAACTAAAAACGAGTCTTAATGAGACAATGTGTTTCGTATTGCACTACAGTGGAGAAAACGTTACTCTTTCCCGTTTAAACGCAAACGAAACGCAAACGCAAATCACTTAAACATAAAAATGAAAACTTGTTGACAATTCTACTATCTATTTTAATCTGAGTGGCAAACAGTTTGGAGCCTGATCAGACGCCGGGTTACCCGACGTCTGATCTGGCTCCAAACTGTTTCAACTGACAATAATAGTGTTTGCGTAAACGCGTTTATTGGGAAAGAATAACGTTTTCTCCACTGTAATAGCCTTTAAATGATCTCTTCAACAGGCGTTCTGCAACGATAAACAATTGATTGTTGTTCCGCTTTAAAATTCTCGTCTACAGAAGTTGTTGATGCAGGTTATGTTTATTTGTCAGTTGAGAAGACTTGCACACCAATTTCAAACAGTTAAAATCATGATCAGAATTCGAATTATTATAGCTCTGGATCCAAATTGTTCCAAGAGCATGTATCAATCATGTCGCGATCAACAGGGGGAGAGTTTAACTCTTTTGCATGCTGTGTCGTTATGTTTGTCTGCATCAATTGTCGTCGGCTATAGAAATTTCAAAATTTCTTTCAAAACAGGGTCAGAGTGTCAAACAGTTTGTATCCTGATAGACGCCGCGCAACGCGGCATCTCATCTGGATCCAAACTGTTTGCAAAGGTAATCACTGTGGCAGTCATATCCGCCGTTACATGTAGCATGCACAGAGTTTAAAAAACAACAGTTTTAACAAGAGGATCGCCCCGCCGAGTTTCGCACTGTGATGTTTTCTAGAGCACAATAACAACTTGGGACAACTTTTTTCCAAATGCATGCGTTTATGCGTGTGTGAACTGCAAACCGTTTAGAGTCAGATCAGACGCAGGGCAACCCGATAACTCCAAGCTGTTTGCAACTCCGAAATTTAGATCGTCAGAATTTGTACTTCAGAGTACTCTAGGGTCAACCTTTTGGCAGTAATTTCATGAAACTATCTTAGAATGATTACCTTGACAAAGTCTAAGCCATGAATGAATATGGATTATGTTAGACTAAAAGTAGGTCGGTAGCTCAACTCAAATAAATGGCTTTCGAACACTTTGCAGGCCATAGTTTGAGCCCCAAACTCACTAAACTTGCTCTGAATAATGCCCTAGACAAAATCCAGATAATGTATGAATATGAGTAATATCAGGTCAAAAAGAAAGGCATTAGGTCAAATCATAGGAAAATCTTTTGAACACATCTGAGGCCATATTGAAACAAGCTTCATGAATCTTACTCAGAATGACCATTTGACCTACTATAAGCGTTTGCCTTCAGCAACTGTTTAGGATGTTTTATTTTATAGCTGTATCATAATATCGTCTTGCCCAGTCCGCTTAGGCACAATGGTCTCAGGTGAGCGAAACTTGGGTCTCTGGTCCTCTTGTTTTTCTCACACTACTATATTTCTGCTTAACTCTCAATCTACTTTAAGCTACACTCTACTGTAGCCGGGTCTTATAAAGAAACACCCGCTCCGACCCGGGTTTGAACCCGAGTCGCCAGTTCGCAGTCATGCACTCTACCATGTCGCAATAAAAGCGCGCTTGTACAGCGAGGTCGTAATAGTGATGATTAACCTATATACTGTGACATACTTCCCCGACAATATGAAATTCGTCCCGAATTTCTATATGGGTAGATGGTATTATGGATGTTTTACATGATGTATTATTGTATAGACCTATGTATTGATGTGACTGATAGGTCTTATGATAAGAGGATATATATAATAAAGATAAACTGAATCAGCTTGTCCAGCATGGTATTCCCCCTACCCGATACTGGCAGGCATTACACTACTAGGATAAAGAAAATGATTTTACGGTACATATCTATGACTGCATAAAATGGAGCTACTTTATCCAGTAGAAAAATGTGTACAAGTCTCAATAGTCGTATAAATAACAATTTGGGTAAACTATCACAGATTCAAGTTTATTATATAAATACATGTACTTTCAAACAAAGTTAAAAGGTGAGCTATCAAATAAATACGGTTTACGAACAAAATGATTAGAATGAAACGGATCTGCAGACATCATAATGATAAAGAATAAATTCTTCTTCACTGTGCAGAAAACATTCCTATTAAAACCACAAAAAAAGGATAAATGATTGAATAAAATGTATGTGACAACTTAAAACAAGGTGACAGTGAACAGGAAGCTCTTTGAGAGCTTTCTTGTTTTCTGTCATCTTGCGTTAAGCTGTCACTTGTTAAAAAGACCTAATAATTTACACAAATTGATTGTCGTTTACAATACAGGGGTCACTATATTAACGCTTGCATATAGTGTGAAAAGAAGAGATATCAAATAAATACCGGTACAGTAAAACCTCGCTATTACGACCACTAAAACGAAAGCTAATTGAATGTATAATAGATAGGTGACAGCTTAAATCAAGTTGACAGTAAAACAGAAAGCTCCTTAAGGAGCTTTCTGTTTCACTGTCACCTTGCTTTAAGCGGTCACCTACTGTACACACCCTAATAATTAACACAATTTAGTGGTCGTAATAGAGAGGTTTTACTGTATATATATATACGAACTAACTCATGACAATGAATCGTCATAATGAAAAAGAATATAACGTCTTCCTCGCTAGACAGCAAAACCTTCTAATTACAACCATAACAATTAAGGCTAAATGATTGCATACAATACAGTTGACAGCTTAAAGCAAGTTAAGAAAAAAACAGATAGCTCCTAAAGGGGCTGTTTGTTTTACTTTCACTTTGCTTAAGATGTCATTTGTCTTAAAACTTAATAATTATCACATTTTGTTGTCGTAAAAGAATAGAGAGGCTTAACTGAAATAACGCATGAAAAGTCGACTGCACAAAAGTTTGCGTGCTAATCGTATCTTCGAATATTTGTTACTATTTTCTTATTGGATATAAAACGACATAAATTACACCGATGAAATTAAATAATCCATGTACAACTCGCGTGACTCTGTCACGATATCATCAAGCTGAACGTCCTTATAACACAGAAAGTCCAGTAAAAGCACCGGAAGCGGAAGTGTCTGTAGAGTAGGCAATATGGACTTTCGTTTGGATCTATCTGGTGTACGCCTTCCAACACAATTTCGTATAGTTGTCCGACAGCAATTTTTCAATGATTTGACTGACAAGGGGTATCTAGATCTAAATCGATACCGTGTTCCATCATCTAGCATGTCAATAAAGATGTCGTACAATCTGCAGGTGAAATTTTGCAAACTTTTAACGTTGCCTTTCTCTGACGCCTGGTCACATTTGTCGTCCCACTGCGCTCCGTGCATGAGAAGGACGATGCATGCTGCGATATTTTTTGCTCTTAGAGCATACACAAGTGGCAGCCAAGGATCACAACTGTCCATACTCCCCCCTCCTTCACAAAGTAATTGAATCACAGTAACGCTTGTCAGTAACACCTCATTTAATTCTGCTAGAGTCTCTTGCATTGGCATCCCAGAGTTTTGCTTCAGTTTTGCCTGCCGCGCAATACGTTGTAAATCTCCGTAACGAACGGCATAACTAAATGCAAGTGATTGCTGACCTTGAAATGGAACGCGTGAACCATGTTCGATATAGTATTGTACAACACGGCTCAAACCGTGTATACAGGCATTCAAAAACGTCTTAGTGTCATAATCGGTGTGGCCCTTAAATTTAGCACCGTTTTGAAGTAAATATAAACACAAGTCCTCATTCTTACTTCTAATGGCTAGGTTTAAGGGCGTGTTAACATTTCCTTCTTTATCTGGATTTACAGCGCAACCTGCAAAACAGAAATGAAATAGGTTAATTAACCCATTACACCATAAACACGCCTTTCAACGCATTTCTTTAGTCATTTTACTTCAACTCCATTTTTGAGAAACGTAACCAGACGACGACTTTTGAAAGCGGACGACGTCACAGCAGTGAAGGAGTTACAATAGCCCAGAAGGGTTTCATTATATTAGAATCAGGCGACTTGAATTTTTACATTTAATAAACATGTATTATTTCAATAATGTGGTTTGTAATTATTAAGATACCCCAATCAATACAATGTAATAAATAAAGCTAAAGAAAAATTAGTCATTTCGTGAAATGACTGAAGGTGTGCTTTAGTCATTTCACGAAATTACTGAACATTTTAGGCATATCATGAAATGACTGAAAATTTCAGTAACTTCATGAAATGACTTTATTACACAGATTGACTGTAACATATATACATTGATTTCAAATATATAACGGTTCGACACTTCCCCATTTGCTTTTCAGTATATTTGACAGATGAAGGATAACAGATAGCATGTTAAAAGTGAAGCAAAATGGGGCTTAGGTGCATTTGGCCTGACTTTCAGCTTGCTTTTAAAAGCTATCATCCGCTCGGATATAGCAAATATATTCCAAAGGTCATTATGCAGGACCTAATAAAGTGGAACAAATGTTACAGTGACGGAATACATAAGAGGCCTAAAAAGGTGTGTATATTAGTTAATGGATTAATCAATACAGTTTAACAAGTATTACATTTCAGTGCAAAATGATCACAAGTCGACTTTAATAATTTGAACTCGTTTAAGTCGATGTAACCCGTATGTCTTTAGTTGAATGTCGCAAAATGTGTAGTTCCTTAACCCTTTACCTGATAGCCTATTTCTAGAATTGAAGATAGGTGACTACTTAAAGCAGGTTGAAAGTAAAGCAGAATGCGCCCTAAGGCGCATTCTGCTTTACTTTCAGCCTGCTTTAAGCTATCATGTGCTACAATATAGAAAATATTCCCTGTAATATATATTCATGACTGATTGAATTGGAACTATTTTCTTCAGCGGAAGAATAAATCATATTCGCTAAAAGGCGCTTCTATGTGGGAAAGGGTTAAGTTCCCCGTAAGCAAAATGGAAGTAGACGATATTACAGCAATAAGAGGGTTAGACATAACTGTCTTGATTGAGGAACAGCGGCAAACGTTGTTGTACGGAAGGACTCGTTGTCGAGATGGCCGTTGTAGGAAGGGAGCATTTTGTACAGTGGAGAATCTGTTATTCTTTCCCAATAAACGCGTTTACGCTAAAACTATTATTTGCAGTGCAAACAGTTTGGAGCCAGATCAGACGCCGGGTTACCCGGCGTCTGATCAGGCTCCAAACTGTTTGCCACCAAGATTAATATGAATTATCAGAATTGTCAAAAAGTTGTACTTTTCTACGTTTTAGTGTTTTGAGTTTGCGTACGTTTGCGTTTAAACGGGAAAGAATAACAGATTCTCCACTGTCGACTAATCTAAATACATATCAACAGTTGTTTGGGAACATCATATCATGTTGCAGTTGTCCAACATTTCTCGATAGAAAGTTTACCAATAGAAAATGTGTATAAACAATTAACATTACATCTTACCTCGACCTTGATAATTCAGTTAAACACATTTATTACATCACGTGGCCTTTTAAAGTGAAATTATACATTACACTCATTACACTCATTCTATTGTGTTTTATTCCATTCTACTGTATTTTGCAGTATGTTAATCTCTGTGACATAAAGTATTCAAATATGTTATCTGTTGTTCAATAAGAGGTTTGTTCGCGACAAACTGTTATTGTCTAACATTTTCAGTACTGCGCGCATATCAGGTGCCTTATTTCGACCGAAATAAGTATGTTTGTCGTATTACAATAAAATAGAGACAATCAAATAGTTCCGCAGAAAAAGTTTCCGTATGAGTTTAATCCAAGGTAGGTTAAAGTTGTTTAAATAGTTCACAGCTTAGTATTAAGATAAACATCATTATTTTCCCAACAAACGCGTTTGCACTTCAAGAACTGGTCATTACTATTCAGATGAAGAGTAATCATGCATTGCCTTAGGTTCCAAACCATTTGAAATTCATTTCTAAATAAATACAGTAACACAATAATAATCTCTATTACGAACACTAAAAGTATGGAAAATTGATTATATAAAAACCAGTTGACAGCTTAAAGCAAGGTAACAGCAAATGAGCATTCTGTCTTGCCATCACCTTGCTTAAAGCAGTAATTTGTCGTAAATGCCTAATAGAAAACACACTTTTGTGGTCGTAATTGAGAGCTATTACTGTAGTCAACAATTTCAAGAGAATGTCATTTTCCATATTGCATTGCTTTGCGTTAGTACTTAGAACAAACCATGGTTTCATCAGTTTATTTTAAGTCTCTTACCAGAGGCCACCAACTGTTTCACTACTTCTAGATGCCCATATCTACATGCCTGGTGAATTGGTTCACATCTTGGTCGTAGAAGTGGTTCGTCTCGCGCATGAATGGGAGGAGGATAGTTTGGTTTGTATTTTAGAAGCATGGCTACAGCTTCAACGTCTCCATCCTCTGATGCATAGTATAATGCAGAGTATCTGGAAATAAATCAAGACACCATACCACAATAATATATTTCAACTCCGAGTTCCATTTATCCATGGAAAGATGTTAACTTGGGTACACGAGCGGACAGGATAATAAGCATATCACTCACGCATCAATAAATGCTGGGTATAAAAAATATCATTTATATGAGCATTTTCAATGAAAAGTATTTTCAAGACATGATTGCATTTTTTTTCTTTTCTTTAAAAAAAAGAAATAATAACACCTCATAAAGATATATTTGACATAACCACTGACCTTAACAGTTTGCCTTTGCCGTAAGTCGAGTTTCTTTTCCAAATGAATGTATTGTTTAGTTAAATGATATTTTATTGCTCAATTAATCTACATATTCACACAAGCATTAAACAATTTGTTTAAAATAAACATAAGGTTCGAGCTACAAGTTATTATAACATTAGATTCGGCACTTCCCATAATGTCACAAACATGTCAGTAAACAATATAAATGTTATTTTCTAATAATGGTCTATCTTTAATTAGTTTAAAGAAATCGGAATGCAGAAAGTAATGAAATAGAGACAGAAAGGAGCTGTATTGATTTGAAACATCTATTTGCAATACTATGGAAAAAGAATAATCTAACAGTAAATTAAAACTCAAAACGAGACAAATTACTGACAATTTTTTACCTATTTCAAAATAAGTATTTTGTTCCAAAGACACCACTCTATCCTAATATTATAAAAATTATCAACGTACACATTTTTCAGGTAGTATTAAAATAACCATAGGGGTTATCGCTGTCAAATCTATAAGTATAAATAGTAAACTAAGATTTTCAAATGTATAGACATAACTGACAAATCGTCTTGTGGACTTAATAAACCTTTAAATTTCCATAAATAGAACTTCATTTTCTTCCAACGATAGTTCTTCAATACCTTGTTATGGCTTAGAGAAGTAGCGAAACAGTTGAAGCATTTGCTGATTAAAATGTTTACAACTTCGTTATTTTTGCCATAACTACATATTAATATACTGGAATGTATCGTGCATAGCCAGTGGACGATAGGCCGCTAAAATGCAGGACAGATGTGATGCAGAAAGCTCCTGTTGAAACTTTTAGCATGGTATTGAACCCTTTCACTCTCGATGACGCCATAAAGCGCATTTGCAAACAGTTTTGATTATGGATCATACGCAGTGTAACGCGGCGTCTGATCAGGATCAAAGCTAATTGCCACTTGTTTTGAAATTACGTTAGTTATACTGCCTTAAATCTAACTTTCAAACATTATTTATGACAACAATATTGAAGCAGACGACAATATGCCGATGAAGGGTTAAAAACCGCATAATTAATTTGACCATAAAGGGGTTAAATTGCACTAAGACTCCTCTGTTTGAATGAATATACATTGTACTGCTCAGTGGTGACCGGTACAATATATACACATTACCAGTTGACAGCGCGATACAGTGTGATGTATTTAGCTCGAGACGTTTTTGGCGGAAATAGCCGATCTGACGAGCGCCTTGGCGCGAGTCTGATCGGTTGTTTCCGCCAAAAACGTCGAGAGCTAAATGCAACACTCTGTTGCGCACTGTCAACTGGTGATGTGTTTATTATATGCCTTGAATACAGTGGAGAATCTGTTATTCTTTCCCAATAAACGCGTTTACGCTAAAACTATTATTTGCAGTGCAAACAGTTTGGAGCCAGATCAGACGCCGGGTTACCCGGCGTCTGATCAGGCTCCAAACTGTTTGCCACCAAGATTAATATGAATTATCAGAATTGTCAAAAAGTTGTACTTTTCTACGTTTTAGTGTTTTGCGTTTGCGTACGTTTGCGTTTAAACGGGAAAGAATAACAGATTCTCCACTGTACAAACCAGAAAAAACTAAATAGTTGTTTAAATCATTTTATATCCAAAATTTATTAGTTATTTGAAGCAGAACAAGATTTTGTGTATGTCACAAAGAATAACGCGGCACTCGTACATGTACGTAAATGACGTCACGTCAAATCGAAAGCGAGGTCAGAGTAAAATACAAAGTGGCTGATACAAGGTGGCTGATACAGACTCTTGTATTTTACTCTGCAAATACACGCGGAAACGCTCGATATCACTCGAAGGCATATAATAAGACTATTTATGTATGGTGGTATCGACGCATGTAAACCACTCACACTGTCTTACAGTGGAGAATCTGTTATTCTTTCCCGTTTAAACGCAAACGTACGCAAACGCAAAACACTAAAACGTAGAAAAGTACAACTTTTTGACAATTCTGATAATTCATATTAATCTTGGTGGCAAACAGTTTGGAGCCTGATCAGACGCCGGGTAACCCGGCGTCTGATCTGGCTCCAAACTGTTTGCACTGCAAATAATAGTTTTAGCGTAAACGCGTTTATTGGGAAAGAATAACAGATTCTCCACTGTACCACGAGTACGATGGCTATACACGAACCGATTGAACCCCGATCAGATGCTGACTTATTCGGTTTCCGATCAGGATACAAACTAATTGGCATTCCTTATGACATTACTTTAGTCAACGTACCTAAATTTGAGTAATAAAATTCAAAGCATATGATGTCATAGCAGTGAGGTGGCTATAGTTAATTCAACACTTAATATTACATTAGAAATACGTGTGCGTCTTTTTTCTCGAATATTATTCCCGCTTAGATACTTTAACCTGTAGACATTGTAACCGGCTGTATAGGATGTTCGTCTGCCCTAAAGTTAGCTTTTAGATGATATTGCAGACTACAGTTTGCAACGATATCATGACTTTGAAAGAGTGTAACCCATTTGCGCCCGGAATATTCTTCATTGCTTATGTATTGAAATAGTCAATTGTTTATCTAGGGGGTGCCTGGTCTACACCTTTCATTTTCGTTTTTATTTTATATTGAAATTCCTATCAACAAACGGTGTAGAATCTGAAAAGACACCGCTTATGATGCGTCTGATCAGAGTCTATATGTGCACGGTTTGCCTTTTGTCTTTGGAAAGGTTTAAGATCCTCTACATGTAAGGGAAGAAAATCAAACACAAAAGGAGAGAAACACAATAAGCTGTTATTCTTTTGTTTAAATCTTAGACTTTGTTGTATGTTTGTATAATACATGTACATTATTTAATAAACTATGTTTAAACAAAACGCAATCATTTAGCCAGTTTAACTTACCCAGAAGAGTCCCGCACTTCTACATCAGCCCCTGCCTCCAGTAAAGCCCGAAGTATTTCATGAACCTTCTCCCTTGTAGCCACAATTATAGGTGGTGTTCTATCGGCTCTAGAAACAAGAAATCAAAATTGCCTGTCTTTTGACTCTGAAACATTATCCTCACATTTGCCTGCCGGTCGCGACTAGAATGATACTAGCAAACAGGATGAATCCAGACTAGACGGCCGCCGCGTATATGCTATAAAAACAAGAAAGCAACATTCAAAGCTGCCTGTCTTTAGACCCTGAGACATTATCCTAACCCTTGCCTGCAGGTCGCGACTTGAATGATACTTGCAAACAGGATGCATGTCTTAAGCCTCTGAAACATTATTCTTACCCTTGCCTGTCGCTGGCGACTAGAATGAAACTTTCAAATTAAGAGAGTCCAGCCTAGACTTTTCCCGCTTAACGCGACGTCTGATCTGGATCCAAACTGTTTGACACTTACTGATGTTGATAATTCTTTTATCCTTTATCTTAAATCTATTATCCTGAATTTAACAGTTTTTGTACAAGACAACTTAAATGCGACAGGGTAGAGTTACGTGGTCTCAATTACAAGACCTTAATTTATAACGCGTAATTATGCGTGTTAAATGTTCACCATATACTCTTCTTTGAATTAAGTACCTGGGCCCCGTTTCATAAACCTTCTTAAGACAAATGTTGTCGTAAGTCAAATCTTTAAAATGTATTTAATGTCTAATTTCTCTATCTAATCATGTCTTGTAACATCTCTTTGGAATCGTCTTGAAAAGACATTTCCAAAGAGATGTCACAAAAAAGGATTAGATGGAGAAATAAGTAATTGTTTAGGCTTTTATAATCTGACTTAAGACAACTTTTGTCGTACGAAGTTTTATGAAACGGGCTCCTGGAGGTCAAATATAGTGTCGGTTATCCAGAACAACACTAATATAAAGTATCGATATCGATCTAAACATATGCGTGTATTTCTAAATGACTTACCTATTTACGAACTTACACATGCATTTAAGTAAAATCTTAGCATTAAACTTTATGCATCTCTTTGTTAATGCTGGGTTACTAAATTTAATCTTAAAAATTGTTTTAAAATACATGTATAATTGGAACCATAACAAAACAATTAGATACATTAAATTCTGAAGTTTACCGTAAAAATCACTGTATAAAGACTTTCATTAGAGAGAATGGGGGTAATAAACAGTTGTTTTGGAAGCTAATGATATGTAGGACATGCTATTATTTCCTAATAAACGATTTATGTATACTCATGTCCATTGCAAACAGTTAAGATGACATCTCACCAACATCTTCATTACAGTTATAAACAATCGTCACAACTTTCAAGAACAATCAGTTACTCATTTTTTATTAATTTTATTGATTTGAGTTTTTGTTTATTTCTGTTTAACCCATTACCCATAGCCTACTGCTAGTTTTGAAGACAGCTGACCACATAAAGCAGACTGAAATTAAGGCAAAATGTGCACATTCTGCTTTACGATCAGTCTGCTTAATGGATAACATTTGCTTTGATGAAGAAATATGAATGTATACGACTCGTAAACTGGAACCATTTGCTTTTGCGGAGGAATAAATTAGAGGCGTCAAATGGTCATCTACGTGTATGAAGTAACGTGTTAAATGGGGAAAAAGCGTAATTGCGATTGCCGCCATCTCATTGATGATTGTTTTTACCTGTATATGCTGACCTGTGACTTCTCGGGGAAGTTTATCTCAATATCGGAATGCTGTAGAAGTTGCTGTATTCTGCCCAAGTCCTTGCTACGAATGGCTGCTGTTAGTGGTGTCTGGCCGTCAGTACTCCGCTCATTTATGTATATATGGCCAAGGCGGGCATCATAAACCAAGCCTCGCGTGTTAGTCACGACTTTACTAGAAGCTGCAAATAGTTGAAAGCAAGATTATTTATGGCGTCAAATCGTGACGTCTTGTTTGGGTCCAAATTGTTTGACCTCATTGGTAAGATAAGGCTTAAATGGCTAAAACAACTTTCCTAGACGACACTATGAGCAGGGGGTATTGTATGAGGCGTAGAGTCAGCAATGGTCGCCCTTAGCACAACTTTCAGTGGTGAAGACGATATTTTTTCCCGTTTAATCTGAGTGACAATCAGCCTGAAGCCTGATCAGACGCCGGGTTCTGATTTAGACCAAAACGTATTGCAGTTGAAATCGTTGGTTTTTTAGTAAGAGAGAAAAACACTGCTGTACTGTTGAAACAAACTTCAAATACAAACGGACGACAACACAGTTTAGAAAAATACAACTCCTTGCATTTATTTGGGAATCCGATTCCGCTTTATATAATGACATTTGACCTTTACATAATGAACAAAGACTTTTACATATTTATATTTCCGTTTTACATAATGACATCTGGCCTTTATATATTTATATTTCCGCTCTACATACTAACATTTCACTTTAACACCACGGAATAAGTCCTGTACATATTGTCCTGTCCGCTGCACATAATGACAACTGTACAGCATGAGCAAAAGACCTTTACTTATTAATATTTTCGCTTTACATACTTATATTTGACCTTTACATCATGGAATCAGACCTTTACATATTGACGTTTCCACTTAACGAAATTACATCTGACCTTTAAATCATGAATATATACCTTTACTTACTAATATGTCCGCTTTATACAGTGGAGAATCTGTTATTCTTTCCCGTTTAAACGCAAACGTACGCAAACGCAAAGCACTAAAACGTAGAAAAGAACAACTTTTGGACAATTCTGATAATTCATGTTTATCTTGGTGGCAAACAGTTTGGAGCCTGATCAGACGCCGGGTAACCCGGCGTCTGATCTGGCTTCAAACTGTTTGCACGGGAAATAATAGTTTTAGCGTAAACGCGTTTATTGGGAAAGAATAACACATTCTCCACTGTATGAAATGTACGGTTTAATGCCTTTACTTTTCCTGCAATATTGACACGGGTAATTAACAAAGTGACCAAGACATCGAATGTTCCGACCATTCACGAGGCAAGTAAAGACTGCCGTCGTTATCATACATTTCCGGTAGCGGCGAGTCCCGTGTCGGCGAATAGAGTTGTATACGCGCAGTGCGGAGGCGGCCTGCGACTGTCGGACTTCGACTCCCAAGCAGGGCCCGTCTCAAAGAGGTTTTGAAATCCTAAAACCTGCATTATTGCGGCAATCAATGCCTATCCATATTTGAACGCTACATTATAGCTGTTGAATTTTAAAACATTAAATGGTGTTAAAGCATATCGTTAGAACTCTTCTCGTCGGACCTCGACTCTTATTGCACATAATCAGGATAGAAAGATGAACAAACGCAGGCGTTTAAGCAGACATTATTTTACAACAGGCTAAAGGTTACGAATGAAATATGCGTGGAGACCTGTAAAGGTATCCTTCCGAAACGCCCGCACCTAATTTGAAAAGAATTTACTTTCTTTAGCTGGATTGTTTCGATCATACATACGTTAATTCTGAGGCATTTTGAAGAAATGGAAAAGATAGATAAGGAAGCAATTTCTATTGTTTCATGTTGGCTACCGATCTGACATACTTTGGAGAAAACGTTATTTTTCCGTTCAAACGCAAAGGCATTGTAATGAAATATAGAAAATTACTTTTTTTAACAATTCTGACTACCAGTTTTAATCTGAACGGCAAAAATGCCGGTGTCTGATCTGGCCCAAAACTGTTTACAATGAAAATAATAGTTTAAGCGTAAACGTTTTATCTATTATGCTCTGCACGCTTCACTTGGGGCACAAACTGTTACATGTAACCTAAACAGCAAGCAGAGGTAATTGAACACGCTACGGGTCTATGGTGTTTCAATTTTGCACTTAATGGACTACCCTGACAGGACCTCTCAGTCGTAATTATTATTGATTTTTCAGGAGTAACAAGTAGATGTAAAATTCACAAGTTTGAATTTTGCATAAATTGCAGACGACAAATTAAGCGGACGTTATTTTGTCTGCGAGAGAGGGTTAAGAGTGACTGGCTGAATTTGGCATAGCCTTCTAGTGCTAATATCGAACTGACTAGACTTTTCAAGTACATAACTTTGCCTCCAGATATGACGCCGACAAGCCATTCGTCAAGTCACAACTAAAACTGTTCCACACTCATAGTCAAATTTCTTAACTATAAAGGATTCAAATTACTATTATATAGGGCTCAGGGAGAATACCGTTACATTTCGTCCATGAGCTTGACCTTTAGCCTGTTATAAAATGGTGTCTGCTTAAACTCTTGCGTTTCTTCATCTTTCTATTCTGATTATTTACCATGAGAGTATAGGTCCAAAGGGAAGAGATCGAACGATATGCTTTAACTCCATTAGACGCTTTAAAATTTAACAGCTATAATATAACGTTGAAATATGGATAGGTATTTGCCGCAATAATGCAGGTTTTAGGCTTTCAAAACCTCTTTGAGACGGGCCCTGCTTGAAAGTCGGAGTACGCAGTCGCAGTCCGACGTCCGACCTGCGCGTATACATCTCTAAAATGCAATTCTGCCCCGACGGGTGGTTTATGGCTTTATGTGGCTGGTAGATAACTCTAGAGTCACTAATCGGTTTAGTGGGTTTTTTCCCGACGGTACGGACAGCAATTATCACGAGGTATTGGCTGATTGCAATCAGAATGCAGCATTCCATTGTTAATACACATAAATGCCTGCATTGTGTGCGTGTGTGTTTAGTTGTAATATTCATTTCGTGTTAAAACAAACCATGAAAAAAGGGTTTGTTAAGTTTCTCATCTATCATTAAGTTTAAGTGTACGTTTATCAACAGTTTAGCTAGTATTTACTCGAAAATCACTAAGCTCAAAGCTTTTTATCAGAGGAATACTTACTTAAGCTGTATGTACCATGTACACCAAAGTACCCAACAACATGCGTGGGGAGATATAACGTTTCAAATAGGATAAAGACCGAATAGTTCCGCTTTTGCATATGCATAGATGGCGGCCTCCATTTAATTAGTGAAGACTTACCTTGATAGTTTATTATCTATGTTTTACGGTTATATGCATCCTAACGACAACAGGATTTGGACATATGTTGGTTGTAAGACATAATCTACAATATAAGACCGACTTAACCGGAGCTGTCAATTTCCCTTTAAACTACAGTGGTGAAGACGTTATTCTTAACCGTTCAAATGCAAACGCATTGCAATGAAACGTAGAAAATTGCACTTTTTCGACTATTCTCACTATTTATACTAATCTCAGTGGCAAATATTCTGGAGCCTGCTCAAACTCCGGGCTTCGTGTACCCGGCTTAGACTAGCTTCTGATCTCCCTCCAAACTACATGTATTTGCAATAGAAACGCTATTGTAGCGTACACGCATTTGGCAAGAATAACGCCGTCTTTGCTGTACATATCTTATTATGCTATAAAGTAAATTCCTTACTTTTGATTGGCTACCGAGCCAATGACGTGAACCCATGTACCCTGTGACATGAAAGGGTACATAGAAAATGCAGCTATTTCATTGGCTGACAAGTCCCTCAGTCGAGCTTTGCAGAATAAAGATGGACGACTACTCGACAAGAGTGAGTACATTCAACCGTGCATCCTCCGTTTTAGGTCCAGTTCGGCTTAGAACCAATCGGGGTTTGGATCTTTGAACAGCCGCACTTTTTGTTCTTTACTCGGAAAGTCTTACGCCGCGTCTACGAGCATGTCAATTTTTCTATTGAATGATAACCGTCAGAAACAAGACGCCATTTATATACGTACAAAGTAGTGAGTTTGAAAATAATTCGTTTTACAGTGAAACTTTGCAGAATAATACATTTGTTATACAGTATTTTCTCAAGGTACATGAAGATTTATGCCCGGCTGGTAAAATCATGTCACCCTCGCCTGACGGCTCGGGCAATATAATTTTCCTCAACCGGGAATGAATACCCATGTACCATGGGAAACAAACTGTAAAACTAGTAATACTAGCCATAAGACAACGTACCTGCATTGCCACCAGACTTCTCATCGTCGTAGATGTCAGTACCTGGCCTTCTTCTCAACTGAAACAATCAACAAAGACAACTCTTCATTGGTTTGTGGTTATGGAGATGAGTTCAGTCTCAAGCTTTGTATAAGTCAGATTGAGCAAAAGCTCAAAATTGGCCAATCAAAAGCTTGAGAACGACATCAGACTCGTCTCAAATACTTTCATAACCATAATAACAATGATATATATTTTGACCGCAATGCCAAAATGGTTAAGCTTCTAATCATACAGGATTATCCATTCAAACTTAATAAGTATGTGATTAAACATTTATTTCCATTACTTTGTGTCTGGTCATGCTTCAAACGTTTTAATACTCAGAATTAAAAACCTTCACAATGTTCTAAAATATTTATCGCACTACCATAACTTTCATTTAACCATTTCACTTTCAATGACGGCAAAATGCGCGTTTGCAAACAGTTTTGTTCCGGATCAGACGTCGCGTTATGCGGTGTCTGATCAGAATCAAAACTGTTTGACACTCGTTTCGAAATGTATGTCAGTCATACTACCTTATGTCTAACTTTGAAACGCTATTGCTGACGCCAATGTTGAAGCCGTCGTTAATATTGTGGTGAAGGTGTACAGTGGAGAATCTGTTATTCTTTCCCGTTTAAACGCAAACGTACGCAAACGCAAAGCACTAAAACGTAGAAAAGAACAACTTTTGGACACTTCTGATAATTCATGTTTATCTTGGTGGCAAACAGTTTGGAGCCTGATCAGACGCCGGTTTACCCGGCGTCTGATCTGGCTCCAAACTGTTTGCACTGCAAATAATAGTTTTAGCGTAAACGCGTTTATTGGGAAAGAATAACAGATTCTCCACTGTACAAACCTCACGGCAATTTTGACAATGATAAAATTAAACGGGGAGGATATGCGTTTTCTTTTAGTACAAAATGTACTAAAAAGTGCCATATAGTATTATAGATATATCATTGCGATAAGTTTCATTTAACACTTTCACTTTCAATGAGACCAAATGGATCGTTTGCAAACAGTTTTGACCCTGTCAGACGTCGCGTAACGCGGCGTCTGATCAGAATCCAAATTGTTTGACACTCGTTTCGAAATTTCGTCAGTCATACTGCCTATATCTAACTTTGAAATGCTATTGCTGACTACAATATTGACGCAGATGACACTATGGCGGTGTAAAGGTACAAATATCACGACAATTTTGACAATTAAAAATTTAAACCGGGAGGAATTGCGTTTTCTCATCTCTATGACGGAGAATTGGTTAATCTGTCGCCATCTATTTTCACCATTAATAAGTCTTACTAGTGGATATTATCCCATTACAGAACGGTTATTATTATGTTAAGCGAACACTCAATATAGAGGTGTATATGTTATAGATGTTTATGACATTCAAAACTGCTTAGTTCAAACTTCAGAAAGTTCCTATGTGATTGTTTTGCTACAGTGGTAAATACTCTATTCCTTCCCACTTTACGCGTTTCTTATGCGTTTCTTACGCGTTCGTTAAGCGTTCGTTAACCGTTCACTATCCGTTTATCCGTTTCCTTAAACGCGTTTACTATCCGTTTCTTTATGCGTTTCTTAACGCGTTTAAAAGAGCCCGGATGAAAGGGGAGTTATCATGGAGAAAGGGAGGTAATCCATGTATGACGTGGAGGCCGGTCTTATCCTACTTAAGAATTTAGCAAATATCGTTACAGTGAAGTAAATATAATCTTACATAATTTCATTGAATCATTTTCTTTTAAGAAGAAAGGTTATCCTGTGAGAGTTTTATGAATATACATTTATTTTCCCATATAAAGGATACGGTTTAAAAGGGATTCTGTAAATTGTGTTTATTACTATTACTATGAAAATGCGGAATTCCAAATAGTACATACGGAATGCATGTTACATCATAGGGCAAGCCGCTAACAGTGTTGCGTCATAAGCCGGATAGGGGGGTAATAAAACTGCGGCTTATCAAAGTAAGTATCCTAATTGGGGTTGATTGGAATATCAACCAAATAAACCTAATCTTATATGCGAGTATGTGTCAGTTATTATACTCTCTCATCAAAGTAAAATATATCTGTATAGTTTGAATATGGATGAGACTCCCGTAACTCGGCATTTCATCTAGAGCCAAACTGAATAAAAAATGAAATCAAGACCGTATGCTTCATTCTTAGCTGTAAAACATAAGAACCGAACTACTCGGCGTCCCATCTACATCTAAATCGATAGTGTTAACAATTATGAAAAGTAATTGGGTTTATTCAAAGCTGTCAGTTTGGATACTGATGCTATGCCGATCTATACAGCCAGGCGTTTGATCTGGATTCAAACCGTTTGAAAAGAAATCAACATGAAAGGAATTATTCTAATACATATCAAACAGAAATAATCTCGATGAAACGCCTAGTCACTCAGCATTATGATCGAGATCCAAACTGTCTATATTTATATAAATTCTATAAGCGAAACCAGTTTAGATCCTGATAAGAGGCGTCTCATTTACAGAAAATGTTTTCAAAAATCGCATTACAATATGAGTTTTATCGCGAAAATGCTCCAGTGACAAATCGATTCTTGTTTTTGATAAATCCGTTTCATTCGGAGATTTCGAAAACGACAATCATCGATAAGATCCGAAATCTCCGCGTGAAACGGAAAACGGACGCCCCAATCGCAACATCTCGAGTATAATTGTTCATTAACGCGTTTAAACGCGTTCAAATCGTTAGGCCTTAACCGTTCGTTAAGCGTTCGTTAACCGTTTACTATGCGTTTCTTACGCATAGATAAACGCGTAAATGGGTAGGAATAGCGTATTTACCACTGTATATACTTTTATCCTGCATTCAGCAGCAACTTATACTGTAGTCTGTTTATGCATATTGTATTGCATTTTATTTGATACGATGATGTCGGTAAAGTGTGATACAGATTGACAGTAAAACCTCTCTATAATGACCACTAATAAGAAGACTAAATGATTGTATAAAAGACAGGTGACAGCTTAAAGCAAAGTGCAGTAAAACAGAACTCTCCCTAAAGGAGCTTTCTGTTTAACAATCACATTGTTTTAAGCAGTCACCTCTCATCAACACCTTACAATTAACACCAATTAGTGGTCGTAAAAGGAAGGTAAAAGAGAGGTTCTACTGTACTTTAGAACAAAGAAATGGTGAGTGAGATTACGGTGAATTTAAATGAAGCATCGATATGCAGGGATGACAGCTGTAGTTATATGATGTGCACACCTCATATACTTTGCTTTTGCTTTTATTACTTAACACGTGGATGCTTAGCCTAAACCTCCTATTTTATTGCAAACAGTTTGGAGCCAGATAAGACGCCAAGTTACTTGGCGTCTGATCAGGCTCCAAACTGTTTGTAACAAAGATTAGAATTTACAAAATTTTCAAAATTTTCAATTTGACAATTTTCTATATTTAATTGTATTTCGATTTTGTTAAGATGATACAGTATAGCAGATTCATTACTCTTTTAAGGAGCCTACCCAGAATCGGTCTACAATGCTCGCAACCCCCTGTCGGGTCCAGTCTAATAAGCTTCCGCCATTGTCATCCGGAGTCCTTCCGTTTTCTGACGCTTGTTCGACATTCGCTGACTCCGAGTCTTGACTGCCTTGGGTAGCACCCATCTCCTGCAAGCCTGGACAATGTATCTTAAAATGAAGAAACCAAATTTCACAATTAAATGAAAATATTACAGAAATTCTGATTATAATTCAAGCTATTTTGGAATCTGTTAACTCTTTAAATATTGAAAAAGTGTTCATCATTTGCAAATAGTGTAGACCCATACAGTGGAGAATCTGTTATTCTTTCCCAATAAACGCGTTTACCCTAAAACTATTATTTGCAGTGCAAACAGTTTGCAGGGCTGCCATAAGTTGACATGAAAAATCCTAAGATTTCCAAAATTGCATTTTTTAAGTGCGATTTTACGAATCGTACCTTTACCCCAAAGCCTGTTTCTTGTTTTATTGACAAGCGATTTCTTAAAGCGGGCTGTAAGTAAAGCAGAATGCGCCTTAAGGCGCATTCTGCTTTACTTTTAGCCTGCTTTAAGCTAACATGTACTGGAAAAAAATCCGGAGATTTAGGAAAAATCCGGAGAAATGGCAGCCCTGAGTTTGGAGCCAGATCAGACGCCGGGTAACCCGGCGTCTGATCAGGCTCCAAATTGTTTGCAACCAAGATAAACATGAAATATCAGAATTGTCCAAAAGTTGTTCTTTTCTACGTTTTAGTGATTTGCGTACTTTTGCGTTTAAACGGGAAAGAATAACAGATTATCCACTGTAGCAGAGTTTTCCTGAAAATCCCCGTTGATCAGGGTATTTACTGCATGTTCCGGTCAAGCCTGCTGTAAATGTATCGTTTTGAAAAACATGTTCAGTGTAGCTTTCAGGTGTTTAAAACAGATTGAGTCTACAGGAAGAAATGGACTTTACTACACTGCGACACAAAAAGGCCATATAGCGCGGTTTAATGATACAGTGGAGAAAACGTTATTCTTTTCCGTTTAAACGCAAACGCAAAACACTAAAACGTAGAAAAATTTCAAATTTTAGTTATTTCTTATAATTTATTTTCATCTTAGTGGCAAACAGTTTGGAGCCTGATCAGGCGCCGGGTTACCCGGCGTCTGATCTGGCTCCATACGGTTTGCAGTGGAAATAAACGTTTTAACGTAAACGCGTTTATTGGGAAGAATAACACATTATCCACTGTAAGATGAGATGATGATTATCTTAGGCAGCTCTTGGGATCAAAACCACCGACCTGCCTTCCTTTTTTTCAGAGGGGATAATCTCGGTCTGATAAACAGAACAGATTCCGTATGACAAATAAACCCAAGAACTGTGGCAAAGTATGAAGGTCTCTGGGGATAAAGTCTACAGACAAGACTTATTGTCAAGCAGTATGAATGCTGACCAGGCGCCTGCTACAGTTGATGATCTGTTATTCCTTCCCGTTTAAACGAAACAAAACGAAACGCAAAAGCAAAACATTCAAACGTGTTTGGACATTTCTGATAAGTTTGGAGCCTGATCAGACGCCGGGTTATCCGGCGTCTGATCTGGCTCCAAACTGTTTGCACTGGAAATAATAGGTTTAGCGTAAACGCGTTTACTGGGAAAGAATAACGTTTTCTCCACTGTACTTTACATCTGGGATCAGTCTTTCGAAACGTACGTGAAAAGTTATTGCAAGTCAAAACTTTAAAATAATCAAATTCTGATTTCTCAATCTAATCTTGTCTTTGGAATTGTATTTTCAAGACAATTTCAAAGAGTTGTTACAAAACGGGATTAGATTGTGAAATGAATAATTATTGAGAATTTTAGAATCTGATTTACGCTAATATCGTTCTTACGACGTTTCGTAAAACGGGACCCAGATCCGGATACACACACCGTTGAGACGTCTCTATTGACTAGTGCAATCATATAGTTTGGGTAAGACATAGTTTAATGGTAATAATCGATATACTCACCTTAGTCTAAAGTCCTGATTCAGTACTGTACTATATTCACAGTGTATAAACGAACTGTATGATGACTAGATTTTGCGACTAGCTTGTAAGGAGTCAATCGATTCAGTGCGACACGCGGACATGTTTTCATCTGTTTTCATTGTTTTCTAAGTAGATCACTAAGAAAAGCAAACGTACATTATATTGTGCATTGATTTAAGATATTTACCTGACTGTCATTGTTCCGTTATCAAGCTTTCCAAACAAAATATTTCCATTACATCAATAAATACCTGGCAATGTTTACACGAGGCCGTATTTACAAACGTGTCATATATGCAGTTTATACACATCCTGACATCTAGTCGGGCGTTAAAACTTGAGAAAATTATGTATTCTTATTTAGATAGCAGTACAACCACAATAGCTGTGAGATTTAATAAAATATCCACGTTCAAGGTACTGCACTGATGAAACTGAAACTGTATTGTTTATTGAATCAGACTACACGGTGATCTGAATGATTATAGCGACTATACTGTATCAATTATAGCGATCTTACGGTAACGATTTCAGACGACTTTAGGATCCTTTTACGTCCAAAACGCCCTTTTGTTAGTTTAACAAAGTTTAAATAAATTTCTGTTCAACCCTTTACCTTACAATGCCTCCTTTTGACAATTTGCACAAAATGTAGACCCCAAAGAGAGCTGCTCCTAGCAATATTACGGCACTGGTTTGCAACTGGCGATCAAACCCGCTACCTTCCAACTCCCATGCTGATGCTGACATTTTGTTTATGTATGCACATATATAGTTAAGTCCTTGATTAAGTTAATATAAAGTTTAGCTTTTCCTCCCTGAAACCTGAAATGGACAATTCTAGTTTTCATTCTATTCTGGTCCATTTTTACTTTTTAGGGTTGTTTTTACAATATATGTAATAATTTTTGCCGGTTTTGTGTCAAGACGAAAGTCCTTTGAGTGAGTTTTTATTGTGTTGGTAATGTCCGAAATCGATAAAATTTTAATCTTAGGTTTTGGTCTTCGTGAATGTCGACACAATGTTGTATGACTTGGTCGAATACACCTGTGCTGAAAGTGCAGTCACTGTGTATACCCGTACACAGGATATTGGAACCAGCGAGTCGAGAGTTTTTAGCAGATCGCTCTGCAGTGCATGTATGTTTTCATGATTTTCTAGAACTATATGTCTATGATCAATATGTAGAATAATACTATATTAAAGCGAGATGTTTCTGGAACATGCTGATGTCATAACATTTCAGTTTTACCGAGAGAACCTCTCGTAAGACGTATAAACAAGCTGCCTGGTACCGGTAAATAACAACTGTTGCTGACATAATATCATTGTAAATTGTTTTTAATAATTGTATAAGAGATCTATTCATGTTATACGAGTAATTTATGCTATCTTGATTGACAGTATGAAAGTTTTACTATTGTTTTTGACGTATGTGCTTTAAAAACCCGAAATGAAATTTGGTTAGGTGTACGGCAACTTGCTACGCTAGTGAACGGCATATTGCTAAAGCCTTTCAATCCAGTGTACGGCAACTTGCTTAAATCTACATCGAAATCGACGGCTGTTTGATTTGTACAAGTATATATTCTGTACATTGCCATTTATTTTATACAGATTATGGACCTGTACAAATGTTCGTACTGTAAGGAACAACTACCCACGTGCCGGGAGGTAATTTCCCACTTGACAGAGATGCATGGCTATCAGGAATTAAAATACCTTCGCCAGCGTTGTCTGTTGGGTTTTTTCCGAAAAAGTGTGCAACTTCAATATTATACCTGGACAATGTAGAGGGGAGGGGAGGGTTATGTCTATAATAGACGAAACGCAACAAAATAATCTATCTAAGCGATACTTTACACCCAAAGAATCTCCATTGAAAAAAAAATGTGCAAGTTTGCATATAATGAAGAACATGAGCATGTTTGTTGCAAGACTCCGAATTGCCTGTTGTAGAGGAATTTCGGGAGTATAAAGAAGTATAAAGGGAGTATAAAGAATAACTATCCCTGATCCGAAGCGTAATCGACGAAATGAAACAGACTGGCAAACTTGATTATATAGCATTCAATCGGCTGGTCTTTGAAGACAAATTTCCCATTAAAAATATAACATATTTGCTTTTCACAGATGTTGTTCGCTGGTTCGACTTAGAAAAGTCGACATCCTTTATGAGATACTCTGGTGAAGTTAAACTGTTTTGGCGCTTGCTGTTATTGTTCATTATTACAGGCGTGCTGTCCGCACAGAGCAACATGTGTGCCAACTATCAATTTTAACCTTGTTATTCGAATAAACGTAACCCTCATTGGATAACATTTGCAAACTGTTTGGAACAAGACAAGACGCCGCTTTAAGTCCTTTGATGCACCCTGTTGTTCTCAATAGGCGTCAAAATACAGGTAACGCAGGAGTACAGTGTGCTTAGCAGATGTCACTAATCTCAAGTTGTCTAGAGAGGCCCTGACATACTCACACCTAAGAGTTATTCCAATATCTAACCAAACTAACAAATTGAAGGAACGGACCTCACATGAAATGCTTCAATGATTTTATCCCTAGAACAGTTAACACTAACTGCACAAATGCCACATGGTTGCATGCTTTTAAACCTGTTTTGGTGTTACCACCGAAAGTATGTCAGGAAATGTCTTTAACGCGACTTCTGATCTATATTCAAACTGGTTTTGGCACTCACATTGAAAAAAGGGTTTAGTGTCTCTTCGCACACGACATTATTGAATCAGACAACAATTTAGCAAGATAAGGACTAACAAGCAAGTGTAACACGACCGCGGCAGTTTTTATAGAAAAGGACTCTGGATTAAAGACATTTCATCAGTCCATTGATGGACTCCCCCATTGTTCTCACTCTGTGTGAAAATACAGGTAACACAGTAGTAAAGTGTGCAAAGTCAATGTCAGTAATCTCAATTTGTCTAGAGAGACCCTCACATACCCCTCAATGGGGTTTTTCAATGGGTTTTACTAATCAAACTTAAAGTACGACCCTCACATGAAACGCTTGGATGAGTATAATTATCCCTTGACAAGATAGCAGTAAGGACAAAACTCGCATATGACTGCATAATTTTATACCTGGTTTGGTGTCAGCTTCGGAAAAAGATCAGGAAATGTCTTTAAATTGAATACCGCACACTTTAAAGCGGGCAGCTTATTCTGATTGCACTATGGTAAATGATACCGCATTAACCAGTAAACATACTGCACGATATGTTCGTGCAAAATGGAAAAACACAGATAGAAATTATAGTTGTGTACGTGTATTTCAATATATTATGAGTGGGTGGATTAGTTTGATATCATAAATTAACCGCAATCATTATTGACTCTGTGTGTGTTAAGTTTTTTAATAGAAATCTTCGATTAAGATATAGTCCGATACAGTTACTCGTTCGCTTCAAAAGTATTCTGTTACGTGAACAGCTATTAGAATATGTTAAACGTACATTCATCGTTTCAATTTCATTTTATTAGGTGTTCCTGCTCTATATCAAGTTTATCTATTTTAAGTAAATTAACAATGAAAAGTATAAAATTTATAAATAGGAAGACTGTTCTCGGTACACGGCTGCCTTTGGTTGAACGTAACACCATGAGGACGAACTGGGACAGAGCAAAACGTTTTAAGGGCAAAATATCTGGTAGCAAACCCCCGTACAGTGACACATCAGTGTGCCGTACAGTAATATTTCATTCACAACCAAGATGCCGTACACTTGACACAAATTTCTTTTAATTCTATTCTTAAAATAACGACCCAACAGTGTGGTTTTAGTGAGTTACATGAATTATTATGAAATAGTCTAAGTGTTTCATGTAAATATTGTAGTCAGGAGCGTTTGAAACAGTTGATATCGTAATTTTTCGTCAGCAATCGTTGTTATTTACCGGAACTAGGCAGCATAATTATATATTTAACGAGAGTTTCTGTGATTAAAACAGAACTGTTTTGACATCAGCATATCACAGAAACATCACGCTTTAATACTGTATTATATATATGTTGATCATAGACATTTTATGCTATAAAACCATGAAAAACATACACGCATTGCAGAGCGACCGGCTAATTCTCTCGACTCGCTGGTACCAATATCCTGTGTACGGGTATACACAGTAGCAGTAGATACACTGGAAATTATCCATTGAACCTGAAACATAAATTGATAAATGTTAGGCTGAAATCAGGGCTACCATAAGTTGCTAAAACATCCTAAGATTTCTAAATTTTCAAGCGCGGTTTTAGGAAACGTACCATTAACCCTTTCGCTGCAAAGCTCTACAAATAGTTCATATCCAGATCAGACACATAACGCGCCGTCTGATCTAGATCTAAACTGTTTGACACTCATATCAATGTTTTCAACGCAAACTACGCTAAGGTCCAAATTTTAAAAGTAAGAGCAGAAATCCGAAGATTTGGGGAAAAATCAGTATATCCGAATAATAACAATACAGTATGCAGAATTGGTGAAATCATATTAAGCGAGTCGCAATATGTCATACACATTTCCGAAAATATGGTCGAAAATGGTAATTTGCATGAACACACTATAAGTCGTAGTAGATGTTGCACGTACATATACGTATCACTCTGATACAGCTTTTATTTAAGAAACTATAACAATACACCAAGCAGGCTTTTCGAAATCGTGTACAGCTAGTTGCTATATGTCATACAAATTTCAGGGGAATCTTGTCGCTATATGTCATACAGTCACATTGTTGGGTAGTCGCTTTAAATGATAGCAGATGATTGCAATAAATGATACAGTATACATGTAGAAGTTTGCCTAAATTTATAATCAAATGGCGATTTACGATAAACAAAAAGTGGTTGCTTTGTTTAGCGGTCTATTTAGATAACATACAGTACCGTATTGTAATATAAGCGATTAAAACAAAGGGCATTTTCAAAGAACTGTTGCCAAATTTGAGAGGGAAATCGACACTATGTGTTGATTTTCAATCAGATCACAATTTCCTCTCTATCTACACCCTTACAAGTGTACTACGATACAAAATAAATGTATAACTGTAATTATTACTTACGTTCGCTCGCATGGGTTCGAAGAAGATATCCAAAATTAACAGGTTTATGTTCCGACCTCTGCACAAATGTCAACATTCGTTGTTACAGCTAGTCACTTTACCCGGTCATCATACAGTTCGTTTATACACTGTGATATTGATTAAATAAAACTTCCCTTCACTAGTCAGCTGTACTCCTTGAAAAGTTACCAATCTATTCGTTGTAATCAAATACATCAAAACATGAGCTGCCTTGTACCATATGTACGTGTTTCGCATGTAGTATACCATAAGTACATGTAGATATAAGCTTATATCGTGTTCCATATGTCCATATATATGCATATTTCACAATTTATACCACACTTAGTACTGTACTGACTTGTATTACATGTATAAATATAGATCTTTATAATCATACATGTAAATAGTTCACACCGTGTCGATCGCTTTGGGTACCGGGTACATATATGTATAAAGCGACCTATTTGTGTACACGCACATTGTTTATGCCTGGGTGGTTGGCTATATCGGGAAGTTCAATACATGTATAGAAAGATAACAGAGTTGGAACTTGACGCAATCTTGGTGGTGTATTGGATTTATCATACCTTGTTCGGACACGTGTTCAAACACTTCAGTGTTTAATAGCCCATAACGTTTCAGCGGCATATACATGTATAGACTAATTACAACAATGTCATATGTCTGCTTAATCCCGTCACTGCGATGACGTCACAAACTTCAAACATTGTCGTCTGCTTTTATTTCTCAAATTGAAAGTTTCAGTATTTTGACTTAATAAGTATACAATTTAGTACTAGACAGTTTGGATCCTGATCAGACCCCGCACTATGCGGCGTCTGAGCAGGAGCCAATTATATTTCAAATACATGTACATGTACATGCATGTAACCATTGTACTCGAGGAAATGTAGTGAAGGGGTGTCGTCTGCTGTTACAGTGGAGAAAACGTTATTCTTTCCCCAATAAACGCGTTTACGCTAAAACTATTATTTCAATTGCAAACAGTTTGGAGCCAGATCAGACGCCGGGTGACCCGGCGTCTGAAATTGTTAGAAATGTCTAAAAATTGTTTTTCTACGTTTTAGTGTTTTGCGTTTGCGTTATGTTTGCGTCTAAACGGGAAATAATAACGTTTTCTCCCATTTTCGTCTATGTGGGATAGGGATTTTCCCCATGTGGAATGACTCTATCCTCCATACCATGTGACGTATTTTATTGTTTGCCCAGCTTTATCACAAGCTCTGCATGACGCTGGTAACTAAATGTCGTCATTTCTTATGACGTTACTATAAACAACGTCGTGTTTGGCGGAAAAAAGTGCAGAGAAACTGCAATTATTTCGTTATTTATGTCATGTTTTAACGATTTAAATGGGAGAAAAAAATCCACCATTCGTTTGTTTGATGTAGGATAGGAATTTTCTCCCCCTCGGGTCAGAAAATCCACGAAGGGACTCGGCAAGCCTCGTCCCTGCATGAATTTTCTGACCCTCGGGGGAGAAAATTCCTATCCTACATCAACACTCATGGTGGATTCTTATATTCTCCACTGTATTCTCCAAGTTCAGGATTGAGGTGTTATGACTGACAATTAATAATGTTCTTTAAAAAAGATATGATTATTTCTTATTGTATTTTTTTCATTCACTTAACGGGTTAATCTCACGAAAGAAAGTTTATTATTGAAGTTATTATTATTATTAGATATATTATTAAATTATTAGTATCATTATTATCGTTATCAACAATTTAGGTTTTGTTTAGGTAAGCTGCTCTACATTTATAGCATTGCTGAAAAAAGTTTAATGCGTATTGCCATTGTAAACATCTTGGAGCAACACCAGACACCGAGTAACCCGGCATCTAACCAGGCTCCAAACTGTTTGGAACTCAAAATAAAAAAGAAGCGATAGAAAATAAAAACAAAAACAAAACACATGTGGAACAACCCTCTCATGATCAAATTTTATGGTGAGGTTTTTACCCCCTTCACCGCCTCAATATTGTTGTCTGCAATATAGTTTCAAAGTTAGATTTGATTTGATTTGATTTGTTTTGATTTTACGTCGCTTTCAACAGTATTTCAGTCATATCGCGACGTCCAGCTAATCATAGGTGGAGGAAGACCCCAGAAGTCCTTTATGCACTGTTTCAGGCACAAATCGGCAACTGGGTAGAACCACCGACCTTCCGCAAGCCAGTTTCAAAGTTAGATCTAAGGCAGTATAACTGATGTTATTTCAAAACAAGTAGCAAACATATTTTATCCTGATCAGACGACGCGTTACGCGTCGTCTGATCAGGATCAAAACTGTTTGCAAATGCGCTCTATATATATGACGTCATTGAGAATGAAAGGGTTAACCCTTTGGCCCTTTGAATCCTAAATAAAAAGTATTTAGAGATTATAAACATTTCGTTTCTATATATGCCGATATGCTTAAATGTAGCAGGTAACATACAATTTGGATCTAGATCCGACGCCGAGTAACTCAAACCTGTTTGCAAATGAACTAAAATAATACGTGATCGCCAACATCAAATGTTTTAACAGTGACACATGATCGCCTTGGCGGCATGTAAACCTTACTGTAGATGAAACAGTGGAGAAGACGCTATTCTTTCCCATTTAAACGCAAACGAAACGCAAAAGCACTGCACTAAAATGTAGAAAATAACAACGTTTTAAAAGTCTAACTATTTATTTCAATCTGAGTGGCAAACCGTTCGGAGTCTGATCTTGCTCCAAGCAATTTGCAATTAAAAGTTCAAGTGTAAACGCATTCAAGGGGGGGGGGGGGGGGGGGTGTTACGTCTCGTCTTCTTCAGTGTACATTAAAACAGTAGTAGCAGACGATAATATTACGCTTGGTTCGATACAGTGGAGAATCTGTTATTCTTTCCCAATAAACGCATTTACGCTAAAACTATTATTTGCAGTGCAAACAGTTTGGAGCCAGATCAGACGCCGGGTAACCCGGCGTCTGATCAGGCTCCAAACTGTTTGCCACCAAGATAAACATGAATTATCAGAAGTGTCCAAAAGTTGTTCTTTTCTACGTTTTAGTGTTTTGCGTTTGCGTACGTTTGCGTTTAAACGGGAAAGAGTAACATATTCTCCACTGTATGTGTCATTCGTACAATAGTTACCCATTGTGGCAATGAATACATGTTACAAATCCTATTAGCCCCTTCACTGTCTTACCCCGAGTACAATGGTTATTTGCAAACAGTTTGGACCCTGCTCAGACGCCGGGTAACGTGGCGTCTGATCAGGATCCAAACCGTTTGACACTCATTTAAATATTTCTTAAGTCAAAATACCTTAGTTTTAAATTTGAAAAATATAATCAGGCAATAATTGTTTACAATTGGTGACGTCATGGCATTGAAGGGGTTAAACATTGGTCTGCTAAGCCCTGATATACTGCCATATACAAACAATTGGGACCCACACCAGACTCCGGAAAACCTACCGTTTGATCTGGATCCAAACTGTTTGGTACTAGTACATGTATCGCACATTTATTTAGATAAGAAATAATCAAAACTAAATTGTATTGTTTTTAGAACTACATTATTGAAGAAGACGAATTCCTAGCGGATTAAAGGTTAAGTATATTGTTTATGAGCTTATAAACCACAGTTGATATTGTATTTAGCGACCACTATGCCAAAAAAAAAATGGCATCGTCAATACAAGAGGTTGCTTAGTGCAGAGTTAATACAATACAGAAAGCTCTTATATGAGATTTCTGTAATGTACATGTACATACATTTACCCTGCATTTACCAGTCACGGATATTCAGATCTCGTCATGCGACTTCTTTATATTAGTGAATGACTGTACTGGCGTGAAAGCTAGCCAAATATTTGAGTGTAGAGTACAGTAGAGAAAACGTTATTCTTTCCCAATAAACGCGTTTACGCAAATACTATTATTTCCATTGCAAACAGTTTGGAGCCAGATCAGGCGCCGGGTCACCCGGCGCCTGATCAGGCTCCAGACCGTTTGCCACTAAGATTTAAATAAAAAAGTCAGAATTGTCGAAAACTTATCTTTTTCTACGTTTAATTGCGATGCGTTTGCGTTTCGTTTGCGTTTAAACGGGAAAGAATAACGTTTTTTCCACTGCAATATTGAGACATTGCACGTATTCAACAGAGGGCATTGATCATGATCACAAACAAAACACCTTGAAACACGAACAAGATCCACACTGAATGACTAGGAACTAGTCGTTTTGGGACAGTGACAGAGATTAGTCGTTTAACTACCGATTAAGGACATGTGTTGTAGTAAACGACATTAGAACTTTATTCTGTCGTCGGAAGGATACAGTGGAGAAAACGTTATTCTTTCCCGTTTAAACACAAACGAAACGCAAACGCAAAACACTAAAACGTAGAAATAAACAATTTTTCGACAATTCTAACAATTGATATTTAGCTGAGTGGCAAACAGTTTGGAGCCTGATCAGACGCCGGGTTACCCGGCATCTGATCTTGCTCCAAACTGTTTGCAATTGAACTAATAGTTTTAGCGTAAACGTGTGTATTGGGAAAGAATAACGTTTTCTCCACTGCATAATAAACCAGCAGGAATAAGAGCAGAACTAAACCGTTCTATTGTCACAATATCCTCTGCTTGTACAGTTTCGTCTGCAATTAAAACTCAAATTTAATTTGATTTTTTTTAAATTTATAACTAAGAGACTAGCGTCATACTGTTTGGGTCCTGATCAGACGCCGAGGTACTCAGCGTCTGATCGAGAACTTATATGCAAATACCAGCTTAGTTTCGATCAGCAGGTAAACGGATAACAAAGGCTTTGTGAATTTAAATAGCATTAATTATTATAACTTTGGTGAGTGCTCGACAACTGAATTGTGTCTTTTCTCATTCCCACAGTAGTAGAGTGAAAGGATTGGGAATGTGAAAATACAAAACGAACGTTCCATTCACAAACACGAAATTGTTGGAATTTAATCACATATTTCTTATGTAACAACATAATTTCTTCTACCGAAACTGTTGTGAGATTGAAACACAATATGGCGGACACGGGAGTCAAACTCGTGGCTTCTATAGACATAGGAACAAGCTATAGTCGCTATGCGTATGGTTTTCTCAATGACAAACGTGAAGTGTCAATACCAAGTATCTATACATGGAGTACAACGTCTAGCATACTGCTGAGCAAAGGTAAGACGTCATTTTAACCAATTTTAGATAATTATCGTCAGCTATTTTTCTTCAAATTAGAATTTCAGGTATTGAAATGAGTGTCAAACAGTTTGGATCTTGATCAGACGCCGCGTCTGATCAGGATCATAACTGTTTGCAAATAATCCGGCGTCTGATGAGGCTCAAAAATGTTTGCTCCTGTTTGCCTTATTTTTATATCCGTTAACCATTGTCGCTACATGTAAGCGCGACATGGAGTAGCACGGCCTCTGATCTGTATTCAAGCTGTTTGACACTCATATTTATATTATCTCAAGTTTGAAAAAGTTTAAGATTAATAATTAACCTTTTTCGTAGACGATACATTTTAAACAGCCGACAATGCAGCATTATATGGGGTTACGCTGCCAACTGTTACAGAGGACAAGACGTCATTTTTCCCCAATAAAAACGTTTACGCTAAACCTATTATTTCCATTAAATCATTTTGGAGCCAGATCAGACGCAGGGTAACTTAGCGTCTGATCAAGTTCCAAATTGTGTGCCATTCAAATTAAAATAAATAGTCAGGAGTGACAATTAGTTGTCCTTTCTACGTGTTATTGCGATGCGTTTCCGTTTCGTTTGCGTTTAATTAAGGCCTTTCGCATACGGAAGTCGGTCTTGCGGGCGAGCGGATATGCGTCTTGACGACTTGATCTTTTTCCATACGTGCTTATACTAAACAAAATTATATAAAGGAAATGTTGATACGATTTAGTATAATCCTTCATAGCGCAGTCAGTATAGTGGTTGACTAGCAATGCAAAGGTCATAGGTTCGAGACCCATCCGATCCAAAGTATTTTTTTAAGTGTCCGATTTATTGACTTGTCATCTATAACGCAGTGATCAAGGGACATGTTATTTTCTAGTCTTCGTTGATTAGAATTAGTGATGTTATATACGGTCCAATTATATGTCTACTTACAATGTACATGTACGTTTTAGTTTAGTGACTTACAACTCAATTAAATCGGTATACATGTATACGATTTGATCGAACTATATAAAGCCACACATTGAAACTTATCTATACGTCAACCTTTTCAAGATCAATATTGCCCATTATTATTATGTTTAAAAAATATAATTAACCTTGTATGCAAGTCCATCAATAAATAATAATGCATTTTAATGATAGAATTTTAATTTTAAGGTCGGTAATTGTATCTCAACTTCAAATATCCCACATTTTAATAAGAAAATCTGTTATTACAACAAATCCTGACTGTAATATTTTCTAATTTTTTCAGACTAACTTTTTTATCAACCATATATTTGAATAAAACGAAAACAAATATACATAAATGAGTCAGTTTTTTGTAATTAAATTTTTTAGCATTTTGCAAAATTTAAATAGCTGATAACATCTTTCTGAACACCTTTATTCAAAATGTTTTTAGCGTTTCTTGTAATGAATGTTGTGGACTACTTATTGGGCGAGATTTATAGTCATTAGCTTTATTTATTTTTGAGAAAAATAAAATCATCAAAATTCCAGGTTTTCGTCAGAAAAAGATACCTTAAAGACAAACCAATCGATAAATTTTGCCTATATTTTCACACATTGTTTCTTAGGCTATTATCATTCTTCATGAAAAGTTTTATAACACCTTGTATGGAAACTAAGCGCACCTGCGAAGTACCTTAAACAGAAAAGAATACCGTTTTCCCTACTGTACCAACTGGTTAAGAGACTGAACATGTTGTTGTTGTAATTGTCCGGTTCAGAGAGGTATCGTGATTTCCATTTCAGACGGAAAATTCGTTGCCTATGGAGACAGTGCTGAGGAAAAGTACATTGATTCTTCAGAGAAAGACAAAGCCCCTGTTCTCTTCCGTGGGTTCAAAAAGGAGCTTTACAACAACCCTGTGAGTACACCCTATAATTCTCAAATTTATCGTGAGGATTCACCATCATATTGTCATCTGCTTCAATATGGTGGTCTGCAATTTTTTTTTCAAAATTAGATTTAAGACAGTATGACTATAATTTCGCAACGAGTGTTAAACAGTATGTATCATGACCAGACGCCGCGTAACACATCATCTGATCAGGTTTCAAACTGCAACATCGGCATTTGGCGTCATTACACGTACTTGTACCAGTGGAAGGGTTACATTACCTCTGTTTGCTAAAATCACTTAAGGGTGTATCCAACCCATAAGCTATTTTGTCAAAGTATCAAACTTTTTTTCTATCATGTTTTTTTGGAAGAGCTATTCATGATGAATGAAAAAATGGAGAGAAAAAAATATATGGTGGTGTCCTTTTATTTTTTAGCTACAGCGATTTGTAAAAAGGTATGTCAAATTTGGACTTTTTCTCTCAAATTTTACCCATTCAGAGTACAAGCTTCAGTAAAATCTATTTCAAAACAAAGCAAACATGGTAATTTGGGTTTTCATTATTTAATTCATGTCTGTGGTGGTATTTTCACATATAGAACCAAATTTAGACAAAGCAGGCACTAGGTTTGAACAATATGGATCCTCAAATATCAAAAATATGCTTTTTATAGGGCATGATTTTATTAGATTTTTTATTTTATGAAAAAAAGAAGTAAAAACGTTTGAAAATGAAATAGTTCTAGTATTAAACTTTTTCTAATATTCTACCAAATGAAAGCCAATGCTAAGGCAGTTCAAAATATGAAAAGAAATTGAAAGGTCAGTGTTGAAAATTTTGAGTTATTAAAGTAAAAAGAGTTATCTCCCCTTACAAAATTTACAATAAAGTACCATATCGATGCTATTTAGAGCTTTATAAATTTTACATTTGGTGCCTGTGTTTTCTTAAATTAGTTTTTGTATGAAGAAATACTACCATAGATAGGAAATAAATAACACAAAACCAAATTATCATATTTGTTTTATTTAAAATGGATTTCATTGATGCGGGCTGTTTGAAAAGGACAAAATAAGAGAAAGTGGGTGGGGTAAATTTTACATGGCCATGGAGCCAACTGTAGTTCACCAAAATGTACACTTTTTCTATTTTTTCATTCATCTTAAATAGCTCTTCAATACAAAACCATCATAAAGTGTTTTCATATACTTTGAATTTTTTTTAAATTCATGACATTGATACACCCTTAAAAGTCTAAATTGGCAGTATATACCACTTGACAATAAGTAATATGTGTATCAAACGGAGAGGCGTACAGTAGAGAAGGCGTTTTCCTTTTCCAATAAGCGCATATTTACGCTAAATTTATTATTTCCTTTGCAAACAGTTTGGAGCAAGATCAGACGCCGGGTAACCCGCGTTTGCGTTTACACGGGATAGAATAATTATCACCCACTGAACAGTAGGGAAGACGTTAACCTTTCCTATTTATACGAAACGCATAGCAAACGCAACACGTTCACTAAAAATTAGCAAAATACAATTTCTTGAAATGAGTGGCAATAATTTTGGAACCTTATCAGACACAGGGTTGCAGTGAAGAATACCTTTTCCCCCGTTTTAACACAAACGAAACGCAACGCAGTGCAGAAACGCAATAGATAAAACAACTTATTGACAATCCTGGTTATTAATTTGATCTGAGTGGCAAATAGTTTGGAGCCTGAACAGACTTTTACCGGGCGTCTGATCTAACTTCAAACTGTTTGTTGTTGAAATAATAGGTTTGACTTTAACGCGTTTATTTTGGAAAGAATGATGTCTTCTTCATTGTACGCAAGCGTCTGATCTGACTCCAATCTGTGAGCAAAGGATATAAGTGTGTTAGCATTAACGCGTTCATTGGAAAATAATAATGTATTTCCAACTGTTTATTGCCACATTATCTTCTACTTAAGAAATGGCCGTTGACTTTAGTTTTTCAAGTGCGGAGTACATACGAGCGTATATCAATTTCAAATTTAGAAACATGTATATCAGTGTGTCAAACGATAAGGACCGTGTTCAGATGCCTAACATAGGCACTCAGTTTGGATCTAGATCAAAAGCCATGTGACGCAAAATTTGACACTCATAGACATGTTTCTCAAATTAGAAAATGCTTAAAATTCAATTTTTATAAATAAAAGCAGACGTCAAACTTAAGCAGACGATACTTGTATTATGTTAATGACTTGTTAGTCTGATCTGGATCCTAAGTATCAGCACATTTCTTATCTTATCATGCTTAATTGTCGTCTGCTTCAAATGTATAGTCTGCTAAACACTAAACATTAATTTCTATGCTTTTGAAACAGAAGAAACGTTGAACACAAATGACAAACAGTTTGGATCCAGATCTTATCTGGATCCAAACTGTTTGCAAATATTAGGCAAGTCACGCTTATCATGATAAGGAATCAGACAGTACGGTCGCAGGTAAAGGGTTAATATACTTAAACTTTGCCCTTGTTTAAACCCTCACTGCTAAACCCGATTAATCTCGACTTTACAAACAGTTTGGAATTCAGGTCAGACACCAAGTTACTCGGCGTCTCCAGATTAGAATCTAAACACTTTTCCACTCGCATCGACATTTCTTCAAACAGAATACCTTATTAAACGCAAACGAACCGCAAACGCAAAGCAATAAATGTAGAAAATTACCCTTTGTATGTCAGCTCTAACTATTCATTTTAACGTGAGCGGCAAACAGTGTGAAGCAAGATCAGACGACGTCTCCAAACTGTTTGTAATGGAAATACTAGTTTTAGCGTAAACTCGTTTATTTGGAAAGAATAAAGTCTTCTCTAATATATTGTTCTATATTTTGTTCAGACGATTACAAGAAACACATCGGTCAATGACATATCCGGACAGCACGCCGCTCCTGTGGTCAAGCTCTTGACCATGTCCATCTGGTACATGAAGAACCAGCTGATGAGGACATTGAACATATCCGCTGCCACGTACAACGAGAACGATGTCCACTTCGTGCTGACCGTGCCCTCTATATGGAACAACAAGGCCAAGGCAGCCATGAGACTGGCCGCTCTTAATGTATGCATACTTTCTGCAACCCTTTATTATCTTTGCTTTCTACCATTTCCTTCATATTAACCCATTTGTACATGTGTACCCAGTGGATTCGTCCATGCTTATACATGTATATTAGATTTGTCCATTTTTTATATAAGAGGTGACTGGTCTAAATTTTCATTTTATGTTCTATTTTATATCGCAATTCCTAACAGTAAATAGTGTAGACTCTGGTTAGACGCCGCATCATGCGGCGTCTAATCAGAGTCTACACTGTTTGCCTATGTCCATATATGGGATCGTGGGCACAAATGGGTTAAAGCCTTTTGAAGTGACTACCTTCCCCTAGCTTATTACTCCATAAATACCCATTTAACCCATTTTCATTCCTCCTCTACAGAAAATAGTTCCTTTTGTACAGTCACAAAGGAGCGTCATAAAATATATCCTATAGCCTAGTAGATGATAGCAAAACGTGTTAAGACAATTACTTCCGCCATAGCCTGGTTACAGGCATATGAACCTATTCTTGTTTAGGCTACTGACACGAGATTGCTTTCAGCAACACACTCTCTTTAACACTGAAAATCACTAGATCTATTAAGGAAAGGTTCTAACGAAATTAAAGGAAACTAAAGGGCAATGCGACATAAATAGAACATTAGTTTTGAAATTAGTGTTAGCAATTAATCTTGATCTGCGCTTCTAAACGTTTCTTGATATATGTTTATTTCGGAAAAAGGCAATTTGCCTATCACACCACAAAACAGGAAACACATATATTACATGATCAACAGCAAATCAGTATCTGTACACACTAGATAAGTACATATAACTATTTACAGATCAAAAGCCAAGGGAGATAACCCAGTGATTTTAAATACATTCCGTTCTATTTGTTATCTCCCTTCAACTATAAATGCTCTTTAGACTAACTGAAAGTAAAGTAGAATACTCCTTAATACTCCTTAAGGTGCAGTCTGCTTTACTTTAAGTCCATCTCAAGTGGTCACCTGTTTTTAAAAAAGCTTAAAAGCTAGCTGAAAGTAAAGTAGAATGCACTGAAAGCTCATTCTGCTCAACTTTCAACCCACTTCAAGCAAAATTTGTTTGAAAAACCAGAAACAAGCTAAACAACTGTAGCTATTCCTTAGTATATACATCATAGATAATAAAGTGTTAGAAGCAATAGAGCTGTCTGAAAGTAAAGCAGAAAGCGCACTATGCTCATTCTGCTTTATTTTAATCCGCTTCATGTTATACTCTGTTTCAAGACTAGAAACGGGCTAAAATACAATCACTGTTCCGTAGTATATAAATCAAAATTGATGCAGTAGGTGAACGCTTAAGGCTGGCTGAAAGTGAAGCAGAATGCGCCTTAAGGTGATTTCCGATTTACTTTCGCCCCGCCTCAAGTGATAACCTGTTTTCAAAACAAGAGAAATGCTCTCATATTGATAAATACTTGTAATTTAAGGAGAGAAGGACAGTCTATCAATTCAAATAGTTAGTACTGTTCCTTATTTCAAACCCTTTGTAGATAAATAAGGCTAAGTTTCTTAAGGTACTTTCATTTTCAGATTTTAAAAGTTCAATGAATTTTAACATATTTGGACGTTTCCAATAATACTGCTGAATGTACATTTTTCTCAAATCGGAATATACAGGACACTCAAGTAAAAAGTGATATTCTAAATAATGATATCTGAGATGGCTTTCTAACAGTTTGCAATAAATACCCGGTATTTTATTGCAATCCTTCTTACGCCAAATTTACACGTCAACGTTTTACCCCATCTCCACGTTATTTATATCGCTTGCTTTTAAAATGCTACATATTAACTCATTATTTCAAAGTAAGATTTGAAGCAGTTTGACGATGAACTATGGATACACACGGGAGTCGCGCAGTTTAAATCCTGATTCTTTGATCCTTTACACTATTTAAACAGGTGGCTTTAGCAGTGCTGCCATTTCTCCGGATTTTTTCCGAAATCTTCGGATTTTTTTCTAGAACATACATGTGGTAGCTTAAAGCAGGCTGAAAGTAAATCAGAATGCGCCTTAAGGCATATGGGGTAAAGGTACGATTCGTAAAATCTCACTTGAAAATAGAAACTTTTAAAATCTTAGGATTTTTGATGTCAACTTATGGCAGCACTGCTTTAGTCGCCTATGGAGGTGAAAGGTTACGGCGTCGAGGAAATAATAACTTGCAACACATCTCCCTTGATATCTAGCAACGTGGGGTCATCAAAATCTAGATGAAAAAGTATGGATAAGTTCGCCCAATCGATGTCTATCTATCCAGTGCCAACTGTACATGTTACATTAGAAAATGGCAAGGCAATAGATTTGTCCTAAGTGTTCTCAATTATAATGTTGATTTTTTTCAAAGCTTGAAGTTATAGCCAGTCTCAAAACTGTTAGCCCCTCACATTTAAATAATCAGTCAGAACTGTAAACAAATCTGAATAAGGGGAGATCCTTTGAAAGCACAGAAAACAAAGCAAATACTGAAAATTGCAGACTCGGTTTAATTGAGTCTGTTCATGAGCAATACTGAAATGTGCAACAGTGCTCACGCCCCCTAGCACCGGCTTAAGCGGAATTCAACCTTCAACTGTAAATGCGCTGAATTCAATGATTCCAAAGGACCAGAAAGTATAACAACACTGAGAATGAAGTACGGGGCGACTTTTTACAGCCGCCACACAAGCACTTAACATCTGCTGTTGTGAATTATATAAATCTGAATAAGGGGAGATCCTTTGAAAGCACAGAAAACAAAGCAAATACTGAAAATTGCAGACTCGGTTTAATTGAGTCTGTTCATGAGCAATACTGAAATGTGCAACAGTGCTCACGCCCCCTAGCACCGGCTTAAAACCGCATTGTGCTTTTGAGAAACCTGCATAAAACGGTTGTTTGGGGTCCCATTTGAACTGCGTGGGACGTGATTCTTTCACAAAAACCGGTTTTATCTAAGCAATTCGCTTTTTAAATTTTATTTATAATATTTTTGTGCTAGCACCAATTAAAAAAACTCCCTTGTGAACGGAAAGAAGGACAACTCTGTAAATACAGGGCTCCAGATAACGGAAGTATTTCGAAAACTTAAATCTTTATTTCTGCTTTTAAACCCAATGGTGTCATACTCATTAAAAGTGTCTCGAATAGACGGTTTAATCAGTAGTAACACCATAGCACTCGGTGCTGAAATGAGTGAGAAAATGTTAGATTGGTTCAGATTACTCTCGCTTACATGTTTAGCTGGAACATCTGGATAACATTATTCTGCTGCACAGACGTCTGCTTCGACATTGTCGTCTGCAAAATGTGTTCAGTTTAGATTTATGCATTGTTTTAATTAAACAAACCTTAAGACGAGTGTCAAATAGTTTGGATCCAGATGAGACGCCACGTTACGCGGCGTCTTTTTAGATTCAAATAGTTTGTAAACTCCGTAAAGTAGGCACAGGGTTAAACACTATGAGATTCAATAACAACGTGTACATATCTTTCACTGTGGGTAAACGGTCAAATAAACTATAGAGAATGTATACCTTGAGCTTGCTGAAAATGACTGTTTCAGCCTTGTCCGCTCTCTAACTCAAACATTTATTTTTGGATCTTCACCAAACTTGCTACAAATGTTTATTAGTATAGAATCTAGGTCAGGTTCAATAACTAGCAAAATCGCCTAAGGCATGTCTGAGTTATTGCTGAAAAATGCTGAAACAGTCATTTTTCTATACATAAAGGGCAAAAACTCAGATATGCCACATGCGATTTTTGTAATAATCAAACTAAACCTAAATTTTATATACTTAAACATTTTCAGCAAGTTTAATGAATATCCGATAAAAACTGTATGTGTTAGAGTGCAAAAAGTGACTGAAACCGTCATTTTTCATTAATAAACAGGCAATAACTTAGATATACCTTATGCGCTTTTAGTAGTAATCATACTAAACCTTGATATTATATCAATTAATATTTTCAGCAAATTTGGTGAAGATCCAATAAAACGTATTTGTGTTAGAGAGCAAACCTTGCTGAAAACAGTCATTTTTTAATACATAAAGGGCAAAAACGTAGGTATGCCACATGCGATTTTAGTAATAATCAAACTAGACCTCAATTTTATATGAATAAATATTTTCAGCATGTTTGGTGAATATCCGATAAAAACTGTTTGTTTTAGAGTGCAAAAATGACTGAAACAGTCATTTTTTATAAATTAACAGGCAATGACTCAAAAACACCGTATGCGATTTTAGTAGTAATCAAACTAAACCTTGATTTTATATCAATGAACATTTTCAGCAAGTTTGTGGAAGATCGGATAAAAGATATTCGAGTTAGAGAGCGGACAAAAAAGTGTGATAGTCTAACTGACTGATGGATCGACCGTCGAAGGTAATTGCGGTTGCACACGGTGATGTTGACTCCGGCTGTATCACGTGATACTAAGCCGTGTGGTAAGGTTTATGGCAGACGCTCTATTTTCGGTTTGTTATGATTTTAAATCGCCCTTTTTGGTGATTTAGGTCCGTCTTCATCATTTCATAGATCAGTTTGGCCCATTAGAATGTTCAAACATTATTATTAACCGTTATTGTATTTCAGACATTATGAAAAGGTCTGAAAACACAATGGGACTTTAAGCGGAATTCAACCCTCAACTGTAAATGCACTGAAATCAATGATTCCAAAGGACCAGAAAGTATAACAACGTATAACAATACGTAATTTTCAACGTTTTAATGTAATGCGTTTGCCTTTAAACAGGAAAGAATGACGTCATCTCCACTGTAGTTATACTTTCCTCTGCAACACTAAGTATGGTCTGCAACTGTTCTAAATTTAGAATTTGCTCTACACTCTTTAAAAGTAGTAAACAAGTGTCAATCAGTCTGGATCATGATGAGTCGTCTAGTTTTTTATTTGGATCTAAACTGATCTGAAGACGCAACCACAGTTTTGCCGTTGGCTTGTGTAAAGTTACGATGACGATTATTTTTCAGGCCGACATCAAACCGGCCCAGCTGACCATCGCCCTCGATGCCGAATGTGCTTCGCTGTTTTACCAAGCTAACAACATTGACATGCAGGTGGCATTGCAAACCAAGGGGACCCAGTATGCCATGGTCAATATTGGCGGTAAGTATTGTCCTTGTACAGGAGAGGAAAACGTTATTCTTTCCCATTCAAACGATTAGCGAAACGCAAACGCAATGCAATATAGAAAATTGCAATTTCTTAAAATTTATCATGATTATTTTTTTTTATCTGAATAGCAAACAGTTTGGAGCCTCATCAGACGCCGGGTTACCCGGCATCTGATCTGGCTCCAAACTGTTAGCAAGGCATATATTAATCTTAGCATAAACTCGTTTATTGGAAAAAATAACGTCTTCTCCACGGTCCAGAATGAAATACGTTAGAATTTTTCATATATGAACAAAACGCAATTAAAATTCACCAGGTTAGAAGATGAATGTTTTCTGAAACTTTTGACGGTCTATTTTAATCTCAGTGGAAAACAGTTTGGAGCCTGATCAGACGCCGCGTCATTCGACGTCTGATATGTTTCCAAACCGATTGCAACAGACATTGCATTACAGTTGCAAGTTCAGTAAAACCTCTCTATAACGACCACTAAATTGTGTTACTTACTAGGAGTTTACGACAGGTGACTGCTTAAAGCAAATAGACAGTGCAACAGAAAGCTCATTTACATGTAGGAGATTTCTGTTTTACTGTCATCTTGCTTGAAGATGACACAGTTAATTTATCCTTCGTTGTAGTGGTCGTAATAGAAAGGTTTTACTGTAGTTGATGTTTACATGCGAATATGTTATCATTGTTCTGTCAGTCTGAGACTAAACTTGAATTAAAAGTTTCTAACACTTATCCTGCGGTGATGTCGTCTGCTTCGGAATTGTTGTCCGCAAAATTTGTTAAATTTAGATGTATACATTTTTACCTAAAGACGAGTGTCAAAAGGTTAGGATCCAGAGTGACGCCGCGTTACGCGGTGTCTGCTCTGGATCTAAACTGTTTGCAAACATCAATAAAGTCGAAACCAGCAGGCAAAGGGCTAATAGTAACCATTTCACTGCCAATGCCGATAAGTGGTCACCCTGTAGTCTGTGTCTACGTTGGTTAAGTTTTTTGGTTAAGCTTTTTGTAAGACTTTGTTTAGGTGTCGAGAAAATGCATATAACGTCTTTGTCCCTTGAGACATTGCTTTCATAGTTGGTTTATGTGTGTATATAGACAAGACCTTTAATTTAAGCGTAACCGTATCTAACATACAATGAAACCTCTCTATTACGACCACTAAATTGGGTCAAATATATGTCGTTTAAGACAGGTGACTGCTTAAAGCAATGTGAAAATGAAACAGAAAGCTCCTGTAGGAGCTTTCTGTTTCACTTTCACATTGCTCTAAGCTGTCACCTGTATTTTATACAGACAATTAACCCTCTTTTAAGTGGTCATGATAGAGAGGTTCTACTGTAGTTAGACCTCCAGCGTTCAAAAACAACAATTCCGAATTCCTACATGCGTTCGTTTTGTATAACGCAGCACAATGGTATACGAAAGTGATTTAATGATTTGTACACTATATTTTAGGTGGTACGGTGGACATTTCAATACACCAGTCCGTCGGTGATTGTTCAATAGAGAATCTTCACTACCCTTGTGGCGGAAACTGGGGAGGCAGCACTGTCGTGTCTTGTTTCCAATCATATCTTTGCCTGGTATTTGGCGCTCAGGTTATGGAGGAATATATAAAAACTTACAGTTCGGACTTCTTAAAAATGTTAAATGATTTTGACCTAAAGAGAAGAAATCTGATCACGAACATGAGGTTAGCTGTGAACCTGCCAAAGTCATTAACTCTTCTTGTAAGACAAAAACGCGGCTTCAAAAGTGACGAGAGTTTACGACGACACATTGCGACGTCAAAAATATTTGAAATGAGAAATGATGAATTAATAATTGAATCTCATACACTGAGGGGCATGTTTGATTACGGTTTGAATTGTTTAGGAGATGAGTTGGACTCGGTTTTCAAGAACAGCATGTTGAATAACATTAAGCACATCCTTGTAGTCGGAGGTCTAGCTGAAAGCAAAATTGTACAAGAGAGGCTATCGCAGATGTTGAAAAACAAATACGTTACGTTTCCGGGTCAAAGCGCACTGTCTGTGGCTAAGGGTGCAGTTCTATACGGAACAAATACAGAATTAGTCAGGACAAGAATTGCCAAACTCACATACGGTCTTCAACGAACGGAGCCATATGATGACGCCAAACATAAAGGTGGGGAGGTCAAGGACATCGGAGGGCGCAAAATGTGCACCAATGCGTTTCATATTTTGCTTAAAGGGGGAACAAAGGTGAAGAATAAACAAACATTTAGAGAAAAAGACAAGCCGCTAACGTCCGATCAAAAGGAGCAACTATTTGAAATATATACATCCAGTAAAACAGATGAAATACCAAACCTGACATCCGATCAGACAGTAAACAAGGAGGCGAGTTTTTCTATTCCGTTGCCTTTTGGCGTTCTTGTAGATGACAAAGAATTTGAGATGTGTTCCCGTTTTGGAGAAACAGAGGTTAGATTTGAGGTCAAATTCCTAAAAGGTCAGACAGAATGTTCAACACATTATTTGACGCTGGTGTGATCTCGACGGATGGCATTTTGAGTGAGCTTCAAGAATGAAATATCAAAACATAAATACAGAATTGCGTTTCAAACTGCCGAAATGACGGCCTAATTTTTCATGTTTAACCTATTATCAAATAAAGAGGCATCGTACGCTAAATAGCTTCACTTTACTATGTTATTACTATGAATATGCACAAAAATTAGTATTTGTATTCTAGCAGGTGTCAGCTTATATAGACTTAAAATAGACTTAAATTAAAGCAGAATGTGCCTTTTTACAATGTATTTACAACCCGCATGGAATGCTTATGGTCACCTGTCTTATAAACTAAAAACAGGCTATTGAGTAATGGGTTAATTCTAGGCATTCTTATCAATGTTCCTTTGTTATTTTGTTTAGTTGGATGTATTACTATCTATCCGTTTTTTTGTAGAAATTGAAACTGAGTGTACAACAGCTTTTATCCAGATCAAGACCCACAATTGCGGGTTTGGTGTTGCAAAAGTTATTTTTAAAAACTCGCCGCCTGTGTGCAAGTAGTTAATGAAGCTTCAGGGCTGCCATTTCTCCGGATTTTTCCTAAATCTTCGGAATTTTTTTCCAATACATGGTAGCTTAAAGCAGGCTGAAAGTACAGCAGAATGCGCCTTAAGGCGCATTCTGCATTACTTTCAACCTGCTTTAAGCATCACGTGTCTAAAAAACTAAAAACAGACTATGGGTAAAAGGTAAAATTCGGAAGATCGCGCTTGAAAAATTGAAAATTTGGAAATCTTAGGATTTTTTTAATCAATTTATGGCAGCCCTGAAGCTTTCAAGCTTATAACAAGATGCAAAGCAAGCTGAGTGCTTCAAAGGGGTGTTCTATTATTTTTTCACTTTAAATAAAGCTGCTACTTGTCCTTGGTAAGTCGATGCATGCTGATGTGAGTGGTTGGAATTTTACTTATTTGCACAAAATGTATGAGCGATGCAACGAACCAAATCGACGTACAGGACATTGCCAACATTACACAAGGATTTAAATATATTTGTAAACGCTATTTATATATTATTTAAGCCAAGATATGATGGTTAAAAAATGAAATGAAGTGTTTTTTGTGGCAATTTCTTTTTCGATACCCTCTAGGAAATGTCTTAAACCTACTGTCCAAAACCTATCTTTTTTGTTTTGGTTTGACAACCATTTGTTTAAATCGGAGACGAGTTCAGACCAGAAAAGATCGATGTTTAGTATATGGTCAAAGGGTCCATCAAACATTGAGTCTTACAGGAGACTTGTTGTACAACATATAAAGTTGTTTGCCGATCATTTAATAATGTTCTAAGGAATAATAGTTTTAAAAGTTTATATTATGAATGATTATTAGAAGTCCCGAACTATAGCGTCAGAGACATTCCTTCTTTGCCAAAGTTCTTGGGCTTACTTGTCATATGGAATCTTTTCTTTTTATTTGAATGAGATTATTCCCTCTGCCTAGAACTAAAGGTTTTGATCCCATGCGCTGAGTGCAACGAATGGGATTAGCCGCAATCATCTTCCTGAAATTGTCGACATTGCATCGCATCATGCCTCATCAATCATCATCGATATAAGACCTATTATGTGTCGCAGTGCCGTAAAACCCAACTCATCCATCCATCCAGAATTATAGAGGCTCGTGGTAATTACTAAATAACGAGGGCAACAAGCCTCGTAATTCAATATTATCAAGTTTAGTATTTAGGTTGTTAGACTTAACATATATTGATAAGAGGTCAAATGTTTGAGTTCTACTCCGATGCTGTTTATACACTATTCGATAAAACCTTTTTTATGTGCTTATGTTGTTAGACTCGACAGCACAGGGGTAAAAATCTAGTAAATGATTTGGTTGGGTATTACGGCACCGCGGCACATGAAATGGTCATATGGCGTCGAAAAAGTTACAAAAAAACCTAGTAAAAATGCCATTGAGTTAAAAAACGAGTTGTCTATATTTTATATCGATTGTATATTCCCTTGATTTTGATATATGCACACTTAAGGTAACTTGTATTCGAAACGATCGATGCTCCCCAAGAAACTACGCCATATCATTTCAGCATGTGAACGATGTTTTCTAAACACTGGGGTCCGTTTCATAAAACTTCGTACGACAAAAAAGGTCGTAAGTCAAAACTTTAAAAAATATTTAATTTCTAATTCTGTCTAGTGACATCTCTTTGGAATCGTCATTTCATGAATATTCCAAAAAGATGTCACAAGACATGATTAGATGGAGAAATAAATAATTATTAAGACTTTTATAATCTGACTTACGACAACATTTGTCGTACGAATTTTTATGAAACGGGCACCTGGTCTTCAAATTGAAAATTGCATCAACTTAATTCAATCTATGACACATAAACTATGGCTTATGAACAGTAAATCATACGTAATAAACTTATTATGGAAATAATTCAATACTAGAATATGAGTTATGATTATTTACTGTTGTGCCTCCTGATACAGTATGTCATTGATACTTGGCGTCTCAGTTAGTTACTTTAAGTCATTCAAGGGATACGTGTCGGACAGATGAATTGTGATGCACTTAACATAAAAGTGACATAGTAACTTTGTATATCAGAAAAGGGAAGCTAATTTATTTTGGACGAAGGTAGAAGTAAACTCCTTGTACACTGCACATTATGTTATCGTATACTAACACGACAAACAAAAGGTCCTGGATGCCCTGGTATCGCTCCACTGTTATAATGGAGCCTGATAGATTTACCTTTGAATTTCACTCGTATTCACAATATGCTAACTCTTCTTATTTTCTGACCATTAGTCATAAAGTATCTGTACGTATTCCTAGTCACAAAATTTGAAATTGACATGGTAAATAACTCTAGTATTTCAAAGCTCTTACAACTAGGTATACACAAACTGTATGCCTATTCGACCGAAAGTACGTGTGGAGTTCGCATCTGTGACAGTAATCTAAATTCATTCCAATTTGTAGGCTATAGAGTTAAAACAATATAGTAACCAAATAGAAACACCTCTAATACACAAAATGACATTCACTGTGTATCCTATAGATACATCAACTCTCGTATGTATTGTATGTATATAGCATATGTTAGGTCAAATCCCATAACAGGGAGCCTACATTATGACTATAATTGGTTAGATACAAATTCCCCTGGTCAGTTCGGAGTGTTAGGACATCCAGTGTATATAATATAGCTGGTGGTGAAGCAATTCTATTGAGTTGTTTAGCTACCAGTCTGTTGTTATGCACTGTGTGTCTTAGCTAGGCGCTGCTGCCGTATCCGACTGATTGGGGTAGTGGACTGTATAAGAGTGGTTTACTGCATACATATGAGTTATCCAGTACTTCATAGTCGTTTAAGTGTTTAAAATTGTTTATCTAAATCTGTCATAAAGTACCTTCCTTGCATATATAGATTGCTAGTTAATTAAACATTGACACTTTCAACATGCAGACAACACATTTTATTGACACATTTGACTTGCATACAACACATTTAAAAACATAACATATTCCATATATCATATATAAGTCACTACTTTGCCGGTTGGGTAAACCAGTATTGGTTTACAATCATACCAGTTTAAATTTTAAGACATTTTCGGTAATGAACCTATAAATTAAAACAACAAATTGAATTGATATTTTTAAGGGAGTTTAAGTATTGCCCAGGGGTCTGCAAAATAAAGTACACTCATATATTTTCATATATGAATATGATAACATTAAAAATTCCATTAGAAAATATTATTATATGATTTTGTTTTAAAAACAAAAAGATTTTCCGACCGTCCGCCCCTAATATTTTTGGGCGTGTAATAGGAAACACAGGTAATTTTTCATTTGGACTAATACAGCATATTCTAGTAAAGCTGTGTACATCAAGAGCAGGCATGGGGTAGTTGAAATTGATAGTTTAATTAATTAATAATTAATTATCATAAGTGAGTTAATTGGAAATAATTGTTAACTGAGCAATATTTCAATTACTTTAATTGTAATTTAATCATTACTTTTAAAAACGTGGGTACATGTAATTGTTAATTGAATTTCAATTACTTTTCAACTAATCGTGTAACATATGTACATGATTTGGAACAATAACATTCTGAACTCATATTGTAAACAAGATAAGCCTATTGATACAATTTCTAAGCTAGTTTATGTCAGTTTAGAAGATTGATTTTATCTTAGCTTAAACATTTGATTCAAAAACACTTCCAAACTGACATTATTGAAAACACATATAATAATGAAAAATAATAGATCAAAAGTTTAGTGGGATCTTCTCCATTTAGCCAATAATCTACTAGTATAAATGATAAAAAGGTGGTAATGCTTAAACAGCTTTTATTCTCAGATCAATAAAACAAAATTTATTAAAAAAAAGGTATTGAATGCATGCATGTTGTTGTTGTAGCTTCATTATGGATATACACACATCCTTATTAACTACAAAACATGCACCATGAGGAAAACTCCAATATTTTTAGCTAGCTCTTATTCTCAATTTGCAAAATCGAATTGCTTAAACCTTACCTGAGTTGCTCATTGACCAATTATACTTTGGAAATATACTATCCATTCATTTCACTTAAAAAGTCAGGTTGAATCCAGATCAAGTCACGCACTTGAAGGTCGCAACAGTTTAAATTCATTATTTATTTGTAAAAGTATTACACAGACATGCAAGTGTTTTCTTACAGACTACAGACGTCAACTTTGCTGTCGAAATTCACTAAGGCCAAGGGTGCATTGAGTTCAGGGACATTGCACAAACCTTACCTGTTTAAGAAAGGTGATAGTTGTACTCATTACACAAAGCTTTTTTTCACACATTTGGCACTGGGCAGTCTAAGTGACTCATTCAATGTTAATGTTGTCATCTGCTGATAATGTCAGGGATTCAAATAAGGGGATCATTTTGAAGACTAACATCTTTATGTCTGCTAAAAACCCTATGGTTAGACTTCGCATTGTAATTGTTTCGTTGAGATGATTATAATGAATAGTCTCGACATTGGATTTGGTTTAAACATAAACAGAAAAAATGGAAATAATTGGTTTACACCCTCTTATGTGTGGCCCTGCCAAGATGTGTCATATGCTTTGAAAAATAAACACATAAATTTTGACAATTTCATAACAAACCTTAGCTCGGCATAAATAGGTTTCTGCCTGTTCAGCTTTATAATAACCCAAAGTCTGATCTATATCCACACTAGTTTCATGATTCTACATAGCTGTGATTGACAGTGACATTTTTTAATGCATAGAATTGTGCTTAATATAAAATAGAGTAGACTCTTATCAGAGGGCACCTTAAAAATTCCTCCGATCTGGATCTATATTGTTGGCAAAGAATATAATAGAGCTGGAACGTAGTGCAACGATGAAAAGTAATTGTTAATTTAATTAATTAAGCAGGTGAAGTAATTTAATTTAATCATTACTTTTGGAAAAACATAGTAATTTAATTGGTAATTTAATTGAATTTTGTTCAATTAATTGGTAATTCAATTAATTACTTTGCTAAGTAATTGACCCCATGTCTGAATTCAAAAGGTAGATAACTATTGACACAATAATGTGATTTCTACTAAATTGCACTTTTTCATTGGAAAACTTATAGCCATATATAGGTTTACATAGTTTTTTCAAAATCCTCTAAAATGTGTAACACTAGAGCGTAAAAATTAATCAAAAAAGGCATTTTATTGGAAAGTTTATCAAGGACTGATTACTCTTGCCACAATTATCAGATTTAACAATAATGTACTATTTCAAAAACTTAAAGCTATTTTCATTGTGTACAATAGTATCACATCGTTTGAAAACTGTAGTTGCTAGAGTGTTATTCGACTGCAAAGCAGCCGATTATTTTACGGTTTTTCATTTTGTACATGTATGCGTTACTGCGGTATTATTGCAAATCTCCCCCAACCTGGAACAGTGTAAACCCTGATCAGAGAACTCCTATAGGAGCCCTCTGATCTGGAATTACAGTTTGCAAATGTAATGCGTATATTTCAAACAGGTCCTTGTTTTTGAAAAGCGTTAACAGTAATATCATAAGACAAAATTTAAATATTAACAGCCTTCGCGGGTATTACTATTTGAGTATTTCTTACTAATAAATTCTGTTAAATTAACAGAAATGAGCTGAGCGGAACAATCTCAGTATTTTCAGACCTGTCGTTAAGGGCAAAGAGCACATTTGGAATTGACATGTGACAGTTCTATCAATCATACGTGCAAATCAATGACAAAACGTGCATGAATGATACAAAATTCGCCCAGAGTTTCTACCATTACAGTCGAAACTACATAATTTGAACTTCCTTTAGTACAAACATGGTTTAAAATAAATGGAATGATAAAAATATATACAGTCGGACTTCGATATCTCAAAGTCGGTTTTGTCGAACACACCCATATTTCAAAGTTAAAACGTGGCATAGCCACGTTTTATCTTTGAAATATAGGTATGTTCGACTTAACAAAGCATGAAATAATGCAGTTCAAATGTCGAACTATCGGATAGTTCGATTTAAACGAGTTCAAGATATCGAAGTTCGACTGTACAATCTAAACAGGGGTGCCCTTGCATGCTTGATCATTAGTGCATTTGATTAACTGACCTAAACGCACAATAATTACCATGGTAACATTTTAGGTAAATGCCACAATGCTGTACGAATCAAAATGCATGAATATGCTACATGGATATTCTCGGCTGCAATGTCTCGAAACATCTGCATCAGCTTCACATTGAAATCACTTCGGAAGGGGGGGGGGGGGGGGGGTAATTGCTGACTACTTATGTCAACAGCATATGTGTGGTGTTTAGCAAATACTTTCATTGATAACAAGGGCCTCATCAAAAATGTATCTGGTGAATAGGTGCAGTGGAGAAAACGTTATTCTTTCCCGTTTAAAAGCAAACGAAACGCAAAAGCAAATTGCTAAAATGTAAGTAATTACCGTTTTTTGACATTTCTTATTATTGATTTTTTTAATCTTAGTGGGACACATGTTGGAGCCTGATCAGACACCGGGGGACACGGCGTCTGAGTTTGCTCCAAAAGGTTTGCAATGGAAATAATATTTATAACGTTAATACGTTTATTGGGAAAGACTAACGTTTTCTCCACTGTATTTGCTACCCGTTTCAAGTAGAACATCCCATTAGCTCTACTCGCATTCCAATCCTAGTGTCCCATGTCTGTGGGTAGACTCTTACACACTTTGCCAATATCGCCGGGTTGATTAAATTGCCCACATGGCCAGAGATGTCGTTGTTTCCCGCAAATGTCTGTAAAAGATTAAACGTTTAAGCACCAAACGTGAACTCATCTATCCATGTACCTTATGCTTATAAAGCATTTGATAAAAGTCTGAGATCTTTCTGAAACGTTCGATTGATTGGATGTTAGCAATCTGCTCAAATCGGACCAATCAAAAGCTTTAGAACGATTTCGACTCATCTCAAAGGCGTTATATAAGCTATAGCCCCATGTTGAAGTCAATCAACCATCCACCAGGTATATATATTAGGTAGATAGGGTGCCATTTATCATTTATTCTATATACTAATGTTATTGGCCAACCGTTTACCCAATATGATATTATTGTAAAGAACGCTCGATGTCAGGTATGCTGCAATAGTATCCTATAATTCCATAACAAACATAAATCAAAGATTCCTGTCAGTGAACTCGTTAAAATTGATAAAATGCATAAATTTCTGATTTGATCGTAAAGAGCATTTGTACCCTGTTTGTCCATTGTACCCTGTTGGCGCATACTATTCGTTTGTGTTTAATTGACTTGAAACCGAGCCATAACGCTCTGTATAACTTGACAATACCTCGACATTGTTTACGCCTTTCCCTAACCTGAGTGACACACGGTTTTAAGTCTGATTAGACGCAGTTTAACCTTTACTTGTCTTTAGATTATGACTCTAAATCTTTTGCGGCAGATATACAGTAAAACCTCGCTATTACGAACACTAAAACGAAGGCTAATTGATTGTATAATAGACAGGTGACAGCTTAAAGCAAGGTGACAGTGAAACAGAAAGCTCCTTTAGGAGCTTTCTGTTTCACTGCCACCTTGCTTTAAGCGGTCACCTATCGTAAACACCATAAGAATTAACATAATTTAGTGGTCGTTATAGAGAGGTTTTACTGTAATGTTTAACAACATTAGTAAATACGTCTATTTGGAACTACAGTTGTATCCATTTAATAAAAAATTGTCCAAAAAAAATGTTTGGAAGCTAAGAGTCAGTCTGAAGGCTTTATGAAACTGTATATTGACTGACTGACAATGCTGTAAAATAAGTACATATACCAGGGTTCTCCAAAATAACTATTATGTCTCATAAATTGCTCTCTTTTCCGTCAAATAAGCATGGATAAGTTCTAACAATTGTCTAAGTGCGAGGGTTCTCCACAATAATGATTTTGTTTCATACATTTCCCTCTTTACCGTCAATTTAGCATGGACAAAAAGATATGATACATTAGGATAAACGTTGTTCCTTTCCGTTCGGAAGAAACCGAACACAAACCACAATACATTGAAACTTTGAGAAATAACACTTGTTGAAAGCATTTACACTTGATTTTTAACTAAATGTCAAACAGTTTATTAGACTGATCAAACACCGAGGCACCCCATAGCTTATCTTATAAGACAATTCAAGAAACTCACACGAAATAGACACGGGTTTGTCGGAATGATATAAAGATGTAACACTACAATCTAGATAGGCTAAAGTATATAAATTCAGTGAATCACACTATAACTTGAAAGCCAATATGACAATATATTTTTGTAAACAGCTGATACATTTACATTACCAATGTATACATGCAATATTGTGTGTTGCATGTAGAGCGTTTGACATAGCACAATTACGCCTTCTTATGTCTGATACGGTTTTAAAAACGTTAAACAGTGCTTCCTCTCCACAACGACACCCAATGGGAAATAAAAATATGTTCGTTGTTCGGAGGGAGTCGTTATAGGGAGGGAGTCGTTATAGGGAGAGAATTTGACTTGTATTAGCAAACAGCTTGAATCCGGATCAGACGCCGCGTCACGCAGCGTCTGATCCGTATTCAAGTTGTGTGTCACTACTCATTAAGATGTTTTCTGTCAAAATGTCCATTATGTAACTTTTAAGAAAATAGCAGAGGACAATTTTAAGAAGACGGCATTGCAGTCGTGAATGGAATGGATATAACTGTCCTTTTCAAGGAACTGTGCCAAGAGTAGTTGTAAGGAGGGAGTCGTTGTTGGGAGGGCCGTTGTAGGGAGGGAGCACTGCATTTCTCAACACACGCGCCTTTGCTAAAGGAACTATAGTCAAACTACGGTACTTCGAACTCGCTTGAAATGATTTTCAACTATTCCATAAGTTTAATTTCGATAACTCGGTCTCGTTCATGTCGAACATACCCGTTTTTTAAAGTTTAAATGTGGCTAAGCTACGATTTAACTTTGATAATTGGTATGTTCGAACTAAAGCGATCTCGAATTATCGAGCTTCGACTGTTTGACAATTGCAAACAGCAAACAGCAACACTGTTTTCCCCTCAGATTGAATCAAACGTCGTCCTTTTTAACAATTAATTTCTGTTTGAACAAAACTGAATACTCCATGTGCTTGCATAGGCATATAATCATATAAATTATACAAATCAATCAGGAATAAATGTCTGTTTTTATCTAAGGTTTTGATGCTAGACTGTTTTACTTCGAAAATCATTCATATTGGTGTCGAACTGTAACACAGCGTCTGATCTGGATCAAAACTGTTTGTATAGGTTAGTAATGTCGAGAGTGGCACTGCCGGATCTTTATCAAATACATGTAACATAAATAAATTGTTTATGCGTGTTCTTTACCTGGTTATATTCGCCGAAGTTTTGACAGTCAGCACTATAGTGGATCTTGTACGACGTTACCCACGAGTTGACGAAATTGAAGTTCATTGCACAACCCTGGGTGATAATCTCTTTGACAATCTTTATATTTTCAAACTCGTACTGAAGTATATCAATTAATTGATCTCTGAAGTTTCAAAAAGACATTTACAATTTCTACTTACAAGTTGTTTTTACAATATATGCCTAATTATAAGCAAGGCATACACTGATTAGAGGGCTGATGTACGGGATAGATTTATGATCTGGGTCTACTCTGGTTGCATATGGTAAGTGTACCTCTAACATATACGCTATTCTGTAAGCAAGCGCAAACATATGTCATTAAGATTTAGTTCGTTAATGAATCGCAATGGACAATATACTCAGGACAAGCTTTTACAATAATTGAAGTCAAAGGTCAACGTCAAAGTTTCAGGGTACATGGAAATGTTGTGTGATACTCTGCCATCTTAAAACATACTCTCATAACTAAATTGGTATTATTAGCTAATAGGGTATAGGAAATGGTCAAAATAATTGTTTTGTTTAATTGAAGTCTAGGGTACACGTCACACTGACCGTAAACAGTATGAGACAATTTCAATCGCAAGCCATACTCTCGTACACAATTCATTATCGCTACCTCATATGGTTTAGAAAAAGTGTTCTGGGTGTATTTTTATGTAGTTGAAGGTTAAATGCGCAGTGTGCATAAAATGAGATGTCGCACTAAAACAGCCAAAGATGTACTTTCACCCCAAATGTTGTATATATCTAGCATATATATGGCTTTGGAAAAATGCTCAGGGCAATATGGATTTTTTCGTAAAAATACATTTAAATGGTATGAGGCCGTAAGCAGTTTTCAGGCGTGACATTCTCACACGGTTTCGTTCGCATCCCTAGCTCATATGGTATTAAACAATTTGGGATCCGGACAAAAGGTACACGGACGGCCAGACGAACATACTAACATTTAAATCACTAACTGCTCCCACCTATGGGTTTTGGACATGTTTTATTTTTCCTGAGGACTGTAAACAACATTCGGTATTCGAAGTCAGTAACAGAAATATTTGAACAAATATCTTAATTTCAGTTTTTAACTCAGACAGTCATACCTGCAAGTACATAAAATACTGTTTAAAGCCAGATAAAGGCTAAGCTTAAACAGTTTGTAAACTCTGGTGTATCCCTTCCGGAATCTACGATAAGCGACATGACAAAATGTCACGGAATACGCCCCTCTCCAGCGAAGTGGGTAAGCTTTACCTTTTGTATACAAACACTTGTAAGATACGGTCCAGTACACTTTAACAAAATAATTTGCTTTCAGTTCACCAAATATCTTTCGATTCTGAAGCAAGATCTGTCTGAAACAAGCTTCTATCACTGGCATCGCCTACTGACACGTCATGTAAGTGTGATATAAAACTGTTCCAGCGACAACTGTAGATAAGATCTGCTAACACAGCCCTTACTATCACTCGCAGCCAGAATATATTAATGTACCCCAAGTGTCTGTTAATGAAACATAAACTATAAAACACAACATAATGCGATTTATGTGGCATTGCCCACTTAGGCTTAAGATCCACACAGTACCGAAACTGTGTGGAAAATAGAAGACAAATACGTAATGTATGTACTTTGTTAATGGGCATTTTATTTGAAATGCCATAAACTTAAGATCAATGTTATAGAAAGTAAATATCTAATTTCCATATCTGGGCGACACAACAACCGCCCAGCAGAATAACAACAAAACAACATGGTAACATGAACGTAAAATATCAAAATAAGACATGAAACAAGAAAGAGGAGGAGGATGGGAGGTGGCGGTTTGTAACGAAAATCAGGTCGACATCTTAGACACTTTCCGATATAAAGAAACATGGCTATGTTGCTCTGTGATTGGTTTAAAAACGGTGACCTTACTTCCCATTGGTCACACCCCACCATCTCTCTCTCCTGACTGGTTTCTTATCTTATTACTACATAACCTTATACTTGACTGGTAACTGCCGGAATCATGCAAATGGTATTGAGTGGCAATTACTGAAATGGTGACAAATACACATAAATCCTTTTATGTTGGCATAGAATTGATTTCTACAAACTTGAATGGTGTATGACTAGCTGCTTATTTTTATAATGTCACTGTATGACCAGTCGTGGTTTAACTGTACGTTAGATGCGGTTTAGATCTGATTTACCCTATACTATCTTAGACGTCTTTTGTTTGGTATAAGGTAACCCAAGTGAACTTTACTCCTTTTTTAGCTTTTATAAAATTAGCCGTATTTCCACATCACTTCTCACAGATTTTGTTCAGCTTTCAGATAACATTCCTGTTATCTACAGTATCTTAAGCACAATAAACATACACAGTCTTTAGTAAACCTTTCAGCTATCCAATGCATAATGTAAAAACTGTCCACATTCTTTTTCAGAACGGTCAATGTCACCTTAGCGCATCCATGTATTCTAGCCACACATGGCACATATAAAATCAAACAATTTCAGGGCTGCCATTTTTTTACATAAGAGTTCATATATTGATATAAACAGACTAAGAGAAACCCCTCCCTCATATCGTAAAATGAAAGAAGAATTTGTAAAACATACTACAATTGCTCGGTACGTCTAAATAGAGTCAGGTAGAGTAAGGAAGTGTTAGGGAGTGTTGAATTCAAAGACGATGGTGCTAATTTGAGTTAAAATGCATATATCAAATTCTAAACTCAAATATCTTGGTTTTGATCTGTTTCAGTTATATTCCCATGCAGGCTTTCCCCGGTTTTATCGAGTCAGTTAGAGTCAGGTGGTGTAATAAGGGGTATGTTTGGGTGTTTTCATTATTTCAACAACTGCAGTGAAGGCAGTAGAATACAAAATATAGATTAAAGAACAAATGCACATTCAAAACACAAACAAACATTTTGATTCACGTGTGGGTGTAGTAAAAGGGGCTTCAACTCGCTTTATAATTATGAAGGACACTTAAAGACATCTCCTGACGACCTTTTGGTCATAATGTCTTGCCTTGCAATAACATATTCGGTCCCATATCCGATTTATATGGCTCTCTTTTCACACAGGAGTTGTGCGTTCAAAAACACTTCTCGTGAAATTATATAATTGTACCTACAAAGCGAGAAAACACAAATGGCCACATTCACAATACATATGATACATTATGGAGTTACACGGAAACATGGAAATTCGTTCAATATTAAGATATCATAAGATAAAAAAGATTGTAATAATTAGTTTGTAAAATCTACTTTAAAATGAGTCAAATGATAAAAGACCAATTGCATGATTAAAAGAAGTGTTTGTTGTTTTGATTTTTTTCTTCATGTTTCAGTGAAGAGCCGGAGAGCAGTTCATATATCGTAGAACGAAATGTTTTATATGATACTCGCCGTGTTGTTTGGCTGAGTATTGTATATTCCATGGGTGAGTTTCACCCTTAATTTATAAATGTAAGATAAAAAAAAAAGAATGTCCCAGAAATGTACCACAGGCCCTCAGCCAACTTGTTTCAAACGAATTGGGCAATCCCTACCATCAAGATAAACCAGACAGGCACAAGGTTATCGGTACAATTCCATAGTTCCCATTTAGGCACACAGTATTTTTTTTATACCAGATTTATAAATAGCGCTCTTTTCACACAGGGGTTGTGCGTCCAAAGGCGCTTCACATGGAATTAAACAAATTTATCTACAAAGCGAGAAAAGACATATAACTACATTCAGATCTAAACATGAACATGACACCTCATGGATTTGAATGGAAACAAATTCCGAACAAGGGAAATTATTTCAATGTACGTAGTTACCAAGATTATATAAAATTATTTATCATTTTGGGAAATATACGTCACTATGACCAGTATATAGAAGCAAACATGTTTAAAAAGTAGACATTGGGATAACTCATGTCATATCTCAACTGTCAATCATTCCACATAGCCCCAGCATACAACTGGTCATGTGATTACTGATAGTTTGTAAAATCAACTTTAAATGAGTCAAATATTTAAAACGTCAATGGAATGATTGAAAATGGTGACAGCTGTCCAAGTTTAAATAGTGTGTTTTCAGACGTTTTCGAAGTCTGCAACTCAGCTCGCATCTCTGTTGTCAATAGAAAATTGGACCGGGCTATGCGAAAAGGTGCTATTCAATACAAGATACCATATCTGAACCCAGTCCAAAAGGTTTGACACTCATCAGAATATTATATGGTGTGTAATATCTGGTAAATAACGAGTATATTGCATGGATGTTCCTTGCCTTTATTTTATAGTTTAATTGATATGAACACTTAACACCACGAACTTGTTTCATAACAGCTAGTCATACAGTTATTTATGATAATTCTCAGTTAGTTATATTGCAGCTAGTCATGCAGGCAGTGAAATTTGATCAGATTTATATATGACGAAGTTTTCGTGTAAAATTCAAATTTTCAAAGTACATTATACTTTTCATGTAGAGATTTCATTAATTTTGCTATTTCCATCATATGTGGTGTGGAACAACTTCAATGTACAGAATTTACGATACTTGTTTGAAACACCTGTTGTTTTCACTTTAAAGACAGCGAGGATCATGTAAAAGATTTGATGTTTATTTATCACAATATTGTAGAAATAGGTGTGTTGAATGTTTTAAGCTGTACCATCATCGTAAAGTGTATATTTTATATAAGCTAGCGTGTTAAATTATTGCAAAGTTACTCGTGAAAGTGGTCTGCATCGGTAAAAAAAATATCGGTAAATATCTCACTTCGCTGATTGCAGCTTCCGGAAGGGATACGCCAGAGATTACATACTGTCGCTTTTTATCTTTTCATATTCTCACTGTGAACTATGTGCTGTTCTGTTTAATTCTGCTTAATTTGTGAATTTGCCAAATGCGTTTAAATGAGTTTAAACGGGACATTATAATGTGTGCCCGTCTATTTTTCTCATTTTTAGCTCACGTGGCACGTAGTGCCAAGGTGAGCTATTTTGATCGTCCTGTGTCCTGTGTCCGTCGTCGTCCGTCGTCCGTTCGTCGTCAACAATTTCTTTAAACGACATCAACTCCAAAACTACTGGATGGATTTCAACCAAACTTAGCCTGAATTATCCTTATTTAGTCCTCTTTCAAATGTGTTCAAACAGTTCCGGTCCGTTGCATATCTAGGTCACAGGAGCTAAAATTAGATCGTTTCAATGAACACTTCAAATATCTTCTTGACAAAAACCATAAGGGCCAGAGCTTAAATATTTGGCACATGTCATCATTTATAGGTCCTGTATCAAGATTGTTCAAAACTGGCCCGCCCCGGGGGGTCACCGTTTTACATAGAGTTATATTGTGAAATCTTCAATCATCTTCTATTCTGAAACTAACATGGCCAGAGCTTTGATATTTTGCATGATAACACTTCTAGAGGCCCTCTACAAATATTGTTCAAAAGGATTCGGTCCATTGCATATCTAGGTCAAAGGAGCTAAAATAGAATTTTTCGTTTAAAACTTAAAAAAATTTATTGTAAAAAACCATAATACCCTGAGGTTAGATATTCTGCACATAGCCTTGTCTACAGGTCTTCTATTACAGTTTTTCCCCTGGGGTCAGAATTGGCCCCACCCTGGGGGTAACCTTTTTACAAAGAGTTATATAGTGAAATGTTCAAACATCTTTTTCTCTGAAACCAATATGGCCAGAGCATTGATATTTGGCATGTTGTAACTTCCAGAGGTCCTATACATATAGTGTTGATTTGGTTAGGGTCTGTTGCATATCTGGGTCACCGGACCTAAAAATATGCATTTTCAATGAAAACTTCAAAAATCTTCTTGTTTGAATTTCCTTGACCCCGCTTAGTGTCACCATGGTCAGGTGAGCGATCAAGGGCCAATCTGGCCCTCTTGTTACATGATGTTGCAGTGTAAATGTGTCTTGTTTGTTTAAACACAATTACAGTACCAAGTTTACCACCTCCGATCTAATCAAATAGAATACATGTAAATAATTTTATCGTAGTGCCAAGGTGCCAATGTCAACACACGCCCAGTGCAATGTACAGTATAATCCCGTATTCATATTTCATGGCTTTAATTTTGAAATACGAGATTTTTCCAGATACAGAAATTCATCATTAGCTCCATTTGATCAACGTGTTCGAGACAGCGAAGTTCGACTTATGTCATTCGACATCTATGTCCGTTAATCAAAGCAAGCAGGTTTCTGACATAACCAGGTTTCGGTTAAGCAATGCTATACTATATTAACCCATTCACTGACTTACCTCGAGTATAATAGTAAATTTGCAAACAGTTTGGATCCTGATCAAACGCCGCTCATTTAACATTTCTTAAGTCAAAATACCTAACATTAAAATTTGAGAAATAAAAGCAGACGACAATTGTTTCAAATTGATAACGTCATGGCAGTGAAGGGTTACCATTTGCAATTGTTTTGAACTAAACTGAATGTAAAAATGACGCCCGAGTTTAGGATCTCAAGATACCTTAGGTCATTTTACGTATCGAGGGGTATTCGGAATTTAAAGTAAATTATTTGAATGATGCTTTGGCCTTTATTACCATGACTTATGCATGCCTCCAGGTAAAAGTCATAAAAACTAAACATTTCCAACAATGTCTCCACTATTTCTCCACCAAACCCTATGGTGTGACTACTCATTAGAAGCGTTTCTTTAACCCATTACCCCATAAATACGCCTTTTTACGCCTTTTAGTTATTCTTCCACTACAGAAAATATTTCCAATTTAAACAGTCATCAATATGCAGTGTAATGTATAATGTCTATATTCTACAAGATGAAAACTTAAAGCTGGTTGAAAGTAAAGCAGAATGTGCCTTAAGGCACATTCTGCTTTACTTTCAGCCTGCTTTAAGTGGTCACCTTTTTACAAAAATAGAAACAGGCTATGGGGTAATGGGTTAAAGAGACTATTCTAATGAGTAGAATTAAACAATAAAGTATGGTTGAATAATTTGCGTTTTAGTATTTATTTCAATTGTCTGTCATTAACTAGTGCGTTGCTTACCTGTATGTATTGTTGTAAGTTCAAGTTTGCTGCTAGCCAAGCCCTAGCGTTGTCTAGTCTACCATACGATGGAGTAAAGCCGAACAACGTTGAGGAAGCAGTGATCTTATTATCACTGATACCGGACGTGCCTGTCACCAAGGCTATAGGTTTTGTACAGACTATACACCGGGAAGTGGAAGAAAAAATCAGTTTACTACAGGGCTGCCATAAGTTGACATGAAAAATCCAAAATTCCAAATTTGCATTTTTCAAGTGCGATTTTACGAATCGTACCTTTACCCCATAGCCTATTTCTAGTTTTGTTGACATATGACTACATAAAGTAGGCTGGAAGTACAGCAGATCGCGCCTTAACCCCTTTCCCCATAGAAGCGACTTTTAGCGTATTTAATTTATTCCTCCGCTGAAGAAAATAGTTCAAATTTATACCCTCATGAACAATTACCATAACAAATATTTTATTTAGCCCAGCAAGTTATAGCTTAAAGCAGGCTGAAAGTAAAGCAGAATGTGCCTTAAGGCACATTCTGCTTTACTTTCAACCTGCTTTAATTGGTCACCTGTCTTCAAAACTAGAAACAGGCTATGAGGTAAAGGGTTAAGACGCATTCTGCTTTACTTTCAGCCCTCCTTAAGCTATCATGTATTGGAAAAAATCGAAGACTAAGGAAAATTCCGGAGAAATGGCAGCCCTGTTACTATGATTAGTGTAAACGACAAACAGCTTTATCCTTAACCTTTTCATGATCAAATTTATCGTGAGGGTTTTACCCCTTCATCGCCATAGTGTCGTTCACTTCAAAATTGTCTGCAATAATGTCGTTTCAAAATTAGATTTAAGGCAGTATAATTGACGTTATTCAAAACAAGTGACAAGCAGTATTGATCATGATCAGAAGCCGTGGACGCGGCGTCTGATTAGGATCAAAACTATTTGTAAATGCTCTTTATGACGTCAATGAGAGTGAACGAGTAAAATGGAACGTTCTGAAAACAGCACACATTCTCTATTCGAATTTAACAGTCTACTTTCTCACCAATCCTTAACACAATAAACCCTGAAACTTCCAATGGACAATTCAAATTTCCAATAACGGCTGGTCCATTTTAGACTATTTAGGGTGTTTTTTTAAATAAATTGCAAGTAGCAGATCCCCGGCCATCGCAGAATTCGTACGGTCACCGTGTGTTGCGCTCACATTTGCTGCGGCTGCCGCGCGGGGAGTTTTTATTGTTTGGGTTTAAAAAACCGGCGGCCACCGCACGGCCGCCGTGCGGTCGCTGTACGGCCACCATACGGCGCCTCTTGAGTTCCGGTGGTCGCACGGTGGCTTTACGGCCGCTGTTCGGCAACCGCAGAACCATTCTGCGGCGTGTTTTCTACGGCCGCCGTAGAAATGAAAAACTGTTATAACTCCGCTTCATAATTCTACGGCGAGCTCTACTGCCTATAAAGTATAAGGATGTGCCGCGCGGCCGCCGTAGGATCTCTTCAGCCGCCTCAAGATTCTCCCGATTTCACATTTTCTGCGACTGCCGTTCTGCCGTCGTAGAACAAATGTGAGCGCACTATTACAGCAGATATTACGGAATTTGTCGATCATTGTCAGTCGTTTATTTCGCTTAAACGCCGAAACATTTCAGTTCATTTAATAAATGGTCGCTTTAAGGGTGTATCAAACCCATAAGCGAGTTGACTCCGACTGATACAGAATAAACTGTCTGAACCGTTACCTGGTTAAGCCAAAAACTTGCTTTATCTGACAATGATTTTCGGACCCGAATGTTGAATGGTCCTCGCTATCTCGACCACGTATAAGTCGATCTAACCCGTAGTTCTATTGGAGAATTTATCTCGAGCTCGCTTAAGAGGAACATTTTCGTATTGCAAGGTCGGTGCGTAAGGATTGAGCAATACGTTAATTCAGATGATGTAATTGTTATCTTTAGCATTACGCTGATGGGAGTCAGTTTTATTGATCAAGTATCATTGCCAAGTTTTGTTTAACTCATTCATCCCTGAAACCTTTTTGGACAATGCCAATTTCAAAAATTAATATTCTCCATTTGTGACTTATTAGAGATGATTTTGATAATATATTTCAAAATGGCAAACAGTATATAGACCTTGATAAGAGGGCTCGTTAAGGATCCCTCTGATCAGGGTCTTCATTGTTTGCACGGGACAAGTGTAATATTATCAGCTACACTGTTTGTAAATGACGAGTATACTCGTCTCTAGGGTTGGATATGTTAACTCATGTCAAGAGAAAATTGCGAAAGGAATTTTCAAACACTATATATTCAGTTTTCTAGTATAAATTCAGAATGTATCCATTGTAAAACAAAATGTTATCAAACGGGAAAACAATGAAAAGAACACTCAGTCTGGTAGCACTTTCTTATCAGTGCCAGGCATTTTCTGATATAGTGCATCTCAATTACTGAAATTCAAACATAAATTGAAGCATATGTTTGAACATCTGCTGTTTCCTTGATTCTCTTTGGCAAGATTATTAATTATGGTAAATAGCGGAGTGGTATATGACACCGACGTTGTTTGAATGATTGACTTCAAAATAAACTCCAATTACATACCTATGTGTAACACACATTCTACACTGTCCCATTCACCGCTGCTCTGACATGTCACATCGCCAGTCAGACTACCCGCTAACAAAACGCCGTTCAGTTTTACAGAATAAAGTGCATCACATGTGTACGTACGAACAGATCCTTCATGGACAGTGCCTGGTTCTACTAGTCCGTGTTCTACTGCTGGAGGATTGCCACAACCTTTAAAATTCACTTTGTAAATATAGCGCTAAGCTTCTTAGAAATAATAACAAAACTAGAAAAAGGTGATGGGGTAAAGGTACGATTCCTTAAATCGCACTTGAAAAAAGGAAATTTGGAAATCTTAGGATTGTTCATGTCAACTTATGGCAGCCCTGTATCAATAAGTGTGTTTATGGTGTGCGTATGGCTATAGATAAGTATGAAATCATATGAGTAATATATTTTTAACAGGGCCTTACAAAATTAGATTCTATCTTTTGAAAAGTGACGTTTATCTAAACAGTCTTGATAAGGAATAACCAGTTGAAGTGTTCGTGTGAAAATTGTTTATACATAACGACACAGTGAAAGGTAAAACATACTTTTCAAGCATTCTGCACTCACTGTTGACCACTGTCCAGTGCTAGTACAGGTAGTTGTTATAGTACTTGTGCCTGTGTTGGTTATATAGCCGTTGAAACAGGTATATATGCGTTCTGCACCGTCGAGAGTGTCTCCAAGATTGAGTGTAGCATTGTTCATTTCGCTAGGGTCAGAACAATCTGTAATAATACACTTCACGATTTGACAAATGCTTAAAACAAAGTATGTTTATTTAATTATATTTATCAACGCTCAATTTAACAAACGTTTCATAAATTAATACTCGGAATCATAAAACAGTGGTACAGTAAATCTGCAATCAGTTTAGATTGTCAGTGTTAAAGGAATGTGGCTACTTAAAGAAAGATAAAGGCCAAAAAGGTAGCTCGTACCAATCATTCTGGTTGACTAATAAACTGTAACTTTTCTGTAATTTGTGAAACGCATTACAGTGGAGAATCTGTTATTCTTTCCCGTTTAAACGCAAACGTACGCAAACGCAAAGCACTAAAACGTAGAAAAGTACAACTTTTGGACAATTCTGATAGTTCATGTTTATCTTGGTGGCAAACAGTTTGGAGCCTGATCAGACGCCGGGTTACCCGGCGTCTGATCTGGCTCCAAACTGTTCGTACTGTAAATAATAGTTTTAGCGTAAACGCGTTTATTGGGAAAGAATAGCAGATTCTCCACTGTAAAACTCATTCAAATATCGACACGTTCCTTTTACAATATCGAGTCTCAGTTTCACTGGCCATGAATATGATAATCAAGTGTTAACAAACCCTTTAACCATTTCACTCTCAATAACGCCATAAAGCGCGTTAGCAAACAGTTTGAGTCCTGGTCAGACGCCGCGTAACGCAGGATCTGATCAAAACAAAACTGTTTGACACTCTTATCGATATTTATTAAGTCATACAAACTTAAATCTTACTTTGAAACGTGTATTGCAGAGAATAATACTGAAGCAGACGACAATTAAGCGGTGAGGGGTAAAAATCGTTCGAATCAATTTATCATGAAAGGGTTAATAACATCATAACAAGGTGGTTTATTATTTCTGATGTGAGAATTAAATATGGCAAGAAGCATTTAGACGTTATAAAATTTCTTCAAAATACCAAATTATTTTTCTACTTAATGCAGTTTTGCGTTCAATTTTTCTGCCAAACGACAAAACTATTTCAAAACTGACGATCTGTTAACTAACGGGTATTTAAAAATTAGTGTTAGTCCATAAACAGTGGAAAAGACGTGATTCTTACCCGTTTCAAGGAAACAAAACACAAACACAATTCATTAGAATGTAGAATATAGAAAACGTTTGAACATGCTAACGGTTATTTTCAGTCAGAGAGGCAAACAGTATGGAGGCCGGCACTATGGACGAATATATTAATTCTAAAGTTATTTTCTAATCGCATATCCAAATAAGTTTAAACTTACATGAAAGTTTGGGCACTCCGTTGGAGTGCCTTCTTCAGACTGTGAAATTGACCGTTGGAGGATGACGTCATAAGCTTTGTTTACCACTAGACATTTTTCCCGTAGCAAACAGAGACCGGTAGATAGGGCCCATTTTATATCCCTCTTCGTCCCTGTTCATGCCTCTGTCCTCCTGTACGATGCATGGAAATTCTCTTAACCTCCTCAGAAATGTGTTATTCTCTCTGTCTATCACTTTGACACCCTCCCAGTCTAAAACATAGTTGTGTCTCGCAATGTGATTTTTTTGTCACAGCACTTGCATGTTCTGTAGACTGGGATGCCTTGTGTTCTGATCTTGTGAACATTTGTGGACTATTATCTGAGTCTTTTTTATGTTCCTTTATCCTGGTTTCGAGCTTTCGTCTCACCGATGTATGCCGCAATGCAGTTTTTGCACGTTAGGCGATAAACACATCCACATACTTCTAGGTTTTTGTTATAGACTGGGAGGGTGTCAAAGTGATAGACAGAGAGAATAACACGTCCCTGAGGGAGGTTAAGAGAATCTCTATGCATCGTACAGGAGGACTGAGTCATGAACAGGGACAAAGTGGGATATCAAATGAGCCACATATACCGGTCTCTGTTTACTACGGGGAATATGCCCAGTAATAAACAAGGCTTATGACATCATCCTCAAACGGTCAATTTCACAGTCTAAGGAAGGCACTCTAACGGAGTGCCGAAACTGCCATGTAAGTTAAAACTGTTTTGGATATGCGAATAGAAAATAGTTTTAGAATTGAATATAATTATGCTATCCTGATGAATATATTAGATACAAATAAAATCGTGCGTATTACACATCTAACATAAATGGTTGATATACCTTTTTTGCATTCGAAGTTTACTTCTGTCCATTCTCCAGTTGCACCACAGGTCAATGTAAAATCGTTGTTATTTGCCGGTGCTTCGTAACCCTGATTACAAGAATAGGTCAATACAGTTCCTGGTGTCCCATCACCTACTGTCGACTGTAACACCGCATTTGAAACTGTCGGCGATACACCACAGGCTAAATTATAATATATACACAATGTTCATTATTATTATGTTCTGCCACTTCCGCTTCAAACAATGCAGGGTCCCATTAGATTAAGCATTACATAGTGTCTGTATAAATCATTTTGGTGATGTATTTTACAAGTTTTCAAGCGTGCACGTTTGTGTTAAACTCATGCCCTAGAGGTCTTACTACCTTGCCGTAGTTCTGGGCTTAATTGTCATAGGGGATGGGTTTGATTATATGACTAAGATTATCCTATCTGCCAAGAACTAAAAGGAATGCAGGTCGGTGATTTTGATCACATGCGATGCTTTGCAGCATATGAGATTAGACGAAATAATCTTCGTGGAACCATATCATCTTATCATTGTCTCATCTTGTTATTCATCGGCGCGGTATAGCCATTTTTAATTCACAGTGCCGTAAACCCCAACTTATCAATCAATTCAAACCAACGGCCCATAAAGGCATAATATATACTAAAATAACAAACTTAAAAACAACAAATTAAATTAAGAGACGATTCTAATGATAAGTAATACCATAGGATTTAAAGCAGAAATAAAGATTTTAAATTTTGAGATGCTCCCTTTATCTGGAGACCTTATACAATATAAGGAAGATGGCTCATCTAACTTTCATCATTAAACTTTTAATATGCGCCATAAAACTTGTAACCTGTGATTAAATGTGAAAATTCTCAAGTAAAAAATCGAACATACATTTATGATTCAAATCATTTGCTTTTATCAATTATGTGAAAACCATATTAGCAGGAATAATACACAGAATAAGTGTTTCAACCTTAATAGGGGTGTTCACCATTGCCGACCCGCTGTGGTCACAATAGTTTTACTTTATCGCTAGTACACAAAAATCCAAGTGTTCAAATCCAAAAGAGCATCGAATAGATATACTCATGTGTTGTCTACCCGTCGTCAATGGTACAAAACATGTATCAAGCGACAAGAAGCCTTTGGATTTATTTAAAGCCTATATGGCAGATTGTGTTTTAATGCAGGACTCATTCAATGCAGAACACTCTTAAAAAGACTGACGACCAGATTTAGCATTATAGTAATTTGTAACGATATGTCAAACGCTTATATAAACAAGTTAATAAACATATAGGATAAACAATGCATTACAATGTGAAATTTATTTGGCTCTGGTTGGATTTGGACCCGGGATCCAGCATGCAAAGGTGGAAAAGACAAACGCTTTACCGATTGAGCTAAGCGGGCTATTCAATAAATGACGATCGATTTAAACTACTTAACTACTTCATTTGCGAACGGTTTCAATTCATTCGAAACGGATTCACTCCGTCTTTCGACGGAGTTGACAAAGCTATATAAAATATCTAAAATCACTAAGAATTGATGACTATTCTTGAGGTTGTTTTTCGACTGATCATATTTGTTTAATGCCAGATACACGATAATATTGCACATGAGTATTTTCTTTTAATTTTGCAAATACGCCATTTGGTTGCGAGCCCCTCTTAAGGCTGGCATTTAGAGTTAATTTGTCTTTAAAGATCCACATGTTTCGTATGCAGCGGTGGACTAACACACTTTTCATTGTTTAATTGCTCAGTGATTTGAAGGGTAATATTTAACTATGTTTTCTTTGGGTAATGAGTCTAATTGGTAATTGGTCTGATAGCAGCAAAACCAATGGAATGATAAATGGCACATGTGCCGGTTAAATCAAAATTTGAATGAGCTCTGTTTACACCATAAAGCGGTATGGCACCGACGTTGTTTAAATGATTGACTTCAAATACATACCTATGTGTAACACACATTCTATACTGTCCCATTCACCGCTGCTCTGACATGTCACATCGCCAGTCAGACTACCCGCTAACACAACGCCGTTCAGTTTTACAGAATAAAGTGCATCACATGTGTACGTACGAACAGATCCTTCATGGACAGTGCCTGATTCTACTAGTCCGTGTTCTACTGATGGTGGGGTGCCACAGCCTTTAAAATTCACGTTGTAAATATAGCTCTAAGCTACTTGAAAGTTATAACAAAATACTCACTGTTAAGGTATCCTAGACTAAGTGTAAACGTATGTGAATATAACTATGATATATGGGCGCGCTTTACCTGCGTCTGAATGAAACACAAACACAATTAATTCTAACTGATATGTAGAAAGGGACAACTATTAAAATACACTGACGATCTATTCATGTTTAAGTGGCAAAACAGCTCGGAGTTACATTTGCGTCTTCTAAGGTTCAAAAGTTTATGCACAAACTCGTTCGTCTGGACCAAATGTTGTTTTGCCACTGTAGGTCATCGACTTTCATTTGATATAAAGTTGTGTTACTTTGGTATTTTCTTGAAATCTACCTGTACAATTTCATGTATAATACATCATTTAAAAAAACCAACTTATATTTCTTATGGATTTGAAGATGTATCACGTAAGACAATATTCTTTTTTTAAACGATTTAGATTGGTTAGTATTGCATAACAAATTAAATACACTGAAATCGTGCATGCATGTATTTCAAAAGTCTTGAACCACCTATTATTTGCTATAAGTATAATAAATCTGTAAGAGGGTTAATTTTAAACTACAATAAAATTGTTTCTGATCTTAAAATTCTCGAAAATACACCAGCTACATGAGATTGTACCTCTTCTAAATTCTGTTACGCCCCAGTGGATCATATAATAACAGGCAATTTTGATATCATTAAAGATAAACGCATCAGAGCGCTTTTGAGTAAGGGACCTAAATTTAGATTACCTGCCTTAATTGATTTCGATACTTGCCGCAATCATATTTCGGAAGCTTTGAATAATTATAGTACCAACTGGTGCCGAAGAGAACATGCTGAAAATGACGCTCTTTCAAAATGGAAATAATTAATTTTTGATATTATCGATATCCGGATTTCGTTCTATTTATCCAATAACCATCTTTTACCACCTAAACCTAAATTTAACATTCGTCACTTAAAGAAGGGCATACAAGACTTTCATTCCAAGTATGTACTCGTTCCTGCCGACAAAGCATCCAATAATGTGATAATTGTATGACGATTACATTATGTTGATGCTTTAAACCAGGAACTTGTGAATACCAATTCCTATATATCTACCAATTTAACGGAGCGTAATGTAGTATCTGATCATCTTGATACATGTAAACAATTAAAAGCTTATGTCAGCATTACATGTCACAAACTTCCTACAATGTACTGGATACCAAAACTCCACAAAACACCTTATAAGTCTCGTTTTATTGCTAATTCAAGTGCATGTACTACTACTAAGCTTTCCAAACTTTTAACATCGTCTTTAATTAAAATCAAAGAACATGTTCAAAAGTATTGTGATAAGACTTACGAAAATTCTGGACTTAATCTGTTTTGGTCTATCAAAAACTCTAATGAAATTTTGGCGAAGCTTGAATATAGAAAATACCAAGCTTGCAATATAAGTACGTATGACTTTTCAACACTATATACTACCTTACCTCATAATCTAATAAAAGCTAAACTTATACAACTTATTGAAAAGACTTTTGCCAGAGAAAGGAAGCTATTTCTGGCGTGTAATACTGATCGTGCATTTTTTACAAATGACACGGTTAAGCATTACACTATGTGGACTTGCACCGATGTCTGTGAATCACTAACATTTCTTCTGGATAATATTTATGTACGTTTTGGGAGTACATATACCGCCAAGTGATTGGTATTCCTATGGGTACAAACTGTGTGCCCCTTGTCGCATACCTATTTTTGTACTGTTATGAGAGGGACTTTATGCTTAGTCTAAAACCTGATACACAGGCAGATATGATCGAAGCCTTTAACAATACATCGCGCTATCTAGATGATATTTTTAATATAGACAACCCATTTTTTGATACGTTGTTTCCTTTTATTTACCCAAAAGAACTACGCCTTAATAAAACAAACGAGTCAAATTTGTCGGCACCATTTTTAGATTTGGATCTTTTTATAAATAACGGAATTGTTTCTTCTAAGATTTACGATAAACGAGATGATTTTGATTTTAGTATTGTAAATTATCCTCATCTAGATGGCGATGTTCCCCGTTCCACATCTTACGGGGTTTATATTTCACAAATTATTCGCTTTGCTAGGGCCTGTACCTCTGTTGAGGACTTCCACATTCGTAATAAAACTATTACTGAAAAGCTTCTTAAACAGGGGTACAGATTTCATAAACTTCGTAAAACATTTTCTAAATTATTTTATAGAAATCTTCCTCTCATTAACAAGTATAAATGTAACTTAAAGTCTTTTCTGCGGCAAGGTATTTCACATCCGGAGTTTTATGGTGATGTGATTTACAGACTTCGTAAGATTCTTGGACATATACATTTTCAAAACCTATTTGTGAAACGTATTAGATTTTTCCTCAAAAGAGATTATGATCCAACTATATTGCTGCGCACTTCACGTTTGGTTATCGATCAATCTACAATTGATAACTATGCTTTCCTCTTTGGTTGTGCGACGACATACAGGGCTTAGCACTACATGATGATGTATCTTTAAAGCCGTCCTTAACCGGGAGAGTTATGTCGGATTTTCGTGCTTTGTTTTTTCTCTCCCTCTCTGTCGTACCCTGGACCCTTCCATGTCTTACAGTTACTCGTAACTACAGACTAGTCGCTTGAGTACAATTTGACCGTTGCCATAGAGGGTTATTTTTAACACGGGCTTGAATGTTTAATTCTTTCCCATGTTACTAATGATCTTGTCATAGAATTTTTGCTAAATGTTTTACATGTATTTACTTACTGTGCTGGCGGTCTTTTTGATTGTGAGGTGTGGAACCGGGTTTATATTTTATGTACACTGTTTGTCTTTATAGGTGAATATAGGAGATAAGTGTGAGGTTGGGCGCCCCTAAACCCAGGTTTAACCCCCAGTGATTGTTAATAATTAATTAATTTATAATTAATTATTGATTGCTACTGACCGTACCAAGGCGGGCTCCTATATTCACTTAGCTTTATGTTTATCTTGCGTGTTGTTTTCTATTTAGTGTGTAGATGAAGGAATGGTATTGCGTGTGTGTGTGTGTGTTTGTTGTGGTATGACTGTGTGTGTGTGTTCTGCTTGAGAGGTGGGTGTATTGTTTGTGTTACGTTTCCTGCTTGAGTCTTTCGTATTTATATGTTATGTACACTGTTCGTCTTTATATGTGAATGTAGGAGATAAGAGTGAGGTTGGGCGCCCCTAAACCCAGGTTTAACCCCCCAGTGGTTGTTAATGGTTAATTAATTTATAGTTAATTATTGATTGCTACTGACCGTACCAAGGCGGGCTCCTATGTTCACTTTGCTTTATGTTTGTCTTGCGTGTTGTTTTCTATTTAGTGTGTAGATGAAGGAATAGTATTGCGTGTGTGTGTGTTTGTGTTTGTTGTAGTATGACTGTGTGTGTGTGTGTGTGTTCTGCTTGAGAGGTGGGTGTATTGTTTGTGTTACGTTTCCTGCTTGAGTCTTTCGTATTTATTTAAAATTACTGATGTGATGCAATATGTGGACAAATATAATAGTTTTATACGTTAACGTGCGAACATTAATATTCGTCCGATGTTTTGTGAAAATTCCTGATAAAGTAATTACAGTTAGTGCATTTGTCAATGAATACAACATTCATATACACTATTGCTAACTGTAAAATCAGTATGTTTGTTTCAAATCTATGTCGTATTATATACAAAATTGAGACATCGCTTATTCGTAACAAGTTTATATAATCTATAAACAATTTTGAAATATTTTTCTTGTTTTTATTTCTATTATTAGTTCAAATCGTACTTTATAAATATTATACCTTTTAAAGCATGCTTTAATCTTCAAAATATTTAGATCAAAACAAGATTAGATTTTATCATTAAGATTTTCCAATATTTAGTGTTATTGGCTTAATTTTTGAGTGAAATTCAAATACAGTAGAGGAAGTATCAAAAACAGTATGTATTGCACCTTTTCTAAATCATATGACATGATATTATAATTAAATCCAGTAGTACATATGGTCAGTGCATATGCCTGACTCCCATTGATGTCTATTTTGCACAACGAAGAGAACTGTTCTTGTCAAGGTGTTACACATCGCTGTATTCGAAAAAGAATTATAAAATTATTCAATGATATATCACATATGATAATCACACTTGTAGATTAAAATAAAATACCCAAGTAACATAAGTGTTTGCATGACACTCTTGAAACGACGCTTAATTAATACTGCAGACTGCATTTCGCCATGACAAACCGTTTAACACATTTTTAAATCGGCGTTACCTTGGAGATTAAAGTACGAAGAATAACCCCAAAATTGACTAACTTGGTAGTGTAATTATGATTTATTTACGAATTGTATCTCGATGATGGACCTCGCTAAAGTCGAACTAAGCTGTTATTTCTCATTTCAGATTCTACAGATTGAGCTCACTTAGGTAGATCATGTCCGTATTCAAGTTAAAGCGCGGGTACTTGTTAGAATCATTTAATTGTTGAATACGGAAAGTTTCGATTAAAGCGACATCGACCTTTCAGAAAATTCCACTGATATGAACAGTATGTTATTGTTCTTAGTCTAATCAGTCTTAACATTGTTCTTTTTTTATTATTTCGTACGATTACAGTTTGCCGTACAATCTGAAATGAGGGTTACATCTACATTTTACTTGGCTTGGCCTGTCAAGCCATCTCCGCACGCATTCATTCTAACTATGATAGGGAGTAGTTGTGGTCTTCTTCGATTACGAAGGACGAACATTATTATTATCATTATTATTACTTTGGTATGCAGTGATTGAAAACCCCTGGAAAACCCCCTTTGACGAAATTAATAAAAACCTATCTATGGTACAATATCAATAAATGTGTTTTTGGTGTGCGAATAGATAGGTATGAAATCATATGAATTAACTAATATTTTAAGCGCGCCTTTCAAAATTACATTATATCTTTTGAAAATTGACGTGTATCTAAACAGTCTTGATAAGGAATAACCAGTTGAAGTGTTCGTGTGAAAATTGTTTATACATAACGACACAGTGAAAGGTAAAACATACTTTTCAAGCATATCGCACTAACTGTTGACCACTGTCCAGTGCTAGTACAGGTAATTGTTATAGTACTTGTGCCTGCGTTGGTTATATAGCCGTTGATACAGGTATATATGCGTTCTGCACCGTCGAGAGTGTCTCCAAGATTGAGTGTAGCATTGTTCATGTCGCTAGGGTCAGAGCAATCTGTAATAATACACTTCACGATTTTACAAATTCTTGAAAACAAAGTTTATTTAATTAATTATATTTATCAACGCTCAATTTAAAACGTTTCTTAAATTAATACTCGGAATCATAAAACAGTGGTAAAGCAAATCTGTAATGAGTTTAGATTGTCAGTGTTAAAGCAATATGGCTACTTTAAGAAAGATGAAGGCTAAAAAGGTTGCTCGTACCAATCATTCTGGTTGATTAATAGACTGTTACTTTTCTGTAATTTGTAACAAGCATTAAAACTCATACAAATATCAACAAGTTCCTTTTACAATATTGAGTCACAATTTCACTGGCCATGAATATCAAAATCAAGTGTCAACAAATCCGATAACCCTTTCACTCTCAATGACGCCATAAAGCGCGTTTGCAAACAGTTTGGGTCCTGATCAGACGCCGCGTTACGCGGGGTCTAATCAGAACAAAACTGTTTGACACTCTTATCGATATCTATTGAGTCATACAACCTTAATTCTAACTTTGAAACGTCTCAATACTGAAACAGACGACAATTAAGCGGTAAATGTGTAAAAATCTTTCGAACCAATTTAACATTAAAGGGTTAATACATGTAACATCATAAAACAAGGTGGTTTTATTATTTCTGAATTGAGAACTAAATGTGGCAAGGAGCATTTAGCCGTGATTTCTTCAAAATGCCAAATTATTTTACTACTTAATGCAGTTTTGCGTTCAAATTTTCTGCCTAATCGATAAAACTATTTCAAAACTGACTATCTGTTAACTAAAGGGTATTAAAAATAGTGTTAGTCCAGAAACAATGGAAAAGACGTGATTCGTACCAGTTTAAAAGAAACAAAACGCAAAAACAATTCATGAAAATGTAGAATATAGAAAATGTTTGAACATGCTAACGATTATTTTCGGTCAGAATAGCAAACAGTTCGGAGGCCGGCAGCATGAACGAACTTATCAGGTCAGAATAAAATCTTGTCCACTGCACATGTAACATAAATTGTTGATATACATGTACCTTTTTTGCATTCGAAGTTTACTTCTGTCCATTCTCCAGTTGCTCCACAAGTCACCGTAAAATCGTTCGAATTATCTGGTGCCACGTAACCCTCGTTACAAGAATAGGTCAATACAGTTCCTGGTATTCCGGTGCCTACTGTTGACTGTAACACCGAGTTTGAAACTGTCGGAGTTACACCGCAGGCTGCATTATTAGATAGGTTTATATATTATTAAACAAAGATTATCATTGCGGCTTCAGAGATAAGATTGAGCATTTCGGACAATCAGGATCAAACTCTATGTTTTCGTTTTCTGTGACACGAGAAACGTATCCTAAGTGATGTCACTTGCCCAACAACATTGCCAAATACTAGTCCCAATACTTAGTTTAACTACACTATCCTAATATTCGCCTATATAATCCGACTAACTTACTGCTATGGTATAGCTTCCTTCCAAATATATATTCTCATTTTATCTCTAAAGTTATCAGAAACAGCCGTTGGATAACTCTAACTCTCGATTATGCTTTTTAACCCTTTACCTTATAGAAGCGCCTTTTAGCGAATATAATTTATTCCTCCGCTGAAGAAAATAGTTCCAATTTAATCAGTCATGAATATATTTTATCGGGAATATTTTCTGTATTCTAGTACATGATAGCTTAAAGCAGGCTAAAAGTTAAGCAGAATGCGCCTTAAGGCGCATTCTGCTTTACTTTCAGCCTGGTTTAAATGGTCAACTATCTTCAATACTAGAAATAGGCTATCAGGTAAAGGGTTAATCTGAGTGGCAAACAGTCTGGGCCCTATCTTGCTTCAACCTGTTTGCAATGGAAATAATTGGTTTTAGTGTTTATTCGTTCATTGAGAAATAATACGTTTTCTCCACTGTATGTTACATATAGAAATAGTGTGAAATTGCTTTATAACGTGCATCCATTTGTCTGATATATTAGCATTAACTTTTTCACTACAAATGTTTATCGTCTTCTTCAACCCTCTTACCCAAAAAATATCGTCTGCATAGGAAGTGACGTCTACAATTATTTCAGTCAGAGTTCGAGCTGTTTTGACTAAAGAAAAGTCGGTACGTGTTTTAGGATCCAAACTGTTTGAAAGTCGCTTTTTAGCGACGTTAGCAGTGAAAGAGTATAATGTATCAGTAAATGTTATATACTCTTCAAACAGGTTTCCGCCGGTGACGTCCACTCGCCCGTGTTGGTACAGGTCACGGATATGGTATTTAACCCTGTAGCAGTTACGTAGTTGGTCAGGCAAGTGTAAGTGCGCACGGTTCCTTCAAGAGTTTCTCCATCACCGAGAGTGGCATGGTCCATCGTGCTTGGCTCAGAGCAATCTGTTCTCATACAATTAAACGAGTTGCAGGGTTACATATAGATTGAACCAGCTGTAAAATAAAACGTTATACCTTCATACTTATCCCAATAAACGCGTTTACGCTTAAACTATTTTTTCCTTTGCAAACAGTTTGGAGCCAAATCAGACGCCGGAATGACCCGGCGACTGATCAGGTTCCAAACTGTTGGCCACTCAGATAAAAGTTAATAGTCAGAGTTGTCAAAAACAATAATACGTTTACGTTTCGTTTAATGGTAAGAATTACGTTTTCTTCACTGTACACTGACATCTGCAAGCAAATAACGCGGCGTCTGATTAAGATCTAAACTGTTCGAGACTAGTATCAATGTTTCTTAAATCAAAACCGCTAAAAATATTTAACTTTTTTTATAAAAATAAAAACAGACGACACATTTAAGCAGACGATAAATCTATTATGTCAGACGGCTTTTGTGTCGTAATTGCAATGAAACAAATAAAACAGGCGATATTATACAATGCAGAAAAAACTTTATTCGCAAGCGAATTACAAAAGCATTGCAATAAAGAGTAGAAAATGAAAACTTGTTTACACTTCTTACCATTAATGTAAGTCTGAATGGCAAGCAGTGTTGAGCCTGGTCAGATGCTGGGTGACCCGGCGTCTATTCTTGCTCAATTTTTTTGCATTATAGATAAAAGTTCCGCATAAACGCGTATATTGGGAAAGAATAACGTCTTCCTCACTGTACTAATCACCGTAATAGACAGGTTTGTACATCTAAATGAAAATGAAGGGTTGAAAAAGCCAATGGGATGTTTGTTTGTTAACGTCCATTTCTGCCATCTATGGGCTAATTGGAAGCCCAAAAGAGAGGGTGTGGATACAGAGAACCCGGGCGAGATGCCCTCCTCTTATTATGGAAAGAGTTATCTGGTTCTTTAAAATTCCCTGTTTAAAGCATTGATACATCGGACCTCGGTTTATAAAGTCTCATCCGAAGAACTTGATTCGGCAGGGGATCAAACTCACGACCCCTGACGTCGTAAACGGGCGCTGTACCCCTCGACTACGTCCGCCGGTAGAGCCAATGGCACAGCAGTAAATGTGTTAGACGGGTTATATAGTGGAGAAGACGTTTTTCTTTCCAAATAAACGCGTTTAGGCTATATCTATTTTGTCCAACTCCAATGCGAACAGTTTGGAGACAGATCTGGCGCCGGGTAACCCGGTTCTGATCAGGCTCCAGACTGTTTACCATCCAGGTTAAAATCAACATTCAGTTTTGTCATTTTTTTTACCGTCTTCTCCACTGAACCGCTATGCTCGGTGTAAAAAAAACTGTGAATGTTATTTTCACTTCAGATGTCTGGACCAAATCAAATGTGCTACCTTTACGTTTTCTAAAGCGTGGTTATTTTTACAATGTATATGTTTTCATGCGCACAGTTCTAGAGCACGTGAAGAATATGTAAACAATCTGCAGTCCACACCACGATTTGTCAGTTAATTCTATACACGTGCTAACTTCTGTATTTTAGTTTACTATTGTATACTAATAATTTTGAAAACGATGACCCAATGTTTATTTTGATTCTATCTGACGAGTGTGTTTATTGATGGTTTGATTAATAGTGAGTTCGGATTGGGATCCTGGGAACAAAATGCAGAGTTGGGAATATAAGAAAAAGTGTCAGTAATTTTTCTCGTGTTTCTTTTTTTCTTTTTTAAGGTTACCTTATTCTTATTCGATTTTATTGTCAAACAAATGTTTCAATTCAATGAAACTTCTTCCTGTCACAATGTCATTATTGTCTGCATTCGGAATTTCCGTTTTATTAATTGAAGACAAAACATCGAAAGAAAATAACATTTATATTGTTTACCGACATGTTTGTGACAGTGTGGGAAGGGCCGAATCTAATGTTGCAATAACTTGTGGCCCAACCCTTTGGTTTATATTAAACACATTTCATGATGCTTGTGTGAATATGTGAACTAATTGAGCAATAAAATATTATCAAACTATAAAATCTGCAGTCGAATTTAAACTGTACATCTTATAAAATTAACTACTGAATACATAGACATATATTCAAATTTAATCCAAAGATGGTTTGGTTATAAGAGACTGAAAACAAAATGGCAGATTGGCAAAAACAGAAAACATAGGATAAAAGATAATACGCTATCACTGTTGACCTCGATAATTCGAACTCGCTTATGTCAAACTAACTCGATAACTCGATTTCGTGGACGTCGATCTTACATGCAAAACGGATGAATTTTATTTTAAAATGAATTCGAGCATTCTGACCAATAGTACATATAATGAGCGAATTATTTTAGAATACATTCCATATTTTGTATATGTCTGGAAAGCAATCTCAAAGAAATATTTAACAACATTTTCAACGGACGATTATACACAACATGCTAACGAATGATTCTACATTTTGTTTGAGAACGACGTCGGACTTAACTCAGCGTTAATATAACCTTGGCGCCAGGTTCGAGTGTAGTCTTGTGTGAGTTTTCCAGATGGCTAACTTAAAGGGTCGTGTCAAAGTTTCGAATTATTGTTTAGCCTTATGGTGACCAATTCAAATAGTGTCAGTGGCGCCTTAAGGGTGTATTAATGTCATAAGCCAATTTTTAAAAGTATCAAACTTTTTTTCTAACATTGTTTTTTTGGAAGAGCTGTTTATGATGAATGAAAAAATGAAAAGAAAAATATATGGTGGTTTCCTTTTTTTGAGCTACTGCGATTTGAAAAAGGTATGTCAAATTTGGACGTTTTTTTCAAATTTTATCCATTCAGAGTACAAGCTTCAGTAAAATTTATTTCAAAACAAAACAAACATGATAATTTGGGTTTTCATTATTTATTTCATGTCTATGGTGGTATTTTCACATATAGAAACCAAATTTAGACAAAAGCAGGCACCAGGTTTGAACAATATGGATCCTTGAATATCAAAAATATGCTTTGTATAGGGCATGATTTTATTAGATTTTTTATTTTATGAAAAAAATTAAGAAAATGAAATAGTTCTAGTATTAAATTTGTTTTATATTCTACCAGATGAAAGCCCATGCTAAGGCAGTTCAAAATATGAAAAGAAATTGAAAGGTCAGTGTTGAAAATTTTGAGTTATTAAAGTAAAACGAGTTATCTCCCCTTACAAAATTTACAAAAAAAGTACCATATCGATGCTATTTAGAGCTTTATAAATTTCACATTTGGTGCGTTTTTTTTCTTAAATTAGTTTTTGTATGAAGAAATACTACCATAGATAGGAAATAAATAACACAAAACCAAATTATCATATTTGTTTTCATTTAAAATGGATTTTATTGAAGCGGGCTGTTTGAAAAGGACAAAATAAGAGGAAGTGGGTGGGGTAAATTTTACATAGCCGTAGAGCCAACTGTCGTTCACCAAAATGTACCCTTTTTCTAATTTTTCATTCATCATAAATAGCTCTTCAATAAAAAACCATCATAGAGTGTTTTCATATATAAAATTTCCCAAAGTCATGACATTGATATACCCTTAAGGCGACTTTACAAACAGTTTGCGACGTCCGATGAGGATCCAAACTGTTTGACACTCGTATCGATATTTCTTCAGTCAGAAATGATCTAAATCTGACTTGCCAAACTATTGCAGACGACACTATGAATGCAGACGATACTTTGGCAGCGATATTGTTAAAGCAGACCGTAAAACTTGGAAGTGAACGGGTTTAATTATACCATGGGGCATTCCCGCTAGTTTATATTTCACTTCTGCTTACAAAACACTAATTCACTCTGCCTATTTTATAGTGATCATTAATCATGTTTGTTATGCATTCATAATATCATAATGTCTTTAATGTAGTCACACAGTGGATAATAAAACCTATTCAGTCAGTGAATATGTATTTGCCAATTATCTTTTCATGAATTATATATTAAATGCCTGTCATTGGATTTTTCTCAATGTTTCGAAACTCCCCGAGATATTTGTTCTAAATACGGTGATATACGCATGGTGTATAAAGACACACTGGTGTATCTTAAATATTATAGTACTGTTAGCTTCCCTTTTTGTTTTAGCTTCTCTTCAATGGTTCGGCTGATCCATTAGAATAATTGCTATCTAACCCTTATATTGTACGTCATGACAGACAGTTTGAAATAAAATACAAACCCGCGGAACATGCAATTTTATGTCCTGTTGAAATAAATCCAATAAAATTTGCTTTTAACATCCAATGTGATAACCCCGACCTTTGCAAACATTCACAAACAGTTAAGATACAGATCAGTCGCCGTGTATAGCAGCGTCTGATATAGATCCAAACTGTTCAACATTCGTATTCAGCTTTTGTTCTTTTTGAATAGCATAAACACTGATATTGTGATAGCATTTGACCCTTCAACGCAATATCTGCATCCCATCTCGTTTCATAAAACTTCGTACGACAAATGTTGGCGTTAGTGAAATCTTTAAAATACATTTAATTTCTGATTTCTCAATCTAATCCTGTCTTGTGACATCTCTTTGAAATCGTCTTGAAAAGACAATTCCAAAGGGATGTCACAAGACAGGATTAGATGGAGAAATAAACAATAATTGAGACTTTTATAAGCTGACTTAAGACAACATTTGTTATGAAACGGGCCCCAGAACGCCATCTGTCTTATTGGTAGTGTGCACCATTCCAATGAGTAGAATGTATCTGCATTTACTAGTAAGGAAAATATCATCAATAAGTAAGTTTTAAGTAAATGGGCGTCACATCTGGGTCCAATTTGGCTTCATCAGTTGTCATAAATTTGACCGTAACATAACGAAGCTTTAAACAGGCAACCAGTGTGCATCAGAAGCATTAACAACGTTTGTACTGATTTAGGACTGTTGTATTTCGGTTTTTGTTACCAGTTGATATATCACTATTATTTCAACAATAAAATTGTTCTCAAATTCATTTCATTGTTATAAAAGCATTCACTCTATATTTAAAAGGATAAACAACAAGGTTTTGATATATTTTAAGTCATACTACATTAAATATTACTTTGAAACGATCTTGCAAACAACAACATTTGAGCAGACGACAATGAAACGGTGAAGGGGTAAAAACCTCGCGGACAATTTGGCAGTGAAAGGGTTAAGTAGTAACAGTATTGTGATTAAAGGTCAGTCTAAAATATGAAGGTGTAGACCTAACTACAGATGACATCTTAGCAAAGGACAAGGGAATGTAGACATTTCCTATCGGGAATGTATTCATTAATTTGGTCGTGCATTTAGCTGACAGACGACTATCTTTTCAACGTTTCCTCACTGAATACTACAGCAGTGGAGAAGACATTATATTCTCCACACGAAAGTCCTTCTGTCTATGGTAAACATTTCGGAACCAGATCAAAGACTTGGTTACCCGGTGTCTGATCAGACGCCAAACTGTTTGCCAGTCAGATTCAAAGAAATCATTAACATTTTCAAGAAAAATACAATTTCGACATTTTAGTGTATTGTGTTTGCGTTTCGTTTCGTTCAAACGGAAAATGATAATCTTATCTAATTGCATCGCTTTGCTGCAAGTTCCATTTAAGTCCTACCTTTCTTGCATTCAAAGCCAACATTCGCCCAGTTTCCACCGTTCAGACAAGTCACTGTATAGTTATTCTTGTTCGCCGGGGAGCCATATCCGTTTTGACAAGAGTAGGTCAACACTGTCCCCGGCTCCCCGTTGCCTAGAGTTGACTGTAATAACGAATTATCGACGACTGGAGCCTCATCACAACCTGAAAAGGTTCGTTACACTCTGGATACTTCATTTTCACTTCTACATTTTTGTTTTATAACAATACTACTTCCAACCCATGTCACATACAGGGCTCCAGATAAGGGGGTATTTCAAAACCTAAAATCTTTATTTCTGCTTTCAACCCTATGGTGTCACTACTCATTAGAATCGTCTCGAAGAGACGATTCTAATGACTAGTGACACTTTATGATTTGGCGCTAAAATGAGTGAGAAATTGTTGGATTTGTACAGTTTAATCATCCCTCTTATCTGGAGTCCTGCACATAGTTTATTCTTAGTGTGTACATTGAATGCCAGATACTTGTGGAGGAATACATTAAATGTGCTAAAAGGCGCTTCCATGGGGGAATGGGTTAAGCGAGCTTTAAATATAGCATTTCATCAATAGAAATACGGACTAGCTCGATTTAAACGAAGTTAGAATATATGCCATTCGACATTAGGGTCTGAACTTCATTGCCGGATTAGAGAGGTTTCTGGATTACTCAGGTGTCGGATAAGCCAGGTTATACTGCTGGTGCCCGTTTTAAGAAAGGTCGTATGACAAAACGGTCGTAAGTCAAAAATATTTAAAATACCTTTAGTTTCTGATTTCTCCATCTAATTCTGTCTTCTGGCATATCTTTGGAATTGTCTTGAAAAGACGATTCCAAAGAGATGTCACAAGACAGGATTAGATAGTGAAAAAATTAATAATTCAGAAGTTTAGAATATGACTTACGACCATATTTGTCGTACGACGTTTAGTAAGACGGGTCCCAGCTGGTTTATGTAGTGCAGCAGTTATACAGAAACAAACACTCTGCAAACACTCTGTCCTGCATTAATCAAATACATGTTTTAAGTACATTTTATACGTCTTAATTTCATTGTAAGTGAACGCCGAATATTGGTATGTGGTTCCAAGTCACCTATTCGAACCAAAGTTTCCGTTTTGCATCGTTATTTAACGCAACCGTGTGAAAATGAACACATACATGTGCGTGTGCCCGTTTGCAGTATTGAGTTTCAAAAACAAGACTTAGGATACACAATAATGACTTAACATTTACAAAGACAGGTTGACATTGCATGAGAGTAAATGCACCTAAAAAGAGACTTTAAATCAATTGATCATGAATGTGAAACTTTAATCAAGAGAAATCACTTGATAAGTTTACATGCTGTTTGTCACTAATATTAATCTCGTTAACGTAACATGACAATAATATAGCAAATTGAAAACTTTTATGCAAACTGAGATCATTAGCAGTAATCGTACTACAGTTTTCCTCTCTAAAGCGACACTGAACACACCTATCGTTATTACATTTTAGGACAAGTTGCAGATAAATACAGATTCACCCAAAACCCCATACATGCGTCTTTTTAACTGCTTTCATTTATTCTTCCACTGAAAAAATAGCTCCACGTTATACAGCCATGACTATGCACCATCAAAATAATTTCTATAGCCTAGCAGACAATAGCTTAAAGCAGGCGGAAAGTTAAGCAGATTGTGCATTAAGGCACATTCCGTCAACCTGTTTTAAGTCATCAATTATCTTTAATGTTAGAAACAAGCTATTGGGTAATGGGTTAAATATGTATAGACGTTTAATTGTGGGTATTTTCTCAGGTGTGGTACATGTAGTAATATACGAAATTCTTATATATGTTTCAATTGAATGTTATATACCATACCTCCTTGCCGCTTGTAGTAGAGGCTTCCATCCTGGGTCTGACATTCGTTTATTGTCTCAGGTACACCCTTCACTGTACTGCAAACTGTTGTTATGGTATTAAAGAAGAACCCATTGCAATCGTCAGTTTGAGAACATCTTTGTGCACAGAATAAATCAGAGATGACTTGGTCTTGTACGTCAGCATCAGCAGAACAATAGACACCGCCGTAGTCAGCATCAATTTGAAATTTAATCCCGTAATTATCTGCCTTAACTCTTATTACTTGTCCAAAACAAACTACAATTGCAACAAAGAATTGGCAACGAGTGTCCATGTTTAAGGCTTCGGGTTGAGTATAGATCTACCAAGTTCTGGGAGCCCTCAATATGGCACACTTTATAAACCTTTATCGCTAATATTTATGATACAATTTATATGTCAACTGCAATAGATGCGGTAAAACGCGAAGTTTAATATTCGTGAAAGTAGCTGTGAACGAACCAACAATTAAACTAACCAGTGCATGAAACATTAAACACCACCCACTTGGGATACATTAAATATGTACATACCCAACCTTTCCATCACTTTTGTTTTAAAAAGAGAACAAAAAACGCATTAATACAATCGCTCAAGTGGAAACTAATTAATGATGGAGTTTGTGTATACGGACAAGTCGACTTTGCAAACAGTTCGGTTCTAGACGCCGCATGACACCATTCTGGCAGATACTTGAATCGATATTCAGTGATATATTTGCTTCCTTTATACCTATTATCCCATAAATACACTTTGTATGCCTTTACTTTATTCATACCCTACAAAAAATAAGTTACAATTTATGTAGCAATGAATATGCATTACAAGAAATATTTTTAATATCCTAGCAGATGGTAGCTTAAAGCAGGCTGAAAGTAAGGCAGAATGTGCCTTAAGGCGCGTTTTGCTTTATTTTCAATCTGCTTTAAGTAAAAACCTAGATTCAAAACTAGAAACAGGCTATTGGGTAAAATGTTCAACTAGACGGTATAACTGACTGCAAAAAGGTTAAGTCGAAATTAAGGCTATAGCGAACCATATTTAAGAAGTCAAAGGATTACGCTAATACTTGTTTTCTGTTATCAACGACACCGAATATACCATTACCATAGATACCTTATTGTACTTTCAAAATGGGAAATTATAACGGCGCCAATGCTTTGCTATGTTGTAGATACATTTGTTATAATTGGTCATTAAGATTGTGACATGTGCTCTAAATTATTAACCATAATAACAACAAAGCGTGACCTCAGTGGAGTTTTCAAACTATTTATTTCAAGATGAGACGATTGACACCCGAACTGTTTGTCACTTGTATCTACACTTGACACCCTAAATGTTTGGCACTTGTATCGTTGTATCTTAATTGTTTAGTCAATATTGTCCAACACATTAATGAATAAATGCTGAACCCCTCCACTGTATATACAGTGCTCCCTCTTTACAACACCGAATGGAAGACACAGCTGGTATATGTTAGTCGGAGGGAGTTGTTATGGGGAGAGAAAGTGGATTATATTTGCAACCGGCTTGAATCCAGATCAGACACCGCGTTACGGATTCAAGCTGTTTGTCACAGTGACTCTTCGTTAAGGTTTTTATGTCAAAATGTCCATTACCGGGTATGTAACTTCAACAAAAACAACAGAAGACAATTTTAAGCAGACAATATTGCAGTACTTAGTTAAAGCATTACACATAACTGTCCTGTTTAGGGAACTGCGGCAAGGGTCGTTGAAAGGAGGGAGCCGTTGTTGGGAGTGCCGTTGTAGAGAGAGGCACTGTACCTATAATTTAAGCATGAGAAATGAAAACAGACGACGATTGTTTATAGCATAACTATATATCAAAACTGCAGACCCTGGTCAAATGTTCTCTGATCTAAGTCTTCAATGTGTGCATATGACAAGTGTATTCTTCACCGGTACACTGGGTAAAACATTCAACCCTAGAGACGAGTAGTCTTGTCTTTTACAAACAGTGTACCTGTGAGGAGTACGCGTGTCCCATGTAAACAGTGTAGACCCTGATCAGATTGCTCCTAAAGTAGCCTTCCGATAAGGGTCTACACTGTTTTTCATTATGAAAGGGGTGAGTGATCAATGGTTTCGAAAACCGCTACAGCTTTCTTGCATTCGATAAAATATATCGCGCTTGGGCGGGTGTACTTTTAGTATTCAATTAAAAAAGGTTTGTAAATCAGGCAAATTGTTTATTAACCCTTATCATGCTGATGCGAGTTGGCTTACATATTTAAGCAGTTCGGCCCAAGATCAGACGCCGCGTACCGCGGCGTCTGATCTTGATCCGAACTGTTTGCCATTCATGTTCAACTTTGTTTACGGTAAGTTTAAAAAGAAAAAAAAACTTATGAATTATTCCCCAGACGATATTTTTGTAGCAGACGACAACTCAGCATGATAAAGAGTCAATATTTGATACTTTTAGCAAATTGTTTTTAAATATTTGATGTTTTGGAACCAAATCAAACGTTTGAAGCTCAAAGTGTCATTTAGTTCCAGTCAGACCGCAGAAATATGATTCTTTGATCAATTATGTATGCGTGCTGCCAGCGAACTTCAATGTGTATATATACATGTATGCTTTAAATTGGATCCAGTCTGTTTCACAAACATATTGCCTTACTCTCTTCATCCCTAGCGACAAGTACATGCACAGCGCCCCCACCCCCTCTTCACCGACGCCCAATGAGAGACAAACAATAAAGGCTTTGTGTGCGTTTTTTGAAGGGAGTCGTCATATGCAAATATATTTGACTACAGTTAGAAAAACTTGAGTCTAGATAACCTCTCTTAAGCGCCCACAACCTCTCTTAATCTGATCTGGATTCAAACTGTTTGTCACTCGTTAATAAGCTTTGTTTCTGACAAAATATCCATTATGTAACTTTTCAGCCGTAAATATGTTGGACATACTTGTCTTGTTTTGGGGAAGAGCGGAAAGCGTTGTTGTCAGGAGGTAATCGCTATTGGGAGGGACGTTGTAGGGAGGGAGCACTGTATAAGTTTCTTGTCCTAATATTGTAAATGTTAAGAGCTCATCTGTCCTATGCAACTAGTGTAGTCACTGATCAGAGCGCTATAAGGCGCCATCGGATCAAGGTCTTCATTGTTTGGCATTTTGCATCATATTGAAAACATCCATTTCCATGGAGAAAACAGTGTATAAGACTTAATAAAAATCGGAAAGTTGAATTTATGGTTGAACGAGTTAGTGGTGGTTCAAGTGGACATTGTATGTTCCACAAATCAACTGCTTCACTTATGCACCCCTGGGACCCGTTTCATAAAACTTCTTACGACAAATGTTGTCGTAAGTCAATTTTTTAAATACATTTAATTTCTTATTTCTCTATCTAATCCTGTCTTGTAACATCTCTTTGGAATCGTCTTTTCAAGACGATTCCAAGGAGATGTAACAAGACAGGATTAAATGGAGAAATAAATAATAATTGAGACGTTTATAATCTGCCTTACGACAACATTTGTCGTAAGAAGTTTTACTAAACGGGCCCCTGATTTTTTTCTCTTCATGGATAATGTCAGTGTCAAATCAAACTTTGTCCATTTTAGATAACTTTGCAATGTTGTTTTCTGCAATATAGGGCAAAATGACAAACAGTGAATACCATAGTCAGAGGGTTCAATAAGAAGTCCTCTGATCTGGGTCTACACTTCTTGCATACGACAAGTCTTCTTCTTACAATCTTGATAAAGACTTTGTGAAGGTCGAAACGTTGATTTTAAAATAAACTGTAAGTACATTAAACCAAGGTGGTTACTCCTTACTGGCTAGATAGTTTGTAAAACACCAGTAAACTCGTTTCGCGGCTTCATAGTGAAACAGGTTAATCAGAATTGTGATACTTTATACTTTACATGAGCCGTGCTAAGACAAAACCTGACTTATTGCATGTCAAATACGCGGCTGGTCTTGATCTACTGTTTGACACATAAAGCATTGTACTTAGATCTATTTAGCAGTATTATATACAGTGGAGATTCTGTTATTCTTTCCCGTTTAAACGCAAACGTACGCAAACGCAAAGCGCTAAAACGAAGAAAAGAACAACTTTTGGACAATTCTGATATTTCATGTTTATCTTGGTGGCAAACAGTTTGGAGCCAGATCAGACCCCGGGTTACCCGGCGTCTGGTCTGGCTCCAAACTGTTTGCACTGCAAATAATAGTTTTAGCGTAAACGCGTTTAATGGGAAAGAATAACACATTCTCCACTGTACGGTACATGTATTTGCAGTGCATACCTAAGATACAGAGCCTTGGATGACAACGGTGTTTGGTCTGTACAATGTTGCAATGCAATAAGGCAGGTTTTGTCACAGTAATGAATAGGACTCCATTGTACTATATGAACTGTTTCAGGTGCTTTTCAATGGTAGCGTATGGGTTAACACATTCAAATCAGTATACATGTATAGTGACCCCATCTCTTGCAAATCGCAAAAATTGACTGGTCTTTTCAAACAGTTGTGATCAAGATCAGACACCAAAGATGCTCGGGATCCGAACTATTTCTAATAAACATGTAGTAGTCTATCATATACATGCATACGCAGTGTCAAAATGCTCAAGAAATATATATGCAGACGGCAAGTTTAACCCAGACGGTATGATGGTTGACTCTTTTAATGCAAATCATAGTGCCGTTCACTACCAACATAATTTGTACAAAATACAGTACAACATTTCTAGTACGATTACCGAAAAGAAGGCCAACTGGTTACATAAAAGACAGGTGACAGCTTATTGCAAGGTGACAGTAAAACAGAAAGGAGCTTTCTGCTTTACTATCACCTTGCCTCAATAATTAACACAACTGTGTGGTCGTATTAGAAGGGTTTTACTGTGCAGTGTGGTAATAGCTGGTCCTGTCCATTACACCGGATTAATCCTTTTCAACATAAAATGGACAAGTCTAGTTTTCAATGTAGTCTAGTCCATTTTTGACTTTTAAGGATTGATTTTAACAGTAATTTTCAAAATGACAAACAGTGTAGACCCTAATAAGAGGGCTCCTTAACTCTGATTACTTGTCCAAAACAAACTACCATTGCAACAAAGAATTGGCAACGAGCGTCCATGTTTAAGGCGTCGGGTTGAGTATGCCAAGTTCTGGGAGCCCTCAATCTGGCACACCTTATAAACCTATATCTCTATTATTTATTATACAATTTATATGTAAACTGCAATAGATGCGGTAAAACGCGAAGTTTAATTTCCATGAAAGTAGCTGTAAACGAACCAACACTCAAACTAAGCAGTGCAGGAAACACCACCCACTTGGGATACATTAACCCTTAGCCTGCCACTCACGACTATAGCTCCATATGCAAACAGCTTGGATCCGGATGAGACGCCGAGTAACTCGGCGTCTCATCCGGGTCCAAGCTGTTTGACACTCGGACAACATTTTCAGCAATTTTGAGCAACTTTGAAGCACAATGAAACTTGAAGCAGACGAGAAATATAGCAGACGACAATTTATTTGGCGGGCTAAGGGTTAAATTTATACAGACCCGCCCTTTCCATCACTTTTGTTTTTAAAAAAGAACTAAAAACTCATTAATACAATCGCTATTGTCGCCAAACATACAATTATAATTATTATTAGACATTATCGTACTTTTAAAATGGAACTAAAAATGCTTTGCTAGGTTGTAGACACATTAATTTTGTTATAATTGGTCATCAGGAATTTGACAGGTCCTCTAAATAATTCACCATTTTAACAACTAAGCGTGATCTCGATGGAGTTTTCAAAATGTATATTTCAAGATGAGACGCTTTACGGTTGGTACTTGTATTGATGTATCTTCTTTAGTCAATATTGTCCAACAAAATGATAAATTAATGCTGAACCCCACCACTGCATATAAAGTGCTCCCTCTCTTCAACGACACCCATTAGGAGACAGAAGGTGTGTGCGTTGTTCGGAGGGAGTCGTTATAGGGAGGGAAATTGGCTTACATTTACAAACGGCTTGAATCCAGACGACAATTTTAAGCAGACGATATTGCAGCAGTAAAAGCGTAACACATAACTGTCCTGTTTAGGGAACTGCGTCAAGGGGAGTTGAAAGAAGCAGGGATGTTTTAAACGATATATTGTAACATTGCAAAAAATGCAGACCCTGGTCAAATGTCATCTGATCTAGGTCTTCAATGTTTGGATATGACAAATGTACTTTTCACCGGTACACTGTTAATTTAACTGGATATGTTAGTCAATGGTTTTGACAACATCTACAGCTTTCTTGCATTCGATAATATATCTCGCGCTTGGGCGGGTGTTTTTCTAGTATTCAATTAAAAACAGTTTGTAAATCAGGCAAATTGTGTATCTATCCTTATCATGCTGACCGCGACTTGACTTTACCACTAGGCCACAGAGACCCCAATTATTGTTTTGGATGTCTGTAGCTGATAGCTTTTTAGCAGTTATGCTATATTTAACATAAATATTACTGTAATTGAAATTTTACTTTTCAATCCAAAATATTACGATTCTTTGAAAACCTCAATTTCATAGATTTTGTACACCCATCTACAGCATTTCTTCCACTACACACTCCGCTAAATATCGCCTTGAAAGATATTTATTGTTTCTTTTTCACTTTTGATTAGTCGATTGATTCATGTTGGGGTTTTACAGCACGGCGACACAAACAAATGGTAATATGGCACATGGGATGACACCCTGGCTTTATCAACAACAAATTCAGCAGTAGGGTTGGTCTCTCTGCCTTTTCGGGACATAAATGGAGCTGAAGAACCGCAGATTTGGTGTCTTTGATTTTTTATCCACGAATAAGAAATGTTTGCGCATTTTTTTATCGTGTTGCGGTCGCGTGAGCTCGTGTATGGTCGACTAGTGATCGAATAGCGAACGGGAACTGATCGAGAACTATCGGGTAGCGATCGAGCTGATCTGGATGACACATCGAATAAGGTTCGTGTCAATCGGGAAACGATCGGGTACAACTCGAGTAGCGGTCAAAATGATCGGGTATTGATCGGCACATTTTTCTAATCACGACCAAACTAGATCTCTACACGGTCGTTTCCCGATCAACTCAACCTCTACTCGACCAGTACCCGATCGCTTCTCGACCGCATGGCTTCTCGACCTCTACTCAGAAATTTTTGACATGTCAAAAACACTCGGGTGGAAAGCCGATGCGTACCGAGCGATGTAGAACGACCCGAGCACTGATGCCGAGCGAACCAGAGCGGACCAAAATCGCTTGATCGGGGATGCTCTAGTTGATCTGATCGGCAGTGTGAACCTAGCATGCTGCAAACAGTTCGGATGAATATCAGACGCAGCGTCTGATTTTTCGATCCAAACAGTTTGCCACTCATATTCAACTTAAAAATTTGCAAAAGTTTAAAAAGCAAAAAGCGTATGAATTATTCCCCAGACGATATTTTTGTGTCAGACGACAACTCAGCATGATAAAGTTTATTAATAGTTGATACTTGGGAATGGGAACCCAATGAAACGTTTGAAACTCAAAGTATCATTTTGTTCCAGTCAGACAGCAGAAATAAGATTGTTTGATCAATTATTCTGCGCGCTGCCAGCAAGTTTTAATTTGTATGCTTTGTTGAGATATGGTGTTTCATTTGGCTCCAGTCTGTTTCACAAACAGATTGCCTGACACAAATCATCCCTAGCAGCTTCTTGTCCCACTGAGTTCACCTGGCCTATGCAAACGGTGTAGCCGCTGATCAGAGGGCTCTTAGGTCTCATCAAGGCCTTCGTTGTTTGTCATTTTGAAACATATTGCAAAACACCTATATAGCTAACAGTGGATTAGACTTGAACAGAAATTTGAATTTACCATTTGAAGATATAGGGGTGAACCAGTTAGGGGTGTTTCAGTTAGATAGCCTGTTCCACAAATCGACTGCTTAAATCATACACCTTTGACATTTTTCATGGACAATTCCAGAGTTCAATTACGTTTGGTCTATCTAAGTTTGTTTTCTGCAGTACATGGCAAAATGGCAAACGGTGGCTCCTAAAGGAGTCCTCTGATCTGGGTCTACACTGCTTGCATATGACAAGTCTTCTCCTTACAATCTTGATAAAGACTTGAAGGTCGAAACGTTCATCTTAAAATAAACCGTAAGTACCTTAACCCGTTCCCTCTCAATGACGCTTTCAAAAAAAACGCGTTTGCAAACAGTTTGGATCCTGATCAGACGCCGCGTGACGCGGCGTCTGATCAGAACCCAAACTGTTTGACACTCTTATCGATGTTTATTAAGTCATACAATCTTAAAACTAACGATGAAACGTGTCTTGCAGACAACAATAAAGCGGTGAAGAGGTAAAAATCTCCCGAATAATTTGAAGTTGAAAGGGTTAAACCAAGCTGATTACTTTTCTCGCATCTTCCCTTACTGGTTAGATAGTTAAAATGTTTGTAACAGGCGAGTATACTCGTCGCTCAAGTTCAATGTTAATCAGACTTTGGATACTTTATAACCTTATATCCTGGCGTGGGGTAGATTCGGACACCTAAACCGTTTATCCGCGCATGCGCACTTACACCTTGCATGAATGTAACATTTTTTATTCCAAAACTCAAACACAACAAAAAGTCTTTAAAATAGTCAACAGAGAATCTAACAAATGAGGTACATACCGTAAACAAACATGCCCCCTGATCGGTTTGTAACACTGAAGCTTTCTGGTACATTCGGACGATCTGATTTATGACGTCATAGGAAGGCTTGTGATGTAACCTTTAAAACTTCAGTTCACTTTTAGGATACTACCAGATGTTTATTATTTACACACGAAGGTCAGAGAAAACACATTTGTGGAAGTAATTTTCTCTAGACAAACGTGACTGTAGGTATTTAACGGTAATTTTGTATTGCAATATGAATACCATAATTACGATAATGGATGATAGCTGTCCGAAACCACAGGTTTTCGGCGCGTAAGCTATGACCCCCCACCCCCCTCGCTGCTACCCCCCCCCCCCCCATAAATCTTTCAAAATGAGTCAAAATACATCCATATGTTCAACAAACATCCTTAACAAATGTTTCAAGAAGTTTCAAGAAGTTTCAAAAAAAAAAATTTTTTCGTATCATGTATGTATACAATGAGAAGGTGGATGTGTATTCAGGGCCATCAACTTCCCAACCTTGTCATTTTGTCATTTTTGGGCCGATTTTGACAAATGATGGCTTATTATTTACATTTAACAGTTCTGTTCAAAGAAAATTAGCTCACAGCCCAAGCAAGACACGAGCACAAGTGAAGAAATAAAAAGTTCGATAGGCACCTTATATCGGAATCCTTCTGTCACCTTAATTTTTGGACTTGCTCGTCAGTCATTCACTGATTCAGCGATTAACAAGTGTATTTGCGACCATGCATTACACCATGGTACGGGTAATTAATAGAAAATGAAATATATCATAAATACCTTTTGAATTATCGGTAAATGAGCATTTCTGTTACGAAATAAATTTCTAGATAACTTTCGTTTAGTTTCGGTTGACAAACGGATATGATATCACTGGTCGTATTCGAATCATTCAATTTGTTGTCAACGAAAACTAGGCGGAGCAAATGATCGAAGATTTACTGATGACAACGTTTTTGACCCGACTCGAATCGAAATTGTGGTCAACGATTTGATGGTTTGCAAACATTTTGTCAACGGAAAACATCAAGTGGTGATTCGAATAGAACCTGTTGACAACACGTCCAACTAACGCTATAGTTGTCCTGATTCGAATACGACCAATTGAGACGCTTGACTTTTGCGTCATTTCCTGCTTTGAAGCTGGTTCTCGGGTTCGCTAGAATGATAATAGTTTGACTGGGAAACCAGTCGTTTGTTTGGGAAAATTTTGCGTGACAGATGGTTTCCGAATAAGGGGTCTCCCCGCCCTTCGAGTCCCCATGCGCGTGTTCGCCGATTGCTTTGAATTTTTTACCAATTATCGTCAAAGAAAACTGTTTGCTGTAAACAATGAGCCATCATCTGTCCAGATCGTCCAAGATTTGACAAAATGACAGGGTTGGGAACTTGAGGGTTGCTTCTGCAAGGCGCTTTTTCATGGCATCCTTTACTATTTTACTTATAAATTATCAAAAAAAAATTTTTTTTTTAAATTTCACGAAACTTCAGGAAATGTTCTTTTATGATGATTATTGAATGTATGGATAGATTTTAGGGTATTTTATCCACGTTTGGTGGTGGTGGAGGGGGGTTCAATAGCAGCTAGGGGTAGTGTCATAGCCAACGGGCCGAATGCCTATGTCCGAAACTACCAGAGTTGACGATATATCAGTAAATATTGGCCCCTTCTCTTGCCAATCGCAAATCTGCTGATATTTTCAAACAATTTTGATCAACATCAGACGCCGAGTTACTTAGGATCCAAACGTTGGTACGTTGGTATATGCAAATGAGGCTTCCCAAATCGTTGTATGTTGGGAAGTGAGTCAATTATATAGCGCAACAAACATCTCTTGATGTGAGCTTAAGCTTTGCATCGACGGGTTTTGTTGTTGCTGGGTCTCTTGGTTTGCACGCTACAAATGGTGGCAGCGGTGGGATAATGACAACTGCCAGACCGGGGTTGCCTTACCCATGGTTCTCCCAGGTCCAAGTCTCGGGGAGAGTTATGTAACGTACGTAGTACGTTGGTATATGCAAATGAGGCTTCCCAAATCGTAATATGTTGGGAAGTGAGTCAATTATATAGCGCAACAAACATCTCTTGGTGTGAGCATAAGTTTTGCACCGACGGGGTTTGTTGTTGCTGGGTCTCTTGGTTTGCACGCTACAAATGGTTGCAGCGGTGGGATAATGACAACTGCCAGACCGGGGTTGCCTTACCCATGGTTCTCTCAGGTCCAAGTCTCGGAGGGGAGAGTTATGTAACGTACGTAGTACGTTGGTATATACAAATGAGGCTTCCCAAATCGTTGTATGTTGGGAAGCGAGTCAATTATATAGCGCAACAAACATCTCTTGGTGTGAGCATAAGTTTTGCACCGACGGGGTTTGTTGTTGCTGGGTCTCTCGGTTTGCACGTTACAATACTCAAGAAATATATTTGCAGACAAGTTTAACCCGGACGGTATGATGGCTCAAGACTCTTAATGCAAACCATATTGCTGTCCCTTACAAACGTTATTTGTGCAAAATACAGTACAACCTCTCTATTACGACCACCGAAAACAAGGCCAATTGGTTGCATAAAAGACAGGTGACAGCTTATAGCAAGGTGACAGTAATGAAGAAAGCTCCTAAATGAGCTCTGTTTTACTCTTACCTTGCTTTAATAATTAACACAATTGTGTGGTCGTAATAGAAAGTTTTACTGTACAGTGTGGTAATGGCTGGTCCTGATCATGACCGAATTAAAAATCAGTTACGGGACATGGTTCAGTATTGGGGCCAAGGCTATGTTCATTTGCAAACCTGGCTCCGTTGTCAACCAAACAGACGAGTCTGCTCAACCAGCAGAACTTGGGAGCGGAGAAAAAACATAGGCATTGAATGCTTGAATTATTGATGATTATTTATTGTTGCTTAACCTCTTCAGCTGTAGTGACGCGTTAATGCGCTTTTAACATACATTTTTCTTGTAAAATGTTCTATGTAAACAGTGTAGACCCAGATAGGAGACCCTGGTCAGAGTCGGCGCATCTCATTTTTACTTTCGAAGATAGATAACCAATTAACGCATGTTGAAAGTAAAACAGAATGTACCTTGAGGCGATTCTGCTTACATTCAGCCTGCGCTAAGCCATCATCTGTTAGGGTACAGAAAATATTGCCCATGGTGCATATTTGTGATTGAATAAAGTAGACTATTTTCTGAAGTGGAGGAATAATGTAAAGGCTTAACGAGAGCATCGCATGCGGGTGCCAACCCTCGTCTGTAGTGTTATCCTAATAGATTAAGAAGGAACAGTGAGATATTCTTATTGCCTTGTCTATCTTCACTATTTGTCCGTCTGTCTACTGTGGGGCTCTAAATGACCTTGACCTTTGTCTGACATCACCAAACTTGTACTGAGCTGAAGAGCTACTTGCATTGAGTACAAATGCCAAATGTAAAGTCTCTATCACATGCAGTTGCAAGGTTATATTAAACTTATTTGACCTGTAAATGACATCCACCTTTGTCTGCCATGACCAAGGTTGTACTAAGCCTAAGAGCTTCTTGCGTTGAGTAGACATGCCACATATAAAGTCTCTATCAGTTCACATGTTGTTTTAGAGTTATTGGAAATGTCAAATTTGACCTGTAAATGACCTTGACCTGTTTCTGACATGGCCCAAGTTGTACTGAGCTCAAAAGCTTCTTGAGTTAAGTACACATGCAAAGTGTAAAGTCTCTATCACATACATTTCCCAAGTTATGGCCAATGCTAATTTCAAACTATTTGACCACTAAATGACCTTCACCTTTGTCTGCCATGACCAAAATTGTACTGAGTTCAAGAGCTTCTTGTGTTGAGCAGACGTGCCAAATGTGAAGTCTGTATCACATGTTGTTTCGGAGTTATGGGAAATGGGTCCTGAGTATGACGTTAAACTGCTTCCCTACCTCAGGGTTATGAGGCTGCCACAACCTGGGTGGCAGGGCTAGACAGCGACCATCGATAAACTGATGGTTTGGTGCTCTAGCTACTGTGGCTTGGCGAAAGATCTTTTCCTCAAGGACAACGGCAAGACACATTGCCCGAGTGCGGGAACGGCGTACACTCTCGGATCGCGTATGATCCGAGTTGGGATGCGATCCCGTGAAAGACCTCGTTCCCAAACTAACTATGGCAAGCTCACAGACATAACCAGCAGACAGCATGGTTCTGTTGGTGGCGTCTCCGGCTTGGCCTCCTATCAGGTGTGTGTGTGGGGGGGGGGCCTAGCGGCGAATCCAGCAAGCACCTGAGGAAGTTCAGGGTGGGTACACTCAATGTTAACACCCTGAGAGGAAGGATCTGTGAGGTTGTGGAGACGCTGTCTCGCAGGAAGGTGGATGTTTGTTGCGTTCAGGAAACCAGATACCGTGGAGGCCACTGCCGCACAATCAAGGGCAAGGACTCCCGGTACAAGCTCTACTGGTCCGGAAACGACAAAGGTACAGTGGGAGTAGGAGTGTGTGTGGCTGAAGAGTGGATCGAGAAGGTCTTCGAGGTCCAGCGTATCTCAGACAGGATTATCCTGGCGAAACTCATAGTCGGCCAACATGTGCTCATCTTCCTGTCTGTGTATGCTCCACAAAGCGGTCTCAGTGATGAAGTGAAGGACCAGTTCTTCGACCAGCTGCGTGCTGTTACAGTCAGGATCCCAGCATCTGAACTCCTGCTCCCATGCGGAGATTGGAATGGCCACGTAGGCCGTGTTGGCACAGGATATAGTGAGGTGCATGGTGGGATGGGCTTTGGCAGACCTGAACCTGATGTAGAGGGTGAAAGGATCCTGGAGTATGCGCTTGCATTTGACCTGATTCTGGGGAACACATGCTTCAGGAAACAAGACAGCCATCTAATCACGTACATGTCAGGTAAATGACATTGACCTTTGTCTGCCATGACTCAAGTTGTATTGAGCTAAAGAGCTTCTTGAGTTGAATACACATGCTAAATATAAAGTCTCTATTGACTGCAGTTCTAACGTTATGGCCAGTTTTAAATCCACCCTATTGTACCCCTGAATGACCTCTTAATGACCTTGACCTTTGTTGGACATAACCCAAATTTACTGAACTCAAGATCTGTTTGAAGTGAGTACATATACCAAATTTAGAACTACATGTACATTAAGGTAGCTTGATAGTTTCGATACTGAAAGCGGATTTTTCTTATTTATCATCATGATTTATAATTAATTCCCCCATTTTATAGCTGAAGGGTTTAAGTTGTACACATGTCACCACAAAATGTCTTTTTTAAAAAAATATTTTATTTTTTTACGATTTTATAAGACAAATTTAAAAAAAATTCAAACAGCGATTTCAAAGCCGTCTTAATTTGTAACGCCTTTAAAATTGCCCATAATACACTTCAGTAACATATCTAGGGATCCGTGTCTCAGATTTTTAAAATTCCCCTTCCAACTATTATTATGTAACACCAAAGTTATTTTACCGTTTAAAGTCGATTTCTATTACGTAATGCTTTGCTGTAAACAGCTGGAGAACCTCATCAACATTCTGAGACACAGTTCCCTCGAGAAGATAATACCCTTTCATCTGCTTTAAACCGCATGAAAATCGGACCCCAACCGCGAACACAATCGTTGTCCAAACATGCCGCGTGTCTGAAAATAAGGAAGTGCCGAAAACGTCAATTAACTGATAAGCGTGTCATTTTGACTGTCTGACACAGTGCGAATATCCCCGGGGTTCAACTATGTCCTTTTTGTTTCAACCAATAAGAAGACACATATTTCATAAGCGATTTTCCTTAGCTCCACCCTTAATAAAATATACCAATCATAATTCAATAATGATTTTAACATGCGAAACCCATAAATCACGCAACAGCAGCTGGAGAATGACTCTAGCTGGTCATGTGGCTGGAGTACGGAGTGCTTAATGAGGTGTGAATTATTGATCAGATAGCCGTGTAATGAGTTTGGTTTGGTTTGGGAGATTTAATAAAATGTAGAACAGAATGTCGGCTATCAAAATCGGAAAAAAGGTTAAAAACACAATTTTTGCAGTTTTAAAGCTCTAAAGACACCTTAAAGTTATGGCCAACGTTAAAATTTCAAGCTGTTTGTCACTCGTTATTTAGGTTTTTATGTCAAAATGTCCATTATGTAACTTTGAGAAAAACAGCAGACAATATTGCAGCAGTAAAAGCGTAAGACATAACTGTCCTGTTTAGGGAACTGCGGCAAGGGTCGTTGTAAGGAGGTAGTCGTTGTTGGGAGAGCCGTTGTAGAGAGGGAGCACTGTATTCACAAACAAGGGACAATAAAAGAAACACATAAAATGGAACACCTTTTTGTCTTCAAAAATTAATTCAATTTAATTCTAATACCATATGAATTGTGGAAAACTATATCAACAATGTTCGTTCAGTTTACAAATAGTACAATAATACTCCACCATCATGATCACCCAGGCATGTTTAGTTTGTTCAAGACAAATGACTATTTAACAAAGTACTCCCTATATCCCCCATATATACACCTTTTTACACATCTGCTCATTTCTACGCTAAATAAAGTAGTCCCTTTCAGAAAGTCCTGAACATAAAATACAGAAGGCATTTCCAGTATCTTTCCTGAGAGTGGCTTAACTCTTTCCTCCTTGAAACTTAAAATGGACAACCCCAGTTTCCATTTGAGTATAGTCCATTTCTGACTTTTAAGGGTTGTTTTTGTCAATGTTTTTCATTATGACAAACAGTGAAGACCCAGATCAGAGGGCTCCGTAAGGAGCCCTCTGATCTGGGTATTCACTGTTTGCATAGGATAAGTGCACTTTTCACATGTATACTTTTTGAAAAGGACGCCTATATGCGGGACTAGGGTTCAAAGGGTTAATGCAGGTTGAAAGTAAAGAACTGAGTATTCTGCCTTACTTTCAACCTGCTCTAAGTGATCACCAGTCATCAAAACTAGAAACTGGCTATGGGGTAATGGGTAAAGCAAGATGAAATTACAGCAGAAATCTGAAAAGATGTTTTACATTCATCCTGATTTTAAGGTGCCACCTGACCACAGTCAACGAGTCTTCTTATGAGTGTGTTGTAATATTTTCTTCAGTGGAGGGATATTTTAAAGGGGTAAAAAAGGTGTATCTATGGGATATTGGGTTAGACTCAATTAAATGGTTTCCTTTTCCACCACAGAAGTTTTGCACTTTCCCAATAAAAATGCACAAGTCGCTAAAATAAGAGCTTTTTGCTTGACTTCCATTTTGCTTGAACCCTTTCCCCAATAAAAGCGCCTTTTAGAGCATTTTATATATTCCTCCACTGAAGAAAATAGTTTACCAATTTATAGTCATGAAGATGAACCATGAAATATGTTTTCTAAGACCTAGCAGATGATAGGTTACAGCAGGTTGAAAGTAAAGCAGAATGCACCTGAAAGTAAAGCAGAATGTGCCTTTTTCAACCTGCTTGAAGTGTGCACATTTCTTCAAAACTAGAACAAGACTATGGGGTAATGGGTTAAGCAACCACCTGTGATTATCAAGATACATGTACCTTTATCAAGTATTTTCTTTAGAGGCCATAATAAAGGAATAGGATTCTGAAACGTCATAAAAGAACCAGATTTTATTGGAAACAGGATTTATCCATTTAAAGTTCCAGGGGTGAAAGAATTAAAGATAATGGCAATGAGAAATGAATATACCACCGTTTACTTTATATCAACCATTGAATTGTACCTTCACTGTAAAAGTTATGTGTAATACTGTTCTTCTTTAACCCTTTCCTTCAAAGAACTGCCTTTTCAAGACTTAATGGTCAAATAATAAAATGCTTATACGCTATTCTTTTTTAGTCATTGGAAGGTTTTCCTACATCCTGGATCAGCACCTATGACATACTCAGTGATGCAGTAAAACCCAACTCAGCCATCCATCTCTACATTCTGACAGGTGACTGCTTAAAGCAAACTGAAATTAAGCTTTCTGTATTACATTTAGCCTGGTTTAAGGAATTATATATTTTAACTGAAACTTTTTTATTCATCTATTCAGGTTGTTGTTGTTGTTGAAATAGGGTTTTAAATCGCTTTAACAGTATTTCAGTCATATAACGACTCCAGGAGACAAGTTGCCAGATCAACACCTCATTTACATCGATCTAAAATATGAGGTATTGATCTAGAAATTTGAACCTTGTCCAGAATACCAGTTACAAAAATTCTGGAATTTAACCTTTTAATTTCTTGGACTGACATACAAATACATCACTTTATGATGGATTTATCCATCAATCAAATCACTAAAAAGGTTACACCTTTTGGCAGCCTTCTACTGTATCATGCCAGGCTATGGCAGTGGTCACCATTCTTTTCTTCCAGTTGACCAAGCTGGCATGCCCCAAGACGACATGGAGTTATTGATTAAGGAATTATATGTCTACGGCAATGAAAAAGGGTATGAAGGAAAGGGATAACTGACTTAATTAAAGATGTTTGTAGTATCATGACAGAATCTATGTAAAACATTATTGCATATACATGTACATATATGATGTGAATGATCTTAAAATAGCACAATGAGATCATGTTTTAAAACATTAAGATGATAAATTGTGTCTCATTTATTATCACAAACTCACAAATCAGACAAACAGCTGATCAAAGATTATATACCACCTGTCTTAACTCATTCACCCCTGAAATTTCAAAACAATTTTAGTCTCCAATTACATCTAGTCTATTGTTTGACTATTTCGGGGTGTTTATTACAATATATTGCAAAATGACAAACAGTGTAAACCCTGATCAGAGGGCTCCTTTGATCAGGGTTTACACTGTTTTCATAAAACAAGTGTACCCAGGTATACTGTTAGTAAATGACGAGTATACTCTTCACAAGTGTTGAATGTGATAGAAATTCTCATTACATGTATCTCCACTTGCATTATTGCTAAACATTTGTATAGTGTGGAGACTAGAGAAGGATCTTTCCCAATAAACATGAATCCACTTGCATTATTGCTAAACATTTGTATAGTGTGGAGACTAGAGAAGACATTTTTCTTTCCCAATAAACATGACTCCACTTGCATTGCTAAACATTTGTATAGTGTGGAGACTAGAGAAGACATTTTTCTTTCCCAATAAATATGACTCCACTTGCAATATTGCTAAACATTTGTAAAGTGGAGACTAGAGAAGGCATTTTTCTTTCCCAATAAACATGACTGTGCTATTTAACCCTTTCCCAAATAGAAGCGCCTTTTAGCACATTTAATTTATTCATCCACTGAAGAAAACAATTCCAATTTGTACAGTAATAAACATGTATCATAAGAACTATTTTCTAGCAGATGGTAGCTTAAAGCAGGCTGAAAGTAAAGCAAAAGGCGCATTCTACTTTTCTTTCAACCTGCTTTAAGTGGTCACATATCTTTAAATCTAGAAACAGGCTATCAGGTAAAGGGTTAAAACAAATGTATGTCCATTTCAAATAGTATGAAGCCTGCTCAGATGTTAAATAACATGGCATCTGATTGGGACTCAAAACTATTTGCCAATTTGGTTATAGTAAATGAAATTAAAAACCTGTCATTTTCTACATTTCATTGCAATACTTTTATGTTTAGTTTCGTTTAAACAGGAAATTATTAATAGTTCCTACCAGTACTGTAGATGTGTACCTATATTACATAGTTGACAATTTATAAAATGCTCATCACTGTATTTGTTATACCCTTCCTTTGCTATTAACATATACATGTGTTAATGCTCTTTGAAAATTGTGCTGACCCAGATCCTAAAGAGCTGTGACTGTCAGATCAGGGTTTGCACTGTTTTCTACAGAAATAAGTCTGATATGAGTCTGCACTCTTTCCTGGGGAAAACTTTTCTTATTTTTATAGCCAATTGAATAGTTCAGCTGACATACGCCTTTTAAATCCTATAATTTATTCCTCTACTGAAGAATTTTTTTTTACTCACTTACAGTCATGAATATGTATCATAAGAAATATTGTTTATATCCCAGCAGATGGTAGCTTAAAGCAGGCTGAAAGTAAAGCAGCGTGCGCCTTAATGCGCATTCTGCTTTACTTTCAACCTGCTTTAAGTGGTCACATGTCTCAAAAACTAGAAACAGGCCATGGGGTAATGGGTTAAGTATCCTACAACACAATCACTTAGATTCTACACAACCACAGAGAGGTAAAGAATAATTAACAAACACATTTTTAAATAAACTTAACCATTTCAACTCCAAGAAAAAAAGGTTAAATCAAATTATGTTATTGTAAAATGCTACCTACAAAATGCATATCTCTGGAGGTGACAAAAATATATAAAATACAATGTCTCCCATTCGACTGATTTTTCAGTGATCAAAGGATATAACCTGTTTCGACCATATGATAATAGTATGGTATGCATGGTATGTAAAGTAATGCCTCAATATTCTGTTACTTAAAAAAAGGTTTATTTAAGAAAAATTACTACTTAGAACAGGACAAAGGTAACACAGAACGCATATCAAGATGAAATATATATCTGTGTTTATCTTGCTTTAAGATGCCACCTTTCTTTAATATTACCACTGACATGTCATACCAGAGAGCTCTTACTGTAACCTATAAAAATACTGCTAACACTGCTGAGTTTCTAATTTAACCCTTTACCCCAGGGGAGGAATAAATTAGACGTAAAAAGGTGTATGGGGTTATTTGTGTTTCAACCATGTCCTGATAAATCAGAACCCAGCACTTGATTTTGACAGTAGGTTGATTAACTCTTTGAATCATAGTCATGCATAATTTGTATGCATCCTTTTCAAACACTGTACTTATAAATAGCAACTTGTCCTATACAAACAGTGAAGACCCAGATTAGAGGGATTATACAGAAGCCCTTTGATCAGGGTCTCCACTGTTTGTCATAGTGCAACTTATTCATAAAACAACCATTAATAGTCAAAAATGGACAAGGCTGAATTTGAAACTGGAATTGTACATTTGAAGTGTCAGGGAGGAAAGAGTTATTTAAAGTAGGTTGTAGGTACATGTAAAGGGTAAAGGAGTTTATTTTCTTTATGATTTTATATCACTTTTAACAGTATTTAAGTTATATCCCAGCGTATTACAGGTTGAAAAATAACCCAATTTATCTTACACAATTCATCCAGTTACTTTCACTATATAACTTAATACAACTGTACTGGAAAAATACAAAAAATAATAATTTAAAAATAATCTCCCTAAAACCATTGAGAACAAACATATTATAACAAAATTTCTACATTTCAAACTTGTGTTAAGCAGCTACTCGAAAGACAAATAATTCTTAATAAAGACGACAGCTTCATGCAGGGCAAAAGTAACTATAGCAGAAATATCTTATAGAAGTTTTCTGTTGAACGTTTGTCTTGCATTAAGCAGTCAGCATTCTTTGGTGGTATGGTATGGAAGGGTTTCTTTTCCCATTAGCTTATGGATGATATAAAAAATAAGTATATGTTGTTTACATATCAATTTAATACTTGAACAACTCCAAGAATTAGATGACTCCCCTTTACAAAGAAGTCCAAGAGAGACTTGTGTATTGAAATGTGAAACAGCATAAAAACAAAACTTAACTCTTCTTCTGATAAAAAGGTAAATATATATTGATGCTTTTTGAAAACAATTTGGATCCTGATCAGACAGCTCCTGAAGGAGCTTTCTGATCAGTATCTGCACTGTTTTCTAACAGGATCTATCTGATATGAGCCTGCATTCTTTCCAGGGATAAAAATCCTCATTTTATTACTCAATGTATCCAGATTAAAAATATTAATAGTCAATATGAATATTCAGCCCAAGGCGGGTTAACATCATGTTTAAAGACACCGCCACCTTGGCTTTTGTTAACTTTTTCAACACCATGGACCTGTTTTTGTAATTAAATTATCCACACAAGAACATAATAACCCAAAAGAGTTACTTAGTGTTGAAAAAGTTAAAGACAAAGCAATATATTAGCCTTTTTACCTCCTTCATTATGTCACAACAAACCCCTTTCAATTTCAAATATAGTAAAACCTATCTTTGGCAGCCATTCAATAAAGAAGCATGTATATCTTGTAAGACATTGATTGTTCAATGCTTAATTAAAGTAATGACTTTCTGCATTACACTTGTCCTTTATACTTATTTTAAACTTCAACATTCATGTTTGATTGTCAAGTCAACTTCTTTTCAGTGGCTGCCTAACCCATTAACCCATAGCCTGTTTCTAGTTTTTAAGGTGACCACTTAAAGCAGGATGAAAGTAAAGCAGAATGTTCCTTAAGGTGCATTCTGCTTTACTTTCAGCCTGTTTTGAGCTATCTCCAGTCCTATTAAGGTACAGAAAATATTTCTTACGGTACATATTCATAACTGCATGACGTGGAACTATTTTTTTTCGTCTAAGAATGAATTAAAGTTGTTCAAAGGCGTATTTATGGGGGAAATGGGTTAAGACAAGTTTTACTGAACTTCAGCATAGAAATGGCCTAGAATTTTAAAATACAGTGCTCCCTCCCTATAATGGCCCTTCCAACAATGACTTCCTTCTTACAATAACGCTTGCCACTGTTCCCAAGACAATTATGTTTAACGCCTTCAATGTTGCAATATCTTCTTCTGCTTCGAAATGTTGTTTGCTGTTTTTTTAACATAATAAACATTTTGACAGAAAACACTTAATGACGAGTGTCAAACAGTTGGAATCCAGATCAGACGCTGCATCTGTTCTGGATTCAAACTGTTTGCTAATGTAAGCCAAGTTCCCTCCTTATAACAACTCCCTCCAAACAACAAACACAATCTTTGTCTCCTATTGGGTGTTGTTGTAGAGAGGGAGCACAGTACTCTCATTTTACAGATCTGTCTTTCATTTGGACAGCTGTTTCAAGAAGGCTAATAGTAAAACATAATGTTCATTGTACTTTTCATTAATATCAGCCTGCATTTAGCACTTGTAATAAACACTCACACCAATCAGTAGAAAGGTAAACCTCCAAATTTGTTAAATCTACTGGGTCCAAGGTTATAAAGCTTTTCAGTTGAGTCTAAAGTCCTTCTCAAGCATTTGATTGGTCAGATTTGAGCCAATCAAATGCTTGAGAACACACTCAGACTCAGCTCAAACGCTTTATAGCCTTGGACCCTGAACTCTAGTGATAAGTATATGCCTCCTTCACAAACAATGCATCTAATGAAGAACACACATGTTAAATGCAAACAGTGCAGCTCCAGCTAGAGGGCTCCCTCTGATCTGGGTCTGCACTGTTTGTCAATATTTAATACTCCGTAAAAACACAACAACCTTAAATAGTCAAAAACGGACTAGACTTCATTGGGAAATAGAAGTTTCAGGTGTCACTGACTTAACACATTCAACCCTAGCGATGAGTTTACTCATCATTTACCAACAGTGTACCTTTGAGGATTACACTTGTCCCATGCAAACAGCGTAGACCCTGATCTGAGGTTCCTTAAGGAACCCTCTGATCAGGGTCTACACTGTTTGTCAATATTTAATACTCTGTAAAAACACAACAACCTTAAATAGTCAAAACCAGACTAGACTTCATTGGCAAATACAAATGTCTATTTAATGCTTCAGGTGTTACCGAGTTAATGTAGAACTTTTTGGTATTATCATACCTACTAATTACAGATGAAGCAGTTCAATGTCATTTCTGAGTAAGCATATAACTTGGCTGAAGTATCTCCGATAGTTGTACATTACCACCTCTTTTGAGTGATCAACATTTAATATACAACAAACATCTTTAAGGCAGGAAGTTGCTTAACCCATTAAGCCATACTGACTCATTTTGACTCATTGCGCAATAGCCTCATAATAACTCATTTTGACACACTTTAATCAACTAGCATGTATTGAGGTGAGCACTGATATTTGTTAATCGCTTATGAGTTAATGGGTTAATGCAGACAAAATAATGCAGAAAGCACTTGATGAGCTTTCTGCATTTCTTTTGTCCTGCAGCAGGCTGCCATTTGTCATAATAGTACCGAGAGCTAATTTGAGTGTCTTTTAATAGTGTTAAAACTTTCTTTAAAATGGAAGATTTCAGTTATGGCTGGTGGTGGTACAGTTACTACTATCACAGTTGGCTGTGTCCGTCAAACACAGGATGAAACTTGAGTTGAGCTGCAACAAAAATAGAATTACCACATAGAAACCACACATACATTTAATATCAAGCTTAAGAATAATGGAATCAATTATAATCATTTATTACATTTAGTGAAGAATATGGGTGTGTACAAGTGTAAGAATATAAGCTTTTCAAAGTGGATAAGGGCCCCATAGCCTGTTTCTAGTTCTGAAGAAAGGTGATCACTTAAAGCAGACTGAAAGTAAAGCAGAAATGCATTTCATTTGGTTTAAATGGGACATTAAAAAGTCTGTAATTTTCTTCAGTGGACGAATTATTAAAAGTGTAAAAATGCGTATGATATATGTTCTTCAGTGGAGGAATAAATTAAATGTGTTAAAATGCGTATCTACGGAGTAACGACTTAAACCCTAATGTCCAATTCAAACACTGTGTAACCTGCTTCTGATAAAAGTCTTAACATAGATTAATCTACAGTTCAAGATATAGTCTTATTCTACATGAATATGTATCATAAGAAATACATTCTATATTCTAGCAGACAGTGGCTTAAAGCAGACTGAAAGTAAAGCAGAATGTGCCTGCAGGCATATTCTGCTTTACTTTCAACCTGCTTTAAGTGGTCACCTATCTTCAATACTAGAAACAGGCTATAAGGTAATGGGTTAAGTGGTCACCTATCTTCAATACTAGAAACAAGCTATGGGGTAATGGGTTAAGTGGTCACCTCTCTTCAATACTAGAAACAGGCTATGGGGTAATGGGTTAAGTGGTCACCTATCTTCAATACTAGAAACAGGCTATAAGGTAATGGGTTAAGTGGTCACCTATCTTCAATACTAGAAACAGGCTATGGGGTAATGGGTCAAGTGGTCAACTATCTTCAATACTAGAAACAGGCTATGGGGTAATGGGTTAAGTGGTCACCTATCTTCAATACTAGAAACAGGCTATAAGGTAATGGGTTAAGTGGTCACCTATCTTCAATACTAGAAACAGGCTATGGGGTAACGGGTTAAGTGGTCACCTATCTTCAATACTAGAAACAGAATATGGGGTAATGGGTTAAGTGGTCACCTATCTTCAATACTAGAAACAGACTATGGGGTAATGGGTTAAGTGATAACATGTCTTCAATACTAAAAACAGGCTATGGAGTAAAAGTTTAAGCACAAACATATTTATTGTGAATGGATAACATCTTCCTAGCTGTACATCAGAGAATGGTAGAGGTGAACAAATGTACTTCTTCACAAGAAAGTGTTAATGATAGCATGCACTTATAATATATACAAGATCTGTCTTGAGTCGAGATTTGAGACAAGCTGATCTCAACCAAGTCTAGAAATGAAATACTCAATGACGTTTCTATTCTAGACGCTGAGATCAGCTTGTCTCAAATCTAATTCTTTATGACTGACCGATTGGTTTTCTCACATAACGAACGATTTTAAGCTAAAGCCATTTTTTTAATCCCCGTGATGTAATCATGCCTTTATAAATAGTGACGTTATATAATGACGTCATCAAATTGATCTCACACATGTTGGAGACAAGTCTATTTGTGATCACTGTTTGCTATTGAAAACAGGGGTAGTTATGTGAGATTCAGCATTTTTTCTAAATGATACTTACATGATGATATTATCTGTAATATTTCTCTTCTAATGTTTTAAATGATTCTGCAATAGCTTTCCTGAAATAATGAAAAATATACAACTTTCATAATAGGGGTTAAAGACATAAGCAGTAACAGTGGAGAAGAAATCATTCTTTCCCAGTGAAAAGAAAAGCAATGCACTAAGACGAAGGCAATGGCTACTTCTTGAAAATGTTGATGATCCTTTATAACCCTTTCACTCTCAATATGTCATAACGGGCATTTGAAAACAGTTATGATCCTGATCAGACACAGCATAATGTGGTGTCTGAAAATTATCAAACCTGTTTGCCACTTGTTTTGAAATTACGTCAGTTATACTGCCTTAAATCTAACTTTGAAACAGTATTGCAGACAATAATATTAAAGCAGACAATGGCCGCCCGTGAATAGGTAAAAACCTTACAATAAATTTAACCATAAAAGGATTAATTTGAGTGGAAAACAGTATGGAACCTGATCAGATGCAATGGACATAAGGAGTTTTGCACAAACATGTTAACCCTTTGAACCCTAGTCCCGCATATAGGCGTCCTTTTCAAACAGCGCACATGTGGATAGTACACTTGTCCTATGCAAACAGTGAATACCCAGATCAGAGGGCTCCGAAAGGAGCCCTCTGATCAGGGTCTTCACTGTTTGTCATGATACCAAACATTGACAAAAACAACTCATAAAAGTCAGAAAGGGAATAGACTAAAATGGAAACTGGAATTGTCCATTTAAAGTTTCAGGGAGGAAAGTTAACCCTTAGCCTGCCACTCACGACTATAGCTCCATATGCAAACAGCTTGGATCCGGATGAGACGCCGAGTAACTCGGCGTCTCATCCGGATCCAAGCTGTTTGACACTCAGACAACATTTTCAGCAATTTTGAGCAACTTTGAAGCACTTTGAAACTTGAAGCAGACAAGAAATATAGCAGACGACAATTTATTTGGTGGGCTAAGGGTTAATTATGTGACAATAGTTTTTTGCTTTACTTTTAGCCTACTGTAAGCAACACTCTAACCTACACAATGAAACAAGGTATAGGGGAAAGGTTAAAGAGGGGAAGACTTTAAGTCTTTGCAAGTAACATGTAAACTGATCAGGCTCCAAACTGTTGGCTATTCAGAGTAAACCTTTGAGTTATTACCATTTTCAAAAGGTTGATATTTTCTATACATATAATACTGCATTGCAATTTGCTTGACTCTTTGCTGCTGGGTAATTTTTTTGCCTTCAACAGTTGTCGTCTGTAGCGTGTTCAGGTAATTGCATTGGAGTCCAACGTCCTTTAGCATGCAAACAACCCTTATAGTAAGACATCTAACATTCTTCAATACTCTCCAATAATAATTCATTTCGCCCCCATGTTTATTTACTAATCTATTCGAGGGTATAAACAAATAATTTATGAATCAGAATAACACACTCAAAAGGGTACTAATCAACTGAAATGCATCAATTTTACCACATATAAAAATAAGATTTAGCTGCTAAGATGTAAGCTGCTTTATTTGATAAATTAAGCATCGGAGAAGTTTGGTTTATTGAAGAGAAATTAACTCGGAACTGTTTGGTGTGGCTTGTGTACTCATTTGGACGCCATTTTGTAATTCCTGTTTGCCTAGGCACATTACCGCTGAGGCCTTTCAAGTAGCTGGCCAACCATATCATGCAAACAGGTCATTTTTGTGTAAAGTGTTACAATCGGAGGCCATTGATGGGCTCCGATTCGGTAATTGAGCCCACTACTGCTATTGTTCTAAAAATAGATTTTTCTAAATTTCTTTTTAAAACATGGTCAGAGTGTCAAACAGTTTGGATCCGGATGAGACGCGGTGTTACACCCCGGTTACACAGAGCCATCGGTGATAGATCGGTTGGTTTTTTCGCCAAACTAGGGAGGGGACCGATGAAAACCTATTTACTACCGACATCACCTATTGGCCACCTGTTTTCCACCTATCAATAGCTATTAGGTAAAGATGAGTTTCGTCGGTGAAAAATCACCGATAAGGATTTTTAAACGTGTTAAAAATTCTCGATCAGTGAAAATATTTTACAAATAACCGATTGACAACCTGTCTACTACCGATATCACGGACGAGTCACCGATAAACCACCGATAAAGCACAGATGAACTAATACTTACCACCGATGAAAAAAGATGAGAATTAAAACGCGGGATCTCGTCGGTTTTCATCGGTTGTTAATGGCAGTTCAATCGGTGATCAATTGGTGATCAATCGGTTGCCGCTAGCAGTTCATCGATGTTTTATCGGTATTCATCGATTATTGATCGGTTGTTGGGCGCTTTTAATCGATGGCCCATTGGATTTCATGAGTCGCCAATCGGTGGCCAATCGGAGGCTGGGTGGCGTTTGACCGATTGAACAGCTATTCATCACCGATACCCGGTTACACAGAAAGCCTGAAATTAAATCACTTATGACAACCGATCAAAACAGCAAATAATTAGACCGATTGGGTACCGATTTAAGCCCGACCGTCTGTGTACCCGGGGTGTTACACGTCATCTCATCTGGATTTAAATTGTTTGCAAAGGCAATCATTATTGCAGATATATCCACGCTAGCATGCAAAGAGTTAAACATGAAAACATATCTTCTTCACCATCATACTAACCTGAATAGTTTTCTTTCGAACACAAAACCTGAGATATGACCCCTGGGAACTGTACGTATTCTGCAGCCCTTCCATATATCCTCCAGAGTAAGCACCCCTTTAGCTGGATAGTATGCATCGTTCGCTGCCTGCACTATGCTACACAATTCTGTATCCACTGGTATTGGAAAGTTCTTTATATGGGTGCATTCATCCATTATTCCTTTCATAAACAATCTAGAATCTTGCTCTAACTTGGATGGAAAATCTTTCTTTTTACCGTTTTTGTTTTTAAGGTCCGCAACTTTCTTTGTGATATTTTTGCTATAGTCCAGAATATGTGAATATCCCTGAGGCCTCTTCAGTTTGTGGCTACCGTCTATTATAACATCTGGTTCCACAATTTCTGGGATTAGTTCATCTAAATAGTTTTCAGTCAGCCATCTTTCTCTCTCTTTTATAATTAGGTCATTAAAGTTCTGAAAGAAAGGGAAACAAAATATTTGACGAATATCATTCTCTTTAAGTAACAAAATTTAATAAATCTGCCAAAGGCACAATTCATTCCATAGTTAAAAGATATCTTTAAAATGATTGGAGAGTGTATCGCTTTCAATCTTTTTCATTGTACAAATGCTTCAATCATTATGCCCAATTGAACTACCCTAATTTTAGTATTTTACCATACAAACATATGATCACAGCAATAATCACTGTAATTATAAATCAGGTAAGCATAATAAGATGAGGATTACAAACATTTAACTCTTTCAACACTAAGTATCTCTAACTTGTGGGTTATAAGATTCCCTTGTGGATTTTACAATTACCGAAACATGAACCAGTCTACTTGTGATTATGGATAGTTTATAAATACTGGTCTAAATTAGAAGACAGTGCAGACCCTGATCGGCTCCTATAGGATCGCTCTGATCTAGGTCTACACTGTTTTCAAATGTTTTTAGTATATTTCAAACAGGTACATGGTGTTAAGAGTTTATCAAGCAATATGATGATGAGATTAGTCATGCACCTTGACACAGTGTCTGTAAAGCGGGTGTGAAATAAGCTCAAAATTTCACATTTGGGACCACCAGGCGTGGTTGGCTAGCAGATAATGTAGCTTGTTTTAACATCAGGTTCCACACATATACAGTATAAGAAAAATAACAACTCCAAACACGAATTAAAGTTTATAAATTTTCTTCCAACGTTTAGCCGTTAGGCTTTTACAAGGAATTAATATTTATATAATTTAATGACGTAACGATAAACAAATGCTGAAGATGTAAAACCTCTCTATGTGAACAACAGTCACCGAAATACACAAAATATCTATACCAAAAGCAGGCGACTGCCCAAAGCAAGGCGAAAGTAAAGCAGAAAGCTAAATTAAATTTCACCCCTCTCAAAACAGTCACCTGCCCCAAACACCAAACAATCAACACAATATAGCGGCTGCTAGATAGAGAGGGTTCACTGTATATACATAGTATACAGAAAAACAGTGACAATATCATATCATAAAGTAGATAGAAAAATATGCAACTAATAAACAATCCTAACATCAAAGTCACACTTATACAAAATAAAAACTCTCCATTTTCACCACCCAAACGAAAGCTGATTCATAAAAGGAACGACAGGCGAAAGCCTAAAGCAGGGTGAAAGCAAAACAGAAAGCTTCTAAGGGAGCTTCTGTTTTACCTTCTTCCCGCCCAAAATAGCCACATGCCCCAAACACCAAATAAATAACGTACATGTAATGTAGTGGTAGTAATAGAGAGTTAATACTGTAAATGAAAGTTCAAGTTGATAATTAAGAAACTACTAGATCAATAAAGATACAAACTATTCCTATAAGTTATATATATAAAAAATGAAGAAATAGGAACAAACAGTAGTAACCTATCTACTTAATATCGTATAGCAATTTCGCATTCATACCATTGGGATAGAGTGTGTTTTTTTTACACATATACAGTAAAACCTCTCTATTACAACCACTAACAGGAAGGCTAATTGAATGTATAAAAGTCAGGTGACATCTTAAAGCAAGGTGACAGTAAAGCAGAAAGCTCCTAAAGGAGCTTTCTGTTTTACTGTCACCTAGCTTTAAGCAATCACCTGTCTTAAACACCTAATATTTCACACAATTTAGTAGTCATAACAGAGAAGTTTTACTGTACAGTGAACCCTTCCTCTCACTACACTGGCATTTTTTTATTCAGCAACAAACTGTCACTTACAGGTTCTGGGGAGTCTATGATGGTGGTGATCTCTTTCTGATAATCTCTTTCTTTAGCAAATTGTTCCATCAACACTTTCCAAGATACAGCCTTGCTTAATACACCCTAAAATAGAGACCATTTTTTTATAATTTATAGAAACAGAGGTCAAAGATTCCCTAAATAATCAAAGCTTCACATCATACAACTGAAACAGAGGTTAAAGCCTCACTAAATACTAGGTAACAAAAAATTGCATATTCAGTGGAAACAAGAGATCAAAACTTGATACAACTTAAAGGTCATGGCTTCACTTACTTCAAATGAGAATGAAGGTCAAACTCCAAAATCATGTGTAAACGATTTTGATTAAATTGAAAACAAGAGCCCCATGGGGCATATGTCGCTCACCTGAGAATAGCTGTACATCAAAATGGAGATAATGATTTAAGTCCAGGACGGGGTCATTTTTTACCCGAGGGGCATAATTTGAACAATCTTGATAGAGGACCTGTAGATGATGCTATGTTCCAAATATCTAAGATCAGGGTACTAGGGTTCTAGACAAGAAGATTTTTTTTAAGTTTCCATTGAAAAAATCTATTTTTAGCTCCTGTGACCTACATATGCAACAGACTGGAACCATTTGAACAAAATAGATAAAGGACATCTAGAAGTAACACCATGCCGAATATCAAAGCTCTGGCTATATTAGCTTCAGAAAAGAAGACGTATGAAAACTGTGACCCCCGGAGTGGGGCTAATTTTGACCCCAGGGGCATAATTTGTACAAACTTGATAGAGGACCTGTAGATGATATGCAATCGACCAGAACCATTTGACCCTTATTGGTATAGGACATCTAAAAGTGTCACCAAGCCAGATATCAAAGCTCTGGCCATATTAGTTTCAGAGGAGAAGACATTTGAAAATTTCACTATATAACTCTATGTTAAACTGTGACCCCCTGGGCGGGGCCAATTTTGACCCCAGGGGCATAGTTTGTAGTTTGATAGAGGACCTGTAGATGATGCTATGTGACAAATGTCTAAGATCTGGCCCTTGTAGTTTCAGACAAGAAGATTTTTTTAAGATTTCCTTATTTTTTCACTTGGTTGCCATGGCAACCAGAGTTCTACATTGTTTTTAATTCTTTGAACAATTTTGAAAGAACTTGACCCAAGGAACATTCGTGTAAAGTTTGGTTGAAATCTTTTCAGCGGTATATGAGGAGATGTCATTTGAAGCAATTGTTAAAGACAACAATGACTGTATAAAGTGAAATATTTTCTTCTGTGGAAGAATAAATTAAAGACATAAAAAAGAATATGTATGGGTTAATAGGTTAATAAATATCATTATTTACATTTTCTAAATATAAGAAACTATATGTAAATGAGTGGCAAATAGTTTGGATCCAGATTAGAAGCAGCATTATGTGGCATCTGACCTGGATCCATACTGTTTATGGCCAAGAATTAATTGTGGACTGATAGACAGAAAGATAAACAAACAAACAAAACACAAACAAACAAACAGACAGACCAAAAGTAATATGCCTCGAACTAAGTTGTGCTTGAGCATAAAATAGCAGACATCACTTTCATTTCTGTTATGTATCTCAGTGACCTGAGTTCAGAGCTAGCTATGGGTCAGTTATGCAATTGGAGACGGTCTCAGAGAGAAATGACTATTATTATGCTGAACTGTTGTCTGCTCCAAATGTTTGTATGTGAAATATGTAAAAAATAATAACTTATATTTTCTAAATATAAGAAAATATGTAAATGAGTGGCAAATAGTTTAGATCCAGATTAGATGCAGCATTATGTGGCATCTGACCTGGATCCAAACTGTTTGCAAAAATGTTGCATTTAGTATAAGGGTAGCTTCTTAGCCTGGAAGATACAATGCGTCTGTATAAAACGGATCATTAGAGAGTTTTTACTGTCAGACCTGCATCAAAAAGCACTGATATGGCCAGGGTTGAGTCAAATTTGATCCTAGGGTTTTGATTTTTTACAATTTTGAAAGTGATTTAGTAGAAGATACTATTCATGCAATATCTAAGGTGTGGGAATAGTGGTTTTTTACAAAAAACTTGTTTAAAGTTTTTCACTTTTTTTAATAAATTTCAATAAGTAGTCCACTTTAAAGTTTCATTTTAACAATTTCTGTAGAGAAGCATCCAAGGAACACCGTGAGCAAATTAGTTTTTTCCTCAGACTCGCGGTTTCAGAGGAGTTGTCGCTTGAAGTAAATTTGAACGGACGGACAGACGGACGACGGGCGATCACAACAGCTCACCTTGAGCCTTCGGCTCAGGTGAGCTAAAAACTAACTATGGTCCTTTGATATTTTACTCAATAACCATAAAATTTTGAATGGGCAATGCCAGTTTCTTATCAACCCTTTCCCCCCATGGAAGAACCTTTTAGCGTATTTAATTTATTCTTCCACTGAAGAAAATAGTTCCAATCTATACAGTCAAAAACATGTACCTAAAGATGTATTTTCTATACCCTAGCAGATAGTAGCTTAAAGCAGGATGAAAGTAAAGCAGAAGGTGCATTAAGGCACATTCTGCTTTACTTGCAACCTGTTTTAAGTGGTCACCTGTCTTCAGAAATAGAAACTGTTATGGGGTAAAGGGTAAAGTCTAGTCCATTATTGCCTACAGGAGCCCTCTGATCTGGGTCTATATTGTATTACAGGACAAGTTGAAAGAGATGATTGATTATCAGTTGTTATAATCTGGTTCCAAACACTATAGTACACAATATAGTTGATCTAGCACATTACCTCAATTAACCCTTCATTTTTTACGAATTTAATTCATTCCTCCACTGAATAAATTAGTCCCCTTTATACAGTCATGAATATTTATTTCAAGAAATATTTTCTATATCCTACCAGATTGTAGCTTAAAGCAGGGTGAAAGTAAAGCAGAATGTGCATTAATGCACATTCTGCTTTACTTTCAACCTGCTTTAAGAGGTTACCAGTCTTTAAAACTAGAAATATACTATGGAGTACTGGGTAAAACTATTACACTACCTCTGTGAAGACAAGAGAGGCTGTACTTCCAGACAGACACGGTACCAGTGATATAGGTTTATGCCAGCTTGTTGCTGCCAGTGACGCCATCTGAAATAAAGCAATGAAATCTATCAGACCATTTCATCCCCTTGTTTCCCAGTAATGCAACTGGATGCAGCTTGAAAGTAAAACAGAATGCCTATGTATGAGGATTTATAGAAAGAGTAATGATCAGGGCTCCAGATAAGAGGGAGTAAACTGCAGAAATCCAACATTTTCTCACCATACTTTAGCATCAAATCCTATGGTGTTACTACTCATTAGAATCGTCTCTTTGAGAGAATTCTAATGAGTAGTTACACCATAGGGTTTAAAGCAGAAATAAAGATTTTAGTCTTTTAAATACCCCCCTTATCTAGGGCCCTGAATGATGGAATGGCAAACATGATTTATATACAAGAGGGCCATGGCCCTTAATTCGCTCACCTGAGGTCATTGTGCCTTAGCTTAATAGGCAAGACAACATTTTAATATAGCTGTAAATGGAATTATCTTCCAGACAAAAAAAAACATGACAAATTGGAATAACTTAAAAAAATATTGTTGGCAGAGTTATGGCCCTTATCCATGACACTTCTTCTTATCAAGCTACATGTATTTCCATATGATTATTTATTGCGCACTCTGCTTTACTTTCAACCTGCTTTAAGTTATCATCTACTAAGATATAGATACTATTTCTTATATCTTACATGTTTATGACTATATAAAGTGGAATTATTTTCTTTAGAGGAGGAATAAATTAAAGGCGTAAAAAGGCATATGTATGGGGTAATGGGTTAACATCAGTAGAACTCGAGTTATCTCAAAGACAAGAAAATATGACACTGGGAAATATCTCAAAAATGACATTGACCTTTGTAGGACATGACCCAAGTTATAAAGTTTCTAACTATAACAAAGTTATGGCTAAGATTAAAGTTGTGGACTGACAGACAAACAAATGGACAAACAGACAAAAAAGCAGACAGACAAAAACAATATGCCCCCAACTGCAGGGCATAAAAATATAGCAGACACCACCATATGCAACCTCATCAGCTGACCAGCTGACCTGAGTTCAGTTATGTAACTCTGCCAGTAGGAAATTTGGCTAGGGTCTAACTCTTATAATGCTGAATTGCTGTCTGCTATACATATTTTGAATGTGAATTATGACCTAGATATTTAACCGACCAGAACCATTTGAACAAACTAGGTAAAGGACATTTAGAAGTGTCACCATGCCAAATATCAAAGCTCTGGCCATATCAGTTTCAGTGGAGAAGACGTTTGAAATTTTCACTATATAACTCTATGTAAAACTGTGACCCCCGGGGCGGGGCCAATTTTGACCCCAGGGGCATAATTTGAACAAACTTGATAGAGGACCTGTAGATAATGTTATGTGCCAAATATCTAAGCTCTGGCCCTTGTAGTTTCAGACAAGAAGATTTTTTAAGATTTCCTTATTTTTTCACTTTGGTTGCCATGGCAACCAGAGTTCTATATTGTTTTCAATTCTTTGAACAAATTTGAAAGAGCTTGACCCAAGGAACATTCCTGTAAAGTTTGGTTGAAATCTGTTCAGCCGTTTAGGAGAAGATGTCATTTGAAGCAATTGTTAACGACGACGGACGACGCACGACGACGGACACAGGGCCATCCCCATAGCTCACCTTGAGCCTTTGGCTCAGGTGAGCTAATAAACTGTTCATGGGTTAAAGTCAGATAAACCTTCCCTTAGAAACATCTTTTCATGCTCAATGACATTAATATTATTTTTCCATCATGTCCTGGTGTATGAGCTTTAGAATCATTTCCTTATCATAGAGGCTACTTCAAGCAGATTGAAAGAAAATATATACTTTTAGCCTGCTTCAACCTTTTTAACCAAAGTCATTCATGTGTTGTTTGCAAACTATGTACCTGTCAAGAATATCTATTCTATGCAAACATGCAGTGTAAAGGCTAAAGGAGCTCTCTGATCAAGGTCTGCACTATTTTATCATTTTGCAATAAATTGTACAAAACAACCCTAAATAGGGACACATGGACTAGAATGTATTTGAAACAGAAATTGTCCCTTTAAAATTTCCGGGAAGAACACTAAAGCAGCTTTCTGTCTTTAACACTAAAAACAATGTATAGTGAAAAGGCCTTAGATACAATTTTTTCTGTTTAACCCTTTTCCCTCATAGACGACCCTTTTAGCCCATTCAGACTATTCCTCCACTTTAGAAAATAGTTCCAATTTATACAGTCATAAACATGTACCAAAAGAAATATTTTCTGTATCTTATCAGGTGGTAGCTTAAAAAGATGCTGAAAGTAAAGCAAAATGCTCCTTAAGGCGCTTCTGCTTCACTTTCAACCTGCTTTAGGTAGTCACCTATTTTCAAAACTAGAAACAGGCTATGGAGTAAAGGTTAAAGGGAGGAAACTTACATGGCCTCCCATAGATATGCCTGTAGCTCCCAGTGGTCCGTAGCCCATACGCTCTAGCCAGTGAAATAATACTATGGACTCGAGTATTAGTCCTGCCCCCATCACAAACAGATCACTCACATGCTGTAGACTAGAACGACTGTAAACAGAATTAAACAGTAAAATACTTATATCTCATTCTAGTCTTACACTGACAAAAATGAATATTAAACCCCTTGTTAACTTAAATGTTTCCTTCATATACTCACAATATCTTCTTAAAGGAGATGTCTGCTTTACTTTCACATTGCTTTAAAATAAAATGTTTATAAGTGATGGTTATGGCTACGGAGGAAAGGGCTCAATAAATTGATGCATGAATCATTTCTGAAGTGAATTGCTTTACATTATAAGTTATTTCTACAATGCAGCTACTATGACTTCATCTTCATAGTTCATACCCACTCCAGGCCCCGAGGTTATAAAACTTAAAATGAACTCTGTGCTCAAAACTCAGAATTTTTCTCAGCTCATAACACTTCTGCAAACATTTTATTTTATAACTAGTATTTGCATACATAATAATACTGTAATAATGTACCCTTTCTGCATTTCTTTTATATTGCTGAAGACTGCAACCTGTCTTTAGACATCTATTCTTTTCTATTGAATCAGGTTAGGTTAACCCTTTACTCCATTGCCTGTTTCCAGTTTCGAAGACAGGTGATAACTTAAAGCAGGTTGAAAGTAAAGCAGAATGTGTCTTCAGGTACATATTGCTTTACTTTCTGCCTGCTTTATGCATACATCTGCTAAGTAAGATATGAAAAAACAAGACTGCGTTCAATAAACGCTTATGCCCCCGGTGGCATCCTTGACAATATATTCTGAATCTTTTCTAAGTCCAAATTAGGTCAAGGTCAAATTGAGCTTGGGTATTACTGGTGGGTTGGTAATGGTCCAAGGCAATGACTGTATAAGTATAGAAGCATTGTAGTAAGTAGTGTTGATGCTAGACGAAACAGTAAAATCTAGTTAACCAAGAAATAGCCCATTCAAAATATTCTAAGTCCAAATTAGGTCAAGGTCAAGGTCAAAATCAAGGTTGGGTGATATTGGTGGATAGGAAATGGTCCAAGGCAACAACTGTATAAGTATCAAAGCATTTGAGTAAGCGGTGTTGATGCTAGACGAAACGGTAAAATCTACTTAACCTGTTACGGACGGAAGGACGCACGGACGCACGGACGTGCCACCGAAATGGGTTAGAGGGCCTTTTCTTTTGTTATTTTCTTTTGTTTGAATAACGGGCCACGGCCCCTTATTCTATTGTTACGGAATGAACTCTATTGTCTTCTTTTGTTATGTTTACCGTTATCTGGCCAGAAAAGGCCCTCTAACCCATTTCGGTTGTGCGGACGGACGGACGGACGGACAGGACGATTACTATATGCTCCTGCATCTGTCGATGCCGGGGGCATAAAAAGTTCTAATGGTCAACTGTATATAGTGGAACTCTTTTATTCAATAGAGGAATAAATTCAAGTCGAAAAATGTGTTACTGTATCCATGGAATAATGGGTTAACACAGTGTATACATTTACAGGGCTCCAGATAAGAGGTAGTTTTTTCAACAAATCCAACATTTTCTCACTCTTTTAAGCACCAAATCATATGGTGTTACTACTCATTAGAATCGTCTCGAAGAGACGATTCTAATGAGTAGTGACACCATAGGGTTTAATTCAGAAATAAAGATTTTAGTTTTTGAAAAACTACCCTTATCTGGTGCTCTGCATTTAAAAGTAACTTACAATTGAACCTTTGGTTTTCTGTGTCCATCTACACAAAGTCAAGAAAAAAATGTTCAGACTTTTCAACAAGAAAAACATCAAATCACTCTCTGAAACTCTATTTCAGTATTTACCCAGTTAATCAATACCTTATGGATAAGATGGATATCAAAATATGACAGCTCTTTTTTATTACAAATTGTTCCATATTCATAACTTTTTTATTGATTGTTTTGTACTTGTGTCAGGTTTGACTTATTCTGGACAAATAAATATGAGGAAAATTGGTTATCACAGGGCTCCAGATAAGGGGAGTTTTTCAAAATCTTATTTCTGCATTAAACCCTATGGTGTCACTACTCGTTAGAATCATCTTTAAGGGACGATTCTTATTAGTAGTAACACCATAGGATTCGGTGCTGAAAAAATTGAGAAAATGTTGGGGTTATTCTCTTAATCCCTCGTATCTGGAGCCCTGAATCAACTAACATTAAGGGAGATAATTGTAGTAAGCTATTTAGCATCAAATACATTGAGTTAGTGTTTCTATATTCCATTGCTAAACCCGATCTCCCTTATCGCCTGCTTTCAGAGAATAATACAGGAGACTGCTTACAGCAGATTGAAAGTAATGCAGAAAATTCCATCAGGACTTTTTCGTTTTACTTTCATTCTGCTTCAAGCAGCCATTGCAAACCTTTCTGCTTTAAAGTATTTTCATTCTGCTTAAAGCGACCAATTGCCTTTACATATGAAAACAAGAGTTATTTTGAGATGACATAATTGCTTGACTTGACTATATCATTATGTTGTATGTTAAGGTAAAGGATACAAAACGGGTTCTCCAGTATCACTGAGGCAATCCCATCTTCTTCTAACATAGGTCTGGCCATCAGTCTGAGTCTCCTGCCAAAATACTGACAGAACAAAACACATGTTAGATTATAAATACTGACACAACAAAATATAGGTTAGATTATAATTAGACATGAGCTACAGACAAAATACTGACACAACAAAATATATGTTAGATTATAACTAGAAATGATATACTGACGAAATACAGACAGAACAGAATATATGTTAGATTATAACTCAGGGCTCCAGATAAGGAGAGAGTAAACAGAACAAATCCAACATTTTCTCTCTTGTTTTAGCACCAAATCATATGGTGTTATTACTCATTAGAATCGTCTCTTCGAGACGATTCTAATGAGTAGTGACACCATAGGGTTTACAACAGAAATAAAGATTTTAGTTTTCGAAATACTCCCCTTATCTGGAGCTCTGATAACTTGACTTGAGCTAATGACAAAATACTGACAGGACAAAATATATGTTAGATTGTAACTTGACTTGAGCTAATGACAAAATACTGACAGGACAAAATATATGTTAGATTGTAACTAGACTTGAGCTAATGACAAAATACTGACAGGACAAAATATATGTTAGATTGTAACTAGACTTGAGCTAATGACAAAATACTGACAGGACAAAATATATGTTAGATTGTAACTAGACTTGAGCTAATGACAAAATACTGACAGGACAAAATATATGTTAGATTGTAACTAGACTTGAGCTAATGACAAAATACTGACAGGACAAAATATATGTTAGATTGTAACTAGACTTGAGCTAATGACAAAATACTGACAGGACAAAATATATGTTAGATTGTAACTAGACATGAGATATTGACAAATAAATAGTAACCCTTCTCCTGCTAATAACTTGTACAGAGTTCCAGATAAGGTGAGTATTTCAAAAATTAAAATCCTTATTTCTGCTTTAAATCCTATGGTGTCACTACTCATAATGATTAAAATCGTCTCGAGGCGATTCTAATTGTATGAGTAGTAACACAGTAGGATTTGGTGCTGAAATAAGTGAGAAATTGTTGGTTTTGTTCAGTTTACTCCCCCTTATCTGGAGCCCTGTTGTACATTTACCATTTTGAAAACAGTGTAGATCCACATAAGACAGCTCCTAAATGAGCTGTCTGATCAAGGTCTGCACTGTTCTCTTATAGAATCTGTCTGACATGAGTGTACACTCTTTCCTGGAGAAGTAGCCAATGTAATAGTAAAGATGATAGATATACATTGTGGAGTAAAGAATTAAACCACCAATATAAGAAACTTCATTTGGCAGTTGCCCAGATAGCGAGCACCTTGCATTCTTATTGGAGCATTTTTGTTTACTTCAGTACTGCATGACGCAGCCATCTACCTGTCTTTACAGTCCTATACGCTTCTGTATTCAACGAAAGTTTGATAGTAGACAATTTGGCACATTACCCGATACCCGTACATGTATATGTTACAGTCAATCTGTGTAATCAGACATTACGCGTAATGACTAGTCAATCTGTGAAATGACTTTCTCACATAGTCCTTTAATGTTACAATTTATGATAATTATAAAATGATATTTTACAAAGGTCAAAAAGTTCATGCACAAAACACCACAATCTCACTACAAAACCACTCAATTTGTCAAAATTATTTTTAAAAATAAAAAATAAAAACAAATATAGCCTGTAGCTTTACATGAAAATTATTCAATACTTTCCTATTTACAGTGTTCACGGTCTTAAACATCATTTCACAAATTGACTGAAATAAGGTGTGAAATAAATGTGGTGTTTTGTGCAGGAAATCTTTGAACTTTTAAAAAATATAATTGTCTATCATCATAAATAGTATCATTAAAGGACTTTGTGAAAAAGTCATTTCACAGATTGACTAGTCATTACGTGTAATGACTGATTACACAGATTGACTGTAACATATATACATTCTTATATGCCTTTTATTTATTACTCCATTGAAGCAAAAAGTTTTAATTTATAGTCATGAATATGCACCATACCAAATATTTTCTATAGCCCAGCAGATGGTAACTTTAAGCAGACTGAACGTAAGAAAGAACTCTGCTTTACTTTCAGCTCCCTTTATGCAACCATCTGTCATTAATACTTAAGGCAAGTTATAGAGGGTAGAAATAAGTGAGTAAGTAAACAATTTTGTAGAATCGATTCATACCAATTCAATTTTTTTCTCAATTCAATCAATACCAGTGAGTTTGGTACAACATGTTCTTCCCCATTTAAACCTAAACTCCACAGGTATGCATTTTAACACATTCAATATATTCTTCCTCTAATGAAATTAGTTTCAATTTATAAGTCATGAATATGTATTATGAGAAAAGTTTTCTATATTCTAGCAAGTGGTAGTATAAAGCAGGCTGAAATTAAAGCAGAGAGTGCCTTAAGGCGCATTCTGCTTTACTTCCAACCTACTTTAAGTGGTCACCTATTTTCAATACTAAAAACAGACTATGAAGTAAAGAGTTAACAAAACAAAGCTCAAATGCAATGAAATAAAATTCTAACAAATGAGAGTTTCTTTGAAAGGTCAGGTGAATACTTACATGGTCTCCTGTGCCACCATAGTGGACACAGATTGGCTTCAGGTCAGTCTTCCACTTCTTTGGTACTATCATCTGAAATCTTCACAGAAAAAAACAATTAAGGTATGATCAATGTTACTGAACATTACAAAATATCTTAAACTTTCAATAGAACTTTACAACTACAAAGTCATAAGTTCCTTTAAATTCCTTTGTTGCGATTAGAAATGTGGATATATTTGATGCATGTTTAAATATAATCAGTATTATTTTAATTGTTAAAAGACATGTCATAGTAGTACAGAACAAGAAGTGTAGACTCTTTATTCAAATAAGAGATTCCAGATGACTACACTCCAAAAGAAACAAGAGCCCCATGAGGCATTATCACTCACCTGAGAATAACTGACAAAATGGAGATAATTATTTATGTCCAGGAAGGGGTCATTTTTTACCCGAGGGGCATAATTTGATCAATCTTGTAAAAGAACCTGTAGATGATGCTATGTGCCAAATATCTAAGATCAGGGTAGTAGGGTTTTAGACAAGAAGATTTTGTAAGTTTCCATTGGAAAAAAATCTATTTTTAGCTCCTGTGACCTACATATGCAACAGACTGAAACCAGTTGAACAAAATAGGTAAAGGATATCCAGAAGTGTCACCATGCTGAATATAAAGCTCTGGCCATATTAGTTTCAGAGAAGAAGGCGTTTGAAAATTTCACTATATAACTCTATGTAAAATTGTGACTCCCGGCACGGAGCCTATTTTGACCCCAGGGGCATAATTTGAAGTAACTTGATAGAGGACCTGTAGGCAATGCTATGTGTAAAATATCTAAGCTATGGCCCTTGTAGTTTCAGAGAAGAAGATTTTTTAAGTTTTCATTGAAAAAACCTATTTTTAGCTCCAGTGACCTAGTTATGCAACCTACCAGAACCATTTGAACAATTTTGGTATAGGACATCTCGAAATGTCACCATGCCAAATATCAAAGCTCTGGCCATATTAGTTTCAGAGAAGAAGACGTTTGAAAATTTCACTATAGAACTCTATGTAAAACTGTGACCCCCAGGGCAGGGCCAATTTTGACCCCAGGGGCATAATTTGAACAAACTTGATAGAGGACCTGTAGGTGCTATGTGTAAAATATCTAAGCTCTGGCCTTTGTAGTTTCAGAGAAGAAGTTTATTAAGTTTTCATTGAAAAAATCTATTTTTAGCTCCTGTGACCTAGTTATGCAACCGACCAGAACCATTTGAACAATTTTGGTATAGGACATCTAGAAGTGTAATCATGCCAAATATCAAAGCTCTGGCCATATTAGTTTCAGAGAAGAAGACGTTTGAAAATTTCACTATATAACGCTATGTAAAACTGTGACCCCAGGGGCGGGGCCAATTTTGACTCCAGGGGCATAATTTGAACAAACTTGATAGAGGACCTGTAGATGATGCTATGTGCCTCCCAATATCTAAGCTCTGACCATTGCAGTTTTTGACAAGAAGATTTTTTAAGATTTCCTTATTTTTTCGCTTTGGTTGCCATGGCAACCAGAGTTCTGCATTGTTTTTAATTCTTTGAACAAATTTGAAAGAGCTTGACCCAAGGAACATTTCTGTAAAGTTTGGTTGAATTCTGTCAAGCGGTATAGGAGAAGATGTCATTTAAAGCAATTGTTAACGACGACGCACAACGCACGACGACGGACACAGGGCCATCCCAATAGCTCACCTTGAGCCTTTGGCTCAGGTGAGCTAATAAAATCAAAATGTGAACATCATGGTAGGAAGTTTACATGGAGAGGTTCACCAAATATCGAGACTGTGTTCCTCATGGTTCTTAACCCTTTACTCCATAGATCACGTTGGATTTATTCCTGCTCTGAAGAAAATAGTACCTCTTTATACAGTCATGCATGTGTATTATACTATACCTTTTCTATATTTAAGCAGATGGAAGAAGCTTAAAGCAGGCCGAGAGTAAACCAGAAAGTGCCTTAAGGCACACTCTGCTTTATTTTCAACCTGTTTTTGGAGGCCACCTATCTTCAATACTAGAAACAGGTAATGGAGTAAAAGATTAAACAAATACAAGTTTCTTATTTATACCTATTTATATACATTTTTTTAAAAAATAAAGATCACTGTCAAGAATGGGCTATGATTTGTACACACTAAGTAGAAAACAAATACGTGATGCCTCTGCATTACAAATGTTGACTACAGTTCTGCAAGGTTCTATTTAATTTGTACAACCTTTGTACAGACAAATTATGGGAATATTCATATAACTTAAGTATAAGTTCCATTAAAGCAGGGTACAGGAGCTTTCTGCTTTAATCCCATTTTGCTTTGAACAGCAACCTGCCTTTTTTAACACCAAAACGAGCCATAATTTGTTTTCTATTTAACTGTCACCTTGCTTGATGAACTTACCTGTTGTAAACACCTAATAATAAATACAATTTTGTGGTCGTAAAAGAGAGGTTTTACTGTAATTTAACTTTAGAGATTTGTAATAATGTGTCTCCACATTATATCATGAATACAGATGACATAAAGTAACTATTAATAGCCAACAGCTATAACTGTACAGTCACATGAACAGGAAGTCATTAACACTTGCAATACTAAAATATAAGTATTTTAGTCTCCTCCTAAAATCACTCAAAATATGATTTCATTTTTGGTGTTAAGACAGGTAGCTGCTTAAAACAGGATGAAAGTAAAGCAGAGAGCTCATGAAGGAAAGAATGTATGAATGTTGTTTTACAACCCACCAACACAAAAGTTCATGTAGGGCCAAATAAATATTTAACCCTTAGCCTGCCACTCACGACTATAGCTCCATATGCAAACAGCTTGGATCCGGATGAGACGCCGAGTAACTCGGCGTCTCATCCGGATCCAAGCTGTTTGACACTCGGACATTTTCAGCAATTTTGAGCAACTTTGAAGCACTTTGAAACTTGAAGCAGACGAGAAATATAGCAGACAACAATTTATTTGGCGGGCTAAGGGTTAACCCATTAATCCATAGTCTGTTTCAAGTTTAGAAGATGGGTGACTACATAAAGCAGGTTGACAGTAAAGCAGAATGTGCCATATGGCACATTCTGCTTTACTTTCAACTTGCTTTGAGCTACTATCTGCTAGTGTAAAGAAAATATTTTGTGTGGTACATATTCATTACTGTATTAAATGAAACCATCTTCTTCAGTGTCAGAATTAAATAAATGCGTAAAAAGGTGTATCTATGGAGTAAAGGGTTAAAGAAGGAAGTTAGAATGGACTCAATATAAAATTTCTTATGTAAAATATTATGTCATTTCTGATCAACGGGATATCCTGTAGGAACTTTCTGCTTTACTTGTATCCTGTTTTAAGCAGCCACCTGTCTTTAATATCATCAACAGGATACAAATACAAGTTTCTGAACGTTTCCTTTTTTGACTGGTCAAAACAGTATTAGTTTATTCAATATAAGTATCTACCTGGCTACTTCCACCTCTTTAGGCATGATCCCAGGTAAATGAAGAGCTACAGGTGAAAAAAAATGACCATCCAGGAGACGATGACCCCGATACTCTTGTTCCTGTAAAATAAAGACATACCTGTGTTTATACTCTACAGTATATACTGGTGGCTTAACCACATTTCAACTTTGAATTTCGATGGTATTTGATTTAACCTTTTACTCAAAAGCCTGATCCTAATGTGGAGGATAGTTGACCACTTGAAGCAGGTTGAAAGTAAAGCAGAATGCGCTTTAAGGCGCATTCTGCTTTACTTTCAGCCTGCTTTAAGCTACCATCTGCAAGGATATAGAAAATATTTGCAATGATACATATTCATGAATGTATATTTTCTTCAGTGAAGGTATAAATTAAATATGTTAAAATGTGTATCTATATAGTAATGGGTTAAGCGAGTCGGAGACATCATGTTTGACTGTTTTGATGAACATACGTGTGTTAAAAATGTTTACACGCCTGTAGGTTTGTTTTTTTAATTACAAAATGTATACTTGATTTCAGTAAAAGGACTCTTCTCCATCTCAAACTATATGCTTTTTATAACCAACTTCCATTAGAAAAGTACCAAATTGAAAGGAAATAGCTCAATTCAAGAAAATTTCTGGAGATCAATTTTGGAGAACAATCAGGCTATTGTGTTAAGCAGTATATTATACCCTCACAATTCAAAGTGAAGAAAAAACATCTTACTACACAGTTTCCAAAATATTCAGATGTTACTCACACATTTTTCCAATTTGATTGTACACAGACCAACTCTCTAAATTGAAAAACAAAGCTATGACCTTCACACTACTTTAAAACAATCTCTCTGAATGTATTCAAACCACTGAAACTTAAGCAGAAGTAGCCCCACAGGGCTACCAAAGGTTGCTCATAAAAATCTTAAGATTTCCAAAATTTCAAGCACAATTTTAGGAATCTTACCTTTAACCCATACACTGCAAGTCTCTATATAATGCTAAATTAATTATGCAAACATTTTGGATCCAAAGCAGGCTGAAATAAGAAATATTTTCCATTTTCCAGCAGATGAGAGCTTAAAGCAGGCTGAAAGTAAAGCAGAATGTGCCTTAAGGCACATTCTGCTTTACTTTCAACCTGCTTTCAGTAGTCATATCTCTGTCCAAACAAGAGGGCCTGAAGGCCCTGATATCGCTCACCATTTGTAATGAAGCCTGATAGCTTTACCTTTGAATTTCACCTGTTTTATTCTAAATCCATTCAAGTTTGTCGACCTACTGTAGTATAGTAGAGTACATCAAAGGCAGATAACTAAAGCCTAAACAATACTGAAATGAAGGCTTTTTCTAGCATTTCAAAGTATATCAAGGGCAGGTAACTATTGCCACAATGATTACATTTCAACAATAATTGCACTCCTTCCAGAACGTATAGCTACATCCTTTGTGTACAAGTATAATCAAAATCCATTGAAAACTGTAGTAATTGCAAGAGTGTAAACGCAGTTAAATATGGCATTTTCAGCAATTCAAAGGTAGATATCTCTTGATCTATTTGTCCGATTCCAACCATAATCACCCTTTTTCGAAATCTTATGGTCATATACAATCTGGGCAAGTTTGAGAGAGCTTGGATAAATATTGTGGCCTCTAGAGCGTAAACACTGTTACATATATCATTTTCAGCAATATAAAGGTAGATAACTTTTGACCTATTGATTCGATTACAACCATTTTTGAACTCATCCGAAGTCTTATGGTAATATACAATCTGAGTAAGTTTGAGAAAGATTGGATAAAATTTGTGACCTCTAGAGTGTAAACATTGTTAAATATGGCATTTTCAGCAATACAAAGGTAGATAACCCGCGACCTATAAGTCTGATTTCAACCATAATTGCACTTATCTGAACTCTTATAGTCATTTACAATCTGAGCAGGTTTGAGATAGATTGGATAAAAATTGTGGCCTCTAGAGTGTAAACACTGTTAAATATGGCATTTTCAGCAATTTAAAGGTCAATAACTCTTGATCTATTCGTCCGATTCCAACCAAATTCGAACTCATTCGAACTCTTATGGTCATATACAATCTGGGCAAGTTTGAGAAAGATTGGATAAATACTGTGGCCTCTAGAGTGTAAACACTGTTAAATATGGCATTTTCAGCAGTTCAAAGGTAGATAACTCATGACCTATTTGTCCGATTTCAACCATAATCGAACTCATCCGAACTCTTATGGCAATATACCATCTGAGCAAGTTTGAAAAAGATTGGATAAATATTGTGGCCTCTAGAGTGTAAACACTAAAATTGTTGACGACGCACGGCGGACGACGGACATTCAAGGATTGCAAAAGCTCACCCTGAGCTAGCTCAGGTGAGCTAAAAACTAGAAACAGGCTATAAGGTAATGGGTTAAGCTACCACCTGTCTAATAGGCTATAAATATACATCAATGTCAATAATTACTCAACCCTTTACCCCATAACCTGTCTCTACGGTAGTCTTTAAGTATTCTGCTTTACTTTCAACGAAATTCAACGTGCTTTAAGCTACCGTCTCCAGACATCTTAGAAACCCATTCTGTATTTTATGCTCAGGACTTCCTAGGTGGGGACTACTTTCCTTAGTGTAGCAATAAAGACAAGGGGTATAAAGGCGTACTTGTGGAGTAATAAGTTTGTGTGTATCGGATCCCCTTATCTGGATCCCCACCTACCTTATCTATATACACCGGGTAGTTCTTTGGGACCATCTGTTGTGCAAATTTTCGATTTCCACATTTCTTCCTGACGTGCATGATTCTATAACAATAGAATAAAAGTGGGTTTATGTAAATACAAAGTACACCTTATAAGTAACTCTTGTGGGTTATTATGTTTCCTTGTGGATCTTATTAGTTACAAAAATATAAACCAGTCTCCTTGAATTTGTGTGTAGTTTAATAAATACTGGACTAAATTAGCAAACAGTGTAGACCCAGATCAGAGGGCTCCTATACTCTGGTCTGGGTCTACTCTGTTTGCAAATGTAATTAGTATATATTAAATGGGTCCATGGTATTGAAAGAGTTAATGTAACCCTTCAGTGATAGATGGGTAGTTATCCACAAGCTTTGACCCGTCGGTCATCACTTTCCGCCACCTTTCGTTGGTACCATCGGAAGTTTCCGTATACTTTATGAAAACTTCAGGTAGTATACTTCAGTTGATTATCTAATGCCACTGTCGCAATAGCTTAGTGGATAGTGTCATTGACTCGTAGTGCTAGGGTCGTTGGTTCGAAAACTTGCTGCTTAACGAAATACAGAAGTAACAAAGAGTGCTCTTTGCTAGAAACTGTATTGCATAACATAATGTTGCTACAGTGGAGAAAACGTTTTTCTTAATTCCAATAAACGCGTTTACGCTAAAACTACTATTTCCATAGCAAATAGTTTGGAGCCAGATCAGACGCCTGGTAACCTGGCGTCTGATCAGGCTCAAAACTGTTTGCCACTCGGATCAACATGAATAGCAAATATTGTCGAGATTTTATCCTACTCTATGATGTATTGCTATGCGTTTGCATTTCGTTTGCGTTTAAACGGGAGAGCATAACATTTTCTCCACTTTATTTTATATAATTGCATGAATATCATGGTTTGTATGTGTCTACCATAATTTTTTTGGAAAAAAAAAGACACATTAAGAAATATTACAAAATAAACTCTATCGGGTATCGAACCCATAACCCCTACGTTGGTAGCGCAGATACATAACCACTGAGCTATTACCGAATGTAGCTATCTTTATCAGATAATATAATCAAATTCGAGTCATCGTTGAATGGCTTATTTACTATACACTGTTTTGATGCTTCCGGAAGATAAAAATAGCTTACGGAAAAAGGCGGAATATTCATAAACCGACAGGTCAATCCTTATCGACAATAGTTGCTTCAACTGCCATGTACAATCAATGTTTATCTGTCAACAAACATTTTTATAGTTTTCCTCATATTGAATGTATATTTAAATAACTTAGATGCAATAAAGAATTAAAGATCCTTTCTTTTTGTCTCAGGGCAGGACTTAAAATAATGCAGAAAGCTCTGTGGGTTATTAGGTTTCCTTGCAGATCTTTTAAGATACCAAAACATGTACCTGTCTACTTGGAATTCTGGCTAATTTAATAAATACATGTACTGCTCTACATTAGCAAACAGTGTAATCCCAGATCAGTGGGCTCCTATAGGAGCCCTCTGGTCTGGGTCTACACTGCTTGCAAATGTAATGAGTATAATTTAAACAGGTCCATGGTGTTGAAAGGTTTACATATACAATTTAACTTACGCTTTGAGATCAGTAGGGTTTCCCCAACCTTTTGTGAATAAATTGGTAACAATACATCTTCGATAGATCTTGTCTATCCTACTCATGGTGGAAACCCTATTCTGCTGTGGCTTGGATACTCTGGAAAATAACATAGAAACTTTGCAGTCTATTATCGCCCTAACCCACTTGCCCAAAGCAAGGGACAAGTCGTTTCTGATTCCGGCAAGAGATATTTGCATCAGAACTTGGCAAATTATGATTAACCCATTAGCCCATAAATACACCTTTTTACATGTATGCCTGTAATTTATTATTCCACTGAAGGAAATAGTCCAATATTAGAGTAATAAATATATAGTATTAGAAATAGTTTGTATATTGTAGCAGATGGTAGTTTAAAGCAGGCTGAAAGTAAAGCAGAATATGCCTTAAGTTAAACCTGTTTTAAGTGGTCACTTCTTTTCAAACTGGAAACAGGCTACGGGGTAATCGGTTAAAAAGTGGGTTTTTTGTCAGTTTCGGACAAGTAGTTTGAAATAATTAAGACAAAGACTGATTTTGACTGAAAATTAATATAGAACACATTTCAAAATAATACTTTTAAAACCAATAACTTAAACGATCAAGAATCCAGATGAAATATTAATGTAAATTTTCCGCTTGCTCCAATTGACTCTGCCAAATTCTGTGATTACATACAAAATATTTTTTCAATAGGTGAATGCAAAACAGGCTCTTAGTAAGTTTTATCTGAATTCTTATTGTGGATGTGACCAAAATTTTGAAACATTCAGCCTTGACTTTATTCTAATTCTTAACTCATTATCCCATAGCCTGTTTCTGGTTTTGAAGGCAAGCTTGATCACTTAAAGCAGGTTGTAGTAAAGCAGAATGCGCCTTACGGCACAATCTGCTTTACATTCAGCCTGCTTTAGGCTACCATATCTGATTGGATATAAAAATATTTATCATGGCGCATTTTTATGACTGAATAAATTGGAACTATTTTCATCAGTGGAGGAATAAATAAGAAGCGGACATAAGACCTTTGATATGTTTGAGAATTATGAGACACAAACAACACCTTTATCTTACACTAAGGACAATGGGGGAGGGGAGCTTTAATTATGTCCGTCGATCAGAATAAATTAGTGGCATTAAAAAGCGTATCTATGGGTTATCTTAAAAAAAATTATAATCATCACAAACTTATAATACTTACATGTTCATAGCTCCTGACATCCATTTAAATAAATAAAAAACTTTGTCAGTCCCTTGTTTAATCTTTGAAAAAGACATGTTTTATTTACAACCTTTTCAAATTAAAACACGCAAGTAAATATCTGTATCCGTATAAACACACTTCACATAAACTTCAATCTTAGTGTAGGAGTGCAGTATTCATGATGATGATGTATTTATTTCAATTTTTGCACACAAAAAAACCTGCTAAAAATAAACAGGGTATTTATTTAAAATGAGAGAACTTTTTAAAAGATTTTCGATACAATCTCATGCGTTCGGTTAAATGAATCTTTATTCATGAATACAGGTAAGGTTGTATTTAAGAACCTAAGAATCATAGCTATCTTTAAAAAAAAAAAAAACAGGTTGATAAATACAGGACAAAAGTAATGCTGGAAGCTCAAATGGGAGCTTTCTGCATTACTTTTGTCCTTCATAAAGCCTGCATTATGTCCTAAAGGCAATCATTATGTGTTACTTTCAGATGTTGTTTGGTACAAGTTTGACTGTACAAATCCATTTGATACAAAGTACAGTAAATCCACTCTAATACGACCACTGAAATGAAGGCTTATTGATACCCATCTTAGACAGGTGGCAGCTTAAAGCAAGATGACAGTTAAGCAGAAAACTCCTATAGGAGCTTTCTGCTTAACTGTCATCTTGCTTTAAGCAGCCACCTGCCTAATACTTGGACAATTTTATCTCATGTAGTGGTTGTAGTAGTGAGGTTTTATTGTACATGTGTATAAGGAAGTAAACCAGACAGGACTGTCACATGATGTTATAGTTCTCACTTAAAGCGAGAGGAAGGGCTGGGTCAGCAAGTTCTTGCCCGAAGGCATTTATTTATTATTGACTGATGAAACATATATCATACCAGATCAGATCATAACCTTCCCCTCATAGTTTTGAAACAGGTTACCAGTAAATGCATGTTGAAAGTAAACTTTCAAAGCAAAATGTGGCATAATTGTTGATAAAATTCTAATGCGTTATCAGTAGCCACATCTCTGGCGAATAGGAGGAGTAGTGTAGCCGCAAACGCCTAGTGGGACTGAGTGTGGTGGAATACAGGAACCTGATGGAAGATAAATAAGTCCCAGCTGTTGCCGCTCATTAGCTCAAAGGTTCAAGTACTGGCATGGTATGAAAGAGAACCTTGGTTTGAGCCCCGAATTTATTGGGACTGTAATTTTTTCATCGCAGTTGCTATGTTTACGACGAGTCGTAAAGATAACCGAGATTCTATGTTTACGTCAAAAAATATTTCCGGTCACGCATGCGCAGATGTTAATGTTTCTGACTTAGTAAAAACACCGTCGTAAAAAACGCCATCGTCTTAACTTTATGTATTCACTAACTTTGACGAAAAAAGTTTAAAGATTCATAACTTCCTTACGTATGAAGTGTTCTTAGATTATTTTATTCTAACTTTTACCAGCCAAAAACGCATAAATTACACGCATTTCATTTGTTGACTGTGAAGGAGAAGGCTAACATGCTCACGGAATCTCTGAGTATAAATAAAAACTCCGACACGGAATTGAGTTAAATCAAGACATAAGAAAACCGATGTATTAATCTTAAAGAAATACGATATGGTGAAACATTCTGCATAATTATTCCGCTGATCTATTTAGCCTCAGTAAAAAAAACTTTATACACACCAATCATCGAGGCGCGATCTGCATATAAGTTATAACAAGTGTCCGTGACGCGGAGTTGATTGTAAACAAATGCCTCCCATAATCCGATAAATAGTATATTAGCGAAAGCCGCCAGCCTAGGGTGAAATAATTTTATATGACTGTTGTGTTTGGATCTACTTATTTGCATTATCGTTACTGTATTAATGCCGAATACTTAGACCTTTGTCTCGAGTTACTGTGTTTCCATCGACTGAGAACGATGACAATGTTACGGTAGTTTGCTTTAACCTCTTTACAGTGATTAAATAGGCGAAAGTAAAGTATGTCACAGACATTTGTTTATCTATATAATCTCTGGTTAGGTAGAAGGCTACAGAAGCATTCTGGTTCTCTTTCCGACTGCTTTATGCATCAATATGTGAGAAAAAGATATGTAAACCAATGCAAAATGGGTTACCCACATTGCAATTAAATTGGTTATTTTTACGCCACTGTCAAGATCATTCCGTGAACAAGTTACTAACCATCTCGATCCTACACAGTCAACAATGGCGTGAAAATGCATTTCTACTCGGTAAATTCTTTTAAAAAAGTAATCTTTGAACACAAAAATTGTAAGGAAGTTGCGAATGTTTAAACTTTTTGTTGACAAAGCTCATTCTTATTGTTACGACGATCGATATTGTTATTTTTACGGCAGTGTTTATACTATGACAAAATACCGGTATCTAATATGTGCGCTTATAGTAACGACGCTCGTGGTTATCTTAACGACGGTTGTTATTTTTACGTCAGTTTTTTTCTCTACTTTTTATCCCTCAAAACCATTACTTTTAGTTACGACGATTGTGGAATTATCTTTATGACAGTTATTTTTACGTCAGTGTTTAAATTTCGGCCAAAAATTAAGATGTGCGCATGCCCGACCGGAAATTATTTTTGACGTAAATATAGAATCTCGGTTATCTTTACGACTCATCGTAAACATAGCTACTGCATTTTTTCATTCTCTTTTCCAGCGCTACGTCAAACCTTCTTCATTCTGGATCCCTCAGTTTGTTTACACTTAGCAAGCACGGGCACTCGGAAAAAACAATACAGACATCTAAATAAGCTAGTTTTCACAGAGTAAGACCGAGAGTATGGGTAAGACATAAAATACCGGGATGATTGGAAAAGAGAATCAGACCATTGTTTCCCAGAGTCTATGCAAGCACAGATTGAAATGCCTGTAACAACTTAAAGAAGGTTGAGAGTAAAGCAGAATATGCCTTAAGGCACATTCTGCTTTACTTTCAGCCTGCTTTAAGTGGTAGACCCTTAAACACTCAGCCCTTTCCTGAATAATTGATTAATTCTCTTATACGAGATCGTTAAGAACATCTACAGTTGCGGATATAATTCATCATTTCAAATTGTCATGTATGGCATACAACGTGGCCGGATACACGTACTATCCGAAAAAGTATATTTTAAGCCTTGACCGTTATCTTTTTTGACACTTCTTCACAGTAAATAACTCTAGCGTAAAGCGCAAGTAAATAAAATATTCAAAGAGAGGTTTTAATTATACACATATTTACCTCAATTCTAGACCAAAACAATACACAGAATCGACAGAAGAATTCGGTCAAATGTCACGACGAATGAATCAAGTTCTAAAGTTGGTAAACAAAGTACGAGCTTATTCGTCCTCTGTCTCGACTCGTCCCCTGGACAGTTCTATACCATTCTCACTACCAACATAATTAATGTAAAGACCAGTCATAGCGGCTAGCCGACACAACTCAAAGTATTATCATGCTTATGCATCTACGGACGCATCCGGCCTCGGATCTACATGAACTATTCTCATTCACATTTATAATTTATATCTGTCTACATGTATGTCTCTCTGTTTTTCTATCTCTGTATTTCTTTCTCTCTCTCTCTCTGTATATCGATCTCTATCTCACCCTGTTTTCCCCTCCCCCACCTCTCTCTCTCTATATATATATACATGACCATGTCTTCCTTTATATTTCTCTCTCTCTATGTTTCTCTCTGTCTCTCTATGTATCTGTTTGTCTCTCTCCTTCTCTGCCTCTCTGTATCTCTCTCTCTCTCTGCATGTATATGTGTCTCTGTGTCTGTGTGTGTGCCTCTATGTGTCCCTCTATCTCTGTCTCTCTATCCCCTCTCTCTCTCTGTATCTCTATATCTCTGTCAGTCTGTCTGTCTGTATGTATGTGTGTATGTCTGTCTGTATCTGTATATGTCTCTGTCTGTCCGTCTGTCTGTCTCTCTCGCTCTATCTGTCTCTCTGTCTCTCTCTATCTCTCTCTCTATATATCTCTCTCTCTCATTCCCTCTCTCTCTATCCTTATATCCAGGGACATTCAATAACGGTTTTGTTATTGAATGTTCCTGTTATATTTCTGTATGTATGTCTGTCTATCACACTCTCGCATGCCTCAATAATTATTGTGACATTTTATAAGCTTCTAGGTTTGCTTTATAGATCGCACATTTAATGCGGTCCCCTCTAAATTTTCGCATACGACTTTGAGCCGAACACCGGTCCCGTTCTGATTTTGTACACTCATGTTTAGTTTAATAATATTGTATTGTTCAATTAATTTACATGTTCACACACGCATCATAAAACGTGTTTAATATAGAAAAGGGCTGGGCTACACGTTATTGCAATATTAGATTCGGCCCTTCCCATAATGTCACAAATAAGTCGGTAAACAATATAAATGCTATTTTCTTTCAATGTTCTATATTCAGTTAACAAAAAGGAAAATCGGAATGCATATAGTAATGAAATTGAGATAGAAATGATCTTTATTTATTTGAAACATTTTGGACAATAAAATGGAAAAATAATAAGATAACAGTAAAAAAGAAAGAGAAATAAAACCGAGAAAAATTACTGACAAAATTTCTCCCGTTCAAAGCTCTGAATTTTGTTCCCAGGATTCCCACCCAAACCAAACTATTTATCAAACTATCAACAAACACATTCGTCAAATAGCAATACAATAAACACGGGGTTATCATTTTCAAAACTATTAGTATACAATAGTAAACTAAGATACAGTGGTTTGTAGAATTATAGAATTAACTAACAAACCATTGTGTGGACTATATGAACCTTTGGATTTTAATACATAAAGAAATCAGTTTCTTCCAACGTTAGTTTTTCAGTACCAAACAACACATTTTAATAGAGTAAGAATTGTACGTGTGTTGCGAAAAACCTGAATTCTCCTTTGTTCATTAAAACATTAAAAAGTTTACATCTAAAAACGAAATGTTCAGCATGTTCGTGATCTGCGCCCCAACTACATATTGTACTTTCATACCAGTGGTTAATGTAAAGAAACTAAAGACCATGCTATATATAAATTACTGCAGTTATTTCTTATTCGAGCATGGTGGACAGAGTAAAAACGCGAGCCACTCAAATAAAATTTAGGTACAGTCTGTCGAGCAAATGAATCGGATATAATATAAATATCACATGTCTGACAAGGTGACAGTAAAATAGTCATCTTTCGGAAAAATACTGTCAACCGAGTCGAAGCCGAGGTTGACAGTAGAGGGGGGATATTTTTCCGAAAGTTGACAATTTTACTGTCAACCTGTCAGACATGTGGTATTTATTTTACTATACCGAAATCATGAGCTCTAACCAGGACGTATAGAACTTACCTAAAGTTTATTGGAATCATGACATTAACTATAGATCCGAATGCGATTCATAATGAAATTCACTGTTTGTGAAATATTGAAGTTTGAAGGAATTTTAGTGTGACAGTATTTTTATGTCACGGTGGCCTATTGGAGATTAACAATGTAAATGCCATTGAGGTATAATAAAGCTGATAGAAAGCCCCCAGAGAATTGATTTTTCGAAGATCCGGATCTAATTCGTAAAGCTTAACTGACGACGGTAACATGAATCTACTATAATTATATCTATATATTTCTGTTCGACGACTAAGAGTAACGAAATTTTCTCTAGATCTTAGATGTAAACGGTATTTGGGCGGTAAACATGACGTCACGCACTAATGTTTAGATAATGATTGATGACGTCATGTTTTCATATTATATGACAGTGACCGCCTTTAATCTATTTCGTCAAGAATAAAATGTAGTCTGTAGGATAAAACGTTACACAGTATTCAGGTGACCTAATATGGAATATACACTGCCAGTAAATTCCATATGGGACTCGTAGTCGAGCTACGCTCTCGTCCCATATTGAATTTACTGGCAGTGTGTATTCCATATTAGGTCACCTGAAAACTGTGTAACTTATAATATATATGTTTGCATCTAAAAGTGACGTCCAACCATCTTCTTTTATAAGCATTTCGATTGAAACTGAACGTGTGAGACCCGTTACAATTCTTGCTGCCTCGTATTGTAATGTTATAATGCTCTCTTGTTCCTGGGGCCCGTTTTACTAAACTACTTACGCAATTTTTTTGCGTAAGTCAAACTCGTTTAACTCTTATTTTTCGAGCATAAACGTTTGCAAACAGCAAATAGCCAGATCAGAGGACGCGCTATAAGCGCGTCCTCTGATCTGGTTATTTGCTGTTTGTAGCAAGTGATAATAAAAAATATAAATTAAAATTTAAAACTTTGACTTACGCAAAAAAATTGCGTAAGTTGTTTAGTAAAACGGGCCCCTGGAGTGTACAGTTATCCCAGACAACACATGCGTGTTCTATAGTTAGTCTGAGATATGATAAATATATTGTGTTTAACGTTTAAATTAAAACTTTAGAGCTTTCATCGAATCTAGTATTTTTGATGCCGAGGTGACAGTTTGAAATGTGTTTATATCAACTACCATATTCGTTAAAAGTAACACCTGCATGTGTGTGAGAGTCTGTTAACTGCAAATTACTGTATCATCAAAATCTGGTGTCGGTCTATCAACATGTGCCAAGGAAAAGAGTATTACTTCTGTTTTACTAGGGTTAAAATTTACAAGCCATTGTTTCGACCATGGCGAAAGTGTTTCCAAATCAGAATTTAAGACAGGTTCAATTTCTCTTATATTAGATGACGAAACTGCAAGAGAATTATCATCAGCAAAGAGCCGTGTTACACTGAGGAAAGACTCGGCGAAATCATTAACGTGAATAAGAAAAAGTAATGGACAGATCACGGTACACTCATGTGCCAAAGTAAAGTCCATACGAACACATTTTATACAGCAAATAAACATTATTTCAGATCCTGCCATATTTAAAGGCATATGCATACATTTTATTTAGAGTCCAAACTATTAAGCATACTTATCGACGTTTCTACGTAATAAAGGGCATCTTGGGGTCTTCCTTCACCTATAATTAGCTTGACGTTGCGATATAACTTAAAATACTACTAAAGCGGCGTACATAAAAACAAATCCAATTATGTTTTATAATTATATAGTGTCCCATCCCTACAACTGCCATCCCAACAACGATTCCCTCCTTACAACGACCCTTGTCACAGTTGCCTAAACTGCTCAATTATTTCCAACCTAATTACGGCTGCAATGTCGTCTATTTAAAATTGTCGTCTATTTTTTCTCAAAGTTACATAATATACATTTTGACAGAATTGTTTTTAATGGCGTTGATTTTTCATGGTTAAAGTTTTGGGGTAAGTGTTGTAATGGACTAATACATCATGAAATATTTGCATTAGGAAGCTGATATTTGGATTGGAGGTGCCTTGTGGGTTGAACATTGATGTTGCGTAGTTTAATTTTTTTTAAAAAAAGTTTAAATTTAGTCAACATTTTACATTTTGTGGACTTAGGTTTTTCGGCTGATTTCTCATGGTTAAAGTTTTGGGGTAAGTGTTGTGATGCACTAATACTACATGAAATATTTGTATTAAGAAGCTGATATTTGAAATTGAGGTGCTCTGTGTGTTGAACATTGATACTGCATAGTTAAAATTAAAAAGAAAATGTAAATATAGTCAAAATTTCTCCTGTTGTGGACTTAGAGTTTTGGGACTGAAATTTCAAAGTTTGTTATGGAGTAAGTGTTGGAATGCCCTTATACTACATGACATATTTGCATTAGGAAGTTGACATTTTGAATGGAGGTTCCCTGTGGCTTGAATATCAATGTACTGATACACTTTTCTTTTGATAGTTACCTATTTAAGATAGGTTTAATTAGGCGAGGTTTGCTGTTCTCCGACAGCTCTTGTTTGTCTCCCATTGGGTGTCGTTGTAGAGAGTGAGCGCTGTAGAACATTGTAGTAGTTGCTCATGCACCCATGTAATATCATAGAGCGAATGTAATAAAGGAAATTATATCCACCCGTATTGCTATAAATACAGCGGCGTAATGTAAACTTTGCTAATTTTAGAATTCAATACGAAGATCTTGTGCCTTATCAAAGATTCACAATTTCTGCATATGCAGGATAATTTGAACAATCCACGTATTAATGTTATAACAAAACTAATAAATGTAGATGTGTAGTTTAACAGAACAGCAAATAAGGACAATACTGTACATTTGTAATTAATATTAATAATATTGTCAGAGTGTCCGTTTCCTGCTCAGTCCGACACGACGGCCTTAAATTGAACTTACATATACAGGATCCAGATCAGGCGCCACATTAGTCGGCGTCTGTGCGGGATCCAAACTGTTTTGACATGTGTATGGATGACTGGTACGTTAAAAATGAATAACATTCTATTGAATACAGTGTTTGCAGGCGACAGTATTATATAAGCAAGCGATATTATTACATGCTCAGGAGTTGCCCATTAACTGTCTACCTAGAGCACACTGGAGTTTTCAAACAGTTTTGAACCTGAGCAGACGCCAACAGATACTCATTGTCTGAACAGAAACTAAACTGTTTGTAATAAACAATATTTCTTCAATCAAGTTGCCTAACATATGAGCTCGAGGAGTATAGCAGTTTGGATTTTAAAGTACACAGTATAGCATTAAAAGGGCTAAATCATTACCTATGCAAATACTTACGACCGGATTATGTCTGACACAGAAACAAGCATATTATAAGTAGTGCCAATGTAAAGACATACTGAGGTCCGTTGCGTATGGTTGGCACTTCATTAACGCCCGGGGCATTTATGGAATGATATACTCATCCGTGTTGTATATCTATATATACACTGGATCGTGTCGAATCATTGTAGATCTATCCACACTGGATCATGTGCTGGATCGTGTTGGATCATTGGAGATCTATCGACACTGGGTCATATACGGATCTTGTCGGACCCTTGTAGACAGGTAGGCCTACCTCTCGTACTGTGCAAAAGTACTAATAGCACTATAGATATCCACCGCATTAAATGAATGGCACTATTGATGTGGATTAATAGCGTGCAACTTGCAAGTTAAAACCCCGGACTAAAGGGCAGAGTGTCACACGATGGCACATGGCCACCATGCGTGCCTTTGACCTCATTTTGAAGAAACCACCAACATACCTTTGGTCGACGATTTGTAAATGACCAGGCACAGTCCTGAACCCATTCTTTGTCTCACCCCTAGTAGACAATGGTTATTTAAAACTGCGTCGTCTGATTAGGATCAAAAGTACTGGATACTCAGTTTTATATTTCTTATGTCAAACTGGCTCAAATTTAGATTTCAGAATCAAAAGCAGACGACAATTGTTTAAAGCTGATGACGTCAAATGAGTTTAAAAGGTTAATGCAGACAGGTGATCGCTAAAACAGTGGATATATGAAATACCGAAACTAACTTCCCATATTGGTCAAACATCCGTATATTGCAGACTTCCAGCCTACACTTCTTTAGAATAGTGGGTAGAATATAGATTTACCATACGATAAACACTTTCATGATCAAATTATTCGGGAGATTTTTACCCCTTCACCGCTTTCTTGTCGTCTGCTTCAGTAATGTTTTCTGCAAGACACGTTTCAAAGTAAGCTGTAAGGTTTGTATGACTTAATAAATATCGATAAGAGTGTCAAACAGTTTGGGTCCTGATCAGATGCCGCGTTACGCGGCATCTGATCAGGATCCGAACTGTTTGCTAACGCGCTTTATTGCGTCTTTGAGAGTGAAAGGGTCAACTCACAACCTTTAGATCGCAACAAGCGATGAGTTCAAACGCGTGTATTTCGCAAAGGATAACGTTTAACGTTCAAACTTTTCTTAAGCGGCCATGACACGTACACTACGATGTTTTAAGATAGGCGGCATCCTATAAATACATGGGCCCTAATAAGTCCTTGATAGGCCAATAACCCATTCTTTGGGAAATTTTGGTGACTGCACTTTTCTGAAACCTTATAAGAAATGCTACAAATGAGCTGTGTTTGCAGTCTTCTCACCAAACCGGAACCTCTAAATACCGGAATTCTCTCTAAACCGGACAAAAACGTTGGTCCCGTTTCAAACCCTTCTTTATTTTAACCAATAACATCATAAATACGCCTTTTTGCGACCTTGATTTATTCGTACACTGAATATGTATCACCAGAAATAATTTCTTTATTCTAGCAGATAATAGCTTAAAGCAGTCTGATCAGGCTCCAAACAGTTTGCCACCAAGATAAACAAGAATTATCAGAATTGTCCAAAAGTTGTTCTTTTCTACGTTTTAGTGCTTTGCGATTGCGTACGTTTGCGTTTAAACGGGAAAGAATAACAGATTCTCCACTGTAAGAAAAATAATAAACAGCAGTTATCAATCTTTGTTGTTTTTTCTCTGTGTTACATGCTTAATGTTTTAGTACAGAATTGTTACAGCAAATACTAAGCAAACAGTCAGATTGGATTGGACTCTGTTCCCGTTTACCCCATAACATTTTGTTTTGTTTTCAAGACAGGTTAACACTTAAAGCAGGTTGAAAGTAAATCGTCTGCATGGATAAAGGACACACTCATACTAAATGCGCTAAAAGGCGGTTCAATGAGGAAAAGGGTTAAAAAGGGCCAGGCAATCATTTTGGTCAATGGGGTAATGGCCACATGAACAAATATTGTTTAAACATTACAGTTATCTCTGTCTCTATATAAAGTGATGGTAAAACAAAAGAGCCGTGCCATAACAAGACCAGCCTTGCATTGCAACATTATACTGACAAAGCACCGTTGTCATCCCAGGTTCTGTATCTGAGTTTGGTATACACTGCCAAAAACTGCATACAATACAGCTACATAAAATGCTTTGAATGCATGTTTCATAGGTATCTAACTCATTAATGCACCGAGCGTCCACACAAGAATTTATTTGAGCCGTGCAATGACAAAACCTGTCTTATTGTAGCCACATATTTAATGCTCTAGATGCGTGCGAGTATCAACTAGTGTAGATCAAGGCTAGCCGCCGCGTCAAAGAAATGCAGTAAGACTGATTTTGTCATGGAAGGGCTCTTATACATTTTGCCAATGACTGTTAGCTATCTAACTGGAAATCCTGAGCTTGTGACTACAGTGGAGAAAACGTTATTCTTTCCCAATAAACGCGTTTACGCTAAAACTGTTATTTCTATTGCAAACTGTTTAAAGCCAGATCAGACGCCGGGTAACCCGGCGTCTTATCAGGCTCCAAACTGTTTGCTAACTAGCTAAAAATGGTTAATAAGAATTGTCAGCAACTTGTCATTTTCTACATTTTATTGTTACGCGTTTGCGTTTCGTTTCGTTTAAACGGGAAAGAATAATGTTTTCTCCACTGTAAGCAAGAACAGACCCGTGCTTTGTACATGTAGTAAAGGTATATAAATCAGCTCTGATATCAAATAAATAAGCTGACAACAACTCTGCTACACCTGTGTTACATGTAGCATGTGTCTTGACGATTATTCATATATATTGTATTGACGAGATACTGTATGTATAAGTCAAAGAATAAAATATGTTCTGTTCTGTTTTGTTCTATATAAAACCTAGCCTTCCATGGACATCTATAATCTGAACTATGAGTCTATCACATTGGCTAATAAAAAGACGAAACACATTTCTACGATAGTGCTAACTAATATCTGCCATAAGAATATACATGTAGTGTAGACATTGAATAATAATAATAATAATAATAAAGACATTATTTAACGAGAGAGCTCATTTGGTAAATACCAATCTTCCATGAGGCCCCCGACATATATACAAGCACACAACAAAAGGCATTTTCATACAAAACAAATAATTAAGAACAATATAACAATACCAACCGTGATTCAGCGATTTGCAAGAACAAGAGTATCTTAAGCATCTGAATAAGTGCGCATATTAAGTGTACACTTGACCTGTGTAAACAGTGAAGACCCAGATCACATGACTCCTAATGAGTCCTCTGATCAGGATCTGCACCGTTTGTTATTTTTATCTAGATGAACATGACAGAGAATTTATGAGCTCATTTAATCAGCTCCTTAAAGGGTAATCTTGTATAGCACACCGTCCAATCGGTTATGGTTACCGCATCGATAAAGTTATGGTTACCTCTCGCAGCGAGAGTCGATTAAAAAGGTGAGTTTATATTTTGCTCCAAAACACGCCTTCTTTCACAAGATCGGCACTTCTTTGTATGCAGCCGTAAAAAAAAATGTTTGCCGAACATGTTGGTGTAATAATTTCCCAACAGCATGCAGAATGGTGTATTAAATCAGTGAATCAATGTGAATCAATATGCCAAAACACCAATTTTCTTTCTTTGCGACGGAATATCTCCGATATATGACAAACACTCGTTAATTCAACGATGTCGAAGGTAAATCAAAGTATTTTTCTGTCCATCCTATGAATTTCATATTGCTTTGTTCAAAATCAAGGTAGTTACAAGTATTTTCGTGTAGTGAGTTGATGCTCGAACGGCTAAGGTTATCGCATTTTAAAAATTTGGTGGTTAAGGTTCACCCTAATTATGGGCGCAATAAGGTTAAGGTTAACCAACAACTAACATATGTAGTATTACAGCCTCTAAAGACTCATACGTCGTATTTTTCCCTCGCACAAATACTGACCCTATTAGGTATTCCTACTCTTGAATTCAGAAGAGACCGTTACGACATGCTTCAAGTTCTCAAAGCAGACATTTTGTATCCGCTGTATGAAGTTTCATAATTAAACGCTCATTTGGCACACTCTCGAATGCATTGCTGCAGTCAAGATATTTAACATCTATTGGATCTCCTGTGGCAAGTAGCTCGGTCCATTCATCGAGTATTTTCAATAACTGTATATTTACATTCAACCTGTAAAGTCCTTATGTAATCCTATTAAAAAATATGCAGTCATCTGCCGATGAACCTACACTTCGAATCTGGATTTAACCAGTTCGGATTTCCCCGTGCTATCCGTGGACTTCTTCAAATAGACTACATCGGGCACTTAACACTAAGCTCCCATTGGTCGACGGTAATATGACACTAGCGGAGTGATACAGACCCATAGGTCGTTGCCATCGCGTTGCTATGTGTGTAAATGGGTTAAGAAAACAACCGCGACCTGTAATTTTAGAATGTGCTTTGGCAATAGATATTCAAGATGCACTGTTATTTGTTTGCCTTGTAAGTCATTTCCATTCACAGAGAGAAAGTTTACTGGAAAAAATCCTGAATTTTTAATACAGTTAGAGTACATGTAGTTGGGACTACTTTCTCACCATATTTAGAAACTGGAATGGCTATTACATCGACATTACATCTATCAAACCTCTTTGACCGGTATATGATAAATTCTTATACAGAAAAACAAATCTGGCCAATAAACACATTAAATTGACAAGACAGAAAATATAAATATAAATATAAGGAATAAACAACATCTCTTTGCCGCTCATGACGGTATGACTACATTAGCTTCGGGGGGTAAATTTATCGAAAACGCCCTTCGGGCGTTTACGGAATTTACCCCCTGCGAAGCTAATGTAGTCATACCGTCATGAACGTCAAAAATATGTTGTTTATTCCTTTAGTGGTGCAGGATCTCCCTGGACGGATATCGTATTGAGAGTAATACAGTAATTTATTGGTTAGTAAGTATTTCATGAGTTCATGAATTCCAAAATCACAAAGTTTACTATAGGAATAATCCAGATTCAAAGTGTAGGTTCATCGGCAGATGACTGCATATGTTTTAATAGGATTACATAAAGACTTTACAAGGTGAATGTAAATATATACTATTGATGTAAGACTGGTGGGTCTATAATTTGATGTCTCAAGTTTATTGCCCTTCTTAAAGATCGGCGAGACAAATACATTTTTCAATTCAATGGGAAGATTTTCTGATTGTAGATGTTTCGAAGATCGTGTATAATGGGTCTTATAGTTCATTTTGAGCTACAAGTAAAAACTTTGGGGTGAATCCCGCTAGGTCCCAGAGATTTATTGGACTTTAAGGATTTCAAAGTTTCAAGAACATTTTCTGGCGAGAAGTCAACTGCATCCAAGATGTTTTGCAAACAGTCGTTAGTTAAGTGTTCCCAAGATGAAAGTTAATCAGCAAAAACTAACAACGCAAACAATTATTGAGCGTTCACTGAATTTCATTTGGAAATTGATTTTGATCTACACGGACACTTCATGGAGACGTAGACATACTGACTTAATTTAGTCCGAGTCACTCAAAGTACGAAAACTTTGGGCGAATCCATTTCCATGTCGTATTTTTAGTTTTTATACGATGCTCGACAATACATGGATATACTAGCATATATCACACAAACAATATCATGGCATTGGGAAGAATACTGTTACTAATGGTCTGATGTACGATTTACAGCACGGTTTTAGGGACCTATGTCTTGTGAGACTCAACTTGCCATCTTGCTAGAAATACAAGTCAAGGTAAGCAAAGTGATCTTATCCTCCTTGAATTTAGCGAGGCTTTTGACATGGTAAGTCGTGAGAGGTTGTTCCTAAAGCTGAGCAAGTATGGTATTCGGGGTACGAGCATATGCTGGATATGGGCATTTCTAAGCGGTACATTGCAGACTGTTTTACTTGACGGCGAGTCTTCTGATAAGCTAAGATAAGATAAGATAAATTTAATTTTCAGTCGGCAAGACATACAATAGTCCACATAAGCCATAAAGGCTTTTGAACCGACTATACAACATATGTATAATTATAAAAAAGATATAGCAGCTAAAAATAGAACATTCGATGCAAGCAATGGGTTGGAAAATATATATCACAGATAGAACTAAACTGCTGGTACAGTACCTTACCATTTGGATTGTATAAATAATTTTATTATCACAGAGTTATTTTTGTGTCTAGCATGGCTCATTAGATTGCAGGAGGGGTAAACCCTGACAAAATTTGGATAAAATGAATACGGTACAAGTCTCATCAGGTGTACAACAGGGTTATATCCTAGGCCCTATTCTGATCTTGGACTACTGGAAGAAAACATCAAATTCGAATTTAAGGATACATTTCATCATGGACAAATGTTATCAGTGGTGTGCCACAATGAAGTGTCCTAGGACCCATGCTTGTTTTATGTTTTATATATGATCTTCCAGATGTCACAGAGGGAACTGTACAAATAATTGCTGATGCCAGTAAAATTTACTCGTCTTTTCAGAATAAATCTGATTCTGAAATTCTAAAACGAAAATAAATTGGAATATCAAAAAGTTTAACCCAACAAATTAACTAGTACTTTGCAAAATTAACAAAGAAAGGATATAGGTATTCTGAACATTAATGAAGAACTTAACAAGAGGGTCCTAAATTTTTTGGGGCAAACAGTTAGCACAGAATTTTGAATCTATTAAAACCTAGGCTAACTCCTTACAGTATAAATATAGTGTAAGGGTTAGCGTAGTTTTGCGTATAGACCTAGATAAGAGGGCTCCTGACTGTTTACAATGCTATCACAGGGACGCGACACGATTGATTTTTGAGAGAAAAAAATGTCAGAATATATATACATTCTGACATTCTGACATTTTTTCTTTCTCAAAAACCAATCGTGTCGCGTCCCTGTGAATGCTATGCGCAATGAGGATCATTTAATACAAAAGGACAACATAGTTATTTTTTTTCAAACTTAAGATATGCGATTACTGAATTTGCTGTTGATTAGTGTATCCAGAACATTCGTTTATCCTGAAATGTTTTCTGCAGTCAATGTGTTAAAATAAAGTCTTTATTATTATTATTATTATTATTATTAATGTGTCCGGATTATCGACACATCATTGTTCATTTTATACCCACAACTTAGCTCGAAACACGCGGGGTCGTGTTGTTTACAATAAATTTAATAAAGATATTCAGTAATCAGTACATATACAAACCCAGTGTCACGTCATAAATATAGAATTTGACCTCTGTTTACAAGTTTTGTGCTTCAATACAATAAATTGGTTTTTAAACAATAAACATATGACTATTTTCTGTGAGAAATCGGTAAGCTTGTACATCTTTGTACAAACCCGATTTACACGTTAAAAAAATTGTTGTGAACATAAATTAATAGGCTAAAGCCACTTTACAGAATATACATGACAGCTGTGGGTCTTATATGTTTCAATTTCCAGGGGGAAATACGACGTATGTGTCTTTAGATGCTGTAATACTGCATATGTTAGTTGTCGGTTAACCTAACCTGATTTCACCCAGAATTAGGGTGAACCTTAACCACCAAATTTTAAAAATGCGGTAACCTTAGCAATTCGAGCGTCAACTCAGTACACAAAAATACTTGTCACTACCTCGATTTTGAACAAAGCAATATGCAATTCATAGGATGGACAGAAAAATACTTTGATTTACCTTCGACATCGTTGAATTAACGAGAGTTTGTCATATATCGGAGATATTCAGTCGCAAAGAAAGAAAATTGGTGTTTTGGCATATTGATTCACATTGATTCACTGATTTAATACACCATTCTGCATGCTGTTGGGAAATTATTACACCAACATGTTTGGCAAACATTGCTTTTTACGGCTGCATACAAAGAAGTGCCGATCTTGTGAAAGAAGGAGTGTTTTGGAGCAAAATATAAACTCACCTTTTTAATCGACTCTCGCTGCGAGAGGTAACCATAACTCTATCGATGCGGTAACCATAACCGATTGGACGGTGTGTATAGGCCTACACTATTTAATGAAATATATTAAGTTATTAACCTCGATACCCGCCCTCAATTAAAATGTTATTCTGAACATTTTAATTCAATGGCAACTCACCTTTCACATGTGTCACCGAAATACTAGTACAGTGGAGAAAACGTTATTCTTTCCTAATAAACGCGTTTACGCTAAAACTATTATTTCCAGTGCAAACAGTTTGGAGCCAGATCAGACGCCGGGTAACCCGGCGTCTGATCAGGCTCGAAACTGTTTGCCACCAAGATAAACATGAATTATCAGAATTGTCCAAAAGGTGCACTTTTCTACGTTTTAGTGTATATAAATTTGATCATGAAAGGGTTGAAATTTTGAAGTTAGTGATACTCTTATACTAGTTATCAGGAACTAGGTCTAGATCGTAAGACACATTTATCAATATTTGGGTCGCGAACGCGGCGATTCGGTGACAGTAATCTTAATTCATTTTCTATAGGTTTTAAACCATGTACGTATGCTGTCATTAATTTGTTTACTGTTTGGATCATTATCAAACGTCAAGTTACACAGCGTCTGATCAGGATCAAAATTATCTGTTTCTACACTCGAATCTTCAGTAAGCATAGAGCAGAAAAAGACTATTTCTTAAGGCAAAACTACTCACTGAAGACGACAATGTTAGCAAACGATATTTGATAAGTTTTTAAAAGGTTAATTGCGAAACAATTTGATAAATTATTTTCAACGCGTTTAAAAGGTATCTTAAATACTTACATATCATGTTCAGTGAATTATTTCATTCACAATGTTCTTAAGCATTCCCTGACCTTTACATTCTATAAAACAGGTTCTTGAATGTTACTCGATTAAATTCTGATTTGTAGCACAATACGCCCTCACCTACCCTTAAAGAGCTGTCCAAATGTCATCTGCTTTCAAAATAGTCACTCATGTGTTTGCAGAAATACTTTGTTTCTAAAAATATAGACCATAGCCACAGCTTTAAAAGATATATATATGGCTGGAGTATTCTGTATTAGAAACTGATCACATTATTGTTATGATAATCCTTATTCAAGTAAACAGGATATTTCTTTAATGAAATGTCGCCATTTTACATACCCAGATACGGATAATAAATAGTACTATATAAACTCACCGGACATAGGGGCTACCAAACAAATCTACCCAGTATTCTAAGGGGCCTAGTACTTGGAACTACGACTCATAACGTACGGTATTTACAAAGTTTGTTGTAAATATTGCATGTGAACGTTTATTGGACGTCATAATTCAACATGGAATATGTGTCCAAGTTATTACTGTTGTTGGTGTTGACACCGACACTCTGTACTGCAAGTAAGTTAAAGTATAGTTGTTGTTTTTTATCAGACATTAGTTTTATCTGAGTCAAAATATAATATTTGTATTTACTTTTAATATTGTTACTTAATTAGCTAATTAACTCCCGAAATTTAAAATGGACGATCTCATTTTGGAATAAAGTATAGTCCAAATTTTACTATTAACTCACTCACTCCTGAAACTTTCATGTTAAGAAATCTACCTCACAAGCTTCGCCGAGTCGTAGCAAATGCGCTATATAGAATAAAAAAAGAGCAATTGACGTTTTATTTAATTATAACACTCGTACTGATCACAGAGCTTAGCCACAACCGACAATACAAAGTTTATAGTTTTATCTTAAAACTGATGGATTTTTATTTTTTAGATTTTTATTCAAATTAAAATTTGGTACTTTTTTTAAATTAACGTATACTCCTATCGTCTCCTATATACGCTGTATAAAAACGTGCCAAATTGCCTTAACTTGCCTACTTCAACGTCCCAGAAAGCCAACTGTCTTCGTCTTAATATCTTAGCCACAACATGCCCTTGAAAGAAGAAAAAGCATTCTTTCTACTGGTTGCTTTTAAAACAGAATACTGTAAGGAATTTTTGGTCCTTTTTTAAGTTATATTTCACTGATTTTTTAGAGTTGCTATTTTTTCATTGACATGACCCAGACCCTCATCACTGACTGGGCCCTCTGCTAATTTTATGGCTAGTACATGTAGTCTGATAAGAGAACTAACTATAGAAGTAACAGTAGTTGTAGTTGTAGTAGTAAAAGAAGTAGAACTAGAAAAAGTAGTTGTAGTAGTAGAAGTAGTAGTAATAGCAGCAGAAGTAGTAGTAGTAGTAGAAGTATTAATAGTAGTAGCAGTAGTAGTTATAGAAGTAGTAGTAGTAGTAGTAGGAGTAGTTGTAGTAGTAGAAGTAGTAGTAAGAGTAGAAATATAAGTAGTAGTAGTTGTTGTAGTAGTAGTAGTAGTAGCAGTAGCAGTATTAGTAGTAGTAGTAGTAGTATTAGAAGAAGTAGTAGAAATAGTAGTAGTAGTAGAAGTAGTTGTAATATAAGTAGTACATGTAGTAGTAGTAGTAGTAGTAGTAGTAGTAGTAGTAGTAGTAGTAATAGTAGTATTAGTATTACCAGTAGTAACAGTAGCAGTAGCAGAATAAGTAGTAGTAGCAGAAGTTAACAGTGGATAGTCATGAAATCCTTTAGGCCATCGATAAGCGAAAAGCATAACGGAATGACCTTAACAGGGGGTCATAAATTTAATCAAGCTACTATAAAAAGTAAGCAGGGTAGTTTATCCGACTCTAGCCCTTAAAAGAAGTTATCATTCTTGAAATTATCAGTGTGAGGTCAATTTCTCAGTTTGTTAATTGACAATTCCAATTTCAAAAGAAGTCTAGATCATTTATGACTCTTTAGAGTTGATTTTAACAATATATTTCAAAATGACAAACAGTGTAGACCCTGATCAGAGGTCTACACTGTTTGCATGGGACAAATGTTATCCTCACAGGTACACTGTTTGTAAATGACGAGTATACTCCTCGCTAGGATTGAATGTGTTAATGGTTGTGTTTTACAACTTATTGCAAAATGACAGATAGTGCAGAACCAAATCAGAGGGTTCCTTTACGAGTCCTCTGATCTGAGTCTACACTACTTAGTAAGCAAACATAGTACGTTCAGCTCGGTTATTCTTGCCATATTACTCGATATGAAAAACAATGAAAACGAAAGAAAATGTAGAAAAAATGTTGATTTATTTTAATCTCAACTAAAACCGGTGTGGAACCTAATATTTAACCCATTTATGCCTAGTGTCCCATAAAAGGGACATTATAAAACAGTGTAGACTCTGATCAGACGCCGCATAATGCCGAAAATGAAATTTAAACCAGGTGCTCCTTTTATTATATGCCTTATGATATCAAGCGTTTCCGCGTGTATCTGCACAGTATAATACAAGAGTCTGTATCAGCCATCTTGTATCAGCCACCTTGTATTTTACTCCAATCTCGTTTTCGATTTAGCGTGCCGTCATTTACGTCTATCTACAAGTTCCGCCTTATTCTTTGTGGAATACAATAATTATTCTTCTGCTTCAAATAACGAAGATTCTGGATATAAAAAAAATGTTTTTGACGTGTATTTAAGGCAAATAATAAACACACTTTCGCTAAACGCGTATGTGATATTTCAACACAGCGGTAGTCAGAGCGAGCGCATGCGCTTTGCCACACTATCATACATTTGAATGTGTAGCCGCTTAAATCACTTCAAAAACTTTCCCATACTAGACTGGTTATATCTTGTTTCTTTACAATTCAAATCGTTTTAACTGATAACAAATCTGATATCGTGATGAGTGTGAATCGTTTCGTGTTGGCAAAAGGATGATCTCTCTTTATCAGACAAACAAAGTGTACATGTATATCGTTTACTTTCGGTTTTAAAAAATTAATTGTTTACCATGAAAAATCATATGTTTACCATAGCAACCGCATATGAAAAGCAAGGATATTACATAAATTTTATAAGAAAATTGTCTGTTTCTTTGTAAAAATTCAATATCATATTTACGAAAAGCCCAAACACACACCCCTTCTTGTTCTTATATTAAAGGGGAGTAATTTTGTCAAATTTGATACGGAATAATAGGAGTTTTCTTTCGTGTCTTGCGACTGAAATTTATGAAGCTAATTTGTATGTGGTGTGCTACATTGTGTTGTATTCCGCTATCGGCGTTTTGGCGGAAACAATCGATCAGACTCGTGCCAAGGCGCTCGGCAGATCGGCTCTTTCCGCCCAAAACGTCTCGAGCTGAATACATCACACTGTATCGCGCTGTCAACTGGTAATATGTATATATCAAAATGGACTAATCCAATATATAAGCATGGAAAATCCACTTGGCATAAATGGGTTGACGTTGTTATAAACGCTGGTTGTCAATCTCATTTAGGGAGTTTCTTGAAAAAAATTATACTATAACAGATTTCATATCTTAAAATAGAATCACGATGTCATATCATAGCAACCTGTAACAGTCTGTGTCTCTTAATTTTGCACTTATATCCCATCTCCGGTAAAGAATGTTAAAGTCCATAGACCAGCCTGACCTCCCTGCTCAATCAGATAATTAGGTTAAAATCAGATGCCGTTAAACCTAGATTTCTGATCATTTTCATTGGTTGAAAATGAGAAAATGCTGGTCTAAATAGATATCATTCAGCCCCGCAGAAAGCAATCCTAAATAGGCACCGATCGACTAAACATGATTGGAAACTGTTCTTAATTTTGAAGTTTCATGGTTAAGATGTATCGGTTTGGGTCTACGGGGCTGCCATTTCTCCGAATGTTTCCAAATTCTTCAGATTTTTCTGAACTTATATGGGTGTCACATAGATTAGATCTAGATCAGACGCCGCGTATTTTGGATAGTTTTAGAGTTAGAGTCTGGCAGCGAAAGGGTGAAAAAACGAGTACGATTCCTAAAATCGCGCTTGTAAATTTGGAAATACTAGGATTATTTTTAGCAAATTACGGTTACCCTGGGTCTATTATCATGAATGTTTGTCTTAGGTTTCAAAGACGGTGAAGCGGCTTAAAAAAGGAAAGATACGCGGGAAATCTATCGTCTTGTTCTTTATTCATAACATGCTTAGCGCGACCAGGCAAAGTATTGCAAACAGCTTAGATCCAGAACAGACGCCGCGTTACGCATCGTCTGATCTTGATCTAAACTGTTTGGTACTCATATTGAACATTTTAGTTTAAAACATAACACTTATTTTGGCTTTTTTGCAGACGATATATTTTAAACAGACTAGTCAGCATGATAAAGGTTAAGTGCCGTTCAATAAACACGTAAAGGGTGTCTTCAATGTAGTCAACTACATGTGTACCTGTATGGAAGAATGGGATTTGCACAACATTTTTTGTTTTAAAGGCTGAAACGATCAGATAGTTTGTAAGAGGTGATTGAAGATATATGTCATGTGTTTGTATTTTCAGAAACACCGAATGATCCAAGTAAGGTCGTCAATGGTTACTACTTTTCCTGTAAGTGCATGCTGACCCCTTCACTGTCTTACTTTACACAAGAAGTAATATCTTTAAACAAATAATATCTTTAAAAAAGAAAGTTAAAGTTTATTTTTGGAGTAAACAGTATTCATTTTACACGGAATTATACACAAGGTGGCCCAGTACTAGTGCATAAATCCGTGCTTAAATGTCTATTTTGTTCCATTTTATAAACAGAATTTCCCACATGCTAAATAAAGAGAGTATCCACGCTAAACGTAGAAATGCAGGCTACGCGGTAAAGGTACGGTACGTAAAATCGCATTTGTTAAATGCAAATTTGAAAATCTTAGGATTTTTCATGTCAACGTATGGAAGCCCTGTCAATAATTTAGACTGTTTCTCATTTCCGACTGTAGCGCATGTTTTAACTCCAAGATAAAAGTGTCAAAAACGACAGAACACCGGTCTAGGCCATTTCGGCCAATTGGCCAATGAGATTGCTGCAGTTCAAGCAAGTGGTCATTGACCAAGATTTCTGATAATTCCTGATTGGTTGAATCGTTTCAACCTGGAGGTCTAAGAGAACACATTTCCGTCTTTAGCGAAAAGAAATATTCGTCGAAGGTTAAATTTATAGATGTACCACAGGTACTTGACACATAGATCTAGATCTATTACCAAAAAAGGTTATTTTTACTAGACTTCTATTATAAATACAAGGTATACAAAGGAATCCAACAGGTGGTCTTAACTATCGACTTAAACTGATGCTAAAATAGACTAGATCGCCGATATTCTCTTGTGGTACCTCTCGGGAAATCATTAATTTATCAATATTTTACTTTTTATTCCATCAAATTCCGTCAAAAAACGCCACAGTACGTGCATTTATAACGAAAATGTCCCGATTCATGTTACTTTATTTGAGTTTTAAAGATATTTGACTTAGATATTAATAATCAAGTGATATTAATTCGCACACTTGTAAGCGTTTTCGCGTAGTCTGTACGGTAGACAAGTTAATAAACTATGATTTAAATACATGTAATAGGCAAACACTGCAGACTCAGATCGGACGCCGCATAATGCGGCGTCTGATCTGAGTCTGTACTTTTTGCTTATAAAAATTCTATCAAATATACCAAACTGAAAAATTCGACCAGCCACCCCTTATATGAAAAATACATTCATCTAATCTATAAATATAAATTAAATATAAGCACCGTTGTCAGAGAGCATAACGTTTTTACAATTGTATCATGAATAGAAATGATGAACTTTTAATCACATCGTTATAGGTAAATGATTATTATTAAACTGTATTTTTACTAATCTAATAGTGGGGTGTGTAGAGCCGACTGATTGTAACAGCTACCCAGAAGGCGACTACCAGTCGTGTCAAGGTTGCCAATACTACCAGACATGTGTACGAGACGGTGCGTACAAGAGAAAGTGTCCAGCCAAACTCGTTTGGGATGACAATATGAAGTTCTGCTTCATGCGTTCCTCAACGTGCATCCCCGCAGAAATGGCAGTTGGATAATGAAATATGGGAAGGCAATAAAACCTCGTTGCATTTGGATCCGGTTTGTTAATATTGTTATGAGAACGCAGAAAAATACAACGATTTCCCGAATAAAAAAGACGAACTGAAATAAATGTAAACAATAACGGTTTTCTGAAAATGGTGGCAACTCTAATCTTGTATTCACTGTTCAGTAAAGAAACTGATATGAACTATGTCATGGCATAACTTACCTTATTGCATTGCCAACAGAATATACCAAAGCAAGCCACTGCGTCTTAGACGCGGCGACTGACCATAATCTACTATGTCGGACACACACGTTTATCTAAAGTATTGTACATGTATGGAGCAGTGTTATATATTTAGATTTAGTTGTGTCATTAGAAAACTTGCCTTATTGCATTGCAAACAGTGTATACCAAGTCCAGACGCCGCGTCAAAGACTGGTCTTGATTTACACTTTTTGACACCCACATGTACAGTGGAGAATCTGTTATTCTTTCCTGTTCAAACGCAAACGTACGCAAACGCAAAATACTAAAACGTAGAAAAGTACAACTTTTTGACAATTCTGATAATTCATCTTTATCTTGGTGGCAAACAGTTTGGAGCCTGATCAGACGCCGGGTTACCCGGCGTCTGATCTGGCTCCAAACTGTTTGTAAAAGAAAAAATAGTTTTAGCGTAAACGCATTTATTGGGAAAGAATAACAGATTCTCCACTGTATCTAAAGCATTTTACGTAGTTGTATTATATACGGTATTTGGCAGTGTAGACCAAACTCAGATACAGAGCCTGAGATGACAATGATGTTTGGTCTGTGCAATATTGCAATGCAATAAGGCAGGTTTTGTCATGGCACGGCTCATATATATTATGTAACAAAAAGGCTGAATGTACAAAACCAAAACTATAATTGTAATCATATTGAGTGACTCACGTGTTTGAAGCTGACTTGAAATGTAAATGAAATTTCTACAGTCAACCCTGTATTAAAACACCATTAAAACGATGTGTTTGTAACTGTTTATGATAGATGGCAGCGTAACACAGAACGAAAGTTATAAAACAGTTTAGGACTAGATCTACATGTATACCAAACGCCAAATAAATATTGATGTGAATATTTAAATAGTTGAACCGCTTTAACGTCATTTATGAAACCATTATTAGTTTATGTTTGGTGAACCTTTTTTTGGTTTATTTGTTTGATATTTACGATTTTGCGTCACTCAGACATTATTTAAAAGTAAGAACATTGATATCATTTATCTATTTAATACCTGTGTTTAAGTTACTGACATTTGCAAACTGTTTGGATCCAGATAGGACGACGAGTTTCAGACCTCTAGAACTTAGACCAATATCAAGGCTTTTTGGCTGCTAGTCAAACACATAATCTTAGGTAGCTGAACTATCGCAAAACTAATGTTTGAAGCTTACACGTATACGGTGATAGAGGGGAAAAACGTTGATTGCAGATTCTGTGAACTATTAATTTTAAAGAAAAGTAAAGTACCAAGTTATAGTCTACTTTCGGCCCGATTGACCGTTCAACCGACTGTACATTCACTACATATATTTACGTTGGCATTTTAATAGGCATTACACATTGCTTGTAACCCGTATTCTGTTAGAATTGTCGCCTGCAATTTTGATTAAATTATGTTTTTGCATTTAAAGACGACTGTCTAACATTTTGAAAACAGATTAGATGCCGCGTTATGAAGCAAACATCCATCAAGTTGCGATCTGCAGGATAAGGGTTTATACGAAAATCAGATTTAAGTTGTTTCATTAAACAAGATAAAGTAATTTGTCCAGTGCACCGCATGCAGAAGGGTAAAGTATTATGAGGCGTCTGATCAGAGTCTACATGTTTGCCTATGTCCCTTTTACAGTGGAGAAAACGTTATTCTTTCCCAATAAACGCGTTTTCGCTAAAACTATTATTTCTATTGCAAACAGTTTGGAGCCAGATCAGACGCCGGGTTACTAACCCGGCGTCTGATCAGGCTCCATACTGTTTGCCATTCAGATGAAAATAGATAGTGAAAAATGTCAAACAATTGTTATTTTCTACATTTTAGTGCTTTGCGTTTGCGTTTCGTTTGCGTTTAAACGGGAAAGAATAAAGTTTTCTCCACTGTATAATACGCTAGGCACAAATGGGCTAAACGTTATTCACACGTTTTAAACATGGTTTGTTTTTCTACAAATACAAATCGTAATTACAGATTTCAAAACATTGCATCAAAATCTGGAGAGATTCTGGTTTAGAAACGGACCATATTTATAATATTAACGTCTTATATATTGGTTTGCCTGGTCTAAATGTTATTTTTCGTTTTGTATTATATTAAAATTCCTATTAGCAAACAGTGTAGACTCTGAACAGACACCGCATTATGCTCATAGTCTTCACTGCTTGCCAGTGTCTGCTTTTGTGAGACGCTAGGCAAAAATGGATTAAAAAACGTTACTGGTAAAACGATATTCGTTAAATAATTGGTTTGATAAACTGCTGGAGTAACTAGACATATGGGTCCAAGGTTATAAATCGTTTGACTTGAGTCTGAGATAGTTTTCAAGCATTTGATTGGTCAGACATAAACTTGTAATTAGCGTATACACTATAGAATTCTCACTGTGTACTTTGTTGTAGTTATTGTCTTCATACAGGATACAAAATCGGCCACTGATGAAATTGATCAGGGGTACAGTTTTTTAGATGTTTTAAATGGGCTATGTGATATGTATGGCAAATTCACAAGTAAAGAATAAAGGTATGATGTTTTAGCTTAAACCCTGGCCTACATCATGTTTTCGAATTTCAAGATCTAGTACGGTATTTCGGTGTTTTCTCTGTCTCTGGTATTGGTTGACGAGTTTCGGGTTTTCAGTCGATGTATTGTTTTTAACCATACCACACAAACGCATGCGAATTTCTAAACGCGTTTCAACAAAAATGTATCCCAACAATGCAGGCGTAATCAGATGGCTCCTTCGTTGACCCATTGATCTGGATCTACACTGTTTGTACATTGTGTGTTTCCAACATAATAATGGCTTAGTGGAATGAAAATAATACAGAAAGCTGTGCATCAACGAGTTATCTGTCTTAACTCTTCCAATACAGAAAGCTGTGCATCAACGAGTTATCACAGAAAGCTGTGCATCAACGAGTTATCTGTCTTAACTCTTCCAATACAGAAAGCTGTGCATCAACGAGTTATCTGTCTTAACTCTTCCAATACAGAAAGCTGTGCATCAACGAGTTATCTGTCTTAACTCTTCCAATACAGAAAGCTGTGCATCAACGAGTTATCTGTCTTAACTCTTCCAATACAGAAAGCTGTGCATCAACGAGTTACATGTATATGTCTTAACTCTTCCAATACAGAAAGCTGTGCATCAACGAGTTATCACAGAAAGCTGTGCATCAACGAGTTATCTGTCTTAACTCTTCCAATACAGAAAGCTGTGCATCAACGAGTTATCTGTCTTAACCGAGTTATCTGTCTTAACTCTTCCGCTGTCAAGTTTTGTCGTCTGCTTTAACCCTCTTACCGCCAAAATATCGTCAGCATTGATGTGTCGTCTACAATGGTTTCAAATTCAGATTTGGGGCTGTTTTGACTGAAGAAAAGTCGACACGGGTGTCAAGCAGTTTGGATCCCGATCAGACGCCGCGTGACGTGGCGTCTGATCGGGATCCAAACTGTTTGCAAAGTCGCCTTTAGGCTACATTGGCAGTAAAGCACATGTGGTTAAATATCAATTTTCTAATAAAATTGAATACGTGTTTGACTGCACTCGTTTTGTTTAAAAGCAGTTTACACCAATCTAGAATTAACTAAACCAATTTCGTTTCGCTCTAAGGTAACTGGATTGAAAGTATAACGTCATTTACAAAATCAGCCAATTTGCCTTAAGAAAATTAGAATTGTTTTTGACACAGGAGTAAAGCTTTTGTAAATGGCAGACTTTCTGATTTCAAGTAATGAATTAGAAAAAGAAGAAATGTCCCTGAAGCACCTGCATAGAAATGTTAGTGAAGTGTCTTTATACAATGCTACATGTACTCACACGATTAAAGCATTAAAATACAATAGAGAAGACGTTATTCTTTCCCAATAAACGCTTTTACGTTAAAACTATATTTTCTCTTGCAAATAGTTTAGAGCCACGGCCAAGATCAGACGCCGGGTAGCCCAGCGTCTGATCAGTCCCTAAACTTTTTGCCACTCAAATTGTCGAAAACATGTAACTTTCTACGTTACAGTGGAGAAAACGTTATTCTTTCCCGTTTAAACGCAAACGTACGCAAACGCAAAACACTAAAAGGTAGAAAAGTGCAACTTTTGGACAATTCTGATAATTCATGTTTATCTTGGTGGCAAACAGTTTAGAGCCTGATCAGACGCCGGGTTACCCGGCGTCTGATCTGGCTCCAAACTGTTTGCACTGGAAATAATAGTTTAAGCGTAAACGCGTTTATTGGGAAAAAATAACGTCTTCTCTACTGTACAATGCACCGTAAGTCTAAAACAAATCGTGCTATATAATAGTGGAGAAAACGTTATTCTTTCCCAGTAAACGCGTTTACGCTAAAACTATTATTTCCAGTGCAAACAGTTTGGAGCCTGATCAGACGCCGGGTCACCCGGCGTCTGATCAGGCTCTTAACTGTTTGCCACTAAGGTAAAAATGAAAAGTCAGACTTCTCAAAAAGTTGTCCTTATCTGCATTTTATTGTTATGCGTTTGCGTTTCGTTTGCGTTTAAACGGGAAAGAATAACGTTGTCTCCACTGTTTAGTAAGAAAGATGCCATTCTTTTCTTTTTATACACCTGTACGAAACTATAGGCAACGCAGTGCAATAAAAGGTAAACAATGACAGCCATGCAAACAGTTTTGAACCAGAACAGACACCGGCAACCCCACAGGTACTTGACACATACTTTATTATCTATTAACACCCCCACCCTTTTTTTTTTAACATAAACATAAAACTTTTTGATGCTTATTTTCGTTATAATTCACGTACTGTGGTGTTATTTGACGGAATTTGATGAAATAAAAAGTAGATATTAATAAATTAATCATTTCCCGAGGGTACCAAAAGATAATTTTTTTTAAAGGGGGGGGGGTGTTAATAGATAATAAAGTATGTGTCAAGTGCCTGTGGGCAACCCGGCATCTGATCAGACTCAAAATCGTGCATCCAAGTGATAAAAACAGTAATCTTCTTTCAAGAAATGGTCATTTTCTTTATTGATATATTTGTTTCTTTTATTTTATATTTATTTTTTATAACTGACATATTCTTAATTAGCGTTTAAGTTTCTTTTGTTTAAACGGGAAATACTAACGTTCTCCCCACTGTACTGCCTAATGCAAGAACTTCGTAAAGCAGAATTTTTCCACTTTACATGAGTATTTCATTAAGCTACATGTATCACCCTAAACCTTATGATTATTCTACCTTTATGTGGCTGCATTGTTTCAACCTGTTGAGTTACGCTCTCAAAAGGTTACACGGCGTCTGAATTCACTCTAAACTGTTTACAAAGAAAGCAGGGCTGCAATTTCTCCGGATTATTCCGAAATCTTCGGATTATTTTCTAGAATATGGTAGCGTAAGGCGCATTCTGCTTTTCTTTTAGATTGATTTAAGTAGTCACGTGTCAACAAAACTAGAAACAGGCTGGGGTAAAGGTACGATTCGTAAAATCGCACTTGCAAAAAGAGAATTTGGAAATCTTATGATATTTCATGTCAACTTATGACAGCCCTGCATGGGACAGTGTACAGTGGAGAAAACGTTATTCTTTCCCAATAAACGCGTTCACGCTAAACCTATTATTTCAAATGCAAACAGTTTGAAGCCAGATCAGACGCCGAGTAGCCCGGCGTCTGATCAGGCTCCAAACTGTTTGCCGTCAAGATTAAAATCAGCATTCAGAAATGTCAAAAATATTATTTTCTTCATTTCATTGCAATGCATTTGTTTCGTTTGCGTTTAAACGTGAAAGAATAACGTTTGCGCCACTGAAGCAGTACATGTAGCACACTCACACTTTATTAGGAACTAATAACATCTTCCCAACTGTAAGATAATGTCCCAAGGTTATCACGCATTTAAATGGAGTCTGAAGTCATTCTCAAGCATTTGATTGGTCAGATTTGAGCTAAGCTCAAATTTGACCAATCAAAAGCTTGAAAACGATCTCAGGCTTAACTCAAACGTTTTAAATCCTCCATACCTCTTCTATCAATGAAATTCACATGCATCAAATGCTTCCAGTTTGATCGTTTTCCAAGACATTCTTTATTTCTTATTGAAACCAATTTCTTCACATTAAGCTTACTACGATTTTTATTTTGGTTTTTGACCTCAATAATACGTCGCGATTGTATGCAGATCACATCCATTGTTGAGTATATACGTTTATGGTTGTGAATGGAAAATACGTTACTTTTCCAATATAACCGAAACGGAATTAAAACGCAAAATTAATAAAAGATAAACTTAGCATTTTCTTGAACACATTGAGAATTACCTTTAATCTAATTTGCAAACAGTTTGGAGCCTGATCAGACGCCATGTTTTCTCGGCTTCTGATCTGGTTCCAATCTGTTTGTACATGTAAAATATAAGAATCTTAGCATTAAATGAAATTAGAAATAATAACGTCTTTTCCACAGTATCAATTGCAATTTTTACAAAAGCTTGAGGTTTTATTCTGATTGTCCTCAAATGCTTGAATTTGTTTTCGGTATTTTTTGGACGTCAATAAATGATCTAGGGGCAAACGTTTCTATTTCATTGCGCTGCGACCAATTCAGTACGAGCATTTCTTATACAATAAAGTATGATAAAAAACGCTCTTTTTCACGGCTTGCTAAGGTTTCATGTAATAAATCAAAGACGACTAGAACACTCTTGCGCTACCCTCTAATTATTTCATAGCTCAAGGGAAATTTCTACCATTGTAAATCACTGTGGAAGAGCATAAACTGTGTCGTTGTCGAAAGGAAATTTATTTCACAGTAACACGCAATTAGTTTTCCTCCATTTTTATGCAAGATTTAATTTTCTTAAGGCACAATTGACTTATTTTGTTTAAACAGAATTACATCTCATAATCAAGTTGGAAGAAAGAAAAGAACATTCGGATCTTTGTGAGAGACAATTCACATGACGCAGTGCTTTTTGTGTGTGAAATAACCTCAATGTTTAGCTTGCTACAGTGGAGAAAACGTTATTCTTTCCCGTTTAAACGCAAACGAAACGCGAACGCACTGCAATAAAATGGAGAAAATAACATTTTATCGATATTTCTGACTATTTCTTTTTTAATCTGAGTTGCAAATAGTTTGAAGCCTAATCAGACGCCGGGTACCCGGCGTCTGATCAGGCTCCAACCTGTTTGCACTGGAAACAATAGTTTTAGCGTAAACGCATTTATTGAGAAAGAATATCATATTCTTCACTGTAACCTTAACGTTTAGCTTGCTATGTTATTGTCGTTTGCAGCCATTCACAAACTTGATTTCTCTGCTTTCTCTTTTTAGAAAGCATAATCAGAGTGTCGACAGTTTGGATCATGATCAGATGCCGAGTAAATTGGTATCTTATCAGGATCTAAACTGTTTGCAACATTTATCAAATTCATTCAAACTGTGCAGGAATTTAACCCCTTCACCGCTTAACTCCGAGTTACTAGTATGGTATTTGTAAACAGTTTTGACACTACATGTACATTAACTATTGACCGTTCACATACTATACTGAAAAACATAAGTAACGCATAATGGGATTCATTGTATAAAGGGAATGAACTATAGAAATTATAACAAAAATTTGGTATACGAAATTACTAATGCATTATTTTTGCAATCAACAAACAACAAAAACGCTTTAATTCAATTTCTTTTGATTGCTTCATTACGATTTCTAAACCCACCCCTTTCAAAAAGAGTGAAAAGACAGCATTTTTAGTATATTATTATAGTACCTCTAGTATTCTCCTTGGCATGGAATTAATCAACTTGGTGATTCTCTTAAAGCATCCCATTCCTTCTGTAAAGCTGCGAGGTCATTGACGTGGTTTGGAACGTTACGTCGACGTCTGACATTGCGGTCTAACTGGTTTCAAAGGTGTTCAATTGGCGACAGATTTGGGCTGTAAGGTTGCCAAGGTTGAAGAGAGAATAATCGACGTGCGTGACGTTGGTACCATTCCATGCCAAAAGCACGACGTCGATGCGTTAGTGAAAACCAAACGTATGGTATGTACGCCCGAAGTCCGCATTCTCTGAGATGCCTAATAACCGTGACGGAACGTACACTGTCCCAGTGACGCACTTACGTATTATTGGCCGTCTCTGTCGCCGTTAGGAACCGGATTCTTAAAAACGCAAGGCGTATCTGACGGCCCTGACGTTGCGTTGTTTCTTTGGTGAGTCCACCTCTCGGTTGATCATTTACGGTATTTGTCTCCAGCAAACGATTACGCTTTGTCGATTGTACGACTCCCAGTTGTCTAGCGGCAGTTTTCTGTAAATGCTCTTGCATTAGAAGACCAATAGCTCGGCCACAATCATTAACGTTCAGCCTTGGCATCGCACTGAATGTTGTGCTTAACTGCAATGCTGATTTAAAGTCAGTAAGCGTACTGTACATTTCAACGAGTAGAGTGGTTTTGAATTTGTTTCACCAGAAGTCGGTCGGATGGCTTACCTCAGCGTTTTAAAATATGTCGGTGTAGAATTCAATATCACGCAGGTTATGCTTTTTGTTGGACAATCGTGGATCTAATTTATCAACACACGGTGTATCGATAATCTTGGTTGTACTCCCATACAAGTTGAACACATTGTACGTTACTTATGTTTTTCAGTATATATCAGATGTAAAGTTTTATCAATGCCTACACTACTCTTATCTATATACACTCAGTGCAAAAAGAAACGCACATCGAGCTTTGGCGCAGATAAAGAGACTTTTTATTTAAGAACATATTAGAATACTAAAGCTTTACATGTATCTCAAGATACATTAAATTCTGTAACAAGTTCAGAAAAAAATACTCAAAAACAGAGTGCTTGCATTTTAACCCTTTCACTCATAATGTTGACAAAAACGCCTTTGCAAACAGTTTGGATCCTGATCAGACGCCGCGTGACGCGGCGTCTGATATGGATCCAAACTGTTTGACACTCGTATCGGTATGATTTAAGTCATGCTACACCGAATCTTACTTTGAAACGAACTTGCAAACAGCAACATTGAAGCAGACGACAATGAAACGGTGAATGGGTAAAAGTCTGACGATTAATTTGGCAGTAAAAGAGTTAGCTATAGCCTATTTAAAACACCGCATAGATTTGTGCAAGTTGTGGTGTTACTAATTCAATAATGAACTTCTTTTTTTTAACATTGATAACGTCAGACAGAACTATTGACTTAAATGATAAGATTAATTCACAAATACGTTCCTTCTACATACAAATATTGCAACAAAAATGTGCGTTTCTTTTTGCACTGAGTTTTGCACTTTTTGCACAACAAGCAACTGCTTTTAAAATAATTATCCATTTCACTACAGAGCTATAAACACTGTTTCATTAGCACACGCAATGTGGCGTCTGCTTTTATTTCTCGAATTTAAATTTCAGCTATTTTGACCTAAGAAATATTGAAACGAGTTTAAAACGATTTGAGTCCTGATCAGACGATGCGTTATACTAACGTGGCGTCTGATTAGGATCCAAACTTCTTGCAAATAAATAGTGTACTCGGGCTAAGGCAATCAATGGGTTAATCATACTTTTTAAAAGTGCAATTATTGTACATAAATGGTGTTTAATAAAGGAAGTAAACATAAATGAACGAATCAGATTCAGTATATATTTTAATGGAACCTATCCAACATTAAAATTGGATATCCATGCACTGGTATTCCGAGATCACACAGTGATGCTGCTAGCCACAAGTGTCTGAAAATAACATACAGTGGAGAAAACGTTATTCTTTCCCGTTTAAATGAAACGCAAACGCAAACGCGTAACAATAAAATGTACAAAATGACAAGTTGATGACAATTCTCATTAACTATTTTAGCTGGGTGGCAAACAGTTTGGAGCCTGATCAGACGCCGGGTTACCCGGCGTCTGATCTGGCTCCAAACAGTTTGCAATGGGAATAATAGTTTTAGCGTAAACCCGTTTATTGGGGAAAAATAACGTGTTCTCCACTGTAATACGAGTTTATGTAAATGTGAAAAGCCGCCATAATACGTTAGCCTTCCCGTTTTAAAAACGCAAACGAAACGAAACGCATCGCCATAAAAAGTAGAAATGGACACTTGTTCAGCAGTTCTGACTATTTCTGTTAATCTGAGTGGAAAACAGTTTGGAGCCTGATCAGACGTCGGGTTTCCCGGCGTCTGATCATGCTCCAAACTGTTTGCAATGGAAACAATAACGCGCTTATTGGGAAAGACTAACTTCTTCACCACTGTAACGGTGTAGATTACGTCAGTCTTTCCCGTTTTCAAAACCACCAAAACGCAATGCAATATATTGAAGAAACGGCAATATGTTTACTACTCATTATCAATAAGAGTGGCAAACAATTTGGAGCCTCATCAGACGCCGGGTTACCCGGCTTCTGATCTATCTCCAAATTCTTTGCAATTGAATTAACTATTTAGTATAAACGCGTTTTAGATACAAACAGTACTATTCTACACTATTCTATTACGTCTATTACGTTTTTCAGTTCATAGTTACATAGTATACTAGCAAACATATCGTGTACATGGTCGGCTAGTACCAAAAACACATATCTTTATAATCTATTCCGTGTAATATATCTTTTAACATGTATTTATACATTGTATCATCATTGTCTCGTACAGTAGAGAAAACGGTATTCTTTCCCATTTAAATGCAAACGAAACACAAACGCAAAACACTAAAGCGTAGAAAATGTCTTTTTTTTGTAGAATATTTTTACAATTCATTTTTATCTGAGTGGCAAACAGTTTTGAGCCTGATCAAACGCCGGGTTACCCGGCGTCTGATCTGGCTCCAAAGTGTTTGTAGTGGAAATTATAGTTTTAGCGTAAACGCGTTTATTGGGATAGAATAACACATTCTCCACTGTACGGCTGTTGGCATCGTCGTTCATCTGTCACGACCAAGAATTCTTAATCAGTATATATTGGACGTAAGCCAGTAAAACATTTTAGAAAACTTTAAGAATTCGAGCAAGTTCGGCTTAAGCGTATTCAAGATGTCAAAGTTCGGTTGTATTTCACTGGACTAGCCAGTAATGACTAGACTAACAGTGGAGAAGACGTTATACTTTTCCGTTTAAACGCAAACGAAACGCAAACGCACTACATTTAAATATCAAAAGTTACCACTTATTGGTTATTCTGAACTTTTATTCAATTCTGAGTTGCAAACAGTTTGGAGCCTGTCTATTCCTGTTAATCTGAGTTGCAAACAGTTTTGGACCTGGCCCAAAACTAGTTGCAATGGAAATTATAGTTTTAGCGTAAACGCGTTTATTGGGAAAGAAAAACGTCTTCTCCACTGTAGCTTAAAGACAGTTACAGCATATTTTGAATACGCTCTAATATTTCTTCCTTTCATTATTTGGTCTAACTTTAATTCCTCAATTAGCGTATTTCTACCTAGAGTAACATTGACAGTATTACGTAATAGAGGTTATTTACAATCTCAGATGCCCAAGACGAGATGTTGAAAAATGCGGAATGTCTTTAGGTATTGCACTTGTTTTATAATGTACATGCTACCCCCTTTTTGCGATATGTTATACCGGTAGCACATTGAAAAACTAGATATGGGGAAATATCTTAAACACTAAACTCTTTATGTCTACCAATACGAAATATCATATGATGTCAATACGCACAAGAAACGTCTCGAAGAAGCGATTCTAATGAGTAGTAACGCAATAGGGTTCGGTACTGATTAAGAGAAGAACATGTTCATTCATAGTCACCTTAGTGTTAGGAGTTGTCGTCACTTTGAAATCCCCAGCTGTGACAACTGATTGTAATATATTCACAGCTTCCATTGTTGGCCGGTCTATGACATCACTGGCTTTGCCACTATCTGATAATATCACAAAAAACATACCAAGTACAGTGGAGAAAACGTTATTCTTTCCCAATAAACGCGTTTACGCTAAAACTATTTTTCGATTGCAAACAGTTTGGAGCCATATCAGACGCCGGGTTACCCAGCGTCTGATCTGGCTCCAAAATGTTTGCCACTCAGGTTAAAATCAATATTTAGAACTGTCAAAAAGTTGTTATTTTCTACATTTTATTGTTTAGCGTTTGCGTTTCGTTTGCGTTTGATAAACGGGAAAGAATAACGTTTTCTCCACTGTATTATGGTAGAATATCCGTTTTTAAAGTTCTCGGCTAGTTTTAATCTAAGGACCAAACAGTTTTGGGGATCTGGGGCCCGTTTCATAAAACTTCTTACGACAAATGTTGTCGTAAGTCAAATTATATAAATCTCAATTATTATCTATTTCTCAAGCTATTTTTGTCTTGTGACATCTTGAAAAGACAATCCCAAAGAGATGTCACAAAACGGGATTATATAGAGAAATCAGAATTTAAATGTACTTTAAAGTTTTGACTTACGACATCATTTTGTCGTACGAAGTTTTATGAAACGGGCCCCTGGGGTCTGACATGATCAACAATTGTTTGTACCTGACATAACTTACTTGATCCTGATCCGACATTTCTAACTAAAGCATGTAACTAGGACACTGGACGTTTAAATCTTGGTGTTTTTTAAGATTGATTGCCTATGCAGTTTTGAGCCTCACTACACGCGCAATTTGATCTGCTATCTGCTTCCTGTCGACTTCAAGAGTTGGTGAAAACTGCAGCTTTTGACCAATAACACCACTCCATCGTAGTTCCATTTCAATCTATGCTTCAATCATTTTAAAACCTTTTTCAGATGTCAAGTTAGGTAAGCGAAGTCTGACCGGGTTGTACTTATTTTCATTGGCTTTTAACCCTTTCATGATCAAATTCAATTGAGGGCTTTACCCTTTCATCGCCATATTGTCGTCTGTTTCAATATTGTTGTCTGCAATGTCGTTTCAAAGATAGAGTAAAGGAAGTACAGTGGAGAATCTGTTATTCTTACGTCATTGGTGACGTCATACAGTGGAGAATCTGTTATTCTTTCCCGTTTAAACGCAAACGTACGCAAACGCAAAGCGCTAAAACGAAGAAATGAACAACTTTTGGACAATTCTGATATTTCATGTTTATCTTGGTGGCAAACAGTTTGGAGCCAGATCAGACGCCGGGTTACCCGGCGTCTGATCTGGCTCCAAACTGTTTGCACTGCAAATAATAGTCTTAGCGTAAACGCGTTTATTTGGAAAGAATAACACAAATGAATGAATGAATGGTGTTTACGGCCCATCGACACAAAAAGGTCATTTAGAGCCGAAAAGAATAACACATTCTCCACTGTATATTGATGTAATTTCAAAACAAGTGACAACAGTTTTGATCCTGATCAGACGCCGCGTGACGCGGCGTCTGAATAGGAACAAAACTGTTTGCAAGTGCGCTTTATGACGTCATTGAGAGTAAAAGGGTTAATAGTATCAAAGTCTGGTGTTTGTCGCTAGATTTCCGTTTCACAGACTGGACCTAGACTTGTTGTTGATGTCCAATGGTTCTATTACGCATGTCATTATACACTCATAGACCTCAGAACCTTTGTTTTAGAATTCCAGTTCCAACTTAACTGTTTAGCAGGTGTGTGTGTGTGTGTGTGTGTGGATGTGTGTGTGTGAGTGTGAGTATGTGTAATAGGTCAATTTACAGTGGACACTCTGGAACAGGTGTGCATGAAATTTTACCAGAATTTTGGTAATCGTATGTTTGAATTTTGATTTGTTTTGATTTTACGTCGCTTTCAACAGTATTTCAGTCATATCGCGACGTCCAGCTAATGATATGTGAAGGAAGACCCCAGAAGTCCTTTATGCACTGTTTCAGGCACAAATCGACAGCTGGGCAGAACCACCGACCTTCCGCAAGCCAGCTGGAAGGCTTCCCCACATGAAAAATCCGAACGACCCTATTCGAACTCACAGCGGTGAGGAGCTTAGTGATGTAAGTCGCAGTGACTATACATGTACCACTAGGCCACGGAGGCCCCTGGTTATCGTATGTAGACACAGGGTGATGGGGGAAAGTTCGTTATGGAGATTTTATCGCCACTGTGTCCTGCAGCACTATACATCCATAAACCATACGGGATTACAGTGGATAATCTATTATTCTTTCCCGTTTAAACGCAAACGTACGCAAACACAAAACGCTAAAACGTAGAAAAATACAACTTTTGGACAATTCTGATAATTCATGTTTATCTTGGTGGCAAACAGTTTGGAGCCTGATCAGACACCGGGTTACCCGGCGTCTGGTCTTGCTCCAAACTGTTTGCTAGGCAAATAATAGTTTTAGCGTAAACGCGTTTATTGGGAAAGAATAACAGATTCTCCACTGTAATTTGTATTTCCATAGCATGTGACTATCTATATATTATATGTATCACTACTTGAAATGGGGAGGGCCGTAACTAAAGTTGGTAGAAAATGTGGCCCGACCCGTATTCGTGAAATTTGAAATAAAATATGGATAAACTAAACTAAACTTCCCTATCTGGAATATTGAAAAAAATTATTGTAAACTTAACCGTTTCATGCTCAACTTTATCGTGAGGTTTTTACCCCTGCACCGCCATATTGTCGTCTGCTTCAATATTGTTGTCCGAAATATCGTTTCAAAATTAGATTTAAGGCAGTATAACTGACGTAATTTCAAACCAAGTGGCAGATTGAAAGTTAAACTTGTTCTTACCAGTTGACTCGTGGGGATCAACTATTGTACACGAGAATATGGCGTCATTATCTTGAAAGTAAAGGTCGGCCTTCTGGATCCGGATGTAGGAAATACTGATTACCCTGGCAACTTGTTCTACGATGTTGGTCAAAATGTCGACTCGACTGGGTTGTAGTTTCTGTTTGTTGATTCCTAAATATGTAATAATAATGATAGACATCTGATTCTAAGTCTTACTGGTATTCTAAATGTCTAAATGAAAATATACAGTGGAGAATCTGTTATTCTTTCCCGTTTAAACGCAAACGTACGCAAACGCAAAGCACTAAAACGTAGAAAAGAACAACTTTTGGACAATTCTGATAGTTCATGTTTATCTTAGTGGCAAACAGTTTGGAGCCTGATCAGACGCCGGGTTACCCGGCGTCTGATCTGGCTCCAAACTGTTTGCACTGCAAATAATAGTTTTAGCGTAAACGCGTTTATTGTGAAAGAATAACAGATTCTCCACTGTATATTACAAACAGAGACCGTACTTGGTAGCCTATATGAAAATCCCTTCCTCAAGAGATGCACACATTATTTCAGTAACAATACACGCAAGCACTAATTTCCTCGAACTCGTTTTGTCCCAGGTACATGTATAATTAGTTCATGATTACGTTTTCAGATATAAATAGATAAATGGTATTGTGTCGTGCTCTGCTCATACATGTACACAGTGCATGTCCAACAATCCGTATAACCATATTTAAACAGTTATCCCATAAATTGTTTCTAGTTTTGAAGACATATGACCACTTAAAACAGATTGAAATAATCACAAATTGCATCTTAAAACATTCAATCCTAGCGACGAATATACTTTTCATGGTTTGTACTGATTGTCATTTTGCACTAAATGGTAGAAAACAACGCTAAAAGGTCGCAGATAGATGTAACTGGAAACTCGAATTTTCCATTAAACATTTCAGGGTTCAAAGAACCAATCAGCATTTTGCTTTATTTCCAGTCTGGTTATATCCCTTTCATGATCAAATTGGTCGTGAGGTGTTTACCCCTTTATCGCCATAGTGACGTCTGCTTCAATATGATTGACTACAATATCGTTGCAAAGTTAGATGTAATGCAGTATATCGAACGTACTTCCAAACAAGTGGCAAACAGTTTTGATCCTGATCAGACGCCGCGTAACTCGGCGTCTGTTCAGGATGAAAACTGTTTGGACTGGGAATGTTTAACACAATCGTGTGATTTAGAAAAGAATTGAAGACGCTTTACCTTTGAATACGATTTTCACAGTGACCTTTTGATGGTCGTCGAAGCATCTCGTGATGTCAAAGGCATCTTGGTACACGGGTTTGTAACTTTGAAAGTTGAATATGTTGTATAGAAATACGAATTTGCCATGGTAATTGGACTGTAAAAAAGTATTTAATCATTAACATATCATTTCACACTACCACACAATGTAGAAACATATTTACAGAGGTACGACGTTATCCTTTCCCATATAAGTTCTAAATAAATTATGCCCTTTGTCAGGATTGGGAGCCAGTCATATCGTAGCCGGTAAAATAAGCTATTTTGTAGCCGAATCTCGAGTCATTTCGTAGCCGCGCAAAACCTAAAAGTCATTTCGTAGCCGATTTTTGAGTCATTTCGTAGCCGCCAAAAAAGTTGAATAAGTCATTTCGTAACCACCAAAAAATGAAAATGAATGGCTACGAAATGACTCGGCTACGAAATGACTATAACTCTAAAGATTTACTGTTAAGCGCTCCCTCTCAACAACAACTCCGAATGGTAGGCAATGATTGTGTGTGTTGTTCGGAGAGAGTTATTATAGGGAGGGGAACTGGCTACCATTTACAACAGCTTGAATTCAGATCAGACGCCGCGTTGTGCGGCGTCTGATCTGAATTCAACCTGATTGTCACTTATCAAGGTCATGTTTCTGTCCAAACTTGAAAATAAAACCAGCAGACAATATTGCAGTAGTGAAAGAGTTATAATTTTCGTTTCTGTGGAATAGCAGCAAGCGTTGTTGTGATGAGGGAATCATTGTAGGGAGAGAGCACTGTTCTCCATTGTGCATATTTTCAGAATGGTATAGTTTAAACATATTTTATTCCATAAATATACATAGAAATGGGGTTGGGCCACAAGTTCTCACAACATTAGATTCGGCCCTTCCCCTTGTATGTAAACATTCAGACAATATACATGTATACAATGGCTCTAAACATATATAACTATTTAGTGACAACAAATAGAAGGAGTGGTAAGTAAGAGAAGAGAAGGAGAAGAAAAAAGAAATAGCTTACTAATTATACTTATAAAATAACTTATTTTATTTGAGTGACATCATTTGGATCAGTTGGTAGCAGCTGAACATGTACAGTTTGTCTTGTATCCAAAAGAAGATAACAAAGTAGTCTAATAGATGACGTAGCTCAATGCAGAACAAAACAACAACACAGAAAGTGGTTTATGTAAAATAAAATAACAGCAACTAAAAGTAAACAGAACAAATCACATTTGGTTAACATTAATCAAATGTGAAACGCTTTGTTTCTTTTATATAACGGTGTACAGCATCAAATATAACCATATTTTCATCATTAGTTAAGTTGTTACACCCGTACATTAGTAATCTTGGGTTTAAAGGATGAAACGTTCTAATAGCATTGAAAAGTTTTATTCGTTGAGCATGATATTTAGGACAGACAAAAAGGTAATGCTCTGCATTTTCTATTTGGTTACAGTGGGTACAGTTTGGATTGTTTGATATGTGATTATCATAAAGATCGCTGTTCAAATTACTACAATTGTCTCGCAGACGTGCAAGCATGACTGATAAATATCGGCTTCCATGTAAAAAGAAACATGGTATTTTGATTATGGCATGTTTAGTAATATTTTCTTTAAAACTTGAAATTGAAGGAGCATTCTTGAGAATATGTGCTGTATTATTCCATAATGTAATTGATGACGGAATACATGATTTACGAAATATTCATGTATTCCGTATAGGCTGTCGTGTGGTCGTCGAAGCATCTCGTGATGTCAAAGGTATCTTGGTAAACGGGTTTGTAACATTGAAATTTGAATATGTTGTATAGAAATCGTATCCGGACTGGAAAAAAGTATTCAATCATTAACATATTATCAACCCAAATTTCGTTCACACTACCGCACAAAATAGAAACATATTTACAGCGGTAACGGCGTTATCTCGTTTATATTAAAGGTTTTTGTTCCCAATCAATATTACCTGTATGCCCATTGTGTCAGCTAAGTTAGGTTTAACTGTACTCAATTGTGCATATTTACAGAAGGTTATACAGCGCTCCCTCTCTACAGCGACATCCAATGGAAGCCGTTTATTTTTGCGTTTCGGAGTGAGTCCTGTAAAGGATCCCGTGTTGTCATCCTATACCGATGCGCTTGCGTAGAAAGATTGTATGGAAGTGTTCGCATTGGCTTGAGGGGACGAGTTATAAGGAGTGGTATTGGCTACATTTACAAACAACTTGAATCCAGATCAGACGCCGCGTAACGCGGCGTCTGATTTAGATTCAAACTTTTTGCCACTCGTCATTCAGTTTTGTTCTGTACAAATGTATATAATGTAACTTTAAAGGTAAAGGTAAAGGTGGAGTTTTGAAAGTCTGCTATTTTAATTTAAAAATACATATGCTGCCGACTTTTACATTTACCACCCCGATCATAGAGTCACAAGTCGGCCATTTACACACGGCGCAAGTTGAAGCAATGGCACATTTGACATCTTTCCCTCTCAGATACCCATTTTATTCTTCTGGGTGAAGTGGAGCAGTGTAGGGTTATTTTTTGTTCAGAAAAGTTCCAGTGATCCTGACAGGGCTCAAACCAGGAACCTCTGGCTTCCTAGGCGAGCGTCCTACCACTGGACAGACGATAATTTTCAGCAGACGGTGGCGGCATGTGTTTCTACGGCCGCCGTAGAAATGAAAAAATGTTATAACTCCGCGTTATAATTCTACGGCGAGCTCTACGGCCTGTAAAATATTGGGATACGCCGTGCGGCTGCCATACGGCCGCCGTAGAATCTCTACGGCCGCCGTAAGGTTATCTCCATTTCACGTTTCTGCGGCCGCCGTAGAGCAAATGTGAGCGCACTATAACTGTCTATTCGGATCCGATCAGCTGGTAAGTTATTGAATTATTTCGCTTTGAATTAATGCACAATAAACTAATGTATCGTTTGAATTAACGTATTTGATATTAAAGGGCTATTTTGACTTTGTAATAGTTTGAATATACTTAGCCAATTGTACAGTTAAGCCTAATTTTACAGTTTGTAAGTCAGACTAATGTTTGGTTTGTTAGTCGATCGCCATGCGAAAATATCCACAGTTATGCAGAAAATTTAGTTGATTGATTAGGCCGATCCTAGCACCAAAGGTTCGTTCGCACGTGCTGCAAGTGTGGTTTGTTTAGATACTGGTCGCTCTTAAATTTCCGTCCACGCGCTTCTTCATAGCATGCATTAAGGGCCCGTTTCATAAAACTTCGTACGACAAATGTTGTCGTAAGTCAGATTATAAAGGTCTCAATTGCTATTAAATTTTCCAACTAATCTTGTTTTGTGACATCGTTTTGGAATCGTCTTGAAAAGACGATTCCAAAGAGATGTCACAAGACAGGATTAGATAGAGAATCCAGAAATTAAATGTATTTAAAGTTTTGACTTGCGACAACATTTGTTGTACGAAATTTTATGAAACAAGCCCCTGGTACCTGCCTCAGTGACTGACTGCTAACCACAGTTCAGGGCAGATCTGAACAAGACCTCCTGAAGTATTTCTCTGAAGGTTCATCGTCCGTAACGATGCATTCATGCATTTCTTTACAGCATCTTCTGGCAGTCCGATTTTGTTCTTTCAGAGAAGAGAATATCCTTATAGTATTTGCTTTAGAAGTTGCTCACCTGGCATACGACGCACGTGACTGTTGATGAACACTGTGCATATACAGGTGTTTTGCTCTTACGAAATCTTCAATGTAAAGCATCTCGTGTTGTCATCCTATACCGATGCGCTTTCGTAGAAAGATTGTATGGAAGTGTTCGCATTGGCTTGAGGGGACGAGTTAAAACTATCTATGTCTGATTGGCAATTACTATTAATTAACACTAAATCGTCAGTATCTACATTGAAACGATGCACAGAACATAACTGTATTTCGATCTACTCAGTCGTATAAAGTGAGTTCACACATACACAATATAAGTGACAAACATGGTGCAAAAGACGTCATATTTTCAATAAACGCGTTTGAACTTAATATACTATGTCCACTGCAAACATTTTGTAGCAGAATGCAAACTCTGGGTATCCCGACATCTGACGGGGGATAAGCTGTCATTTCTGAATTGTAACATTGTATTACATTTATGTTTAACCCTTTACCCAATAAGCTGTTTATAACATTAAAGACAGGTGATCACTTAAAGCAGGTTGAAAGTAAAGCAGAAGGTGCCTTAGGGCACATTCTGCTTTTCTTTCAGCCTGCTTTAAACTACCATATGCTAGACTATATAAAATATTTGTGATGTTAATTGTTCATAAGGGTATAAACTGGAACTATTTTTTTCAGCGGAGTAATAAATAAAACACGCCAAACGTCGCTTCTATGGGGGACATGGGTTAAACGGGGGAGAGGGAGAAGATGGGTGTTTATTTATGCTTTTCGGTGGATTACCACGAAATAGCAGTGGATGATCACTTGGTAATCCACTGCAGTGGATTATCACCAATCGCTTTTTATTATGAATTTTCCCCGTAGGGCTCCCCAAGAATCGTAGTCAATCGTGTCTTATCGTTAAATTCCGGCAGTCCGATTTGTCGCGAACTACTCACCGGAAGAGCACGAATCCAAACTCGGGAGCAACGAGTGACGTCATTATACCGCCAACTGTCACGCGCGTGTGTTCGACATAAAACGTGGGGCTCAACACGGGATAAATAATGTACGTTCGCTTTCAATTTTTAAACAATTTCGTTTAAAAAGTGGCTTAAAAGCATAAATAAATAGAATAACTGTGTTTTTTCAGTGTAAGATCGAATTTAATCCATTTCGTGAACATCAGACTGTTATATTTTCACTCGTGGCTTCGCCACTCGTGAAAATATAACGTCTGATGTTCACTCAATGGATTAAATTTCGATCTTACACTGAAAAAAACAGTTATCCTCTATATACTTACATCATTATAATTGATCACAACTCTAACTGGTACCTTAGGGATCAGGTTATTCTGTTTCCGTGCCTGTAAGACAAAGCAATAATTTGTTCGTTTAACCCCTTCACTATCATGACTTCATCAGCTTTAGAAAATTGTCGTCTGCTTTTTATTTCTCAAATGGAAATTTTAGGTGTATTTAAATACAAAGTTTCAACTAGTTTGGATCCTTATGTGGCGTCTAATTTGAACGTACACTAGTTCATTCATACCGCGACGTACAGCTAATTAAAGGTGGAGGAAGACCCAACGAAGCCCTTTCTTAACTTTTCAGGCACACATCGGCTACTGCGTAGAACCATAGACGACCATCCGCTAGCCAGATGGAATTGTTTCATACAGTTCTGCTATGACTGTGGTGAAGCAAACTACAATGTACACTGTAATACATATTCCCTATAAACCAACGTTACAGTGGAGAATACGTAATTCTTTCCCGTTTAAACGAAACGAAACGCAAACGCAAAACGCTAAAACGTAGAAAAGTGCAGCTTTTGGACAATTCTGATATTTCATGTTTATCTTGGTGGCAAACAGTTTGGAGCCTGATCAGACGCCGGGATACCCGGCGTCTGATCTGGCTCCAAACTGTTTGCACTGTAAATAATAGTTTTAGCGTAAACGCGTTTATTGGGAAAGAATAATGTCTTCTCTACTGTATTTAGTCTCTGGTCAGAGTCCCAATTATGTGCATTTGGCAAGTGTACGCTTCACAGGTAGACTTTTGGTAAATTATGAGTTTTCGCTTCTTCACTGTGCTGAGACGACTTATTCGGAGGAATGTTTGTTAAGCCGCGTAGTTTTTATAGCATGCCGAAAGTGAAGCAGACCTTAGCCAATGTAAGAATGACACCATTGTGAATACATGTATGCAGTTATGCAATGTATACATTTGTAAGGTGTGGCGGAGGATGGTTTCCCGACCCCGACACACCTATGACGGGGAAAACAAATGAGAACCTTTATTGACAAGGCCTGCATAAAATTGAAGCAGAAATCTCATGAAAAAGCTGTTTGGTTTTCTTTCTGTTTTTTGCAAGCACCCACTCCTGAGTGTGCAGAAAACTTCCATATGGACATGAGAGAATCGTGGAAAGGATTTACAGTGGAGAAAACGTTATTCTTTCCCAATAAACGCGTTTACGCTAAGACTATTATTTCTATTACAAACAGTTTGGAGCCAGATCAGACGCCGGGTAACCCGGCGTCTGATCAGGCTCCAAACTGTTTGTCACCAAGATAAACATGAATTATCAGAATTGTCCAAACGTTGCAATTTTCTACGTTTTAGTGTTTTGCGTTTGCGTTTCGTTTCGTTTAAACTGGAACGAATAACGTTTTCTCCACTGTATGTGTGAGGAATTGGTACTGTAGAGAAGGCCTATTCTTTCCCATTATAACAAAAAATTTCTAAAGGTTGTACTTATTATGTTAATCTGAGTGACAAACAGTTTGAAGCCTGATCAAACGCCGTGTTACCCGGTATGACTTAAAGAGGCTCGCAACCGGATTTAGCATTAAAAATAGTAATTTGTAAATATATGTCAAATGCTTATATAAATGGGTAAGATTTAGTTTAGGATAATACATTCTGTTAAAAAATCCATTTCAAAAAAAAAAAGAAGAAGAAGCCCTGGTGGGATTCGAACCCGTCACCCTCCATGTGGAGAGAAACGTGAAAAAATGAGGAAGCTCCTAGACTACCTCGGCTACCAGCGCTCTCTACATGTATATCTATAATAGCGAATTAACGTACTTCACTAGTAGCGATCGATAGTACTTTTACTACTTTATTCGTCTCGGGTTTATGTCTGAGCCCGTGTAAAGAAGCAACAACAACAACTATACCGTTAGCTAACGCTATAGAAAAACGATGGAAAATATCTTAAAAAACTAAGATTCGATGCCGATTCTTGAGACTTTTTTTGGACTGATCATATTTTTTTTAATGTCCGAAGCCAAATAATGCCACAAATTTGCTTTTATTTGAGTATTTATTTTATTTTGACAAGTACACCGTCCGGTTGCGAGTCCCTTTAAAACATGTCGATACGAGTGTCAAACAGTTTGGATCCTGATCAGACACCGCGTTACGCGGTGTCTGTTCAGGATTCCAACTGTTTGCAAACGCACTTTCAAGCGTCATTGAGAGTGAAAGGGTTAAATGCGTCACGTTAAAACTAATTTGAATACCTGATACTCTGAGCTTACCGTAGAAAAGTAGTGGGTAACAACACTGTGTGGGTTGCGATTCGAGGCATTTACTCCTGCTACATAGTCCGTATTCATGGCAACAAAAACATCACTTGATAAGTCGCGAGTTGTTTTCTGAAAGACACAAGTTTCTGTTAAAATGTTTTGGTTTACAAATTTAGGGATGGGCGAGACCGAAGAGACATACATTTATTAGAGATAGACAGAAAAAACAGATATAAACAGATAGACAGAAAGTCAGAGACAGAGACAGACATAAAGAAAGAAGGAGTGTGATGAGCGGAATACAAAGAGAAAAAGACGAAGGCAGAGAGAGAGAGAGAGAGGAAGAAAGAGAGAGAGACATAGACATAGATAGAGGCAGAGACAGAGCTAAAACATAAACAGACTGAGAGAGACAGACATATAGAGACAGAGAAGAGATATACAGAAGAGACAGATATAAACAGATAGAAAGACAGACTGTCAGAGACATATACACACAGAGACAGACACAGAAACTGAAGGAGTGTCAAGGACGGCATACATAAAGAGATATCGACGGAAGCAGAGATAGAGAGAGAGGATGACAAAGACAGACTAAAAGAAACAGGCAAAGAGAGACAGTGACAGATAGGGAGAACGACAAAATAAGAGATAGAGAGAGAGAGAGAGACTGACGGAAACAGAGTAATAGAGAATTAATACAGTGAAAGAGACACTAGTAGATAAAGAAATACATAAAGAGAAAGAGAAACAGACAAAAAAAACAGGAAAATAACACACATCAGATATACATAGTCAGAGATACAGAGATAGAGACAGAGAGAGAGAGAGAGAGAGAGAGAGAGAGAGAGAGAGAGAGAGGTAGAGAGTAATAGAAGGAGTCGAAAAGAGATAGAGGCATAGATAGACAGGGGCAGAAACAATGAAAAATAGACAGAGAGGCAGACAGAGAGACAAACAGACGGACATACAGGTATACAGACAGACAGAGAGGAAGAGATACATAGAAATACAGAGGGGGAGATTGAGAGAAATTAAGCGACAGACAGAGAGACAGACAGAGAGACAGGCGTACAGACTGAGACAGCGAGATGAGTGAATTCTAAAAATCATTGTGTCTAGTTAAAATGATAATACTAATAGTAATATTACCTTTCCTATATACTGATGGGTTGAGTTAATGAAGAAAAACTCATTTACTGATTTCATCTTCATTCTAGCTCCTTCGGTGACCCCTTCGGCGACTGCCCATGGTTTTCTTAGAGGCATGACTGTGCAGTTGCCAAGTACGTTATCCATGCAGTACGCTAGACCTATCAAACCATAAACGTGATATTGACACATTCACTCCTGAAACTTCAAATGGAAAGTTCCAATACCGGTATCCAATTAGGTCGAGCCAATTTTGACTATTTAAGGATGTTTATTACAATATTTTGCAAACATTGCAGTCCCTGATCGTAGGGTTCCTTAAGGGGCAATCAGTCTTTTTGTACATTTCATTGCAATACATTCGTGTTTATTTAGGTTGTAAACGGTTAAGAATAGCGTATTCTCCATTGTAATTAAGTTTTAAAGACTACCTTTTGAAAAATCGCTGATTTCCGTGATGGAATTGTTTGTATTATAGTACGGAGCCTGGTTTGTTCCTGTCCTGTCAATGCGCACCAGTTTGTGTGTTTTATCATACCACACCTAAAACAAACACATCAAACAGATAAACAACAACAACAACGGCAGCAGGATCACCAACGCCATAACACCAAATGACGATCTTTGTATTGCAGAATAAAGGTTTCACATTATGTTAATACCAATTTCAAAGACGATTATTGAGTACCCTCTCATTGTTGTCACTGCTTACCGGAGGACGAAAGCAAAGTAACTGTACAGTATTTTTATAAGATATCTCTGCTTTACCTTCGTCCTGGGTTAAGCACTCATATGATTGTAGACAGACTTGTTCGTACTGAAAAAGAATGGTCTCTCGCCACAAACTTAACTGTAAATCAACATGTGAGATAAACTGTTTCTTGTCGTTTCTTTCCCAATAAACACGTTTATCGCTAATGACCTTTTGCTCAATGCAAAACGGAACCTGAACCCTTTCATGATCAAATTTATCGAGGGTGTTTTACCCCTTCACCCCACATTGTCGTCTGCTTTAATATTGTTGTTTGCAATATCGTTTCAAAGTAAGATTTAAGGCAGTATAACTGACGCAATTTCAAAACAAGTGTCAAACAGTTTGGATACTGACTTATAAGTTTTTAAAAATGTCATAAAGGGCATTTGCAAATGCCCTTTATTACATTTTTAAAAACTTATAAGTCTCAGAACTGTTTGCTTCTTAGATTTAAACTGATTGTTAACGGTTTCAAGTAATTGCAATGTTCGGAATTTTCATTTATTGTGTTTTATTTCGTTCCTACCTTCGCAGTGTCGGTCATATACGGAGTCCGTCCACGCTGAAGGTATACCATCTCCTCATCATATATGTACGTATAACTGTCTGGAAATGAAGGCATGCTCTGGCTCTCGGCTGCTTTGTACCCGGGGCAAATAACGTTTTCGGGCACCTGAAATTTAGACGTTCACAATATATGAGTTATAATGTATATGATAGAATGGACAGTGTAGTCGCTGAGTACCGTTCGATACATATCGATATCTAACCGATTGACACTTAGATTGATGTCTAATTACCTGATACTTATATCAATGTCTAACAGTTTTACAGTGCTATTGATGTATTACCATTTTACACTTATAGTGATGTCTAACCACTTGATACTTATAATGATGTCTAACCACTCGGCACTTATATCGATGTCTAACCACTTGATACTGATATCGATGTCGAACACTTTTACACTTATAGTAATGACTTACCACTTGATACTTATGCATATATGATGTATAACAGTTTTACACTTATATCAATGTCAAACAACTTGATATATACATCTGTGTTGAACATTTTACACTTATATTGATGTCTAATAGTTTTTACTTATATTGGTGTCTAACAGTTAGACACATATATTGGTGTCTTACCGTTTCACGCTTATACCCAAGTATTGACGTTTGCAACTTAAATTTGATTTATATCTGTGTAAAACTTATATTTATGTGTAACCACTTGATAGTTATATCCATGTCCAACAGTTTTGCACTAATATCGATGTCTTAAAATTTGACTCTTATATTGATGTGTAACCACTTAATACTTATACTCATATCTTACCGTTTGAATGTTAAGTCGATGACCAACCGGTTCATACCTTTATCGATATAATCTTTATTCACATCTCATCAATGCACATTCAACATATACAATAAAAATTATCATGATTAAACATATTAAACATATTAAAGCCGTGCAAAAAAGACAGTAAAGAAAAACTAAGAATAGTCAACAAAAGCAAGATAAAGTATTCCGAAGTTCTAAAATTTACATCCGTCAAGAAAACTTGAAGATCAAAAGGAATTTATTATCATCTAAAATGTAAAAGCAGGTTTTGGCACAATATCGTATCATGCTAGTGTTGGAAAAAAGAAACACATATTTATTAAAATCATCTAGGTCTAATAAATCTGGATTAAAAGTACGTGCATTACAACTCTTCTCTTAAATCACTGTAAATATGGCATTTCATTTTCTACAGTATTGTTAATACAAAATGGACAAACTTCACTTTCCTCACGAATACCCTCGTAACGGCCAGTTTCAATTTGAGTTGGTGCTACACCTAATCTAAATTTACAAAAAGCCGACCGCTGCAACGGCGGGAGTAACATTTTACAGCATTGCTCTGTAGAAAAGTTGGATTTAAAACAATTGTACAATCGCAACTTGTTTCGACCACGGCCAGATATCGCAACATAATTATTTTTTCTATGTGGCCAGCTACTGATAAAATGTTCATATTTTTAGTCTCAACGACTTTAGCAAATAATCTAGAAACCGGGCAGTCTAAATGAAAGTATACAGTGGAGAATCTGTTATTCTTTCCCAATAAACGTGTTTACGCTAAAACTATCATTTGCAGTGCAAACAGTTTGGAGCCAGATCAGACGCCGGGTAACCCGGCGTCTGATCAGGCTCCAAACCGTTTGCCACCAAGATAAACATGAATTATCAGAATTGTCCAAAAGTTGGTTTTTTCTACGTTTTAGTGCTTTGCGTTTGCGTACGTTTGCGTTTAAACGGGAAAGAATAACAGATTCTCCACTGTATATTTAAATCGTTCTCATAAAAAGACTACACTTACAAACTATTACAAGAACGATTCGATCTTCCATACGACCAAAGTGCAACGCGTTTCTTAACCCTTGACCTGTCCATATATGATAAATGTGACCAGTACAGGAAAATACATTTCTACTATCGAACTAAAGGTGGCTTCCAGCCCATTTCACACATAAAATAATCTTTGGGCTCTGTAATGGTCGGCTTCTATACAAGCATATGTTTCAAACCATATATAGACGCACTGTAATCAATCACTGGTCATACAACCGAATCGTACAACTTTGAAAATACGTCATGGGAAAACCACCTAATGTTTTACACTTGGCAACAAAAAGACGCAAGGCTCGACTGGCACTCTGGGCAACAGACTTAACAGCCACGTTGTGGTCAAGATTTTCATACAGTTTAAACATATTTTTATTTCAAATATTTCAACATGGTACATGTAATGGGGTAGGGCCACACGTTTCAAAAACATTAGTAACAGCCCTTTCCCTAAAAGGTTTTCATGACGAACAACTCTAAGAAACTGGTTAGCTCCTAATATGAAATCTTATGATGTGCGTGTTATTTAAGGAGTTCAAAAGTGTACAATACTGAGTTTAGCTGCATTGACATGCATATCATTCAAACCACACCAGTCGTTTAATGCAGACAATAATAGATAGAGAGCTTCTTTAGATTCTGATAAAAGAACAATGTCATATGCATATAACATAATACATATTTTCTCATCACCTATGGGTACACCGACATTAAAAGTATGTAAGTACAATGACAAATCATTAATAAAAGTATTGAAACGTATCGGTGACATGATGCAGCCCTGACGTAACCAACAATTTACTTCAAACCACTATATGTAAAGGACATTTACACGAGTTCAATAATGATTTTATAGCTGCAAGTATTTTACCACAAATTCCTATGTCAGAAAGTCTCTTCCATAATATATTTCTATAAATGGTGTTATAGACTTTTTTAATTGCAGTAAAAACACAGAATGTAGAATGTACTTCTGCCCTTTCTGAAGCCATTATGCTATCAGAAACTTTATCGTTATCTTCAGACCAAGTGCTATGTCTACTATTTCAAACATGACAGTACATGTATGACTTATAAATTGATGCGGCTAAGGATGTACCCATGTAAGACGAAGGATCTATTTTATCCAAAGAGGAAGATTTTGGTATTGGAGTACTTATACATTTACCCCATAATGTCGGTTCAATACTTTTATCAAAACATATATTGAATAAAAATGTAGAAGAATCATTATCTAAAACTTAAACTAGTATTTAATAAAACCCCATATGCCTTACCCTTATTAACAGAGACTAAGACTAGACGTACTTTTAGTATAGAAATATGCTCATTAAAACTAGCTTTAGTGTTTGTGTTAACCTCTATTACATCATTATCCAACGAGACCAAATTTATGTGCGAAGAAGAGAGCTTAAATCGTTTCTCCATTTGAAAGAACGGTGTCTATATCATGTGATATAGACCCATCTGTCATAACAACCTCCAAAGGGATAGTATTACTCGAGGAACAATTTACACCAATTTTACCTATCGAATTTCAAAATGTTGATTTGTCAACTTAAAACTCATCTAGTAACTGCTTCTGTAAAGAATACCAATAGACACGTTTAGCCTTCTGTATCTCACGATCAAATACTTTACGCTTATCAACAAAACACACATTTCAACCTAACTCTGTGACATTTAACTTTACAGGACAACCAACTATTCTCTGCAACAAAAACATTCCATAATTCAGATAACTTATCAGACCACCATGGCTTACCTGGGCAACGTTTCTTGTTACTTGATCAAATAGGAATTTCCTTTCTTTGTTATCTTTTACACATGTTATCTCTTACTATATATATATATAACACCAGTCGCTATATATTGAATCTATATCTATAAGTCGATGTCTATCCGGTTCATAACTATATCAATGTCTGACCACTTAATACTTATGAACATGTCTTACCATGTGACAGTTAAGGCGATGTCTAATCGGTTGACACTTATATGAATGTCTAATTTGACACTTATATCGATGTTTAACTATTTGTAACACATAACGATGTCTTAATGTTTGTCACATATATGAGAGTTTGATCTAGCTGCTTAGCAATCTTATCGATGTCTTGCAGGCTGATTTTCACATAAATGTCTGATCATATATGTATATTGTTCTCACTTCAAATGCAATTAATGCATACGCTGAAAGATAAAGACATATAGGAAGTACATGACTTTTTGTATGAACATAAGCAGTTAAAACCCGTTCATTTAAAGACAAATTATAGTTAAAACAGATATTCGCTACTGAACGGATTGCATCAGGTACGTCTCAACCCTTTCACTCTCAATCTGATCAGGATCAAAAACTATTTGCCACTTGCTTTGAAATTACGTCAGTTATACTGCCTTAAATCTAACGTTGAAACGATATTGCAGACAACGGTATTGAAGTAGACGACAATATGGCAGTGAAGGGTTAAAAATCTTACGAAATATTTGGTTATGAAAGGGTTAAGTACACACTTACCTGAAATGGATCTTGTTTGTCAAAGTCATCATTTGTTCCCAGCATTTTAAAATTTGAGTAAACATATGTATCGTTCGAATCAAAGGAACCAAACGTCGCAGAGTGGATTTTGAACATTACTGGCACCTGTTTGGTAGCGTACGTTGTTGACCAGCTTTCATCTATGTAAAAAAAAACAAAGAATACCATAAGAGGCTGGATACTATATAGTAAAACATCTTTATAACGACCACCAATAAGATGATTAATTGATTGTATAAAACACAGGTGACAGCTTAAAGCAAAGTGACAATCAAACAGAAAGCTCCTGAAGGAGCTTTCTGTTTACCAGTCACAATGCTTTAAGCGATCAGTAACCGTCGTAAACACGTAATAATAAACACTCGGCTAAGAGTTAATGCACGTGTAACTGCTAAACCCATTAGGTTTGTTGCAAACTGTTTGGACACAGATTAACTCGGCATTGAATTAGTCTCGAGACTATTTGTCACTTCATTTTACAAATTCTGATATAGTTTCAAACAAGCGTTATTTGCTGCATTGTATCACACTCGTTTTAAATGGAACATGTAACTTATTCCTACATGTAACTGTAAGAGCCATTGACCGTTATCATGGACAGCCGTGTCAATTTCACTGTGCAATTAAAATTGACTTCGAATTGGCTTTTGTTTTGGTCGGTTGGTTTGTTAACGTCTGTTTCTGCCTTATATGTGTTATTTGGAAGTCCAGATAGAAAGAGATAGGAAGAAAGAGATATAGAGGTGGTGGGACAGCGGGTACAGACAACCCGGGCGCGATGCCTTAAAAACGTGTTTTTTTTACATAGTTCTCAGGTTCATTCGGACGTCCACTGTAAGCACCAATACATCGAACTTCGGTTTTGGTATTGTAATCGAGCGTGTTATTACTGGACCACGTCCGCCGGTTTTGGTTTGGTTTATACATAGAGAATGATCCCAACTCAAGATTCCGGATATCTTCTACCCCGACAATTTTAACGAATATTTCAGGACATTTAAGCTGAAACAAATACATATATACCTACTCACGCCTATTGTTTCTATTATTATTATACAGTGTTCCCTCTCTACAACGGTCCTTCCTGTAACGATTACCTCCTTACAGCAACACAGCAACGCTTGCCGCTCTTCCCCCAAGTAAGACAATTATGTCCAACCTAGGCGTCTGATCAGGCTCCAAACTGTTTGCCTTTCAGATTAACAGGAACAGTCAGAATTGCCGAAAATGTGTCCATTTCTATGTTTTATGGCGATGCGTTTGCGTTTCGTTTGCGTTTAAACGGGAAAGAATAACAGTCAGCTCGAGTATGAGATGACCACTGTGTATTCATTCAATATATGCTATCAGTGGAACATGCAGATTGATACAATATCGACTGTACCTGTAAAGTATAGATCAATTGTGTAATTCCGTCCCCCATCTTCATAGTTGACACAGGATTGCCAGTGGTCTGTCTTTATACCGTCAACAGTTTTTTTGCCAAGGTACATCTGTAAAGGCAGTTGCAGTGGAGAAAACATGATATTTCTGGTTGAACGGAGCAAGACACAAATCATTAATGTATGATTAGATAGACAACTTCATGAACATGTTACCTTAACGATTATTTTTAATCTGATTGTCATACAGTTCGGAGCCTGGTCAGATACCGGGTAAACGGTATCTGTTCTGGTTCCAAATTGTTTGCAATGTACATTTATAAAGGCTTTTTAGCATGGGCGTGTTTCTTTGGAAATAATAAGGTATATCTATATTTTGAAAGTTCTTATTACACTGCTATGGGTTGGATGTTTACCCAGACAGTTCCGCTGATATATACCCTGGCAGTCAGCGAAACTGTCTGGGTAAATATCCAACCTATAGAAGTGTAATGAGAACTTTCTTAATATGCACCATTCCTGCTAAATGAACCTATTCTCCAAATGATAAGGTCGTTTATGTTTGCAAACCAGGTGCGAATGACAATATTAGCATTAAACCATTTTAACACTGCAAATTGTTCAACCAATTCGCTACCATGTCGTCATCAATTTTTAAACAATTGTCGTCTGGTTGTATTTTACAAAGTCAATCTTTGGTGGTTTTTTGACATATTAAAACGAGTGCCAATCAGTTTTGATCCTGATCAGACGTCGCGTAACGCTGCGCCTGATCGGGTCCAATCTAATTACAAATAAATCTTGTATTCGAGGTAATGCAGTCAGTGATTTAATCGGAATAAAATGCCATTTACGCCAGTTGGTGTATGGTTATTATGTATTTAGGCTTTGCCTATGGACGGAAAAAAGCAAAATTGTAAAACATATAATGAAAACGGAATAGATTTATCACCAGTGTGTGATCAGCGCTCTTGTATCAGTTCGTTGTGTATTCCAGATCACACTCGAGGCTACGCCTCTCGTGGCTGAGATCTGGATTATACACCCGACTCGAACTTTTATTATATAGATCTACCTAAATTGTTTGGGACAAGATCTATGTTGTTAAACCAAATAATCAAATAGATCAATAAGCACCCGTGTTAAAAGTTAAAACTCCTCCGTACACCTATAATGCAATAATGACGTCATTATTTATATTGATGACGTATTGGTAATCCGTTATTTTTATCGGTTCGATTGAGAAGTAGCTTTTATCAAATAACGAATATTTCTAGCGTTTAAGGGTATGAATTGAACTGTTTGAAGCTTTGTCATTTGGAGGAAATCATTACAAGTGAGTGTTGTGGGTTAATTATTCGTGCTTAAAATGGTTTAAAAATAGCACCGAAATTGGGAATTCCGAAACGTCACGCACAACTCTTCGCAAAAGCCGTGACGTCATCATCCAAGATGTCAGCCCCCATGTTTTGTAGTTGCCTAGTTTTGAGGAAATTATTCACGCGCAAATCAAACACTTTTCAAAGTCTGTCAGTGATTGAATAGAATTGGAATACCTTTGATTTTATCATGCATTACTTAAAAACGGAAAAAAGGCAAGCCTTTTTTCCGTATAAATGTTTATGAACCAAACTGTCTTCTGTAACATGTATGAAAACCTCACCAGTTTGAACAGAGAGGTATCCAACTTACAGTAGTTTCGCAGTACATGTATTTAACCCACTCACTGTCATGATGTCATCAATTTTAAACAAGTGTCGCCTGCTTTTATAGTTCAAATTTAAATCGTACGTAGTTTGACATCAGAAGTATTGAAATGAGTGTCAAACAGTTAGATTTTAATCAGTAGCTCCGTGAGGCAGAGTAAGGTGAATGGCTATTTCATGCAAACATTACTGCAGCCATGCATGAGGTCCTTCTGAAGATTCCAAACCTCACACAAACCACACAAAACCTCTCCAAACTCCTTAATATCTTATCAAATAAAGTTTATAAATGGTGAATTTAAGCTAAATAAATTAAATTCATTCAAGGGGAGCAACTCGTACAAAACCTAAGATAGCTATATACAGAGGCTTCTAGATATTAATCCATAACCCAATAGCCTGTTTTATGTTTTGAAGACAGATATCCACTTAAAGCAGGTTGAAAGTAAAGCAGAATGTGACTGAAGGCGCATTCTGCTTTACTTAGAGCCTGCTTTAAGCTACCATCTGCTAGAAAAATATTTGGATCGATACTCCCTGTTTAGATTGGAACTATTTTCTAAAGTGACGGAATAAATTAAAGGCTGAAAAAGGCGTAATAACGGGGTAGTTGGTTTAAAAATTTAAAGTAGTTTGTGTTGTTTTTATATGGTTTTGGGGAGGTTTAAGGAGGTTTAGGGAGGTTTGGGGTATTTAGACGGACCGGTCATGCATGTTCTTTTATTCCTTTGGGAGCGTTCTGTATTACTATTGTCAAACATTAAAAATCCACAATAACTATAAGCTATGTATGCTTCACAGTATTGAGCAAGTTATACGGACTAAGGAATTAGCACAGATTTAATGGGTTTCCGGGTTTTGGAAGTTATACAGCACATACCAAACCGTTCGACTTAGCAAGGTGTAGCGCCTCAGTAGTGGAAGCGATTCTTGGGGCGTATTGTTTAGATGCCTTGGTCTCAAAGAAGGTTCGTATGTAGCTTGATGACAAATCACTGACTTGACACGTGGGCAACTTGTTCAGAGGGTCTGTGGAAATAAGACAAAACCGTTTAACCTATTCACAGCCAAATTTCATCTTCGTTTTTAATCCATTTACATCATTCTTTATAACGCTATTATTTGTTCTACTAGAGCCTCTTCCATCATCCTCGTAGACCCTGTTTTAATTTTCATTGGTTTCATTAAACTCATGTTAACCATTTTAAGACTATACTTGATATATTGTCAGCGGCCGCAGATGACTATTTGATAAATTTCATTCAGAATTTGATTAAAAGCGACACTTTTAGTTTTCGTATGAGCAGAAAAATAAAACCTTTGGAAGAATGTGGTCTTATTTTGATTCGATACAATCCGCCATAGGCCGGTTGTACGGTCTTACATCACCTGGGTTTTCAACCATCAGATTCCCAGAATCTTTTCTGGCCTTTGATAAGACTTAAGTATTGATACAAGTGTCATACGGTTACGCAGATTATAAAAAGGTTTGTAAGTGATAAATATAGGACAGCAAGTATACTGACACGAAAAAGAAACTGCGCACTTTTATATTGAGGGTAACTTTTTCGTTATTAAGTTTAGAATGATAAATTTTAGCAGAATGAGTGATAAGATAATTCTACACACATTGCACTAATTTCCCCGATATTAAAGCACCTGGATGTCATGCAAACGTACCAACAGCTATTATGCAATATTATGCACGTGCTGCCTGTGCAACATGTTTACAAGTACACATTTTCACTGACCGATATCTTTACTGATTATGCGATAATAAAATCACAGCACATTTGAATTAAACTCGTTAACAAGCTGTCACGGCTTCAAGAAAACTAACGAATTCAGACACTTTAGCACCTTTAATCCGATGTCAGCGTCTCTGACGTCACTGGGCAGCTTGAGTGCCACCGAAATACCAGCATGACCCTTCGACATGATCATCCTAAAGGTCAAAATGTAATCGTGGGAGATCAGTCAGGATCCAGCAAGCTAGCACGCCAGGATAGATACATGACGTTGTCGAATTTACGTCACAAGACGTTACGTCAGGTCAATGCGTTCGAGATTTATTGCATTGATCAGTATAAGATGAGGACATTACACATACCGATTTAAAGCAATTTTCTTTTTCAAAACTTTAGGAAACAATACCGATTTGCAACTTTTACTTTTAACCTCCTCTTCATTTAAGCGTTAAAAGTGCATTAATAATGACACGCATTTGGTTAAAAGATAAAGCATCGTGTAAAAGAAATATTTTCGAACATTTTGATACCACACTTGCCTATATTTCTTTAAAAAGAGATGGGACTATTAATTCCTAAACAAGTGCACAGTTTCTTTTTCGTGCTAGTATATATACACTGAACCCCCTCTAAATCGGACATGTGTGGGGACAACTTAAATTTCCGGTTTAGAGGGGAGGTTTTAATACAATACCCCCATTACTTGTTTCTAGTATGGAAGATAGATGACAACTTAAAGAAGGTTGAAAGTAAAGCAGAATGCGCATTAAGGCTTTAATTTCAACATGCTTTAAACTATCATCTACTAGAATATAGATTATTTTTGATGATCCATATTCATGAATGTATTTTCTCTAGTGTAAGGAATACACAAAAGCGTAAAATGCGTATTTATGGTGTAATTGGTAAAATAAAGAAGGATTGGAAACGGTACCAAAGGTTTTGTCCGGTTGAGAGAGAATTCCGGTATTTAGAGGTTCCGTTTTGAAGGGGTTTCCACTGTATAGGTCAAAGACTTACCAGAGTCGAACTGGACTGTTACCAATTGGTTGTATCTGTAGTCAAGTATGTAACGGATTTCCGGGTCTTTTGAATTTCCTAGTTCATAAATTGCAGCAAGGTTTCTACCGGAGTCGAAGTATTCTCTGCAAGTCCTTGTCAAATTACCATCGCCAAGATTTCCCTGAAGGATTGTTTGAAACTTAGACCCGAGGTTTGGAAGCGGTGGAGGTTGTGTTCCAAGTGGCACTGCATCAGAAAAGAACATAATAATGAAACAGTGGAGAAAACGTAATCCTTCCTGTTTCGCCATACAACGTAACAATGATACATTTCCGGCAGTTATGACTTTTCCTGTTATCTTAGTGGCAAACAGTTTGGAGCCTGATCGGACGCCGGGTTGCAATAGAAAAAATAGTTTTAGTGCTTATTGAGAAAGAATAACGTTTTCTCCACAGTAGTTATAAGTAAATACATTTATTGTTATTATGTTTACTTTGTGATGCATATTCCTTTTATCGGTTAATCACTGAAAACCGATTTCTTAAAACGTTTCTTCCACTTGCTAGCCGATCAGGAGGCGGTTTAATACAGGAAACGGTATTACAGAAAACTTCTTAAATAGCCGTCTGTATTATTGTTTTCATGCAGTAAGCGTGCATATGATGTCCTGACGTTCTACAGTTCACTGCAATACATTTCAACTATTACCGATTGGTCTTCTTTAGAAACAATACTATAGACCTCAGTATTTATGAAACTCCTTTTAAAACTAACCATCTGATCAGTCTGGAATCAACTGTCTTCGATTGTTCTTGAAATGATTGTGAATGAAACGGCCTTTCCTTGTTTTAAGCTTGTTTTAAGAAATACAAATGTACCAAAGCTGTTATTTTTTTACCGTTTGACTACAGTTTAACTGAAGATAAGTAACACAATTAACCCTTAGCCCGCCAAATAAATTGTCGTCTGCTATATTTCTCGTCTGCTTCAAGTTTCAAAGTGCTTCAAAGTTGCTCAAAATTGCTGAAAATGTTGTCCGAGTGTCAAACAGCTTGGATCCCGATGAGACGCCGAGTTACTCGGCGTCTCATCCGGATCCAAGCTGTTTGCATATGGAGCTATAGTCGTGAGTGGCAGGCTAAGGGTTAATAGTTTGTTATCCTGATTTTTTATCCTGATCAGACAAAGTGGAATTCATACTGATTGCAAAGTCGACTCGTGTTGACTATGGTAACTGAAGGGTTAACATCTCAAATATTGTTTTCTTTGAATTCTGAAATACGTTAATATACTATATAGTGTACTGAACAGTTTTGATCATAATTAATCGTATGTATTCTCGAGGTCTGGTCTAAATCCAAACTGCTTGCACTTTAGTTTACTCATTCACTCGTGACATTTTTAAAGGACGTTTCTAGTTTCTAATTAAGTCTAGTCCATTCATGACTATTGATGGGTTTTTTCTTCAGTGTATTGTTAAACCACAAACATTGCAGACCCTGATCGAATGCCTCATTTAAGAGCATTTGGATTTGGCTTTTAACCGCTTGCATAGGACAAGTGTCCTCTTCATAGGTACAATGGAGAAAACTTTATTCTTTCCCGTTTAAACGAAAACGAAACGCAAACGCATTGCAAAAATGAAAAAGTACAACTTTTAGACAATTCTGAATGCTGATTTTAACCTGGACGGCACACAGTTTGGAGCTTGATCAGTCGCCGGGTTACCCGGCGACTAATATGGTTCCAAACTGTTTGCATGGGAAATAGTAGATTTAGTGTAAACGCGTTTATTTGGAAGAATAACGTTTTCTCCACTGTATACTGTTTGTAAATGACGAGTTTAGTCGTAGAAGTATGTTAAGACCTACATTTGTTTGACACCATTATGGTACCGGGGGCAGCACATTCCACATTGTGTACAGGGTCATCTGACAGCAAGAAACTGATAACAGCTGGTACCAACACTGTCGTCACACAAAGAATCCCAATCCACCTCTGGTGAAAAATAAGTAAATGCTAAATTATGAACTGTGGCATGCGAACATATAACACAACAAATCAAGAAACACTTGGTTCAACGGAGAAAATGTTATGCTTTTCCAATAAATGCGTTTGCGCTAAAACCATTATTTCCATTGAAAACAGTTTGGAGCCAGATCAGACGCCGGGTAACCCGGCGTCTGATCAGGCTCCATACTGTTTGCCACTCAGATTATTGTACATTGTAAATCTTAGGAAATTCAAAACTTTTCTGAATTTAGAGTATTGCACTTGCGTTTTTTTATTTAAACGGGAAATAATAACATCATATCTATTGTAACGCAAAACCTTGACAACCGTTGGCAACAACGCTGTCGTTACCCAAATCAACCCTTTTTAAGCCGCAAAATGTGCGAAATGGAACCAGATCTAGCATAAACACTTTTGTCACACATTGCAAATTCAACTAATAAAAAAATAAATATACATGTTGATGCTTCTGATTGTGATTAAAGGTATCACCAACAACTGAAAGCAATGTAGATCCAGCACGACAAAAGAAACACTCCAGTACGTACCATTGTATCAGTTGAATTATATATTTTATGTCTGTCTTATCCAACGTCTTTTCTTTGCAATGTCACTGAAGTCTTTAGATAAGAATAACTATGGCAGTGCTTTATATACAGATAGATAAAAGTAAGAGAAAGATTTGACCGCTCTACATTGACAGCCTACACAGTTACGGATCTAGCCGGAACTCGTGACATCAATATAAAGATTGCCGACAGGTAAGGAAACCTACACTCAAATTATTGCTTTTATAACCCTAAAACGTAATAATTATCCAATGGTATAATCTTTCCATGTTGAATGATGAACGGGACAACAATGTAATTTTCGAAAAAGAAATAGATTGTTAAACATTAAAAATCTATGAAAACCCGGTAGCTAATTGGTGCCTAAATAATTATATTCCACTTGCTCAACAGACTTCAACGAAGAAGTATACGGAGCACATTGAGCAAGTTGTTTAATGAACAACACTGTAGCATGTTCAGTTGCCATTGTTTGCGGTTAAGGTTAGCAGTTTGTGCCCCATGTGCAGCATGCAGAGTACAGTAGAGAACACGTATTCTTTACCAATAAACGGTTTACCCTAAAACTTGTATATCCATTGCAAACAGTGTGGAGCCCGGGTAATCCGGCGTCTGATCAGGCTCCAAACTGTTTGTCACTCAAATCAAAACTGGTATTCGGATTTGTCAAAAAATTGATTCGTTTGCGCTTAAAGGAAAGAATTACGTTTTTTCTACTGTATTTCAGACTGGTAGCCAATCCTAAATGATGGCCATCGACGGCCATCGATTTCTTTACTGAACTCATGACTTATGTCGAAAGTTTCTATAAACGTTTTCGGCATTACTGTTGTTTTGCATTAACCCTTCCATGATGAAATTCATCGAGAGGTTTTTACCTATTCATCGTTTCATTGTCGTCTGCTTCAATAGTGTGGTCTACAATATCGTTGCAAAGTTATATTTAGAGCAGTCTAACATCTTTTTCTACTGTATTAGTGGCCGTATGATACAGTAAAACCTCTCTATTACGACCACTAAATTATGTTAATTATTACGGTGTTTACGGTAGGTGACCGCTTAAAACAAGGTGACAGTGAAACAGAAAGCTCCTGTAGGAGCTTTCTGTTTCACTGTCACCTTGCTTTAAGCTGTCACCTGTCTATTAAACAATTAATTAGCCTTCGTTTTAGTGGTCGTAATAGCGAGGTTTTACTGTATATGCTTTTTTTACACGTCCCTACTGTATGTTGATCTGCCAGTGTTATGAAACGAGATGACTTTATCAGACCCCGGATGTTTCCTTTAAACACTGGTGGAACCAGGACATGGCTTATCTGTAATAACAATGGACGCACCTCGATCTATTGGCATAGTTAATATTTCAAAATATTTAAGGTCACTTTCTGTCTGAAGCCACGTGAATAAAAACAGTAAAATGTGCTTTCTACATTAGTTATGTCTTTTTTAAAGCCACCAGAATTGTTCTAAACGACTAGGTCTTAAATTATCATCGAACAGTCACTAAACATGTCTAATCTGGACGCCTCTCAAAATTGAGCTATTGTGCTCAAACTGAAATGGCTCGGATCTCAGACGTATTTTCGATACATGTTTAACTTGTTCATAAACAGTTCGGTTTAAATCCAATTGCCGCCAATGCCGATCAAAATAGACTTTGCAAAAAAGTTTGCTGATAGGAATTTCAGAATAAATCGACAGGGCGCAAATGGATCAAACCTAATTGCAAAATAGAAGCACATACCATGATAATCAGATAATATTATGGCTTGTCAGTTTAACAACGACAGGGTAAAGCAAATATCATGACAGTATCTTTGCTTCTTCTAGATACGGTGTTTTTTTTCTAAATAGGACAAATCTAAAACGATATATAGGTCCCTTAACTGATTTATAATAGGTCCAATATACTGCAAGATAAATTTAAGACAAAAACTCCCTCTGGCGGCTTTCTGCCTTTCTTTTATCCTGCATAAAGTAGCCATCTGTCTCGTGTGGTTCACCTCCCTTTCAAAATTTCCAGTTTAAAGAGGATTTTACTGCATAATGAAAGTCTTATAATTATTTTCAACGTCCATTAAGTCTACGAAAGCCAGAGCTTGAAGATAAGAAAGGTTTTGGATTAAAAGGAAATTAAAGAAGTGATCAAGGTCAAGCAGTGGTGGCCATTACTGAAAAGAGATGAGAGTCTGGCACCCACTCCCCTGCAGTACACCACCACTCTCCAGATCATGCCACATTCCAACGTCACATCAGCTCAACAAGAGCTGACGAAGGAGGTGAGACACCTCCAAAAACTGAACAAGGTAAATATACGGCTTAGAAATTATCGATCCGTCAAAAAGTTTTATCTGAATAAAAAATAATTGCTAATTCAGAACACGTTGCGGTTGACCGGTACAGTGGAGATAAGTTCAACAAACACGAACATTGTGCTTACACATATAGAACGGCTCCAAACCACAGGTACTTGACACATACTTTATTATCTATGAACCCCCTCCCCCCTTAAAAAAAAAAAAAAAAAAATTTTTTTTTTTTTACTATACTTCTATTATAGATACAAGGTAAACAGCGCAATTCAACACCTAGTCTTTACTATCGACTTAAGCTGATGCTAAAATAGACTCGATCGCCGATATTCTCTTTTGGTACCCTCGGGAAATGATTAATTTATCAATATCTACTTTTTATTTCATCAAATTCCGTCAAATAACGCCACAGTACGTGAATTATAACGAAAATAAGCATCAAAAAGTTTTATGTCGTTCTCTTGGTACAGAATTTATTGCCCAAAATAAGGGGTAATCTAGTCGGTTTGCACATTTAACGGCCTTTACGGCTGGAACTTTCACCTAATTTCATTAGAGCAAATGCGTTTGTGTCGGAACATGACCCTCTTCACTATCAGCTATATGAAATATACATGTAATTTGGCACGAAATTGACAAGTGAAAGACTCGTTTCATTTTCAATGCCATTTTGAATACCGGAATGAATCGAATGAACGGAGCGATCTCATTGGTCAAAATTAAACAGGTAAAGTTTCTTTTAATTTTGCATTCTATGTAAATTATATAAAACTGATAATATTTCATTTAAAGATGATTTATAATATTTGGTGAAAGTTCCAGTGGCATAGGCCGTTTATTGTGGACAAATAACAGATCACCCCTACATGTACATTCGTTGCTATGTACCATGAAAACAACATAAAACTTGTTGATGCTTATTTTCGTTATAATTCACGTACTGTGGCGTTATTTGACGGAATTTGATGAAATAAAAAGTAGATATTGATAAATTAATCATTTCCCGAGGGTACCACAAGAGAATATCGGCGATCGAGTCTATTTTAGCATCAGCTTAAGTCGATAGTAAAGACTAGGTGTTGAATTGCGCTGTTTACCTTGTATCTATAATAGAAGTATAGTAAAAAAAAAATTTTTTTTTTTTTTTTTTAAGGGGGGAGGGGGTTCATAGATAATAAAGTATGTGTCAAGTACTTGTGCTCCAAACTGTTTGCCATTTAGAAATTGTAACAGAAATTGTCATCCAGCTAAATTTAAATAAATTCTAAGAAACCGTTCTTTTTATATTTTATCACGTTGAGTTCATATAACTGTATTTCCTTTTCAAAACCTACAAAAAGTATCTAGCAGTTTGGATCCAGATAACACGCCGAGTTACTCGTAGTCTCATCTGGATCCAAACTGTTTACAAAAGTAATCACAAGTCGCCAGTAGCTTACAGAAGGTTTGAGACGTGAAAGCAACCTTTTCAATTGTTCAGCCAATTTGAATAAAGTGGTATTAATTCAGCATTCAGCATTGAGTCTTTCGTATTTATTCAATACGTCAAAACACTTTCTGGCAGATAAATCGTCCTATAGGACAATCGGCATTAATGTTCGTGTAAAGCAGCCGCCGTTATGAAAAGCGTGTATTTATTTAGACACAGGGTTCAAATCTGTTTGACAAATATATTAGCTGTAACTGACTGGAAGATGTGTGACAACACTAAATATTGGTTACGGAGAAGTGTTCAAATGTCTTGAGAGACATCAATCGTGAGCGACATGTAGAATAGGTTTTCTCACGAGACTAGAAAAAAGTCTTTGTTGAGCCATAATTCTTGATCGGTATTTGCAAACAGTGAATGTCCCATCAGATCATCATCGAAATTGTTTCGCATAATATTGCTATGTCAAGAATGTGCTCATTTTGTGGATCTAGTCGGATCAATATCTAAACTATTTGATACAGTATGCATGTTGACATTGTTCATACAGTGGAGAAAACGTTATTCTTTCCCAATAAACGCGTTTACTCTAAAACTATTATTTGCAGTGCAATCAGTTTGGAGCCTGATCAGACGCCGAGTAACCCGGCGTCTGATCAGGCTCCAAACTATTTGCCACTAAGATAAACATGAATTATCAGAATTGTCCAAAAGTTGTACTTTTCTACGTTTTAGTGTTTTGCCTTTGCGTACGTTTGCGTTTAAACGGGAAAGAATAACAGATTCTCCACTGTAGCTTACAACAAATTTGACCCATTTTAGAGGGTTAATGGGCATCCGAATGATGTATAACACAATGTGGAACACGTTAAATGAGCCGCATAAATGAAGCTAAACGAAACCAATATACACAAAGATGGAAAAATAAATGGTTATCTGTAGGTAAAAGTAATCCAACTTTATTTGAAAGACACATCTCGACAACGTAAGGTGATTGTAGTGTGTTTGCTTTTTTAAAATCGTTTTTTAGTCATGACGAAAAACGTATATTGCAATCGATTGTCGTAAATAAAGATGGGTGGGTGAGTTTGGGTCACGTAGTAAGGTTGCAGCTTTTTTTTTTATAACAAAGTGTTTTCCATTCAGAATTCAGAGATGTCATGAATTCATGTGATAGCACTAAACGTGTAATCCAAGATAGGGTGTTAGGTCATCAAGGGTTCGAGGGTATAAAAGCTCCAATGAACCCCATGCTCAACACTCAGAAGTATTCTCGGCTAATTACACTTCAGCAAACATATTTTATATACAGAATATTTGTATACATAACTCTACAGTAAAACAACCCATAAATATTGAGGTTACTAATCGTCAGTTAAATTGCTTTATTTTAAAAACTGATAATGTATATTGAATGTAAAATGGCCATTACATCATCACTTTCAAGCAATTATCATCTGCATTTGTTTCTAAAACCTTTTTTTTTTTTTTGAGTTATTGTAGCTTTTGCAATTTTAAACAAAATATTACATTTTTAGGTATACTGTCAGGGTTTTTCTTATGAGTAATCCTTATCACACATATTTGGTGCTATTGTGTTTTTTGTCTATTTAATCACTGTCCAGAATATGCATATATTTGTCCCAATATTTGATTAAATTTTCTGTTCTATTATTCTTTTGGGCTAAGTATTTTATTGGTTGATAGTGTGTTTTAGTTTTGTTCATAAAAGCAATGACAGATAGTGGTTTATTGTGGAATTTGGATAGAAAAATATAGTGTTTTAGCTGAATGAAGAAGGAAAGATCTGAGTAATTCTCATTAATGTTAAAGATAAAATGTTTCTCCTCAAAGATACAGGTTATGCCTTTTGATTGGAGATATTCTTTGACTTGTTTTAAAAATTCCTGTGTACTTGGGCAAGACCAGAGCATGTGAACAAGGTCTTCTTCAACCTGACAAAACTGGCAAAATGGACTTAAAATTACATTAATGGTAAACAAGTACTTTTTGGTAGGTAATATATTGTGGTTGATTCTAAATTGGAACCATTGTAAAAAGGTTTTAGTCGAAGAGTTAAAAGGGGACATGAATATTTGTTTCCATGTTTCATTTTCTATTTGATATTTTTTCCCCATTTCAGTTTAGCTGTTGCAGAATCATCATTTTTATTCAAAATACTGTAAATGTCTTTTGTGCCCCTTTTACTTCTTATCAAAACTGAGAATGTATAAGGAATAATTGGAGCTTGTAATTTCTGATAAGATAATTGAATATTATGTAAGTTTGCAAATTCAGTTAAACTCTTCAATACTCCATAGTACTGTAAACAATTAGTTTTAATATTAAAAATTTCTCTTAAGTCTGTTGCACTATAAAAGTTACCATTTTCCTGTATCAGGTCATTGATTAGGAAAATTCCTTTTTGGCACCATTTCTTGAAATATATAGGTTGTTCACCTATCTTAATATTATTGTAAAAAATATTGGTGTAGAAAGAAAATGGTCCCAATTTGAAGGATTGTTTTTTCTAAGTAGAACCAAATAAGCATCTAAAACGTTTTGCCAAAAAGGATTTTTCACGTTTTGTCTCTGTTTTTGTACATATGAATCATCAAGTTTTATCATGTTAGTCATATCAAATAATTCAGGAACAATCTTGCTCCATTTACCAGGGGAGATAATAAGTCTTCTTAACCATGTTATTTTAAGACTATGAATATAAGCTAGTAGGTTTATCATTTTTAATCCGCCCTCCTGGTATTCTTTTATAATAACATTCTTTTTTATTTTTGCTGGTCCTTCCCAGAGGAAGTCAAAAAGCAATGAATTTATTTGTTTAATAATATCATCAGTTGGATTTGGAATTGATATAAATAAATGTGTGAATATAGGTAAAAGTAAAGTTTTTATAACTGTTATTTTTCTAATGGTGTTAAATATCGTCTTTTCCACTTATTAATAATGTTTTTCAATTGAGAAATTCTATCATCATAGTTTATAGAAATAATTTTGTCTAAGTCTACATCAAAATTAATTCCTAATAGTTTAAAGCTTGTAACTCTCCATTTAAGTTTCCATCTTGTATTTATAGTGTCACTACTGTTATTTTTTTATTCCTATCCAAACAACCTGAGTTTTGTCAAAATTAACATTAAGCCCTGAATAGCGCGCAAAAACTGCCAGTTCATTTAGTGTTTCATTTAATGAAGTTGAGGAACCATCTAGGATTGCTGAGCAGTCATCTGCATACTGAGAGAATTTATATTCCACTGCACCTATTTTAATACCTTTTATTTTTTCATTACTTCTGATCCTTATAGCTAGGATTTCAGCACAGAGGATAAAGATGTACGGAGATAAAGGGCCCCCCTGTCTGCAGCCTCTCTCAATTGTGAAGAATGTTGACAAATTTCCCCCCTGGTTAATGCGAAGTTTTGCATTTTTATATAATACTTTAATCCATGATTGGATTGACTCACCAAACTTAAAAAACTTCAAAACTTTCATAATGAAGCTCCAAGATAAAGAATCAAATGCCTTTTTAAAATCAACTAGCAAAATTAATCCTGGTATATTATATTCATCTGCATAATTCATGACATCATATATTTGCCTAGTGTTTTCGCACAGATAGCGACCTGCAATAAAGCCAGTTTGATCTTGGTTAATGAGTTTATTTAAAAATGATTTAATTCTATAAGCTATTGCACTAGAAGCTATTTTATATACACAGTTTAGCAAGGATATTGGTCTATAATTTTTTAAAAATTGTCTTGATTTGTTTTCTTTTGGGATACATGTTATTATGCCCTCCTTCTGAGTTGTAGACAACTCCTCATTTTTATACCCATAATTAGTAGATCTTGTGACAAAATGTCCTAATTTCCCCCAGAAAACCTTAAAGAAGTCTGCCCCGAAACCATCTGATCCTGGACTGCGGTTATTTTTCATTAGCTTAAGTGCAATAGAGCTTTCCTCAAACGTAATTAGTCCTTCCAGCGATTCAGCTTCATTGTCCGTTAGTGTAGGTATATTTAAATTGTTCAATTCTTTTGTTAAATCAACATCTGCTAAAGTGTTGTCCCTACTTGAAAAAAGAGCTTGATAAAAGTTTTTTGTTTCCTCAAGAATATCCATTTGTCCAGTAATAATAGCACCATCTGCTTTCTCAATTTTTGGAATTATCTTACTAACATAATTTTGGGATTCTAAACTGCAAAAATAACTACTTGGTTTTTCATCGTTTTCAATTGTCTTAGCCCTAGCTCGAATTAAATGTCCCTGCATTTTCTGTTGGCGTAAATTCAGTAGTTCTTCTCGAAGGGTTTCAAGCTGAATGAGATTTTCAGGGGTCAAATTAGATTCTATTTTTTTATGTTATTAGTAATTTCAGTTTCTAATTTGTTATTTGCTTTTTTCTTATAGCTCGCATATGAAATTGATTTGCCTCTGATTTCCATCAACAAAGTATCCAGAAATAATTGATCGTTTATCGAAAATTGTAGTTCCTTATCTGGTATGTTATAGATATTGTCAAAATTATACACTGGCAGTGCATACTGCCTTTTGATATCAGATATTTTTTCATTAATTATTTTTAGGTAATCTAGATCTTGGAGTAATGAATTGTTGTGTTTCCATAATGGTTTACCTTTTAGACATTGAGAAAAATGGAGGTTGAGAATAACCATTGAATGATCAGATCGATAGCTAGGTTCTATTGAACATGTTTTTACAGATGTTAAAAAAGTTTTCGGTAATCAGAAAGTAGTCTAATCTAGCTTGTTTTAATGGAGTTTTTTTCCTCCAAGTATAACGTTTTAAGTTAGGATAACTTTCCCTAAAAGGATCCACTAGATCATAACTTTCCTTGATTTGCAGTATCTTAGCATTTTATTTTTTGTTGTTTATATGTATGTAATTATAACAATCTAAGTTTGGGTTTTGGACGACATTAAAATCTCCGCATATAATTATATTATCATTATTGTAGTTTCTTGATAACGTAATAATTGTGTCAAAGAATTCTGGGGAGTCGTTATTTGGGCCATAAAGATTAACCAAAGTAAATCTCAACTGTAAGGTCAGCTATTATAAAAGTCCCCACTGTGCATGATTTGTGGCTATGTAAAGTGTATTCTACATCCTTGTGAAACATTATAGCAACACCTCTCGAGTTCTAGATGGCGATGTTCCCCGTTCTACATCTTACGGGGTTTATATTTCACAACTTATTCGTTTTGCTAGGGCTTGTACCTCTGTTGAGGACTTCCACATTCGTAATAAACCTATTACTGAAAAGCTTCTTAAACAGGGGTACATATTTCATAAACTTCGTAAAACATTTTCTAAATTCTTTTATAGAAATCTTCCTCTCATTAACAAGTATAAATGTAACTTAAAGTCTTTTCTGCGGCAAGGTATTTCACATCCGGAGTTTTATGGTGATGTGATTTACAGACTTCGTAAGATTCTTGGACATATGCATTTTCAAAACCTATTTGTGAAACGTATTAGATTTTTCCTCAAAAAAGATTATGATCCAACTATATTGCTGCGCACTTCACGTTTGGTTATCGATCAATCTACAATTGATAACTATGCTTTCCTCTTTGGTTGTGCGACGACAGACAGGGCTTAGCACTACATGATGATGTATCTCTAAAGCCGTCCTTAACCGGGAGAGTTATGTCGGATTTTCGTGCTTTGGTTTTGCTCTCCTTCTCTGTCGTACCCTAAACCCTCCCATGTCTTACAGTTACTCGTGACTACAGACTATTCGCTTGAGTACAATTTGACCGTTGCCATAGTGGGTTATTTTTAACACGGGCTTGAATGTTTAATTCTTTCCCGTGTTACTAATAATCCTGTCAGAGAATTTTGTTAGATGTTTTACATGTATTTACTTACTGTGCTGGCGGTCTTTTTGATTGTAAGGTTGTGGAACAGGGTTTATATTTTATGTACACTGTTCGTCTTTATAGGTGAATATAGGAGATAAGTGTGAGGTTGGGCGCCCCTATACCCAGGTTTAACCCCCCAGTGGTTGTTAATGGTTAATTTATAATTAATTATTGATTGCTGCTGACCGTACCAAGGCGGGCTCCTATGTTCACTTTGCTTTATGTTTGTTTTGCGTATTGTTTTCTGTTTGGATTGTGGGATTGCGTGTGTGTGTGTGTGTGTATGTGTGTGTGTGTGTGTGTGTGTTTGTTATGGTATGGCTGTGTGTGTGTTCTGCTTTAGAGATGGGTGTATTGTTTGTGTTGCGTTTCCTGCTTGAGTCTTCTTTCGTATTTATTTGGAGCTTCCTGCACTAAATAAACAGTCAAATCCCCACTGGGCTCTGATAAACTTTTCTTTCTGACTTGTAAAATGTGTATCTTGTAAGCAATAGATATGGCAATATTTTGCTTTAAGAAAGTTGAAAACGTCAAGATGTTTTTCATTGGATCCTAAACCCTGACAGTTGACTGACAATATCTTAGCTTCCATCATATTTGGTATCAACAGATATTATTTGTACATGTTTCAGCAGAGAAGAAGCTAACCCCAAGAGTAAAATCACAAAAACAGAAGAAACAAAAAGCATTGTCTCTTTCCTAAAGATTGAGACATATGCAAACTGGCAAATGTAAACAAGTAACATCAACCAACAAGCTATACTGATATTGGTAATATATAACCTTGATTTCATATATATATATAATACTCCCTCTCCAAGCAAAATAAGAAATATGGTTCATGAATGGAATATGTTGGGATAGTGATAAGTTTAACCCATTACCCAATAAATACACCTTTTTACGTATTTAATTTAATTTTCCATAGAAGAAAAACAATCCCATTTATACAGTCATGATATGTGTTATAAGTAATTTTTCTTTATTCAAGCAGATGGTTACTTAATGCAGGATGAAAGTAAAGCAGGATGCGCGTTAAGGAGCACCTGGCATCACCTTAAACCCACTTTAAATGGCCTTCTTTCTTCAACACTAGAAGCAGGCTATGGGGTAATGGGTTAAATACTGGACAAAACTATGCAGCATCTAGCTGTGCTCTTCACCCATCTGTCCTTTGAATTCATATATCTCCATTCAACATAAAACATTCAGATACTCAAGAGAGGTTCTGCATAATTAAAAGTAATTGTTTAATTCTAGTCTATCAGAAAACATCAAAATAGTTCATCCTTCAAAATAAAGTGATACCATGACCTTAATGTTTGGCCAGTCCAGAATCTCACCTGTTCAAAAGGCTAACATGTATATAAGACAAAATAAAAAGCATACAATTTGTATTTGTCACTGAGAGTGCTAGACACAGAGGTTCACAGTTTACACCATTCTAAAACCTCACCAGTTCTTACTGAATTCTCCTCCAATACCACCAAGCTGACCAACAGTCTGCAACCTGATAAGATGTCAATTTAGTTGACCTCTTTATTGTTAGAACTGACCCTGCACTTGCACACATCAGTTTTACTGCTCCTAACATGTAGAACATATGTTGTTAGCTTCAAAAGTGATGCCTGCCTGCTCTTTTAGAATCAATTGTTTTCCTTGCATTATTCAAGAAATATGACTATATAATACTGTAAACAGCTTAGAAAGTGATCAGTTAAGCTACCTCACTTCTGTTTGCATCATGATTACCATTGAAAGCTGTTTGGATCCTGATTAGACGCTACAAAACGCAGTGTCTCATCAGGGTCCAAACTACCTGTCACTCTGATCCTGTTCTGAAGAGAATCTTTGAATATTATAATTTTAGAACAGAAGCAGATGACAAAATTACCCAGCTTTGTGCAAAAGACAGTATTGTTGAGTATGGGCCTTACCAATCATCATGTTACTGTACTTAGTAGAGTGACCAATCTGTATCCGAATTACTTTCAAATATATATTGTCAATTTTATCTGTAAATGCCAAATTTTGATTATCGGCATGAATTAACAGAATGTCCAAAAGTTGTACTTTTCTACGTTTTAGTGTTTTGCCTTTGCGTACGTTTGCGTTTAAACGGGAAAGAATAACAGATTCTCCACTGTAGCTTACAACAAATTTGACCCATTTTAGAGGGTTAATGGGCATCCGAATTATGTATAACACAATGTGGAACACGTTAAATGAGCCGCATAAATGAAGCTAAACGAAACCAATGTACACAAAGATGGAAAAATAAATGGTTATCTGTAGGTAAAAGTAATCCAACTTTATTTGAAAGACACATCTCGTCAACGTAAGGTGATTGTAGTGTGTTTGCTTTTTCACAATCGTTTTTTATCCATGACGAAAAACGTATATTGCAATCGATTGTCGTACATAAAGATGGGTGGGTGAGTTTGGGTCACGTAGTAAGGTTGCAGCTTTTTTTTTTATAACAAAGTGTTTTCCATTCAGAATTCAGAGATGTCATGAATTCATGTGATAGCACTAAACGTGTAATCCAAGATAGGGTGTTAGGTCATCAAGGGTTCGAGGGTATAAACGCTCCAATGAACCCCATGCTCAACACTCAGAAGTATTCTCGGCTAATTACACTTCAGCAAACATATTTTATATACAGAATATTTGTATACATAACTCTACAGTAAAACAACCCATAAATATTGAGGTTACTAATCGTCAGTTAAATTGCTTTATTTTAAAAACTGATAATGTATATTGAATGTAAAATGGCCATTACATCATCACTTTCAAGCAATTATCATCTGCATTTGTTTCTAAAACCTAAATTTTAGGCATTATGACTCAATAAATATGAAAATGAGTGTTAGTTGTGATCGCCGTGTGGTGGTTAAATGGGAAATAATATTGTGCTCGCCTTTGTACCAAATGAGGAACTATACGTATTTATACAAACGTATTCTAAGATATTATTGAATAGACCCTGTCAAAATACTCCGAATCGAATTCTAATATTCTTTTTGAAATTTAATTTTCTAAGATGTTCGGTTGAAATCATGGCAAGTGCCATATTAAACGCTCCATATTTTCTTCGTATTAAGCATTCAGTCTCAGGATTATCGACCTCAAATTCAAAGAGAGATTATTACTGCCAGTCTTTTAAGGGACCTCTAACACGGTGCCACACACCCTGGTGCTAAGAATTTTAACTTTTATCCTGCAGTTAAAGTTTCTGCTTTTGATTTTTTTTGTCTGCAAAATTACAAAAGCTTCTGTTTTTGAATGTTTAAGTAAAAGAAACTTAAAGACCATTGTCAAATATTTTGGACTGTTACGCGGTGTATGATCTGGGGTAAATCTGTTTGCAAATAGTCGAGCCAGGATTGGCAAGATAAGGGTAAATATTGTGGATTTTTAATAAGTCTGTACAGAAATCTAACATTTGAAAACAACATACAGTCGAACATTAAAAGTTCATTCTCGCTTACGTCGAATATACCTGTAATTATTCGGACGAAATTGATTAGCCGAACTTGCTCTTGTTGATGATATGCATATAGCACAGTTAAAACGTGACTGAGGCACGTTTTGATATTGAAATATTGGAATGCACAGTTAGTTTGAGTTATTTAAGTTCGACGGTAGGTTAAGACAAGGCGCCGAGTAATTCAAGTGCCTAATCGATATCAAAATTACGTGATATTCGTAAATATATAATTGTATTTGACAACTTTGCGGATAACGATTTTGATGCTTGATAAGAATTTAATTTATTTCAGTTATTTTCAGGAATGAGATAATACATTTGACGCTGACTTAACTCTTTGAACCCTAGTCACGCATATATGCGTCATTTGCAAACAGTTTACCTGTGAGGAGTACACTTGTCCTTTGCAAACAGTGTAGACCCTGATCAGGGTCTACACGGTTTGTCATTTTGACATATATTGTGAAAACCAACCCTAAAAAGTCAAAAATGGACTTGACTAAATTGAAAACTAGAATTGTCCATTTTAGGTTTTAGGGAGGAAAGGGTTAACTTGAATAAACTTTTTGAATTGATACATTTGAATAGTTCTGTTAGTTATAAATTTTGACCATTTCCCTTTCAAAGGAGCCAAAACAACGCCTTTGAAAATAGTTTAGGTTGATCAGACGCCGAGTTACACGGTGTTTGCTAAGGATCCAAACTGTTTGACCCTGGTAGCGAATGTCTTCAGTCATTATAGGAATAAACAACATATTTTTGACGTTCATGACGGTATGACTACATTAGCTTCGCAGGGGGTAAATTTCGTAAACGCCCGAAGGGCGTTTTCGTTAAATTTACCCCCGAAGCTAATGTAGTCATACCGTCATGAGCGGCAAAGAGATGTTGTTTATTCCTTATATTTATATTTTCTGTCTTGTCAATTTAATGTGTTTATTGGCCAGATTTGTTTTTCTGTATAAGAATTTATCATATACCGGTCAAAGAGGTTTGATAGATGTAATGTCGATGTAATAGCCATCCCAGTTTCTAAATATGGTGAGAAAGTAATCCCAACTACATGTACTCTAACTGTATTAAAAATTCAGGATTTTTTTCCAGTAAACATTCTCTCTGTGAATGGAAAAAACTTACAAGGCAAACAAATAACAGTGCAACTTGAATATATCTATTGCAAAGCACATTCTAAAAATACAGGTCGCGGTTGTTTTCTTAACCCATTTACACACATAGCAACGCGATGGCAACGACCTATGGGTCTGTATCACTCCGCTGGTGTCATATGACCGTCGACCAATGGTAGCTTAGTGTTAAGTGCCCGATGTAGTCTATTTGAAGAAGTCCACGAATAGCACGGGCGAAATCCGAACTGGCTAAAACCAGTTTCGAAGTGTATGTTCATCGGCAGATGTACCGCATATTTTTAATAGGATTACATAAAGACTTTACAGGGTGAATGTAAATATTCTACCTTAAATCTAATTTTAAAACGATATTGTAGACAACAGTATCGGCACAGACGACAGTATGGCGGCAAAGGGGTAATACCTCATGATTAATTTGGAAATGAAAGCGGTAACCACTAAATGGCAGACAGTTTAAATGTAAACAAACCAACTATTGTCGACCTTAACTTGTAAGGCAGTTCGTTTAGTATTTCCCAAGTATCTCTTGTTTACTTCTAGAAATGATTTCAAATATGTTGCAGCCAGATCAGGTACAGTGTAACTGAACAAGTTCAAAACTGTTTGGATACAATAGACCCTGTCATTGTCTTGCTCGAGTAATATGATTATTTGCAATCAGTTTAGATATTTGTTTAGACGCCGCGTAGCTCATCAACTGAACAGGATTCAATCTGTTTGTCACTCATTTCAATATTTCGTAAGCAAAATCAGTGCTCCCTCCCTACAAACCTCATTTTAACAATGGTTTCCTCCTTACAACAATTATGTCTACATGTAACGCTGTCGCTTCTGCAATCGTCTGCAAAAATTGTTGTCTGCTGTTTTTCTCAAAGTCACATATTGACTTACAGTTTGAAGAAACATATTGACGAGTGACATACAGCTTGAATCCAGATCAGACGCCGCGTTGCGCGGCGTCTGATCTGGTTTCAAGCTGTTTGCAAATGGAAGCCACTAAACCTTCCTATAACAACACACACAATAATATGTTGTTATAGACAGGGAACACTGTTGCACGTTGATCTGCCTATTATGACGGTATATTACCTTTTAAAAACTAGATTATCATCCGTGCCATGAGAAAATCAGACTTATTGCATTCAAACAGTGTTGGCCAATACCAGCCACCGCGCACTCAAAATGTTCTGAGCACTGTCGTTTTCTAGATTTTATTGCTACTCGTTTGCTTTTGGTTGAGTGTTAACGAGAAATAATAACGTCTTCTTTCCTGTTATGTTATTGAGATTTGTTTGAGGTTCGCGGTAATTGAACAGGGAAAAGGGTGTCACCGTGTAAAAGTTTAAGTCGGACATGATACACATGTACTGGTATGTTTTATTGCATTGGCGAAGTATGCTTGAAGACCTTCCTAGAAAAAAGTGAATTATTTAAGATTTTAAATGTCGGCGAAGGTAATAAATTTCCTGCAAATTGTCTGGTGCCAATGTTAAAATATAATTAAAAAATCTTTACAACGTCTACACAGAAACAAAACCTAGACCATAAGTAACGTGTGGAAAGAAAAGGAACTGTACAGTAGAAAATATATTATTTTTTCCCGTTTAAACGCAAACGAAACGCAAACGCAAAGCACTAAAACGCAGAAAAGTACAATTTTTGGACAATTCATGTTAATCTTGGTGGCAAACAGTTTGGAGCCTGATCAGACGCCGGGTTACCCGGCGTCTGATCTGGCTTCAAACAGTTTGCAATGGAAATAATAGTTTTAGCGTAAACGCGTTTATTGGGAAAGAATAACGTTTTCTCCACTGTAGTAATCCCTTCACTGATATTTTGTTATCAGTTTTAAACAAGTATTTTCAATTTTTAATTCTAAATATTTTGACTTCAGAACTATAAAATTGAGTGTGAAACATTTGAATCTTGATCAGGCGATGCGCTACGCGGCGTCTGATCAAATATCCAAAATGTATGCAAATAACCGCTGTACTCGGAAATAGAACGTGGCGGGGTTAAGTTCAAGATTTACGACCGTGTTACATGTAGCCATTATCATGCTAAGCGCTACTTGGTTAACCCTCATCCGGATCTTGCAAAAACTTCCGTTTTGAGACTGTTGGGGTCCATTGGACCCCATTGTGCATTTTTGTTGATTTTCTAAGTCAAGATAGGCATTTGTGACATAACTGATACGGCATTATAAATTGGTGTGTTAATGCTATATGGTAGTGATAAAACCGAAACGTTGCTCTCACTATTACCATGGCAACCAGTGACCATAGTAACACAAAAAACTAAGGTTTTTTAGGTAAAATCAAATTTTATCTAATAACTTTTACAGAAAATGTACATATGGGGAAATGTGGACATATTTATGACCAGATATACCTATTGTTACATTAATGGTGTACCTTTCACAGAACTATGTAAATATTTGGAAGAAAATGACAAAATTATGGTTGGGGTCCAGTGGACCCCAAATAATATTTATGCATATTAACATGGGTAACTATACAACTTTTAAACACGACTGATTTAAAAACTTTATTAGTGGAACATGTGTAACCAAAACGGCTTCCAAGCTTGATTGATATTATCAATTTGTTAAGGTTTGTTTCTGCTTCCAATTATTTCATGGCAATAGTTGTCCAATTTATTTGACCTGTCACCGTGCATGTCTTAGCTCCGTGCAAGATTCATGACGCTGACACTGAGACAGTGGCATGTCAAATATATATGATAAAACTAAGTATGGTAAACAAATTTTATGAAAGTAAAACACACATAACTTCAAATGGTGAAGATATAAGAGTTTTGAATATGAATTGCTTGACACCATGTCTTGAATACTACTCGTAATTATGTCTACTTCACATCATCACATGTCTGATGAGCTGCATGATAGTGTCCTAGACGCAGGTACAGGTGTAAGCACGGTCCGGTTTGGTCAATGGTCGACACAAGATTTGTGTATCACTGTAATGAACTATGATTTGAGGTTTCCTGCGATCATCATCTATTACATTAAGTTTGATTCATGGATGTAATAACAAGAAATTGTATCAAACATTGGGTTAAGCCACTGCTGAACTAGCGTTTGCCATACATCCTAATTGGAGCATGTTTGTCTGTTGTATGTCTTTTTCCTTTGTAGCTATAAAGTTGAATCTGATATACTGAAAATGGCAACGAAGCATTGTAATAGACGCCTTAAATTCTTACCGACCAGACCTCGTTGGCCAACGTTCAATAGGGTCAAGATCAAAGGTCAAGGTCGCTAATATTGACCCATGAATGCTATGGAAACTTCCAGAAAGGACCAGAACCAAATTTAATACAGTACACTTATTTGAATCTTGAAATCATTTGCATAATTTGAGGTCAGATAGAATTGTATTCATTCCATACAGTGTGAATCCGTTGGACTCGCGGTTTGCGCTACGAGGTTATAATATCCATAAATAACTCCATTACAAGATCGTGAAAGATATATTTTGATATGTGCAATTGAGTAACAGTATTATTAGGGTTATCTAGTATTCAATAAATGCCATTATTGTATTTGTAAACAACAAGGAACGGTTAAAAATGGCCTTTAGAATGATGGGGTCCGGCTGGACCCCAGACGTGTTTTGAAAATAAAATCTATGCGAAATGACCTATTTAGTACGTATTTCACACAAATGTCAAAACAGTCATAGACGCTACGTGACTAGTCTCATCAATGAACCCCTGTGACGACATGTTAACTTTTGACGGGTGCCGTCCTCATGGTCTCATGGCAATTAGCCAAAAACAGGGAGGAACATAAGTTTTGCCTCATTCCTTAAACTCTCAGATTGAGTCACATTTACTAGTTAAAATTACACAATTATTGCTAAAAGTCATTTTTAAAAACAATTTCTGACCTCTCAACCTTCAGGTTGCTATTCATCTAATTTTAAACTTTTCGAAATACTCGAGCAGAGGTTGTTTTTATGTTGTTTACATGGCAGCTAGTACACGCTGTACACAGAAATGATACACACTGGATTTAAACCAGATTTAAATCTCTGGATTAAAAGTCAAATTAAGTGTTTTAAAGATTTTGTTTGGTACTAGGTTGATGTATTTTTGCATCCTGAATCTATTGGTAGTCTTACTTTAAAAAATAATGACTGACTTTTTTAGCAATTTGATGCCCAACAAAATCCGTTGGGGTTTAATTAAATAGAGAACCATAGAACAGAATATATCCTCCCATGTTTGAGTCTTATTGACGGTGCACTGTGAGGACAGCGCCGGAAGTCTAAAAATAGCTCACTGTCTCTTACTGAACACAGAGTGGACTACATGCATGACGTGGCGTCTGATCCAAACAATTTGCCAGTCATATGCATAGCTCCTTTACTAAAGTATAAAATTATTGTTACAGTTTTCGCAGACGAATAACTTGAAGCAGACGAATATTCAGCATGATAACGGTTTACGTATACTCATTGAGGGTATTAGGCTTAGGTGGTATCTTAAGGATGAACTTTAACCCCTTCACCGCCATGACGTCTTCAAATTTAAACAATTGGCGTCTGCTTCTATGTCTAAAACACAATGTTACGGTATGTTGACTTAAGAAATATAGAAACGAGTGTCAAACAGTTTGGATCCTGATCAGACGCCGCGTTACGCGGAGTCTGATCAGGATTCAAACTGTTTGCAAATAACTTCTGTACTCGGGGTAAGGCAGTGAAGGGGTTAAGTAGAAAACGCCTTTAGAAGCATCCACTGTCTGGCTTTGTTTCAGTTCTAATTAAGCCCCGTCCATTATCGACAATTTTTGCTGAAAATATCTTATATATTTCGCAAAATGATAAAAATGTTGACACTAATTGATCAGTGTCTAAACTGTTTGCGTATTACAAATGTACTGTCCACAGATGAACTGTTTGTTAATGAAGAGTTTACTCCTCTTTAGGATTGAATAAGTTAAACATCCAACTGTTTTACTTACTGCGCAAAATTCTTATCTAAATTTGCCCTCCTCTGACCTGTTCATACCGCCCTACAACTTAAAGCATCATGCACTTTGAAGAATACGTTATTCCTTCAAAATTAACCCGTTTATGCCTACAAATGAACGTTACGTCCATTGCTAACAGTCTGTAGCTACATGTAGATCAGACACCGGGTAATCCGTCGTCTGATCAGTCTCAAAATTGTTTGTCACTAAAATATTGCTTAAATTGTTTCATTAGTAACATTTTATTGCTTTTGAGTTTAGTCTCATTTAAATGTTAAACAATCAAGTCAAATTTACCTAATTATCCCTTTTATTCTCAATGACGTCATAAAGCGCATTTGCAAACAGTTTTGATCTTGATCAGACGCCGCGTATCGCGGCGTCTGATCAGGATAAAACCTGTTTGCAACATGTTTTTAAATTACGTTAGTTATACTGCCTTAAATCTAACTTTTAAAACAATATTGAAGCAGACGACAAAATGGCGGTGAAGAGGTAAACATTTCACGATAAAGTTGATCTGAAAGGGTTAAGCTGACTCCTGTTTCAATACCCTGAGTAAGTCTTAAATGGAGTGTTCGTCAGAGAGGAGTTTTATGGTATTTATTCATTGTCACAGGGTTAAATTCTGTTTGACAGATATATGCGCTCTTGGTGACTGGGAGAATCATGATAACACTTAACATTGCCCAGCGTGATTGTCCAAATGTCCTGAGAGTCATCCATCATGGTCAGGTGACATGAATGGTCCCTTCTTACAGAGTCTGAAATAAATGTATGGTACAGATAGGCTGCTGGCCAAAAATGTGAACCCTCCCCCCATAGGGGGACTTTTGGTCACTATGTTTTTCTGAAAGCCCAGGGTATGTAGGTTCAAATCCTATTTTCTGCACTTTGAACGTTGGGGCTTTAGTCTAAAATTTGACTTTGAAGATTACCTCCCCTTGCATAAATGGTGAAATACGTAATTGTATGTGTAGTTGTTGCACTAATATATTTTTTTTTATTAAACCTATATATCTAACACAAAATGATTCATTTATGCAATATAACTAACTGAAAGCAAAAAATGCAAAAACAATTGGACATAACTCAAATTGTATTCAAAGTATCTCCCCTTAAAAGTACAGAATGCAATTTTTATACAAAAACAAGTCACTTTTCCCTTTATAAATGTTGAATACATATCATAGAAAACAAGATCTAATCACGAAACCTTCTTTACATGAAAGCCTTATATGTCCACAAACTAAATATATAACCTTTGGGTTATACAGCACAGTCTTTGTGTGTAATTGAACAAAAATATTACCTCCCTTTTTTAATTCCTGTCATATTGTTATAGTAGAGGGCATTTAAAATTTTGGGGGGAAAATGCACAGAAATGATTTTTGTGTTTTCATATGCCCCAGTATGTACCGAATAACAGAAAAATAATCTAGGAAAATCAAATGATGCGAAATCCGATTTTTTGGGGTAAAATGGTTGAATTGATAAACGAAAATGATAATTTTTGGAATTTTCATACTGTGACCCTGGGTATTAACATAAAGGCTCCAAATTTACAAATTAGACTGACAGTTATATCCAATGTGGAATAGTACTAATTAGGATAAATAAAATTTTCAATAAATGGTTCTTTTTGGGTGAAAATCATGAAAATATTGAACAAAAACCCAAATTTGGAGATTTTAGTAGAGATTCCCTGGCATCCAAATAAAGGAAAAGATGCACAGAAATGGTTTTTGTGTTTTCATATGGAAGAGCATGTACCAAATAACAGAAGAAAAATCTAGGAAAATCAAATCATGCGAAATATGTTTTTTGAGGCAAAACTATTGAAATAATAAATGAAAACGCCAATTTTAGGGATTTCAGTACTGTGTCGTTGGTGATCAATTTTAAAGCTCCAAATTTACAGGCTAGATACTTATACATCTCTATTGTGAAATAGTAATGTTAAGGATAACTTAAACATTAAAAAATGTATTTTGGGGTAAAATTGTTGAAAAAATAAATGAAAACTTGGATTTCCCTACTGTGAACGTGGATATTAATATAAATACACCAAACATGCAGGTTAGACAAACAATCGTTTTAACTGTGTAATGGTTCTAGTAAGGATAAATAAAACTTTCAAAAAACTGATTTTTGGGGTTAAATTGTCAAAATATTAAACCAAAATCACCCATTTTGGGGATTTTAGTAGACAATCCCTGCCATCAAAATCAAAATTGATTTATGTGTTATTATATGCTTTAATATGTATTAAATAATAGAACAATAATCCTTTGTTGCCAATCACATGTTGTTTTACAACATTATCAAGTGAAAAGCATTCAATTTGATGGTTGCTTTAAATAAAAAAAAATTGATGGGAGTAAGATAATTGCCTCCCTTTAAAAAAAAACAAGAAGAATAAAAATTAGAGGAGATCCACCAACGGATACAGTGTTAGAAAGGTTATACATGTATAGAGGTGGTGATGTATCCGTTGGTCGACCGCCTTTAGACAACATTTTAGCACTGTATTAGTTGGTGGACGGCCTTTAGATAAATTTTGGCACTATATCAGTTGGGGGACGCTTCTAGATAACCTTTCTAGCACTGTATCCGTTGGTGGACAGCCTGTAGATAACATTTTAGCATTGAATCCCTTGATGGACCGCCTTTAAATAAAGTTTTAGCACTGTATCCGTTGGTGGATGACCTCTAGAAATGGTTTCTAGCACTATATCCATTGGTGGACGTCCTCTAGATAATGTTTCTAGCACTGTATCCGTTAGTGGACCTCCTATAGATAACGTTTCTAGCACTATATCTGTTGGTGGGTAACCTCTAGGAAAGATTTCAAACACTAAATCCATTGATGGACGTCCTCTAGAGAAGGTTTCTAGCACTGTATATGTTGGTGAATGGCTGTGGATAACGTTCCTAGCACTGTATTTGTTGGTGAACCGCCAGTATATACCATTTCCAGCACTGTTCCTGTTGGTGGATCGACTCTAGATAACGTTTAAAAAACTTTATCCGTTGGTGGACCGCCTCTACAAAAGGTTTTTAGCACTATATCCGCTGGTGGACTGCCTTTAGATAACGTTGTACATAGCACTGTATCCGTTTATGGACCGCCTGAAAATAACGTTTCTAGCACTGTTTCCGTTAGTTGACCGACTTTAGATGCCGTTTAAAGCACTGTTTCCGTTGATGAACCGTCTGTAGATAACGTTTTAAGCACTGTATCCGTTGGTGGACCGCCTCTAAAAAATATTTCTAGCACTGTTTCCGTTGATGGACGGCCTCTAGAAAAGGTTTCTGACACTGTATCCATAGGAAGACGTCCTCTAGATAACGTTTCTAGCACTGTATTCGTTGGTTGACCTCCGGTAGATAACATTTCTCTGTTGGTGGACCTCCTGTAGATAACGTTTTTAGCAATGTATCCGTTGGTGTAATTCCTGTAGATAACGTTTTAGCACTGTATCCGTTGGTGGACCTCCTGTAGATAACATTTCTAGCACTGTATCCCTTGGTGGACCCCCTGTCGATAACATTTCTAGCACTGTATCCGCTGGTGGACCGCCTGTAGATAACGTTTCCATTACTGTATCCGTTGGTAGACCGCCTTTTGAAAACGTTTAAAGAACTGTATCCGTTGGTGGACCGCCTCTACATTTGGTTTTAGCACTGTATCCGCTGGTAGACCGCCTGTTGATAACGTTTGGAGCACTGTATCAGTTGGTGGACCTCCTCTTGATAACGTTTCTAGCAATGTATCCGTTGATGGACTGCCTCTAGAAAACGTTTCTAGCACTGTATCCGTTGGTGGACTATCTCTAGATAACCTTTTTAGCACTGTACCCGTTTGTGAACCACCTAGATAACTTTAGTAGCACTGTATCCGTTGGTTGAATGCCTCTACATAACGTTTAAAGCACTGTATCCGCTGGTGGACCTCCTCTTGATAATGTTTCTAGAAATGTATCTGCTGGGGGACCGCCTATATGTAACCTTTCTAGCACTGTATCCATTAGTGAACTGCCTCTAGATAACTTTTTAGCACTGTATCCGTTTGTGGACCGCCTCTACAAAAGGTTTCAAGCACTGTGTCGGTTTATGAACCGTCTCTTGTAAAGGTTCTAGCAGTGAATCCGTTGGTGGAACGCCTCTTTGTTGCTTTTTAGCACTGTATCGGATGGTGGACCGCCTCTAGATAACGTTTAAAGCACTGTATCTGTTAGTGGATTGCTTCTAGATAACTTTTTAGCGCTGTATCTATTGGTGGACCGCTGTATCTGTTGGTGGATCGCTTCTAGCTAACATTTTAGCGCCGTATCTGTTGGTGGACCGCCTGTAGATAACGTTTAAAGCACTGTATATGATGGTTGACCGCCACTAGATAACCTTTTAGCACTGTACCTGTTGGTGGACCGCCTCTAGATAACGTTTAAAGCACTGTATATATTGCTAGATAACGTTTAAAGCACTGTATATATTGGTGGACCGCCTCTGGATAACTTTTTTAGCACTATATCCGTTGATGAACCGCCTCTAGATAAGCTCTTTAGAACTGTATCCATAGGTGGACCGCCTTTAGATAACGTTTTAGCCCTGTATAATTATGTTAGTGGAACGCCTCTAGAAAGGGTTTCTAGCATTGTATCCGTTGATGGACCACCTCAATATACTGTTTATAGCAGTGTATCCGTTGGTGAACAGTGTGTTGATAACTTTTCTAGCAGTGTATCCATTAATGGACCGCATCTATATAATGTTTCTAGTACTGTATTTGTTGTTGGACCGCCTTTATATAACCTATATAGCACTATCTGTTTGTGGACCGCCTCTACAAAAGGTTTGTAGCACTGTTCCCGTTGGTGGCCCGAATCTAGAAAAGGGAATTAGCACTGTATCCGTGGGTTTCCCTCCTCTAGATAACGTTTGTCGTACTGTATCCGTTGGTGTACAGCCAGTATATGCCGTTTCCAGCACTGTATCCGTTGGTGGACTGCCTCTAGATAACTATTATAGCACTGTATCCGTTGGTGGACTGCCTCTAGATAACTATTATAGCACGGTATCCGTTGATGGACCGCCTCTACAAAAGGGTTGTAGCACTGTATCGGTCGGTGGGCCGCCTCTAGAAAAGGTGTTTAGCACTGTATCCGTGTACAATCCATTTCCATGATCCATGATTTCTACGTAATTCTCCGAATCTTATTTCTTACAGTTATTAACTGTATTCAAGTCTTTGTCGGTAGTTTTGTTATTTCATAATTTAAGACAATATTTTCCGCGAAAATGAAATAAATGTATGCTAGAAAACATCCTCACTATACCCAGTTGAATATTTTATCATCATTTAAAGAAAAACTAGGTTTTCAAAGAAGCTTTGAATATAATAAAACTATGAATTAACTAGTTTTTATTGTATTTGATATATTCAAGGGGAGATAATTCAGTAAAAAGTAAGAAAACACTCGTTTCGATCGATTGTTGGGATAGATATTATGTCTCCATAAAAACAATGGTGATATCAGTGAATAACAGCTATTTTGCGACTAAAACAAGTCATCATTACATTATCTATCAGAATTTAATTTTCACAAAGGGGAGGTAATTTCAATTTGCTCTGACAAGGTAAAGCCACAACGTACAAAGTGCAGAAAAACAGAATGTACTCGGAAGACCATGAGGTTTCAGAAAAGTATGGTGTTCAAAAGTCCCCACATGGGGGGAGGGGGGTGTTCAGTAGCTCGAAGTCTAAGAGGATAAGAGGCACGTCCTTTCTCAATAAACGTCACGTGTATGTGTTTAAGCTGCTATGTCAGTTGCAAACAGTTTGAAGCCTGATCAGACGCCGGGTAACCCGGCGTCTGATCAGGCTTCAAACTTACTTTGTGCCACTCAGATAGAAGAATACTTGTCAGAAATGTTCTAAAAAACTGTCATTTGTTCATTTTATTGCATTATGTTTGGATTAATTTAGTTTTAACGGAACATAATGTTGTTTTATCAATCAAACACGTGTATCTTGCGCGACTTTGACTTGATGAGCCTTTGTAAACTGTTCAGATTTCCGTTTCACATAAGGCTTCAACGTGTACAAACAAAATTATATATAATTGTTAAGACAGACTGATTCCAAAATCTAACTAATGATTGTGTTAGGAATAAAATCGTTATACTTTACAAGAAACTGTTAATATTTTAAAATGTTATACATTACGTTTACGTTTCACTCCATTATCATGAAAGAGTAAAATAAAACAATCCCTGTAACAGCATCGGTGTATGTAGCTTTTCACAGTTGTTTCCCTTAGATTGGTGCTCGATGCAGGATAAGCTGAAACTCCAATAGCTATTGAAACACATGGGAATAATATCATCCTTCACAAATGTCAACTGCTTTCAAATTCCGACCGCAAAAATAGCTTTCTTAACCCTTTAATGCTCAAATTGATCGTGAGGTGTTTACCCCTTCACCGCCATATTATCGTCTGCTACAATATTGTTGTCTGCAATATCGTTTAACCCTTTCCCCTATAGAAACGACTTTTAGCGTATTTAATTTTTTCCTCCGCTGAAGAAAATAGTTCCAGTTTATACCTTCATGAACAATTACTATTACAAATATTTTATATAGCCTAGCAGAATTAAGCTAAAAGCAGACTGAAAGTAAAGCAGAATGTGCCCTAAGGCACATTCTGCTTTACTTTCAATCTGCTTTAAGTGGTCATCTGTCTTCAAAACTAGAAACAGGCTATGAGGTAAAGGGTTAAGAGTTAGATTTGAGGCTGTATAACTGACGTTATTTCAAAACAAGTGACAAACAGTTATGAACATCTAATCAGAATCAAAACTGTTTGAAAATACGCTTATGACGTCATTGAAAGTGAAAGGGTTAACCTGCAAAGACTGTCTGCACTGATGTTTGCGAACAGTTAAGATCCTGATCAGACGCCGCGTGAAGCGGCGTCTGACCAAGATCTAAACTGTTTCACAAACATATCAATATTTCTTAAGATAAAATTTCATATCTTTTTAATCAGAGCAGACGAAAAAATGGAGCAGTCGGTATTCCGGCTTCAGACTGTTTGCAATAAACACATTTATATATATTTATCAAATAGAATGACAAACTTCAAAATTAACTTATTGTTATATGATAATTCGCCGAAATTGCAACAAGGGAACACTTCTTATTTTCTATTAAGTCGTGTCCATGACCGACCAGTTTTGTTAATGTTGACAAATATACATGTACAGCGCTATGACAAACGGTCGTCAGATACACAGTTTTGCGCAGACATTATTCTTTGCCAATAAACTCGTTTATACTAAACTATTATCTACTGCAAACAATTTGGTGTCAGATCAGAAACCGTATGATTACGCCTCAAGCTTTTTTGCTATTTAAATTAAACTAAATCCCAATCAATTACAAAGCACTGTATTGTTCTATATTTTATTGAAATGCGTTTGCCTTTCCCTTGCGTTTTCAAGGGAAGAATGACGTCAGCTTCTCTGCAAATAGTTTATAAAGGACATACATTCGAACTTCGATATTTCGAACTCGTTTAACTCGAACTATCGGATAGTTCGCCATATGAACTTCATTATTTCATGCTCGGTTAAGTCGAACACACCCATATTTCAAAGTTAAAACGTGGTATGTTCGACAAAACCGACTTCGAGCTATCGAAGTTTGACTGTATAAGCGTGTCATTAGGGTCAAAGGTTTAAATCAATTCATACTTGCTCTCTGATTAACCATTCAGTCTCTTTATTTCTGACTATAATTTCAAAGAGACGTTATTATTGATATTCTTTTTATTAAATTCTAACATGGTGCCATAAGCCCTGATGTTAATGTTTAGCTTGCTGATTAATCGTATGCTTCAAATTGTGTCGTCTGCGCGAACTATTTCAAAATCCTTTTTATTCATTTTTAAATAAGGACTAAGCTTAAAATGTTGGTCCCAATCGGACTCAACGTTCCTCTGCGGTTGGATTTGATTGAACCTGTTTTCGATTAATTGTTAGGTCGGGTATAGCATGAAAGGGTTTACCCGTCTCTTGTCCTTCATGTTTTGCCGGGTATTATTTGCAAACACTTTCTTCCAAGACCAAAAGCCGAATAACTCAGGCCTATTCTGGATACGATGCGTTTTAATCCCCTGTTTGTGTTTATTGAAATTAGAATGCTTGAACAAAAACCAATACAAACTTTGATAAGTAGGCAGAGAGAAACCAGATCATAAGTAACACATTCAACCCTTGTCACGACTACACTCGCCATCTACAAACAGTTTGTCTGTAAAGAGTATATTAGGAGCCTTCTGATCAGGGTCTGTGCTGCAATATATTGTAAAAATCAACCATAAGCAGTCAAAGATGGACCAGCGTTAATTGTAAACTAGAATTACCCATAGATATCTTAAGAGACTAGATCGGCCACCTAGCGCTGAGCTCCCATTGGTCGACGGTCAGAAAGACGCCATTTTGATGCGTGTATCATACACTTTCCCGCCGTCGACATAATAGGTTTTACTTTCATTTAAGAATGAATTCGTACTACATACATCTCGTAACATAAATATGCACCGTAAACCGACAATCAAACGATTATAAGCACAAAATGATGGTAATTCTTATTTAACTGAATCAAATCATCGGTTAATCATAGCAACTATGGAACGGTTCTTAGCAACTTCTGTAGTCAATGACGCACCGTCAACGTACATGTAGACGGGGTTACTGCGCACAGCATGTAACGTCATTAATCTACCGCAATACGACGTGCAGCAGACCATTGGAAGATGAGTAGCATACACGCATCAAGATGGCTTCTCGATGACCGTCGCTGATTGGTCTATAGCCGATCTAGGTTATTTTAAGATATCTATGGAATTACCAATTTAAAGTTTCATTAGTGACTGAGGTACATGTAAGACTACTACAGTTACCCTGGATACATGTACCGACGTGTCATTTTAGTTACAGTTCTGATCAAATTGATTGTCGATGTACGGGTATACAGTAATGCTTCTTCACCTTACATTGATAAATGAACGTAACGATGTTTCTACAGCTTGACAAACCATGGACACTTTAACTCCCTGAAATTGCAGATCAAATACATGTATTTGAAACATACATGTATAGTCATTCTTAAATTCCTGTTCAGTATTACCATGAGTACAGTGGATAATGTGTTATTCTTTTCCAATAAACGCGTTTACGCTAAAACTATAATTTCAACTGCAAACAAATTGGAACCAGATCAGACGCCGGGTAACCCGGCGTCTGATCAGGCTCCAAACTGTTTGCCACTCAGATAAAAATGAATTGTAAAAAAAATCTAAAAATTGACATTTTCTACGTTTTAGGGGTTTGCGTTTGCGTTTCGTTTGCGTTTAAACGGGAAAGAAAAACGTTTTTTTCCTACTGTACAAGGTTATTTGAAGACAGTTTGAATTCTGGTCACACTTCGGGCAATTCGGTATCTGATCAAACCCTAACTGTTTGTCACTCATGTCTATATTTATTCGGTCTAAATTCTACGTTTTATAGAAAAACGGATCCGCTGTTGTACTCAGACGGCATCATCGCCTTGTAAGGACTAGAAGGGCGTATGGTAACAAAGAAATGCGGCGCTGATTAAACGTTTCCATACTGTTTTCAATAATTTCATATGAAATGCGTCTTCTGGTCTGTCTGTTATGAGCATTATCAGTTTTAGCATCACTTAGAATGTTGTAATACATTGAGGAAGAAATATATAACTTTGATATCCGGTACAATGGAGAAGTACTACTTTCTTTGTAAACGCGATTCATGATATTAAAGTGCGTACAGTATGGTCTTTGCAGATTCAAGCCAATTCGCACAAACGTCTTGCCACTGTAGATTTCAATCAAACATCCAAAATGTTTGACACGTGTATCGATATTTCTTCAGTCACAAATGCTCTAAATCTGTCTTGACAATATATTGCAGACGAAACTATGAATGCAGACGATAATTTGGCGGTGAGATTGTTAAAGCAGACGATAAAAACTTCGTAATATGGAATGACGGTCACCACATGCAAATTGCTAAATGCTAAATGCTTGTTTGCCAATTGCTAATTTGCCAATTGCTAAATGCTAATATGTCACTTGCCATGTGCCAGTTGCTACAAGCTTATTGCCATTTGTCGTTAATCTAATTTCTAAATGATAATATATGCCACCTGCTAGTTATATAATGCTAATTTGCCAATTGCCAATATGCCACTTGCCAGTTGCTTAATGCTAGTGCTTGTTTCATAAAACAGTTACGTAAATATCATTCACAAAGGATACAGAATATTTGCAAGTTACAGAAACGATTGTATCTAATCCTTGTGTGGCCCCAACACTCTTCAGTGAAAAGAAATTAGATTAACGACAAATGGCAATTAGCTTTTAGCAACTGGCACATGTCAATTTGGCAATTGGCAAACAAACATTATATAACTAGCAAGTGATATTTTAGCATTTAGCAACTCGTAAAATTAACAATTAGCAATAAAGCAATTGTCATTTAGCAACAGGCAAAGAAGCAATTAGCATTTTGCAATTGGCATGTCCGGACCGGCATTAGATTTACGACAAATGTCAATTAACATTTTAGCAACTGGCAAATGGCATTTTTGCAATTGCCAAATAAGCATTATAGAACTAGCAGGTGGCATATATTATCATTTAGAAATTAGATTAACGACAAATGGCAATAAGCTTGTAGCAACTGGCAAATGGCATACTGACAATTCGCAAATGAGCATTATATAAATACATGTAGCAGGTGACATATATTAGCATTTAGCAACTTGCACATTAGCAGTTAGCAAATAAGCAATTGTTATTTAGCAACTTGCAAAGAAGAAATTAGCGTTTAGCAATCGGCATGTCGTGACCGACATTCCATAAGTGAACGAGTTTAACTCGTCATTCTACGATAAACTAGATCCTCATTCCGTGTTTCAGATTTAAAGCAGACGGTACTATTACTGTCGTGTCTAGTGTCTTGATTCCCATTCATTCTTTAATTTTTTATCAAATTCGTCCAAGTATTGGATCTAAATGAGACAACGACATAAGAAAATAACTCATGCTTGGCTTAGCTGCCGATTCACCGTGGCGTTTGCACATATAGTGGTTACATGTATTACAATTAGTTCGATTTAGGCGCTAACTTAATCGGTGTTTGGTCAGTCTCTAAAACGGTTGCGACTCTGATGTAAATACGTGGTCAATATTGTCTTGAAACGGGCATTTTAAAACGTGTGTTGTGTTGCGTTTGTGTTTCGTTTAACGTACTGCTCTATGCAAGCATACATACCAGAGCAAAATCTGTGTTTTCTACCAATTGACAAATATTTTCTATAGACACAGTTGAAGTGTGTCACTCACTGTGTGTATGGTTAATTCTGCCATGATACTAGTCTAACTTTTATTGCATACGAATGTTTTTAAAGTATGTGCGCAAACCTGTAAATTATTTAAGATTTGAAATGCCAACCAGGCGATAAATGTCTTGCAGGTGGTCTGCCGAGGATGAACAATCTAGCTTAAACCTAGCCTGAGCACACGAACCATGAATAATGTGTTCATATGACAAAATAAAGCTAACTCTAAGCGCATATATTACAAATGTTAGTCCATTCACTGCCATGGCGTCATAAATTTAAAACAATTGTCGCCTGCTTTATTTCTCAAGTTTAAATTTAATGTCGATATTTTTTTGTCTAAAGACATATTGAGATGATGGTTAAACAGTTAGATCCTAATCAAATAAATACAGACGTTTATGCCTAACCGTTTCATTCTTAATGACGTCACAAAGCGCATTTGGCAACATTTATGATCCTGATCAGACGGTTTGATCAGGATCAAAACCGTTTTCCACTTTTTTTAAATTACATAAGTTAAACTGCCTTAAATTTAACTATGAAACGATATTGCAGACAACAATATTGGAACAGACGACAATATGGCGGATAGGGGGTAAAAACCTCCCGATAAATGTGATCATTAACGGGTTAATTCATGATGTGCATTGTAAACTGTGATGAGTCATATCAAACGATGTGCATCATGACTTATGATCAGTTTCAAAAGTGTTTGTGAATCAGATCAAAACTATTTGTCAACATGTTTAACGATTTGCAAAGATCTACAGTGAAGTACATTGCGTCTGGGTTTTGTGTGGTGTTACTGGAAATGCCAATGGCTTCTGTGCTGCATATTGAGCATACAGTGGAGAAAACGTTATTCTTTCCCAATAAACGCGTTTACGCTAAAACTATTCTTTCCATTGCAAACTGTTTGAAGCCAGATCAGACGCCGGGTAACCCGGCGTCTGTTCAGGCTCCAAACTGTTTGCCACCAAGATTAACATGAATTATCAGAATTGTCCAAAGGTTGCACCTTTCTGCGTTTTAGTGCTTTGCGTTTGCGTTTCGTTTGCGTTTAAACGGGAAAGAATAATATATTCTCTACTGTACAAAAGTCTATTTTGGAAATAATAATGTATTCCCCCAGCACAAGCTTGTTTCCAGGGAACATATGTCATTGACAGTAAAAACAATGGATTGCTTTGGTATTGACAAAGAATATTAGACTAGAATTCTTAAAGACTCAGTTATATTAATTTTGTAAGCTCAGTCAATATAGAATCAGGATGCTTATCATTGAACTAGAATAACGTATGGTGAATGTCCAATGGAACAGACATTATTCCTTCCAAATATTCAAGTCAGCTTAACCCTTAGCCCGCCAAATAAATTGTCGTCTGCTATATTTCTCGTCTGCTTCAAGTTTCAAAGTTCTTCAAAGTTGCTCAAAATTGCTGAAAATGTTGTCCGAGTGTCAAACAGCTTGGATCCGGATGAGACGCCGAGTTACTCGGCGTCTCATCCGGATCCAAGCTGTTTGCATATGGAGCTATAGTCGTGAGTGGCAGGCTAAGGGTTAAACAAGTATTTTTATTGCAAAGAATCTGGATTCAGAACAAACACCGGTTGACCTAGTTTCTGTTCAGAGTCCAACATCTATGCTACTCAGAACAAAATAATGGTCGACATAATTTCTTTTAAGAAAATGCAAATTCCGTTATGTTTTTGTATTACGTTAACGTTTCGTTAAATAAATCGAAAACAAATTTGTACAGGAGAACTTTAGAACGGATTTACATAGGTCAAACAGAATATCAACAAAACTTTACTCTTCAATGGTTTTAAGGCAAGTGTCTGTCAGCTTAAAACAGAATGAGAAAAAAACATTCTCACATTACTACCAACGAGCACGAATATTCTTGTTTCCCATATGTGTGAGATCAATTTGATGACGTCACTTAAACGTCTTTATTTATAAATGCCTTTTGACGTCACCGGGGTTCCAATATTGCCTTTTGCTTTCAAAAATAGCTTAACATCGTTGGTTATGTGAGAAATAGAATATGTCACTCGTCGATGTTTAAGACAAGTTGATCTCACTTTCTAGATGTGGTATAGATCAGCATGTCTTAAACATCGACGAGTGACAGGTCGTATATGTTCCTACTTTAGGATTCAGTTCCCACAAGCTTTTAGCAGGCACCTGTCTAACTATTTTGCAGTCTTCGACATTGGCAAACGAGTGAAACACTTGTCCATAATCTAATTGCAAAGCCAACATATACAAACATGATCAACATTCTGAAAGGGTTAGGGGCAGTTGGGAATACATGAATGTTTCATGTTTTAAGTCTTTCCTACCTGAAACCTGAAATGTACAAATTTAGTTTCCAATGTAGTCTTGTGCAGTGTTTACTATTTCGGTTGTTTTTCAGCAATATATAACCCTGACAAACAGTTGAATCCCTCCTTTAGAGGACCTCTGAACTAGGTCTTTACTGATTGCATAGGACAAATGTACTCTTCACAGTTACAACGTACACTGTTTACAAAGTAAGTGTGGGGTTTAAATGGTTACCGAAACGAAGCGCAAAACCTTCAAGTCTCATTTCGAAAATGAAGTTTTTTTTGTTAACCCATTACTCCATATCCTATGTCTAGTACTGAATAAAGGAGACCACTGAAAGCAAGTTGAAAGTAAAGCAGAATGTGCCTTCAGGCACATTCTGCTTTACTTTCAGTTTGCTTTAAGCTTCAATCTGCTTGAATATAGAAACTTTTTCTTAAGATGTACATTCATGACTGTAAAATGTGGAACTATTTTCTTCACTGCAGGATTAATTTAAAGGCGTAAAAAGGTGAACTTATGGGGTAATGGGTTAGATGAAGATTGAATTTAGACTAACAATTATAAATGGCCGCTTTTGTAAAAACACTTTTTAATCGGATAAGAAACCTCAATAAACGTATAGCAAAATATGCAATTGAAGATACATGTACTTAGACTTAATTGTGGTTTCATATTTTGGCATCGATGTAGTCGAATATTTCTTTTAAACTTTTCCATTAATTTAGATAATACTTGTTTAATAGTTTAACTGTTTATACCAATTGAACATGGTCATTTACATACGTAATCAGTATATTTTCCCCGATCAGCATAACACGTTTATTGGGAAATGACAAAGGCTTTCGCACTGAACTTTTTGTACATGTTCTTTCCTGTAACGACATACAGTGGGCTACGTTGTACTTCCCCCACAAATACGGTTACCCTTAAATAACCAGCGTTCATTGCAAATAGTTTAGAGCTAGATCATATATTTTCGTTTCACTTTTAGCTGTAAACTTATAGTGTACTCCTCACTATAAAGAGCTGAAAAACCACTTCTGATCCAAAACATATGTCCACGTTGAAATCAGCCGTCTATTAACGGACAAATATATTGTTCCTCCGTCATTCCCGCAGGAATTCTCCTACTCAATCATCTCTCCAGATCTCCATAAAAATCACAAGTGCAGTGCTGACATTGATTGCCGGAGTCATCGACAGCAAGCAAATATTCTCAGCGGTGTTCTATGACCATTAACTTGTCGCCGATAGGAACGTGATGTTTAAGACCAATTAAGGCATAATTAGACACAGATTTAAGGTCAGCTGGTAGCATAGAAGACTGTGTAAATGTAAGTTAAACCTATGCTTCCAACTGGAATATCATACCGGCATTTTCTTTATAAGTGCCAATGTGTAAACCTGTTTCAATAGAAACCTAATCCTTCTATTCAAGATAGAGATCAGAATTCGGCGACATGTCTGTGACTTGGTGTCATAGAGAGTAACAAATTGACCCTCATTAGCCAGTCGTGTAAACGAAATCACCGTGAAATGCAATACCCCAAGCTTCGGCTAGATAAAGCTTTTTTATTCAACATTTGATCCTGGTAAACAGTGCTACGGCAAAGGGTGGGATAGTTTACAGTTTAAACATATTTTATTTTCCATATGTAGACATGAAAATGGGGTTGGGTCACAAGTTCTAACAACATTAGTTTTTACCCTTCCCCAACATTGCATACCAATGAAATATGAACAATGGCTTGCTTTAAGTTAAATTGTAAATCACTGTATATATAGAGGAATATGGTAGAGATGAAGGAGAAAAAGACATAGAGATTGAAAAAAAATTAAAATAAGTAAATGAGAGAGAGATAGGGGTAGTTCATATATACCAGTTGAGAAAACGTTACTATTTCTCGGTTAAACGAAACAAAACGCAAATGTAATGCAAAAAAGGAAATGGCATTCTCTTTAATATGTTGACATTTCGTTTTAATCTCTAATTGCAAACACTTTGGAGCCTGATTAAATGCGTCTGAGATGTGTCATAAATGTTATTTGTATAAACCATACCATTCGAATTTTAACCAAGTAATTCGACTAACTTACCAAACATTCATCTATTTTTTTCATTTGACACTGTTGTTTCTGTTTTGTGTTAATGCTAGGCGGTATCTAAACCTATTACTTCATAAATACGCCATCGCATGGCTTTAACTTATTCCTCCAATTAAATAAAGTTCCACTTTATACAGTATGGGTATGCAACATAAGAAGTAGTTTCCTCTATCCTAGAAGAACGTAGCTTAACCCTCTCTTCTAATCTGAATTTGAATATTCAAATAGACTGTGCCATTTCAAATTTAGCATAGTCCATTTTTTACTGTCATGAGTTGACCGTTAGAGCTGTACTGCAATATAAAAATAGTGCAGACCCTGGTTAGAGGGTTCCTTGATCGGGGACCCGTTTCATAAAACTTCGTACGACAAATTTTGTCGTAAGTCAAAACTTTAAAATACATTTAATTTCTGATTTCTCAATCTAATCCTGTATTGTGACATATCTTTGGATTTCAAGACAATTCCAAAGAAATGTCACAAGACAAGATTAGATGGAGAAAAACATATTAATTGAGACTTTTGTAATCTGACATACGACAACATTTTTCGTACGAAGTTTTATGAAACGGGCCCCTGACTCGTAACTGGCTGCAAGGGACAAACGATGTACACTTTACTGGAACCCTGTTCACAATGGACGCGTATACACCCTTGCTAGGATTCAAATGGTTAAACTAGTCTAAGTGTAAAGCAGAATGCGCTATAAGGTGCATTCTGCTCTTCTTCCAAGTGCTCACATATCTTCAAAACTAAAAACCATGCTTTGGGGTAATCGGTTAAAGAAAGATAGCACTATACCTGGAACCTCTAATTTGAATGTTCTGTATTGCTTCTTTCCTGTATAAAACAGCAATTATTTCAAAACCTCGACATTTAACATCATTTTGTTTCCTCAACATGAGATGTACTTTATTTCTATATTATACAGTGGAGAAAATGTTACTCTTTCCCTCCCAGCGCATTCGAAATGCAAACATAATGCCTTAGAATGTCGAAAGTTACAACCTTTTGAAACTTCTCATGATTCATTTTAATCTAATTGACAAACAGTTTGGTGCCTGATCAGGCGCCGGGTTACCCGGCGTTTGATCTGGCTCCAAACTGTTTGCAATTGAAAACTAGTTTCAGCGTTAACGCATTTACTAGGAAAGAATAATGTCTTCTCTACTGTAGAGCTGCAGTAATGTATTACATGTGAATCTTGGCAATAAAAGCAGTATTGCGATGTCCGACCAATACCCATTTCTGTAAACCGGCGACATGGTTCACTAGTCGGCATCGTACCTTGTTTCACCGACAACCGACTGCCAGATCGTCTGATAGCGACCATCTAGGACTGAGACACGCTATCTGTCTGGACTAGCGATGGTACGGGCGCTTAACCACTTTAATGTCAGCATATCATCGTCTAATAAATGACCATCTGCTTTTATTTCTCAATGCTTAATATTTGGACCTTTGCTGAAGAATCATCGATGTGAGTAACATGCAGTTTGGATCCTGATCAGACGCCAAGTAAATCGGTGTCTTATGAGGATCTACATCGTTTGTATATCTTAGTGCACACGGGTTAAATAAGTCAGGATTACGTGAAATAGTTAATGCATTATACAGAGAACCTGTCTTAAACAGACTTATTCTAAAGATTTCTTAACACAGTTATGTGGTTAATACAGAACAAACATATACCAGGCACATACTATAGGTTTGTTTTAATTGTGTCCTGCATTAAGCGGGCATCTATCATCGTAAAGGCTGCGTATACGTTGTTTTTAAGGTGCGGTTAACATCAGACTGGTTGTAATCCTTTCGACCACCGAACGGACACCTTGCTTCAGTCTAATCGTCTTTAATAATTCTGATTTGAATTATTTCCCGATATTTCAAATATGTGGCATTGTTGCGCAGACAGACGGTGTAGATTCTTTCCATGCCTCGATTTGTTCTACATGAGAAGCGCCATTCTTTTATATAGCCACCATTGTGTTTCGCTTTGTTAGCAAAAAGGAAGGAAACCCTTATGCCTTTCATTATTATTTATTTATTCGTCTCCGGCTTTGTTCTCTGTTTTCAATGAATATTTATGCATATAGAGGAAAGTGAATAGAAAACGCAAATTAATAATACATCGCAGTTCAAATTCCGCTGCCTCCTCGGGAAGAACAAATTAATTCCAGTACTCAGTACTGGATAAAATAAGACGTTACGACCAGTAAACATTACTTGTGCTGTTTGGAATTAAGGATTATATTCATCTTCAATATCTAAAACGGGAGAACCGTAAACAACTATAGTATAAGCAACATTGGAATAGACAGAATGGAGCACAATGTAAACTTGGAACGCGGTATATTCATTTTTTGTAAGACTGATTTATGCCTGGATTTTCTGCGCTCACAGGATGATTTCATTATATATGCTCAATGGTTATATGCTATGTTCGTCCCGTTTAAATGCAAACGAAACGCAAATCGCTTAAATGAAGGGAATTATCAATGTTGACATTTCTAATTGTTGTGTTTTAATCTGAGTGGCAAACAGGTTGGAGCCTGATCAGACGCCGGGTAACCCGGCGTCTGATCTGACTCCAAACTGTGTGCAATGAAAATAATAGTTTTCATCGTAAACGCGTTTATTGGGAAAGAATAACGTTTTCTCCATTGTATATACGATAGCAGACAGAACATACCCTTATGTGTGACATCTCGGAAGGGAATAGTCTGTTTGTTTATGTCTACCTTTGTGTTTAATATGTATCAATTGTTTAAAACAAATGAAAAACAAACAGCAGTAAAATAAAGCAAATACAGTTTTTTGGAAATTGCTGACGATTTAATTTTATTTCACTGGCAAACCGTTCGGAGCCTGATCAGACTCCGAATTGGCCGGTGTCTGATCATGCCATGATCTTATTGCAATGAAAGGAATAATTGTGTTTGCGTTAACGCGTTTATTAGAAAAGGACAACGTTTGAAACCATTGTACCCATAACGATATTCCTTTATCTGTCAATCTTTTGGACACTTTTACTTTCTGATTTCCATTTCTGATTAGTTAACCCATCAGTATAGAATAAGACATTACATTGTTTTTTCATTGGAAAACAATTCAACCCTTTGCATGCGATTGTCTTCAAGAAAACTTTCAAGAACTTTTAAATAAATACCGGTATTGATATATCTTACGAAAAACAGGACTAGAACGGCACACGATTTGGATTCGGATCAGACGTCGAATAACTCGGTGTCTGATCAGAATCAAAACTGTTTGTCAATGTGAGCGAAATTGCGCTTAAATGTCTAGGGTTAAGGTTCTTCCTCATCGCAGAATCGATAGGAAGACTTACGGCGACATTGTAGAGATTTTTCAACACCTTTTAAAACACTGACAGAGAATGGCCTTATTCCTCCACAGATTGCCATTAAAAGAAGCTCACAGGAATATGCCTCGATAAAAACGTCGTTTTGGATTTACTGTATTGCCTGACAATTCAGCGACACAGACATAGATATACAGCGCCCCCTCTCTACAACGACACTCAATTGGAGACAGAAAATATGTCCGTTGTTCGGAGGGAGTCGTTTTAGGAAGGGAAATCGGCTGACATTTGCAAACAGCTTGAATCCAGATCAGACGCCGCGTACGCGGCGTCTGATCTGGATTCAAGCTGTTGGCCACTCGTCATTATGGTTGTTTCTGTCAAAATGGATCATATCTAAATTTGAGAAAAACAGCAGACGACAATTTTAAGCCGTGAAAATGTTGGACGTAATTATATTGCTTTGGGAACAGCGGCAATCGTCGTTATAAGGAGGGAACCGTTGTTGGGAAGGCCGTTGTAGAGAGGGAACACTGTAGAATAATACTCTTGATCCTAACCTAAGGACAGATAGTGGGCTATAAGCAAGTATCTCAGCAAGGAACGCGAATGTACTTTGTTGGAGAAGACATTATTTTCCCGTCTAAAGATAATCGAAAACCTCTCTACAGTGGAGAAAACGTTATTCTTTCCCAATAAACGCGTTTACGCTAAAATTATTATTTCCATTGCAAACAGTTTGAAGCCAGACCAGACGCCGGGTAACCCGGCATCTGATCAGGCTCTAAACTGTTTGCCACCCAGCTGAAAATGGTTAATCAGAATTGTCAACAACTTGTCATTTTCTACATTTTATTGTTACGCGTTTGCGTTTCGTTTCGTTTAAACGGGAAAGAATAAAGTTTTCTCCACTGTAACAACGAACTAAATTGTGTAAATCATTATATGTTTACGACAAGTAAAATAGAAAGCACCCTTAGGAGCTTTCTGTTTCAATGTTAAATTGCTTTAAACTGCCACCTGTCTTTTATACAATAAATTGCCATTCGTTTAAATGGTGGTAACAGAGAGGTTTTTACTGTACTAAAGGTCCAAACGATGTAGTTCCAAAAGTAATAGACATTACTCAAATAGCATTATCTTCAAGAACAAATCACTTAGTCTAAGTTTTTTAGAATTTTTCTCATCGCCTGCTCTACTCTAGATAAGAATAGTGATGTGGTTGGGTGCTAAGGTTCTGACCTTTTAGCGCACTTGTTTTAGGTCCCCATCGATCACATCAGTTTTTATCTTTTATAACATAGATTTGTTTTCCCTATTACCTAATATTTACGTGTATTATAAAACGGCATGGCTGTTTTCCCAATTCCAAATGCTTTTGCTTTACCAAAGCAATGATGATGGTTCCGTCACGAATCTTACATTAGATACATGTATACCTAACATGAAATATTGTTTTTAATTGAACGTGTGTATGTCTCAAAAGCTGACATGTAGTTAACACAGTTTAAAGCCAGATCAGTCTACGAGTACCCCAACGTCTGATTAAACTCAAAACTGCTTGATATTTAGATTGATATAATTATTCAAATTTTAAAAAGTACACATTTTCAGAATTATATTGCAATGCGTTAGCAGTCAGTTTCTTTTAAACGGGGAATGAATAACGCTTACCTCCTGCTGCACGCGGTCTTGTTATTACTTAGAGATAATTGATAGGCAAAATAAAAAATCAGTACATACGTGATACGGGACGATATCTCCCAGCGGGCCTTTGTGGCATATTATAAGCGAATTACCCCCAACAAACTGCCACAATCTATGTTAGCATTATTGCGTAAAATCTCGCGACGGTGACAATTCATTCAGCGATCCTTGTGCTAGCGGCCAAATTGATATTGATTTGGCAATTTTAAAGACTTCAGTCACAGTAAAAGCTGTTGCCGATCAAGCTACTGTCTCATTGCTGTCTAGTTCTGTTCGATGACAGTTCAGACATATAAGCTTTTTCGAGTGTGTGTGAGTGTGTGTGAACTATATTGGAATTTTTCGAGTTCTTTCATTTCGTAGTTAGATTGGCTCATTGCATTTTCCCGAGGAGTTGTGACTCTGTGACTCTGTTCTACCAGTGCTAAGCCAAGTGGAATTAATTGTTTTTCTTCTACGTCGGCACCAAATATCATCACTCGGTTTTCAGTCACGATGCGGGTGACTCAATTATTCTTATGTGCGAATCCGTGACAAGATGATTTGGAGATAAGTATTAACAGTGATAAACGGCTACGTGATCTCTAGAGGGTGGTGGTATTGCACCTATGGATGATTGTGAACGACAACAAATGTATGTTTAACTCTTTCATAGCCTTTGGGGATAGGGATAATATTTCCCCTTTCAAACTAGACAAAATCGCAATTCAAACAAATGCAGAAAATTACTTTTATTGAATGGTTAATATAGTAGTTCTATAACAAGTGTCAACAGTTTGAAGACTGGTCAGGTGCAGAAGAATTCGGCGTCTGATCTGTTTCTAAACTGTTCGCACTGGACATCAGTATTTCTAGAACTAACGCTTAACCCATTCACTGCCTTTACGTCATCAATTTTAACTCATTATCCCCTAAAACTTCCAATGGAAATTTCCAGTTTACAATAAAGGCTGGTCCATTTTAGACTCTTTAGGGTTGTTTTTTATAATATATTTCAAAATGACAAACAGTGAAGTCCCTGATTAGAGGGCTCCTACAGGAGCCCTCTAATCAGGGACTTCACTGTTTGCATTAGACAAGCGTACTCTTTACAGGTACACTTTTGGTTAAGGACGCATATATGCGTCACTAGGGCACAATGAGTTAAACAATTATCGCCTGCATTTATTTACCAAATTTAAAATGTTAATATTTTGATCAGTTTTCATTCTGACCAGACGCCGCGTTACGCGGCGTCTGATCAAGATCGAAACTGTTTGCAAATTACCACTGTACTCTGGATACGACAGTGAAAGGTTATATGTAATATATGATGTTTACATTTTAAATTTATTAAACTAAATACATGTATAATAGAATGGCTGGTGGACAGTTTGGACCTTGCTCAGATGCTGTGTTAATAAGCGTCTTGTCATGATAAAAAACTATTCAAAATACCATTTATGTCTTTATGACTTATGACCATTTACCATCCATGTAAAGACCATCTATGTCACGAATGACTGTGAAAGAGTTTAATAATATCCTGCAAGACATGCCCACTCTATCATGCAGAAGCAGTGTCAACGTTTTAGACATATGACTGAAATATCAACTATAACAGCATAAGCTAAAGAATTCCCTTTCGTATGGCGGGATTTAAATGAAATACAATGAACATGCTTCAATGAAATGTTTTATTGCTCATCTTATGACACAAAGAAATCCGTTTGAAATATGCGATTGTTTGCTCAATTATCATAGTCAAGAATGAATACAAAGGAGTTCGATGGATATGTATGAGTAAACTTGGTGTTTATATTCGAATACACAGTTAACCAGATATTGTGACGATGAGTTTGTACGTTATATATCTCGCTGTGCTTTCCTTACTTTTGAAGACATCGCACCAAGAAAGAGTCCAAGGAAAAATACCAATCTGTAAGTACACCATTAGCATTACTTTGATCCATTCCAATGTTTACCGTGGGACAATCATTGTTATTTCCAATTAACCCATTTAAACCTAGTGTCTACAAAAATACATATTTGCAAACAGTATAGACCCTGATGAGACGCCGCGTGACGCGGCGTCTCATTATGGTCTGCACTGTTTGCTATTTCATATTAATATTTTCTGCTGTATGAACAAACGCTGCAGTCTCTTTAGATCACCCTTTAAATGCTGAAATTATTTTTTCAAACAAGTACAAGGGTAGAGTTCATTGCAATATCCAGGCAAAAATGGGTTAAAAAAAGAGTTTTTTTGAAAATGGCGATATATTTAAAATGAATGAAAATTCAATATAGTTCTGAACCCGATCAGACGATACTTGCTCGGCATCTGATCTGGCTTGAAACGGTTTGTAATGGTCACGCTTCTTTGGCATATACATGCAGTTTTAGATTGATAAAGGACACCGTCTTTCGTACACCTTTTCCCATTTTTATATGCAATATAAAACTGACATAACGTAAAAACAAGTGTGAAACAGTTTTGATCCTGGTCAGATTATGATTTTAACTGTTTTCGGATAACATCATAGTCGCTCACAGAAGCGGAAGTGAAATTTTGATATTTGAATCTACATTAAAGGAAATATAATACCGAAAAAAAGTTTTGTTTTGGTCACTGTTGATGCAGAAGAGCTTTGCGGATATTTCGAACATAAACACAGTTTGCCTATATTCTTTACACACTATGTATTGGCACTGAAGAAACAAGTTCTACTATTCTATGTCATTGCAATTGCCATTGAAGTTGTAAATGTCTCAGGGTCGTCAATGCTTTCAACGTCTAGGAACTCGACTCCTCGTGGCGACCCATATATCTCTGTTACTTGACACCTTACCATGACAGTTTAAAGCTGTTCTGAAATGCAATAATCTTAACTCGTTCAACACAATTACGGCGAGAAAACGAAGTTTTCAATATTTCAACGAATGTTGTTTGTGACCTTGTCGTGGTTTTACTTTTACCCATTAATGTCAAGTGGATTCTTCCATGCTTATCTTTTGATAAAAATTCCTGTTGGCATACATGTACATATCAGACATAGACCAGACGCTGTATTATGCGGCATCTGATCTGAGACTGAACTGTTTTACCTATGTTCCATTTACAGGGCTCTAGATTAGGGGGAGTAATTTGAACAAACCAACATTTTCTCACTCATACAGCACCAAATCCTATGATGTTACTACTCATTAGAATCGTCTCTTCGAGACGATTCTAATGAGTAAGACACCATATGGTTTAAAGCACAAATAAAGATTTTAGTTTTTGAAAAACTCCCCTTATCTGGAGCCCTGCATTTATATGACATCGTATACAACAGGGTTAATAAATTAATACCTTAAATTAATATGAAATTTCGACTAGTTCAGCAAACCTGTTTTCGAGTGATACTCAAAGTTAGTCCCTATGTCGGTCTCTATCATTAGAGATGGCATCTCAATGAGCGTAAAAGAAATACATAAATCCTAAGAAAATGCATTAAATTAACCCTTTCGGTGCCAAATTACCTTTGAGGTTTTTTTACCCCTACACCGTTATTTTGTCGTCTGCGTCAATATTATTGTCTGCAATATCATTTCAAAGTTAGAATTTCGAGAGTATGACATAAGAAATATCGAAACGAGTGTCAAACAGTTTTAATCCTGATCAGACGCCGCGTGACGCGGCGTCTGATCAGGATCAAAACTGTTTGCAAATTCGACTTTAGGCGACTCCGGCGGTGAAAGGGTTAAAAAGACAAAAATGGTTTTGCCGCTAGCGTGTTAAGAATTACAAGGAAGCGAAGTCTTCCTGCTATACTTCCGCATTCCCTTAACAGACACATGCGTCAAACATCGAAAACAAGACTTCGTTCTGAGAGATCAAAATAACATACTTCTTTTAGCGAAGACCTTATTGAAATATCAATTTAAGGTGCATTTTATTTTAATGGTTTCTCTATTAACCCCTTTTTCTGCCATGCCGACATCCATTTTAAACAATTGACGTCTAATTGTATTTCCCATATCTAAATTTTAGGTAATTCGACTTAAGTATTGAAACGAGTGTCAAATAGTTTGGAGCCTAATCATACACAGCGTAACGCGGCGTCTGATCAGCATCTAAACTGTTTGCAAATAATCGTTATACACTGGGTAAGGCAGCGAAGAGTTTACCGTGGAACAACGACATCCCTGTTTTTCTCAAAATAGTCTCAGTATGGTTCTTCAATTAGAACAAATCACGAAATGCAAGTTTTTGTATGCAGATATACAGAGAACTAACATCAAGGAAGACATTATTATTTTACCAATAAACATGTACATGTATGTGCTCAGAAAGTGTGTCCATTTCAAACAGTTTACAGTCAAGATCATACGCCGTGTAACTCTGAGTCTGATCACGCTTCAAACTACATGTACATGTATGTTCTATTCAGATTAACATTTACAAAGTCCTTATATTTCCTGTAATTTACGTTTGCATTTACTTTCAGATTACATGGCATGGCATAATGCGCCACTACTATGTTTAAATTCGAATTTTGTAGATGAGTCATTTTGTCACACGGTAACATTGCATTGCAGATACGTGTAAACTGATATAATAGCCCTAAACAGTTCCTTGCATGAAGAACAGCAATTTTCCATTCTAAACCTTACTTGTCGCCGTAATAGTATCTCCTTTTTGCAAGCTTTATTTTAAGAGGATATTATAATTTCAACTAAACGGCTCTTTTAAAAGGATACAATAAAAATGCTCTCGGAAAGTGAGAATTCGCTAAGGAGCAATTTGAGATGAAAGGTTTTATTTCGTTTTCCTTGCAAAAAATTCGAAACTGTTCTACACGAGTACACACTATTTTAGATAATGATGCGAATATTTATACCGATGCAACGATATCTTCCTAATGTTTGAACCAAACAAGTTCTATCCATAGCAAACATTTTAGAGCCAGGTCATACACCGAGAAACTTTGTGTCGGATCAAGATTCTAATTGTATCATTTGTATGATGCACATATAAACACTAATGGTCACTATTTTGCAAATATATGAGTGGTGCTATGACAGAACCAGCCTTATTGCATTTGTACAGTGGAGAATCTGTTACATGTATTCTTTCCCGTTTAAACGCAAACGTACGCAAACGCAAAGCGCTAAAACGAAGAAAAGAACAACTTTTGGACAATTCTGATATTTCATGTTTATCTTGGTGGCAAACAGTTTGGAGCCAGATCAGACGCCGGGTAACCCGGCGTCTGATCTGGCTCCAAACTGTTTGCACTGCAAATAATAGTTTTAGCGTAAACGCGTTTATTGGGAAAGAATAACAGATTCTCCACTGTAGCGATATACAACTCAAGCACCCTTGTCATTCCTGGCTCCGTATCTGAGTTTGGTCTACCCTGCCAAATTCCGTATATGATACATGTACATGTTTTATGCAATATTTTAGATGTACATGTATGTGAGTGTTAACAACGTAGATCAAGGCCAGTCGCCGCATCTTCTACGCAGCGGCTTACCTTGATCTACAGTTTGCAATGCCATTAAGCAGGTTTTCTCATGACACGGCTCATGTGTAGTCGTTCATAGTCTTTGTTATTTGTTTACTTCCCTTTGACAATAGCATCGCATAGAAGATATGTTTAAACAAATATGGAAGACTTGAATAGCCAGTACACGATGCTTAGTTGAATGAATAACACCAATTCCAAAAGCTAAACCTTACTTGCAAAACTTAATAGATTTTTGTTTGAAGAGGATGTTATGATTTCATCAAAATTGCTCTGATAAGAGGATACAATAAAGCTGTTCTTGGAAAGTGAGAATTCGCTAAGGAGTAATTTGAGATGAAAGGTTTAATTTCATTTTCCTATCAAAATTTCGAAATGGTTTAACATGAATACACATTATTTTAAAGAAGATGATATTTTAAACATGATACAATGTCATTATTTCCTAGCGATGGGTAAATAAAATAGCGCCCATTGTACACATTATAGAGCCAGATCAGTCGACGCCGGGTAACTCAGATTTTTCATCCGTCATAATCAAATGTAGCACATCACCTAAACAATGAATAGGTTATTGGAGTTTAACCCTTTCATGATCAAATAATTCGGGAGATTTTTACCTTTTCACCGCTTTATTGTCGTCTGCGAGCCGTTATTCTTGTTGTCTGCAAGACACGTCTCAAAGTTAGATTTAAGGTTGTATGACTTAATAAAATAGCAATAAGAGTGTCAAACAGTTTGAGTACTGATCAGACGCTGCGTAACGCGGCGTCTGATCAAGACCAAAACTGTTTGCAAACGCGCTTTTAAGCGTAATTGAGAGTGAAAAGGGCTAATACCATTAGCTTTAGCCGAATGTTGATTATTAATCGCACATTTTCTATTTACAGCATTGTAATAATACTATCGAACGTGACACGTTCGTTTCTGAATTTCAAATTAAATTTGCATTCTTTCCCTAACCTCACAATCAAATTTGGAACAATTTCTTGGCGAAGTCTAGTATTTGATGTATTTTTGAGATACCAATATCTTCCAATCAGTTCTATTTACTGTTTGATTGGCATCTGTCATTACCCTGTTATGACTTCTATTTTCTATTAGTTACAGTGGAGATGACGTTATTATTGAAAACTGTGGACATGTCCATGTAAATAGTAGAGAAGTTTTTGCAAGCAGTGTTGCCCCACATCAGACGGGATACAGAAGCTTCCTTTAATCAGATTATATAATTATTGTATGACGCTTTGCAATTTATACTTATTATTGTTAAAACAATCATACATAATAAAAAATGGACTACATTTCATTTGAAACTGGAATTGTCCATTGGGGGGTTTACTGTTCTCTTTTTACTGAGATATTTCTATTAGTTTATCTCCGACTTAGACAGTAAAACAAATCTGAAAGTGAATATGCTGTTTTTCCTCGAAAAGTAAATTCAAGCACGATAATGTACATTACCCGAATATTGACGATTGTAAATACCAATTAAGACACCGCGTGTACGCCTGTTTCTATGAGTCTTCATTTGATCTAATGTTTACAATTTGTATTCGCACTTGACGTCTGAAGTATGCATTTTCCACTTGCATTTCACTTCCATGCCGCATTGGAAATAGGTCTACACCGTTTAAATGTAATGAGTGTTCCAATAATGTCAATGATCTAGGTCCACACCGTTTGCATGCCAGCTTTGATGAAGTCTACCTAGTACCGGTTACAGTGGAGAATCTGTTATTCTTTCCCGTTTAAACGCAAACGTACGCAAACGCAAAACACTAAAACGTAGAAAAGAACAACTTTTGGACAATTCTGATAATTCTTGTTTATCTTGGTGGCAAACAGTTTGGAGCCTGATCAGACGCCGGGTTACCCGGCGTCTGATCTGGCTCCAAACTGTTTGCACTGTAAATAATAGTTTTAGCGTAAACGCGTTTATTGGGAAAGAATAACAGATTCTCCACTGTACGCCTATTCCCATGCGGCGTCTTATCTAGGTGTGTCCCTGTTTGCAATACTGTATACTTGTTCACACTATTACTGACCATGGTTATGAATGTTAGTCTGTTTCGTTGCAACCACAGACCAAGGTCTGCTATATTCGCAATCTCCTCATACAATGTCCTCCGCATAAGTGCTATAGGGCAAATTTACCTCCCAATAAGTGCCAACGTCTTTAAAATAATAGTGATGGCAGTTTTAAGGCAGAAGTTATCTGCTTTTTTCACATTGCTTTAAGCAGTATTTTGACTAAAGTAGATCTATATAGAATCTTTTTGGACAAGGATGAAAGTTTGAAAAAGTGTTTAAAATCGTTTATAAATTCTCATAAATCCATTCAAATCATTTAAACAATTCTATCAAATCAACTCAGCTGCCGATGTTTTATTTTCAATTAAGAAATTCGTGCGACCATTCCCCAGTTTAATCACGAACGTTGCTATCGGCAAAGGCTTTAAACTAGCAGCACTATCTCCGAAAATAATTGACATTATTTTGTCCCAGAGACCCTTCGTTTCCAAATTCATACTACAGATAGAATCAAAAAGAAATTTGGACAAAAATATGAGTTTTGCTTTTATAAATGGGTGTTATGGGATGCAATTGTAGTTATTTTCAGAAGAGAGTGTTCTAATGTATTTTTGTTCCATGGATTCATGAATTCCTTCACTGCCAAGTTGTCGACATTTCTTTCGAAAACAGCTTCGATCCAGATAAAACGCCGCGTAACTCAGTGTCTGTTATTAGTTATTTCAAGTTAATGAAGCAGTTCTGCAAATAAAAACACATGTTACAGTGGAGAAGGCATTATTCTGTCCCCTTTTAAACACAAACAAAACACACACGCATTGCAATACAATTTAAAAAATATCAATATTTGGTCAAGTCTTACCATTCATTTTAATAAGAGTGGCAAATTGTTAGGAGCCGGATCAGACGCCGTGTTCAAAACTGTTTGCAATGGAAATAATAGTTTTAACGAAAATGTGTTTGTTTGGAAACAATAACGTCTCTCAAAACAGCATCAAATCTTATTGTGTGACTACTCATTAGAATCGTCTCGAAGAGACGATTCTAATGATTAGTGACACTATAGGGTTTTATTCAGAAATAAAGATTTTAGTTTTTGAAATAATCCCCTTATCTGAAGCACTGGTCGATGTTATAGCAGTGACAGGATTACAGTGGGGAAGACGTTGCTCTTTTCTATTGGAACAAAACTAGACATGAATAATAAAATACAATAAATGTATTTGAAAGTTTTGAGGGTAAACGATCTGGCACCGAACTGTTTGCAAGATACATAAATAGTCTGGAACCTGATCAATTACCGACATAACTGACGTCTAATCAAGCACCGAGCTGCTTGCAAGAGACATATATCGTTTGGAACCTGATCAAATATCGATATAACTGACGTCTAATCTAGCACCGAATTGTTTGCAGTATACACACATTGTAATTGTTTTAACACTCCCATCCGGCCAAATTCACTGCCTTACCCTGAGTATAATAGCTATTTTCAATCAGTTTGGATCCAGATCAGACGCCGCGTAACGCGGCGTTTGATCCGGGTCAAAACTGTTTAACACTCGTTTGAATAATTCTTTAAACGAAATACCTAAAAATTAATTTTGATAAATACAAGCAGACGATACACGTTTAGAATTAATGACGACATGGCAGTTAAGAGGTTGACAGTTTTTAAAATGTATTACAATGCTACAGGTAGAATGAAAAAGTTAGTTGATGGGGTTGGCTTTTTGAAAACCATCATTTACATCTAATTTCACCAAAATAACAAATGTATTGCTTTTGACATCGCTTTATTACTTCCAGAATTGACTTCTTCTACTTTCATTTTATTGCCACATGTTTGTGGTATTTGTCATTCTAACTTAAATCACAATGTTTACAAAGTGTTTGGTAGGAATGTATAACCTAGTCCACTCAGTGTGTACATATTAAAGAACAAAGTACAATTCGCCCTAGGACAACTTGTGAACTTCTGCTTTCTTCAGGCAAGTTGCTGATTATACAAAGATTATTACAAAGCAGAAAACTCCAATGGTAGATTTCTTCTTTTCTTTCACAATGAATTCAGCTACTCCCAGTCTGTACAGTGATTGTTTATTGGGGATAATGCTACTATCCGTTGAAAACAATGTGAAGCATGATCAACATTATTAGGCTCAAAACTGTTTCATCTCAGATTAAAAAAAATCTTTAATACATGTACACGTGTACTTAACCCTTCATTCTATAGTCTGTATCTACGCTCGTAGTATTAAAGATAGGCCACCACTTAAAGCAGGTTGAAAATACAGCAGAATGCGCCTAAAGGAGCATTCTGCTTTACTTTCAGTCTGTCCTAAGCTACATGTACCATCTGCTAGACTATAGAAACTATTTTTCATTATAAACATTCATGCCCGTATACATAAGAACTATTTTCTTCAATGGAGGAATATAAATTAATTGGGTGAAAATGCGTATCTATGAAGTTATGTGTTAAAATAGCATATCCTTTTATATTATAGTTCCTTCCGTTCGATTCGTTTCCTTAATACTGTGCTAGAAATGTTTTACTGCATCGCTTCTCAAAGCTAAATATGCACAAAGAATCCAAATTAGTTCCGTTGTAACACTTTAGCTCATGTTGAAACAATTGTTCAGGGAAAAGTGCACACATTTACAAGAAGAATGTAATGCATTTCTGTAACGCTCACACCATTCAATGCATTTGTGAAATTCAAGGTCAAATAAATACTCTGATAAACCTTATTTGACAAAACTTTTCTTTATTTCCAAGACAGGGATGAAACGTACACGTTGTAAACAATGTTGATCAAGTTCGTCAAGAGCACATCCACATTCGCGGATACGAACTGATCTGCCAATATGCAGAAAATACCGTCACTTAAAAGCCAAAAGGACTCAACAGCATATGATTTTAGAATGCTTCTGGGCCCCTTTAGCTGTATTACAGTATTTAACATTAAATGAACGTGGTTTGTTACCATTTACATCGATATAGAAATACGTTACTCTGTCCTGTTTAACTCATTGAACCCTAGTGACGCATATATGCGTCCTCTACTTAACGTGAACCTGTGAAGTGTACACTTGTCTAATGCAAACAGTGAAGTCCCTGATTAGAGGGCTCCCATAGGAGCCCTCTAATCAGAGACTTCCATGTTTGTCATTTTGTAATATATTATAGAAACAACCCTTAGTAGTCTAAAATGGACATGCCATTATTGCAAACTGAAATTGTCCATTGGAAGTCTCAGGGGATAATGAGTTAACGAAATAATACACAATAAAAGGGTAATGAGAATTTCTTGAAGATAATGAAGATTTATATACTCTGAGTGTCAAACAGTTTGGAACCTGATCGGAATCTGAGCAACTCCGCTCCATCAACACTTGCTATGCACCCCAGTTGCTTAAGCCTAAGCCCGTTTGGTTTGGACATATAGAAACACATTCACAATGTACATGTTGGCCGGGAAAACATTTTTAGATTTTAGTAAATTAAACCCATTGAATTGAATGAAGGGTAGTAACCGTGAAACTTATAAGAGTCTAAATCAATACAAGTTTTATTAGATACATGTATTGCTATTGGGTTTGATAGCTGCATAAAAGTGTTTTTGTAATCTTTCAAGCTTATTTAGTATGGAAACATGGACGGTTTTAGTAGAGAAACAACAGAGTAGTTGAATGTAGAGACATTATCTTAAACCATAATTTTTTATAGGCACAATAAACAAACAGAGCATATTGTGTAGTCCTTAAGATTTAAAGATTCGTGTTTCGCATCCACATACTGTAAAGTAAATACATGTACAGTGGAGAATCTGTTATTCTTTCCCGTTTAAACGCAAACGTACGCAAACGCAAAACGCTAAAACGTAGAAAAGAACAATTTGTGGACAATTCTGATAACTCATGTTTATATTTGTGGCAAACAGTTTGGAGCCAGATCAGACGCCGGGTTACCCGGCGTCCGATCTGGCTCCAAATTGTTTGTAAAAGAAAAACTAGTTTTAGCGTAAACGCGTTTATCGGGAAAGAATAACAGATTCTCCACTGTACCACGATAAAACAAAACTTATTCAATTGCCTGTGACCAGTTCTAAACTATTGAACCTTTTGTCCCATAGCCAGTTTCTTCACTTGGAACACATGTCAACGCTTAAAGCAGGTCAAAAGTAGAGCAAAATACTTCTTAAGATGCATTATCTTTTCGCCAGCATTCTCTAAGCTACCATCTTGTAGAATAAAGATAATAGCTCTTGTGTTGCACATAAATAAATACATGTGTATAAAATGAAACTATTTCCCTCATTGGATGAATGTATTTAATGCGTATTTATGGCGAAAAGAGTTAACACTTTCAATCATTAAAAGAATGTTTCTATCGTACACCGTGCTTGAAGGTTGGTCAGCATTGAAGTCTGGTTTCTCATGGCCGTAGCTCACATAATTATGTTCTTACTAAAACCCGATTTGGGCACGTTTATCTAACACGACGTGTGAGTAAATTGGCTAATCCTTGCTTCTGCCATTCGCACCATGCCTTACATTTGCAAACAGTTTGAATCGTAATCAGACGCCGAGTAACTCGGCGTCTGATTAGGATCCAAACTTGTTGAGACTATTTCAGGCACCCCTTTTTTAAAACACTTGAAAAGCGAAAAATATTGCAAAGAACTATATTTACGCCGACGATAATATTGGCGCTAGAAAGGACACGATTGTTTACCGCGATGTGTAAGGAAGCGTTGTTGGTGTTTAAGGCGGCATGTGTGCTCCTTTATTCAATCTAGTTTATCATGACTCGCTTAATTATTGGGTTGTCTACGGAGATATATGGTCTAACACGTCTTGCTGGTTCTAAGGGCTCTATTACTGTTCGGGTGATTTGTCTTCTTGAAGTCCACTCGCGATACTTAAGGTTGTATGCCCATAAGAAAACCATAACAAGTTAATCCATTTGCACCCATGCAGTGGATTCTTCACTGCTTATACGTGTATAATGAATAAGTAAATATTTAAATGTCAAAATGTTCATTGTCGTTTTCTTTGAAATGGAATTCTTATCAGTAAACAGTGAATACCCTGACCAGACTCCACATTATGCGGCGTATGATCAGGGTCTACACTGTTTGTTTATGTCCCCTATATAGAGGCTTGGGCACAAATGGAATGATGCCATTGATCAATATTGATACTTCGTGCAAAGTGATCGACTGTTCTCGTCAACTGGCGGTTCTTACCTGCACATAAGCAGGACTCAAGATAAGAGCGAGTAAACTGCACAAAGCAAACATTTTCTCACTTATGTCAGCACCAAATCCTATGGTGTTACTACGCATTAGAATCGTCTCTTCGAGACAATTCTAATGAGTAATGGCACCATAGGGTTTAAAACAGAAATAAAGATATTAGTTTTTTAAATATCCCCCTTATCTGGAGCCCTACATAAGCATGTTTGAGCAGGATGTGTTACGGATGTCGTTGACGAACTGGCCGATCATTCTGCGTAGAGTAAGGATGTAGACCGACACTGGAATGATCTGTTTAGGGGCGGTTGACCTTAACATCCTTCCAAGACTGACACTACGCCTCGACAATGTCCTACTCACATGTCGTTTGTTTTTCTCTTGCTGTTTTTGGCATTGGCACAAAACACTTGTAATTGAAATTACAGGAAAATATACCCACTAACGACCACTCTTAGGAAGCCTTATACAGTGGAGAATCTGTTATTCTTTCCCAATAAACGCGTTTACGCTAAAACTATTATTTGCAGTGCAAACAGTTTGGAGCCAGATCAGACGCCGGGTAAACCGGCGTCTGATCAGGCTCCAAACTGTTTGCCACCAAGATAAACAAGAATTATCAGAATTGTCCAAAAGTTGTTCTTTTCTACGTTTTAGTGCTTTGCGTTTGCGTACGTTTGCTAAACGGGAAAGAATAACAGATTCTCCACTGTAGTCAGTGGTTTTATTAATTGTTTGCTTTAACGCAGGATTATAGTAAAACAGAAACCCTGTGTTGGAGAGTTCTGTTTTACTTTCATTCAGCCCTTACATATACAGTGGAGAATCTGTTATTCTTTCCCGTTTAAACGCAAACGTACGCAAACGCAAAGCGCTAAAACGAAGAAAAAAACAACTTTTTGACAATTCTGATAATTCATCTTTATCTTGGTGGCAAACAGTTTTGAGCCTGATCAGACGCCGGGTTACCCGGCGTCTGATCTGGCTCCAAACTGTTTGTAAAAGAAAAAATGGTTTTAGCGTAAACGCGTTTATCGGGAAAGAATAACAGATTCTCCACTGTATACATGTAGCTGGAGTCAATATTTAACCCTTTCACCCTGAATGACGTCATAAAGCGCAATTGCAAACAGTAACGCGGTGTCTGATCAGGACCAAAACGGTTTACCACTTGTTCTGAAATTACGTCAGTTGTACTGTCTTAAATCGAACTTTGAAACGAAATTGCAGACAACAATATTGAAGCAGACGACAATATGGCGGTCAATGGGGTAAAAACCTCACGATAAAGTTGACCATGAAAGTGTTAACACCGTAAACGGTTTTATATTTAGATGGATGTACATGTAAATATCATGACTTTACTGTAGTGTTGGAAAATGCAACAATCACTCGTTTTTTGCGACTGCTCAAAGAAAGTCTTACAGAATATATTAAGGGAAAACATAAAAGTCAATTCACTGCAATCAAAGCTAGAAAATGAAAGACTAATGAAATTATTGGCGAACTATTCAACGCTGAATGTCTAAACGTGTGGCGTATGATCAGACACTGAGTTGCTTGTTGTGTAATCTAGCTCCAAACTATTTGCAACAAATCTCACATAAACGCTTTTATTGAGGGAAAATATAGCAGAGAAGATATGTTATTCTTTCCCGTTTAAACACACACCAAGCAAAAATGCATTGCAATAAAAGGAGCAAAATCACAACAGTTTGATTTTGTCATATATTTAAGTCTGAGTGGCAAACAGTTTGGAGCCAGATGAGACGCCGGGTAACCCGGCGTCTGATCTGGCTCCAAAATGTTTGCAAAGGAAATAATAATTTTAGCGTAAACATGTTTATTGGGAAATATTTACGTTTTTCTCCACTGTATAGTGTTGTTTCATACTATTTGCAACATAAATGGTTTAGCACATACGCTTTTATTGGGAGAAAATACTGTCTACCAAGCTGCACTAATAAAACGGTACTCAGTTCGGTTGGTGTCTATCTTTGTTTCAATTAATTATTTCTTCTTGGATGATCCCAGGTTATTTCGTAATTAATCTTACATAGTAGTTTAATTCTATCCATGATAAACTATCCGTTCGAAATGCCCTCTTGCTTCATTGATTGTATTAACCATTTCCCCATGGATATGCGTTTTAACGCACTAAAGCCATTCCTCCGCTAAAGACAATAGTTACACTTATACTGTAATGAATTTGCAACACAAAACATTTGTCATACAGTGGGGAACATGCTACTATTTCCGTTTTAACGCAAACGAAAGGCAAACGCATGGTAATACGAAAAAAAGGCTTGCCTTTTTTCCGTTCTTAAGTAATGCATGATAAAATCAATGGTATTCCAATTTTATTCAATCACTGACAGACTTTGAAAAGTGTTTGATTTGCGCGTGAATAATTTCCTCAAAACTAGGCAACTACAAAACATGGGGGCTGACATCTTGGATGATGACGTCACGGCTTTTACGAAGAGTTGTGCGTGACGTTTCGGAATTCCCGATTTCGGTGCTATTTTTAAACCATTTTAAGCATGAATAACCCCCAACACTCACTTGAAATGATTTTCTCCAAAGGACAAAGCTTCAAACAGTTCAATTCATACCCTTAAACGCTTAAATGAACGTTATTTACAAAAATCTACTTCTCAATCGAACCGATAAAAATAACGGATTACCAATACGCCATCAATATAAATAATGACGTCATTATTGGTGGTCATATGACTTCCAAAAATAGTTTCAGATTGCATTATAGGTGTACGGAGGAGTTTTAACTTTTCACATTGTATACACGGGTGCTTATAGATCTATTTGATTATTTGGTTTAACAACATATAGATCTTGTCCCAAACAATTTAGGTATAAAATAAAAGTTCGAGTCGGTTGTGTAATCCAGATCTCAGTCACGAGAGGCGTAGCCTCGAGTGTGATCTGGAATACACAACGAACTGATACACACTGGTGATAGATCTATTCCGTTTTCATTAGTATAATTTTGCTTTTTTCCGTCCATAGGCAAAGCCTAAATACATATTAATAAATGTACAAAATGACTACGTTTCAACAACTCTGAAAAATTCTTCTTATCTGAGAGGCAAACAGTTTAAAGCTTGATCAGATGCCGGGCTACCCGGCGTCTGATCTGGTTCCAAACTGTTTGCAATGGACATAATAGTTTAAGTGTAAAAGCGTTTACTGGGAAAGTTTACCGTTTTTCTCTATTGTTTATATTTACTAAGACATGTTCGATTAAACTGACGGACTGAAAGTAGCAAAATGAAGTTGGGTTTGGTTGAAAATTAGAGATAACATGTAACAATACCAAGTATCCTAGTAAATGGTTCACAAATGTTTCACATGTTATTTGATCAATTGAGTTAATTACATAATCACTGTAGTTGTACAGTGGAGAAAACGTTATTCTTTTCCAATAAACGCGTTTACACTAAAACTATTATTTCCATTGCAAACAGTTAAGAGCAAGATCAGACGCCGGGTAACCCGGCGTCTGATCAGGCTTCCAACTGTTTGCCACATAGCTTAATATCAATTGTTAGAGAATTGTCGAAAAATTGTTTATTTCTACGTTTTAGTGTTTTGCGTTTGTGTTTCGTTTGCGTTTAAACGGGAAAGAATAACGTTTTCTCCACTGTACTGCATACGGGGATGCATGTATGCCTAATTGCCGTACTAATTACAGCGATGTAACCCTTTTGATGCTATTCAAAGACCTGGCTAACATTGAAACACAGTCTGGATGGCGTTAGATCTAAATCCAAACTGTTTGGCACTTCAATTTAACTTTTTCTTTAGTTTACAAATCATCAAGAATGATTTTGATTTTGGTTCCAGATGATATATTGGCAGCATATATACGACACTTCAGCATGACAAGGGCAGACCATTGCCTGTTACTAGTTTTGAAGACTTAAAGCAGATTGCTTTAATGCGCATTCCTGCTTTAATTCAACTTACTACAGGGCCTCTGCGGCCTAGTTGTATAGTCACTGTGACTTACATCACTAAGCTCCTCACCGCTGTGAGTTCGAATCCCAGTAGGGTCGTTCGGATTTTTCATGTGGGGAAGCCTTCCAGCTGGCTTGCGGAAGGTCGGTGGTTCTACCCAGTTGCCGATTTGTGTCTGAAACAGTGCATAAAGGGCTTCTGGGGTCTTCCTCCACCTGTAATTAGCTGGACGTCGCGATATGACTGAAATACTGTTAAAAGCGACGTAAAATAATAACATATCAAATCAAATCAAATCAACTTGGTACATTTATACACTACCATTTGCTATGACATAGGGTTATATTTAAAACTAGTAATTGATCAGACTCCAAACTGTTTGCAAAAGTCGTAAGTTCTTAGATAACAGACTCGTGGTTTTGAAAATAAATGAGTTTAACTCTGAAATAAGGGAATTGCAAAGACGATGACAATTGAGAAACAATGAAGCCACACAGTCTTGAACTTATGCCATTGCGGAAAACCGTCTGTCTAGCGACGAGGCTGTCTGATTAAAAGCTTAGACAATATATGTGGTCTGTGATATAGGTGAATGTGTTATAATGTTGTTACAAACGTAGTTTTATTCTTTATTATAGTCTCATCATGGTTACAGCATAGGTGTACGTTGAGTATTGAATCCGTTGCGAACAATTTGAAGCCAGATCAGACGCCGAGTAACTCGGCGTCTGATCAGGCTCCAAACTGTTTGGTTCTACTCGTAAATACCGGTAATAACAACATATATTTCACGAAATTGTCTGTGTTTCATCTCTATTCCTATATGCGTTTCGTTTTATCGGGAAAGAATAAGTTTTTGCCACTGTCTCCGTTAAATTTGTAGTAAAACACAAACAAACTAGACATACTCGACACTGGTACTTGAGCAAGTGTAACTTTCTGTCAATTGTAATGAATCGTTAATATATCACGATTTTTATTCTTTAGAGTGTGAGGCAGTGTGATTTTTAGAGGGGAAGACTTTATTATTAAGCAAAGAAAACACGGTTTTACTCCAATTGTCAATTGCAAACAGATTGACGTTAGATCACACGCCGGGAATTTCCGCTTTAGGTACATGTACATGTATACTGGATAAGTTATTATTATTTTCCGTTATACGAAAATCGAAATCATATGCTATCGCCATGGGGTGATATGTACAGTGGAGAATCTGTTATTCTTTCCCGTTTAAACGCAAACGTACGCAAACGCAAAGCACTAAAACGTAGAAAAAGTACCACTTTTGGACAATTCTGATAATTCTTGTTTATCTTGGTGGCAAACAGTTTGGAGCCTGATCAGACGCCGGGTTACCCGGCGTCTGATCTGGCTCCAAACTGTTTGCGCTGTAAATAATAGTTTTAGCGTAAACGCGTTTATTGGGAAAGAATAACACATTCTCTACTGTAGTAAATAACAGATTATTTATAAATTTCTGAATATCTATGTTCATCTGCGTGGCAAGTAGTTTTGAGCCTGGTCACACGAGGGTTATCTGGTTTTAAATTGTTGGTCCAAATTGTTTAAAATGAACATAGTTCTTGTAGCATAAAAATGATTAACGTCTGTTCCAATGTATTACAATATTCCCTCCCTACAACGGCCTTCCAAACAACGACTCCCCTCCTTACAACGACCATTGCCGCGGTTCCCTAAATAGGACAACTAAGTACTGAACCTTATTAAATTAACAATTTTTGCGATTCGCTTGCAATTCGATGGCATTCAAAATACTGAATTTACCCTCGGGTAAGTTTTCTTGAATGATGTATCTCACAAATGATCGCAAATATGCATTCGTTAATTTTTTCGATTCCATTTGTGTCACAACCGCTTCGGAAAATTCGCGTAAAAATATTCAAACGTAGGATTTGTTTTTGAAGCACCCGATTCGATGGCAATTCGATGGCAATTCGCTTGCGATTATCAATTTAATTTAATAAGGTTCAGTACTGACTATGTCCAACTTATTCACGGCTGCAATGTCGTCTGCTTAAAATTGTCGTCTGCTGATATTCCCAGTTACATTTTGGACATTTTGACAGAAAAAACCTTGAGGAGTGACAACCAGCTTGAGTCCAGATCAGACACCGCATTACGCGGCGTCTGATCTGCATTCAAGCTGTTTGCAAATATAAGCCTATTTCCCTATCTATAACGACCTCCTCCGAACAACACCATTTTTGTGTCTCATTAGGTGTCGTTGTTGAGAGGGAATGATGTACATGCATCTGTTGAATTTGAATTAATGAGTTCTTTTTTCAAATTGATATTTTTATGAAATTTAAATTTAAGAAAAATTGTAGCGAGGAAAACACATCCCCCATAGACTATTTCTAATTTTAAAAACAACTAACCACTTAAAGCAGTTTGGAAGTAAAACAGAATATGTGAAGAAATATGAAATATTTCCTATTTAGAATGGAATTATTTTCTTTCCTTGTCTGATTTGGTTCCAAACCGCGAGCCATAAACACATAAATGTGTTTGCTTTGAAAATAATAACTTTTTATCACATGTCAACGAAACACAAAAACATTGCAATAAAACGCAGAAAATACTCTTTATTGGCAATTTTGTCCTTTCATTTTGAGTTACAAACAGTTTAGAGCCTGACCAGACGCATTTTATCTTAATCCGAGCTGTTTGCACAGGAAATGGTAGTCTAAGCGATAACGTGTTTATAGGGAAAGAATAACATCTTCTTCATTGTAACAGAAATCAATTGAACCATGTGCCTGTGTTTTCGACCGCTTCTGTTTTCAAACTCTATACAGTCTAGTAAGATTATCAATAGAGATATATTTGTTTCCTGTGACGTGTAGAGTACAGCGTATAATTAAGGCCGGATGGAGTTTGGCAAATCAGAGGTTGTCTGTTTGTTTAAGACTGAGATCGCATATCCATTCTGCTAATTATATGCTTTAAAATTATGACCTCTCGTGTAAAAGATACAGTGGAGGAAACGTTATTCTTTCCCAATAAACGCGTTTACACTCAAACTATTATTTCCAATACAAACAGTTTGGAGCCAGATCAGACGCCGGGTAACCCGGCGTCTGATCTGGCTCTAAACTCTTTGCCACTCAGAGTAAAAAGAATACTCGGAATTATTAAAAAATTGTCATTTTATACGTTTTAGTGCTTTGCGTTTGCGTTTCGTTTGCGTTTAAACGGGAAAGAATAACGTTTTCTCCACTGTACAATTGGAAAGAGATAATTCTTTCAAAGTAACGCGTTTATGGTTTAACCCTTTGAACCCTAGTCCCGCATATATGCGTCCTTTTCAAACAGTACATGTGAATAGTACACTTGTCCTATGCAAACAGTGAAGACCCAGATCAGAGGGCTCCGAAAGGAGCCCTCTGATCAGGGTCTTCACTGTTTGTCATAATGCCAAACATTGACAAAAACAACCCTTAAAAGTCAGAAATGGACTAGACTAAAATGGAAACTGGAATTGTCCATTTAAAGTTTTAGGGAGGAAAGAGTTAAGCGTTATATCCATTGCAAACAGTTTGACCCCTGATCTCTCAGCGGATAACGCAGTCTGTGACCAAGATGGTAACTATTCCGAAACATCAAAATATTGTCAGTTTCTATATTTTATTGCATTCTGTTATCTGATTTCTTCGCTGCCGATGGTTTAAAATTATGAATTCCAATATATAAGACAGTTAAGCCTTAATTAACGAAGCACTGTCTAATGCTCAAACTGTGCGGATTGTTGTATGGGGGTTCGTTATTGATTAGTAACCAAATAAAACCCATGTTTAGAGACCGAAAGATTTGTCCGGTTTTCAGAAACCCCGGTTTACAGTTATTAATACTATATTGCAGTCAAAATGCAATAACTTTTGTTCAGTGCTCCCTCTCTACAACCGCCCTCCCAACAACGACTCCCTCCTTACAACGACGATTGTCGTTGTTCCAAAACAATATAATTATGTCCAACCTTTTCACGGCGTCTGATCTGGATTTAAGCTGTTTGAAAAAGTAAGCTAATGCCCTCCCTAAAACGACTCCCTCCGAACAAAGCACATATGGTCTGTCTCCCATTGGTTGTCGTTATAGAAAGGGAGCGCTGTAACTAAAATACGACACCGTTTCTTATACGATCATATCGGCGCCAAGTGACCATAGCAACAAGGTGCAATGAGAAACAATAGGACATATTTCTTTTTAATGTAGGAACAGATAAGTGTAGTGCAGAAATCTCCCTGAGGAAGCTTTCTGAATTACCTTTATCATGCATTAAGTGGTAACATATCTACAGAAGTGTCACTGCGTCTTCATATAAAATATTTATTTTATCAAGAGTATACTTATACATAGTACACTTCGTAAACAGTGTAGATCCAGATAAGAGGTCCCCTAAAGGAACCCTCTAATAAAGGAATACTGTTTGTCAAAACCCAACACTAAATTGATATAGTCAAAATTGGAATAGTACATTTGAAGTCTTAAGGATGAATGAGTGAACATTTTTCTTACAGTGGAGGAAACGTTATTCTTTCCTGTTTAAATGCAAACGAAACGCAAACACAATACACTAAAATGTAGAAAATAACTTTTTGACATTTTTCACTATCTATTTTCATATGAGTGGCAAACAGTTTGGAGTCTGATCAGACGCCGGGTTACCCGGCGTCTGATCTGGCTCCAAACTGTTTGCAATAGAAATAATAGTTTTAGTGTAAACGCGTTTATTGGGAAAGAATAACATTTTTCCCATGTATAAAGTATATTATGGATCTGATTAATGCACTGAGCAATGCTGAACCTACTCACACTAGGATTTATACTCCGGGCAGGTGGGTTGTACAAAATAGGGTGAAATATTAATGCATTCCCAGAATCCAGCAAGCAATCAATAGCACAGCAGTTGTTCACTAAGGGTGTTAATTCCTCAGCAGTGGACTGTGGTTCCTTCGGAATCCTTCTAATTTCCAGGCAGACGTTTTTAAGCTTCATCTTGTCTTAGCCGCTTTACTTTTTACCTCTAGTCTAGCGTTTACTTACAAGCAGGTTGGATACAGATCAGAGGCCGCATAACGGTAATTTTCAGGCACACATTGTTTTAGTTTCAACTTGTCTGAGCCCTTTTCATGGCTTACATGTAGCTAGTATAAGGGTTATTTGCAAACACTTGGGATCCTGGTCAGAGGCTGCGTAACGCGGTGTGTGATCCTTACAAAATTGTTTCACATTCTTTGCACTGTAACTTTAGCTAATTTAACTTAACCCATTACCCCATATCCCGTTTCTAGTCTTGAAGGCGAGTAACCACTTAAAGCAGGTTGAAAGTAAAGCAGAATGCACCTTAAGGCGCAGTCTGCTTTACTGTCAGCCTGCTTTTAGCTACCATCTGCTGGAATGCAGAAAATATTTCTTTTCGAACATATTCTTTATTATATGAATTGGAACAATTTTGATCATTAGAAAAATAAATCAAAGGCGTAAAAAGGCGTTTTATTGGGGAGTTGGTGAAAGTTTAAATTTGAGAAATAAAAGCAGATACTAATTTGTTTGGAACAGATGTTTTATTGCAGTGAATGGATAATATTAGTATTAAAATCTACATTGAGACGACCACTCAAACATACAGTCGAACTTCAATATCTCGAACTCGTTTAACTCGAACTATCCGATAGTTCGACATATAAACTGCATTATTTCAAACCCATATTTCAAAGTTAAAACGTGGCTCAGCCACGTTTTAACTTTGAAATACGGGTATGTTCGACTAAACCGAGTTCGAGATATCGAAGTTCGACTGTAGTTACTTATTTAAGTCTTTCATCAGTTAGCTGCTTTAACAAATATATATTTCAGGCAGAAATCTCTTTTATGAATCGTGTTTTACGTCAATCCGGCCATAAGTAACTACAACCGCTAAGCTTCAACATACAGTGCTCCCTCCCAACAACATCCCTCCGAACAACGATTCCCCCCTTACAACACTACTTGCCGTTGTTCCTCAAACAAAACAAGTACATGTTTGTCTAACGCTTTCACTGCTGCAATACAGTCTGGTTGAAATTGTCTGCTGATTTTTTCCTAGTCTAATACCATACAGTATTTATTGTTTGCATAACTACAGTGGAGAATCTGTTATTCTTTCCCGTTTAAACGCAAACGTACGCAAACGCAAAGCACTAAATCGTAGAAAAGAACAACTGTTGGACAATTATGATAATTCATGTTTATCTTGGTGGCAAACAGTTTGGAGCCAGATCAGACGCCGGGTTATCCGGCGTCTGTTCTGGCTCCAAACTGTTTGTAAAAGAAAAAATAGTTTTAGCGTAAACGCGTTTATCGGGAAAGAATAACAGATTCTCCACTGTATATGTTATACATTGCGATTATGTTCATTTAGCATGTATTATATTTAATTGTGAACAGTCTTGTTACATTTCTAGAACGTTATGTTTACCCATACAGTTTCGTGAACTGGACAATAAATTCGATCGGTATTTGTAACATCCCATCGACTACAGTTCAGTCGCCTCAAATGAACAGTGTAGTTCACGAAACTGTTACTGTCTGAGTACAGTGGAGAATGTGTTATTCTTTCCCGTTTAAACGCAAACGTACGCAAACGCAAAACACTAAAACGTAGATAAATACAACTTTTGGACAATTCTGATAATTCATGTTTATATTGGTAGCAAACAGTTTGGAGCCTGATCAGACGCCGGGTTACCCGGCGTCTGATCTGGCTCCAAACTGTTTGCACTGCAAATAATAGTTTTAGCGTAAACGCGTTTATTGGGAAAGAATAACAGATTCTCCACTGTATATGTTATACATTGCGATTATGTTCATTTAGCAGGTATTATATTTAATTGTGAACAGTCTTGTTACATTTCTAGAAAGTTATGTTTACCCATACAGTTTCGTGAACTGGACAATAAATTCGATCGGTATTTGTAACATCCCATCGACTACAGTTCAGTCGCCTCAAATGAACAGTGTAGTTCACGAAACTGTTACTGTCTGAGTACAGTGGAGAATCTGTTATTCTTTCCCGTTTAAACGCAAACGTACGCAAACGCAAAACACTAAAACGTAGATAAATACAACTTTTGGACAATTCTGATAATTCATGTTTATATTGGTAGCAAACAGTTTGGAGCCTGATCAGACGCCGGGTTACCCGGCGTCTGATCTGGCTCCAAACTGTTTGCACTGCAAATAATAGTTTTAGCGTAAACGCGTTTATTGGGAAAGAATAACAGATTCTCCACTGTATATGTTATACATTGCGATTATGTTCATTTAGCAGGTATTATATTTAATTGTGAACAGTCTTGTTACATTTCTAGAAAGTTATGTTTACCCATACAGTTTCGTGAACTGGACAATTAATTCGATCGGTATTTGTAACATCCCATCGACTACAGTTCAGTCGCCTCAAATGAACAGTGTAGTTCACGAAACTGTTACTGTCTGAGTACAGTGGAGAATCTGTTATTCTTTCCCGTTTAAACGCAAACGTACGCAAACGCAAAACACTAAAACGTAGATAAATACAACTTTTGGACAATTCTGATAATTCATGTTTATATTGGTAGCAAACAGTTTGGAGCCTGATCAGACGCCGGGTTACCCGGCGTCTGATCTGGCTCCAAACTGTTTGCACTGCAAATAATAGTTTTAGCGTAAACGCGTTTATTGGGAAAGAATAACAGATTCTCCACTGTATATGTTATACATTGCGATTATGTTCATTTAGCAGGTATTATATTTAATTGTGAACAGTCTTGTTACATTTCTAGAAAGTTATGTTTACCCATACAGTTTCGTGAACTGGACAATAAATTCGATCGGTATTTGTAACATCCCATCGACTACAGTTCAGTCGCCTCAAATGAACAGTGTAGTTCACGAAACTGTTACTGTCTGAGTACAGTGGAGAATCTGTTATTCTTTCCCGTTTAAACGCAAACGTACGCAAACGCAAAACACTAAAACGTAGATAAATACAACTTTTGGACAATTCTGATAATTCATGTTTATATTGGTAGCAAACAGTTTGGAGCCTGATCAGACGCCGGGTTACCCGGCGTCTGATCTGGCTCCAAACTGTTTGCACTGCAAATAATAGTTTTAGCGTAAACGCGTTTATTGGGAAAGAATAACAGATTCTCCACTGTATATGTTATACATTGCGATTATGTTCATTTAGCAGGTATTATATTTAATTGTGAACAGTCTTGTTACATTTCTAGAAAGTTATGTTTACCCATACAGTTTCGTGAACTGGACAATTAATTCGATCGGTATTTGTAACATCCCATCGACTACAGTTCAGTCGCCTCAAATGAACAGTGTAGTTCACGAAACTGTTACTGTCTGAGTACAGTGGAGAATCTGTTATTCTTTCCCGTTTAAACGTACGCAAACGCAAAGCACTAAAACGTAGAAAAGTACAACTTTTGGACAATTCTGATAATTCATGTTTATCTTGGTGGCAAACAGTTTGGAGCCAGATCAGACGCCGGGTGACCCGGCGTCTGATCGGGCTCCAAACTGTTTGCACTGGAAATGATAGTTTTAGCGTAAACGCGTTTATTCGGAAAGAATAACACATTCTCCACTGTACTGTCTGAGTAAATATACATTTCTAGCACTGTACATTTAACAAGAAAGTATACAGCTATGAACATTGTATATGTTTAATGTCAAAAAAACTTGAATTGAATTTAATTGCTTAAAAAGTGGTTGATTTAGGAAGGCGATTGTTCAAATTGAGTTGCAACTACAGTAGAAGCATTCAAGTTTTCTGTTTTGAGCAATCAGGTTTCCTGTTTGAGCTTTTTTGACTATTTAGGGATTATTTTAACAATATATTCCAAAATGACAAACAGTGTAGATCCTGATCAGCTGGCTCCTTAAAGAGCCCTCTGATCAGGATCTACACTGTCTGCAAAGGACAGGTATAATCCTCACATGTATATTGTTTGAAAATGACGAGTTTACTCGTCGCTAGGGTTTAATGTGTTACAGTGGAGAATCTGTTATTCTTTCCCGTTTAAACGCAAACGTACGCAAACGCAAAGCACTAAAACGTAGAAAAGAACAACTTTTGGACAATTCTGATAATTCTTGTTTATCTTGGTGGCAAACAGTTTGGAGCCTGATCAGACGCCGGGTTACCCGGCGTCTGATCTGGCTCCAAACTGTTTGCACTGCAAATAATAGTTTTAGCGTAAACGCGTTTATTGGGAAAGAATAACAGATTCTCCACTGTAACCCTACAACTCAACTTTGTACACTTGAGTGGTCATACAAGACTCGTCATATTGAAACAAAACCTACATTCTACTGCTTTCCATTTGCTTTTACTTTAAAATGCAAGGAATAACGCATTAGTCACTGTAACTGGCCTCAGCATGAGTTCACCATTTCACTCTTAATGACGCAAAAAAGCGCGTTTGCAAACAGTCTTGATCCTAATCAGACGCCGCGTTATACGGCGTCTGATTAGGCTCAAAACTGTTCGACACTCGTATCGATATATTTTAAATTATACTACATGTACATTGAATATTACTTTGAAACGATCTTGCAAACAACAACATTGAAGCAGAGGACAATGAACCGATGAAGGGGTAAAATCTTACGATTTATTCGGCAGTGAAAGAGTGCTTACGGTGCTTTCGCAAATGTCAAAGGTGGTGCATTTTAATGCGGGGAAATTGAATTAAAGCACACGAGGTGAAACTAATGAAAATTAGATTACCGCTTGCGCACCTAAAAGTTCCTGTAATAGAAACGGCGTCGCAGGTTCGACCACAGCTGAAACCGCCATTTAAATAATTTTTTGCCATGACGTCATCTGCTTTAAACAATTATCATCTGTTTTCATTTATTAAACCTAAATTTGGTAATTTTGACTAAAGAAATATTGAAATAAATGGGCCCAATCTATTTGCAAACAACCAATGACTTTTGCAAATAAATGATTTGACAATCCTTCGTTAGGATGTGGAATATATACATCATAGGCGGCAATATAGCAACGCTACATCTTATGAATAATTCGGAATCCAGTCTGATTTAGTTACATATATTGTATAAATATCTTACACTTTATGACTGGTATTTTCACCAGTTTCAATCCTGCTGCGAAGCCGACACTTTTCTGGTACATTTACAGGACGTTGTTCTTTCCCGATAAACGCCTTTGTTCTTACAGTGGATAATGTGTTATTCTTTTCCAATAAACGCGTTTACGCTAGAATGTTTATGTCAACTGCAAACAGTTTGGAGCCTAATCAGACTCCGGGTTACCCGGCGTCTGATCAGGCTCCAAACTGTTTGCCACACAGATCAAAATAAAAAATGAGAAATATCTAAAAAATTGACATTTTCCACGTTTTAGTTTTATGCGTTTGCGTTTCGTTTGCGTTTAGACCGGAAAGAATAACACATTCTCTACTGTAGCTCTTTCACTGCCAAGATTTATAGTCTGCTTTAGCCCTGTTACCTCCTAAATATATTTTGCATTGATAATGTCGTCTGGAGTATTTTTTGTTAGTCATATACAGTTGTTTTGACTGAAGAAATATCGATACAAGTGTCAAACAGTTTTTATCCTAATCAGACGCCGCTTAACGCGGCATCTGATCAGGATACAAACTGTTTGCAAAATCGCCGTTGGGCGCCATTGGCATTGAAAAGTTAAATGATTATTTCAATTGGAAACAGTTACCCGGCGTCTGATCAGGCTCAAACGTTTTGTGATTCAGGCTTACATGTTCTATATTTTTATTACAATGCGTTTGCTCTGGATTGCATTTAAACTCGAAGAAATAATGTCTTCTCTGGCTTTCGGACAAATCATGTGACTTTTGTAAATATGGTTTGTAGGCAGATACATATATGTAACAACTTCAGATGCTTTGTTGTAGGATAGATATTGAATCAGCTACATTGATTTTGTCTTTCCTACTTAACATCAAATTCGTAGACAAGCAAATCCTGTTTGTGTTTTTAACCATTTCACTGCCATGTTTTATATAGTCAAACAACTAGGTTAGACGTGTCACGGGGTCGCCGCGTCCATTTATAAGGGGTATCAGCATTTCGGATATCCTCGTGGCAACTTTTAAATGAAAAGTTTTAGTTATTTGTACAAACAATAAGCGAATTAGTTATCGGAAACATAGCGTAGTGGATAAGACGTAGGACTAAAAGGTAGCATGATTGAGAAACATTTTATCAAGCGCGGGTTCGAGTCTTGCATCAACCTAAACTATTTTAAAACAATATTAAGGATTCTATAATTACATTGCATTAAATAATGCGGAAAGCCCCTGAATAAAACAACTAAAACTTGTATTGATATTTGTATTTTATCATCCCTTTGTTTTTTAACATATGGCTAATATAAGACTCGAACTCAAACTAATGCACCCCTTCCCCAACACTGAAGAACATGCACATAAACAGTTAGTATAATACAGTATGGAATAAGATAATGTTTTACTATTCATTCTAGATTTTAAAAAAATTGAGGTTGACGCGGGATTCGAACCCACGCTGAACAAAAATACTATTATCTCAATGCATTCTGCGTACATGTACCTACACTTTACCTACTGCGTTAAACTGCTGACAACAATTCCGCTTTCATTTGTATCTAATATACTAAACTCGACTGTTTAAAAATGGTCCGAGAACATGCGGAATGCTGTTATCCCTAAACAATGGACTCGGCTGACCTTTGACACGTCAGACCTAGTTGTTTGACTATAGTATTATCTACAGTATTATCTACTACTTTCAAGGCCATACTATCGTTTATATTGATACCAGTGTCTTCATTATTCTTTTCTAAGTTATATTTAACTCACGTATGGGGCATATGCAAATAGTGTAGACCCTGATCAGTTGTTTCATAATGCAGCATCTGATCAGAATCGACAGTATTTGCTGATAGGAATTTCAATATAAAACTAAACAAAATATAGATAAGGCACCTCTTAAATAAAAATAGTTACAGCCAATATATAAGCATGGATGAATCCACTGGCTGCAAATGGGTTAAGATTGTTGTGATCCTGATTGTTTTACCGAGTTAAGCGACGTCGTATTAGGATCCAAATGGTTTACAGGGATGCCATAAGTTGCCGTGAAAAATTCTAAGATTTCCAAATTTTTCAAATGCGATTATACGAAATTGCACCTTTACCCCATAGCCTGTTTCTAGTTTTGTTGAAATGCGACTACTTAAAGCAGGCTGTAAGTAAAGCAGAATGTGCCTTAAGGCGCATTCTCCTTTACTTTCAGCCTGCTTTAAGCCATTGGTGGTTCTCTCGAGTTGGTAATATACATAATAGAGTCTATCTATTTATATAAATAGACTAAGGGTACAAATTGTTTTTTCGAGAGAACCACCTATGCTTTAAGCTACCATAAACTGGGAAAAATTCGAAGATTTAGGAAATATCCGGAAAAATGGCAGCCCTGGGTTTGCAAAATCCACTATTTACCCATATGGCATCGTAAGTGTAACCATTTAATATTGTCTGCTTCATGATCGCCGTTCGCCTCTCCTTTGAAATGAAAATGCATATGATTTTACATGTTAATTGGGTAAATATCCGACGCAAAGTTACGTCAGACCTGTTACCAACCTGTTGTAAATGGCTATGAATCCTTTCACTCTTAATGACGCCTTAAAGCGCGTTAGGGTCCTGAAAAGACGCCGCGTTACGTTATCCGCACTGTTTGACATTCATATCGATATTTCTACTATATACTACATTTGATTTTATTTCCAAACGATCTTGCAAACATCAAAGTTGAAGCAGACGACAACGAAATGGTTAAAGGGTAATGATTAATATTGCAGTGAAAGGGTTAACAGGGTTGCCATTTCTCCGGATTTTTCCTATATCTTCGGATTTTTTCAAGTACATGGTAGCTTTAAGCAGGCTAAAAGTAAAGCAACAGGCGATGGAGAAAAGGTACGATTCGTAAAATCGCACTTGAAAAAATGCAAATTTGGAAATTTGGAAATCTTAGGATTTTTTTATATCAACTTATGGCAGCCCTGGTTTAATGTGTATGGTTAGTTAACTATTTTACAATCCTTTTGTTGGAATACTAAAGTACGACGTATATGCATCATAGGCGGCAACATAGCAACGCTACATCTTATGAATAATTCGGAATCCAGTCTGATTTAGTTACATATATTGTATAAATAGATTTAGTCTCGTTTCTTACACTTTATGACTGGTATCTTCACCAGTTTCAATCCTGCTGCTAAGTCCGGCGTCGACATCTTTCTATCACTTTCAACTGTCGGATAAATTCAGTGGGCTTTAGAAATTGGGTTATAGGTAGATGATGCAGATGTGGAGCTTTGTTTGACTATATCAATATAAATAATATAAAATACTATAGTACAGTGGAAAAGACGATACCTTTTCGCAATAAACGCGTTTACGCTAAATTATCATTTATATTGCAAACAGTTTGCAGCTAAATAAGACGCCAGGTTACCAGGCGTCTGATCAGGCTCCAAACTGCTTGCCACTCCAATACGTGTAGAATAACTTGTGTCTTACAATGAACTGTCGCGGGTATGATTAACCCATTAACGAGTGTATTCGTTAAGATGACAAGCTATCCCATTCCAACAATTTGCAACTAGAACAGATACATTCTGTTCAGCCTTTTATCCTGCATTAACTTAACAGATGCATTACAGACCAATACTTCAAACCATTATTCGTTGTCGCTACAGTGGAGAAGACGTTGTTCTTTCCATGTAAATGCGTTCACGCTAAACTCTTTATGTAAATAGCAAACAGCTATGTACAGTGGATAATCTGTTATTCTTTCCCGTTTAAACGCAAACGTACGCAAACGCAAAACACTAAAACGTAGAAAATAACAACTTTTGGACAATTCTGATAATTCTTGTTTATCTTGGTGGCAAACAGTTTGGAGCCTGATTAGACACCGGGTTACCCGGCGTCTGATATGGCTCCAAACTGTTTGCACTGTAAATAATAGTTTTAACGTAAACGCGTTTATTGGGAAATAATAACAGATTCTCCACTGTAAATAGCAAACAGCTACGAATAAGATCGTAGTCCGAACTCTGATCACACTTTGCACTGTTTGTAACTCAGATAAAAGAATAAACCGTTAGAATGTTTTAAGTTGTAACTTTCATTATTATATTATTGTATTGAATCTTATTTTAGTTTTTGTTCTACTTCAACAGAATATCGCCGTTTTCTTTGTACAGTGGAGAAGACGTTATTGTTTTCAGGTTAAACGCAAACGAAAAGCAAACACTGGGGAATGAAATGCAGAAAATAACAACTGTTTGACTTTTCTCACAATGTATTTCGATCTGAGTGAAAAACGGTTTTGAGCCTGATCAGACGCCGGGTATCACGTCGTCTGATCTGGCTCTAAACTGTTTGCAATTGAAAACATAGTTAAAGCGTAAACGCGTTTATTGGTAAAGAATATCGTCATGCTTGTCTGGATTCTAAAATTAACAAAGAGCCTCGCTTTTTCCAAAATTCCTGTATTCATTTTCTAAAACAGAACATTTAACAGCAAAAAAATCACTCGCATGTAAAAGTTTTAAAAGAAACACAGACGACATGATTTTGCCTTAGTGCCATTTCAACTCCCCCCCCCCCCCCCCCCCCCCCCCCCCCCCCCCTGGTTCTTAAAGTTCATTTTCATGTTCAAACCAACATGAACCATTTAACATTCCTTAAATTCAATACTTTGTCTAGAAATACCAAGAAATGAAAGATTGAAATCAAGACTTAATCCCTTCACTGCCTTACCCCGAGTTCAACGGTTAATTACAAACAGTTTGAATCCTGATTAGACGTCGCGTAACGCGGCGTCTAATCAGAATTCAGACTGTTTGACACTCATTTCAATATTTCTTAACTTAAAAAAAACACTATACATTGAAGTTGAGAAATCAAAGCAGACGAACTTGTTTGAAATTTATGACGTCATGGCAGTGAAATGGTTAATACAGATGTTTGTTTGAAAGCAGATCCAATTTTAATATAATTATGCTAACTTTTTCAACACTACATTTGTCTCCATACACTGGCCCGTTTATCCTTTGTGACGATTATGTGCATCATTTGCACACATGATACAGTGGAGAATCTGTTATTCTTTCCCAATTAACGCGTTTATGCTAAAACTATTATTTACAGTACAAACATTTTGGAGCCAGATCAGACGCCGGGTAATAAATACGAAAGACTCAAGCAGGAAACGTAACACAAACAATACACCCACCTCTCAAGCAGAACACACACACACAGTCATACCACAACAAACACACACACACACACACACACGCAATACCATTCCTTCATCTACACACTAAATAGAAAACAACACGCAAGACAAAACATACAGCAAAGTGAATATAGGAGCCCGCCTTGGTACGGTCAGTAGCAATCAATAATTAATTATAAATTAATTATTAACAACCACTGGGGGGTTAAACCTGGGTTTAGGGGCGCCCAACCTCACTCTTATCTCCTATATTCACCTATAAAGACAAACAGTGTACATAAAATATAAACCCTGTTCCAAAACCTTACAATCAAAAAGACCCGGCGTCTGATCAGGCTCCAAACTGTTTGCCACCAAGATAAATATGAATTATCAGAATTGTCCAAAAGTTGTACTTTTCTACGTTTTAGTGCTTTGCGTTCGTTTGCGTTTAAACGGGAAAGAATAACATATTCTCCACTGTACCTGTTAAGAGTACTCTTGTTCTATGAAAACAGTGTAGATCTAGATCAGAGGGTCCCTGCATTATAGAATAGGGTATAATCAGGGTTACATTGTGTGTAACATTGTACATACCCCTAAAAGAATATAAAAGAATAGTTAAAATCGACTATATTTAATTAAAAATTGGAACTGTCTGTTTGAACTTTCAGAGAGTGGTATAAGGGCAAATATGTACGTGTAGGGCTTTCGAAAATAAGGACAGTTCTGAATGAAATTAACTCTTATTATTCTCAAGTGTCGCCTGCATGCACTACACCGTCTACTTACAAACTAACAATTTAGTTTTCATGCTTCTGAAACAAATGAAAAGTTAAATACCACTGACAAACAGTTTGAATCCATATCAGACGCCATGTATAGATACAAACTGTCTGCAAAAGTCAGGAAAGTCACGCTTAAAGCAGACACTACTTGAGTCGGGATATAAGTAAAGCAGAAATAGCCCCCAACAGAAGCTGTATTGCTGTATTTATGCCCTGCATGTCCCTGTCATACATGTACATGTATATATGAAAGACCTTTAATAACTGCTTTATTTTATGTGGCCGCTTACGATGAAGACAAAACGGTACAGTGGAGAAAACGTTATTCTTTCCCATTTAAGCGCAAACAAACGCAAAAACTTTGCACTGAAATATAGAAAATTACCATTTTTTTTTTTTCATTATAATCTGGGTGACAAACAGTTTGGAGCCGGATCAGACGCCGGGTTACATTTTAGCGTAAACGCATTTATAGGGAAAGAATTATACTTTTTCCACTGTATTATTGCCTGTTACATCGAAACGAAACACAAACGCATTTCAGTTAAACGTAAAATACGTTCTTTTTTTTTAAATTGTTGACGATTAATTTTTTTTGTTATTTAAAAACAGCTTGGGGCCTTATCTGACGGCGTCTTATCTGGCCCCAAACTGTTTGCCATGAAAATAGTTTATGCACTAACACGTTAATTGGACAAGAAAACATTTTTTCTTAACTTTAGCAAATTTATCTGTACCCTTCTTGGAATTAATTCCATTGAATAAGGGTCGAATTTTGAGTTTCAAACCAAAAGGGAAAACTCGGCAATTCGAAAACAAATGCAGAAGACAAATTCAAAACGGATACAGGTTTTAGCTTTAAGTCAATTTTACCATTAATGAGAATCTATTCCTGGAAACTTCTAGACTGCCTCCCTAATCTCTTAACCTCACATATTGATTTTCAAAACCGGAAACTGAATTCAAAATGAAATGAAGACGACAATTAGAAAGCAAGTCGTATTTTAACAGGATCTACAGGTTTAGTCCAGTGTCTAGATTTCTCCCTCACTTACATAAACTTAATTCTGTTCAGGTAATTTAACCGCTTCAAAGCATTGCAAATAATTAAGTGATTTAGCAAACATTTTGGGATCCTGATCAGACGCCGTTTTACGCGGCGATTTATCGGGGTCCAACTTGCTATTGCTATTCTACTTAAGCCAATTTACCTGAAACGTACATCATAAAGATAAAAGCGGGCGACCCTTGTTTCAAGACGGCGTCATAGAAGTGTAGCGGTTCGAAGGTCCAAATGCATTTTAGCAATGTTTCCCAGTTCAAAAACGCATACAATTCCAAATTGTGTAAGTAAAAACAAACGAAAAATATAAGCAGAGGTACATGTCAGAGCTCCAGGTAAGGGGAGTATTTCAAAACCTAAAATCTTTATTTATGCATTAAATCCTATGGTTTTACCACTCATTAGAACCGGCTCTTCAAGACGATTCTAAATAGTGGTAACACCATATGATTACGAGATAAATTGAGTTATAAAATGCTGAATTATTTCATATCAGGAGTCCTGACATGTTATATGGAAGCGGCTGTGTAAGACGAGTATTTACGTTATAATGGCAGCGAAAGGGTTAAACATGCCACTCGACTCATTGACCCATCTTTTATAAACTGATTAGTTATGAGGAATGCACATGTCCTTTGCAAACTACGTATACTTAATAAAGAGAAGTCTTAAATCGTCCCATATACATGTAGAAGCGCCTTTTAGCGCAATCAGTTTATTTCTCTGCAGAAGAAGAAGGTTCCAATTTATACAGTGGTGAATATGTATCATACTTAGGGAATATTTTGTTTATTCTAGCAGGTGGTAGCTTAAAGCAGGCTGAAATTAAAGTAGAATGCGCCTTAAGGCGCATTCTGTTTTACTTTCAACCTGCTTTAAGTAGTCACCTAATTTTTAAAACTAGAAACGGGCTATGGGGTAAAAGTTAAAGAAACAATGACTTGAATCTGCAAAACATTACACTTTAACCAATGGAAAGTAATAAGTTGACAATACTAAACTGGAGGGGCCTCCGTGGCCTAGTGGTATAGTCACTATGACTACATGTAACATCACTAAGCTCCTCACTGCTGTGAGTTCCAATCCCAGTAGGGTCGTTCGGATTTTTCATGTGGGGAAGCCTTCCAGCTGGCTTACGGAAGGTCGGTGGTTCTACCAAGTTGCCAATGTGTGCCTGAAACAGTGCATAAAATACTTCAGGGGTTTTCCTCCAACTGTAATTAGCTGGATGTCGCGATATGACTGAAATACTGTTGAAAGCGACGTAAAATCTAAACAAAATCAAAATCAAAATACTAAACTGGAAACTGGAATCCACACTTTAAAAAGTCATGGGTACATGTAAGTGGGCCAACACCATAAAATAATACACGTTAATGACCGTTCTTGAGTATTTAATTGCACTTTATAAATTGCGAAAATTGAATCTTAGATAACCAAATTATAAAAAACAAAACCAATCATTTCTGTTAAAAGTTATAATTAATTCTCTAAGCAGTATGAATTACGAAATGAACGGGTCTCTGGGACAATTTTATGTCAATTATTTTCACAGATAGTGCTGATTATTTCAAACCTTCGTCTCTTACAGAAGTCTTAGTGATTAAAACTAGGAAACTGAATCTCTGATTTATTCAAATGAAAAAACAAAAACAGAAGCAGATTTGATTGGGAATTTGCCTGAATTGTTCATTCTTTGCCTGCCGATCGAAACTTGACTGGTTTTTTAACCCATTTGCACCCAGTGGATTATTCCATGTTTTATATTGGATTAGTCAATATTTTATCAAAGTAATGCCTGGTCAAATTTTTCATTTTCATTTTGTTTTATAATGAAATTCCTATCAGCAAACAGTGTAGACTCTGATCAGACGCCGCATTATGCGGCGTCTGATTAGAGTCTTCACTGTTTGCCTATGTGGATATGGGATCGTGGGCACAAATTGGTGAAACAGTTTTGATATATACCATACAATGCGTAATCTGACGTCTGATCTAAAGTGTTTGACAACCCTTTTTAATAATATTTTCTTTGAATATTTTTGCGAATTCTGCAGAGAAGACGACATTACGGCATGTTAAGGGTCAAGACTGGTTTAATCCATTTTATGCGGGATACACTTTTAGGTGTACCTCTAGGCAAACAGTTTTGATCTCATATCAGGCCCCACACTGTTTGCAGCTAATTCAATTTGCAATTATTTGAGTTATACCCGCTGCAGACGACATTTTAAAATGGCCGCCAAATATTACCCAGCATACAATGGGTTAAGGAGATCGGAGAGAATTTACACACAGCCTCGGAGAAGCAACGTTCTTTAAGAAGTTAAGCTGTTTTGATAACCTGATGGTGCATTAGCTTTGGAAGAGGATGCATATGCCATTCTTTTTTTTCAGATAACTAAGTGGTTAACAATCTGCGAGCTATGTTATTGTTGTATGCGAAATGGATGGCCTGTAATATAGCTATGATGTGGTTTATCTGCATTTCCCCCAAATATTTTCATAAACGTTTCACATTCAGTTCTCCCTCTCTACCATATAGCCCAATGGAAGACACATATTGTGTGTATTGTTCGGAGAGAGAGTTGTTATAGGGAGGGAACATTGTGAACCCAGATCAGACGCTGCGTCTGATCTGGGTTCAAATTGTTTGTCACCCGTCAGTATGTTTCTTCTGTCACAATGTCCAATACGTTTGAGAAACACACAGCAGACGATAATTTTAGGCAGACGATATTGCAGAGGTGAAACGTGTATACATATAATTAAAAGTGTATACATATAATTAACATGTTATGATAACAGCGGCAATCGTTGTTGAAAGGAGGGGATAGTTGTTGGAAGAGACGTTGTAGAGAGGGAACACTGTAGAGTAACACGGCGTCTTGTCAAGATCCAAAGTGATTGTAACCGTTGTTATACATTTGCTCGTAGAGCGTTAACACTCATGTAAACTAGAAACAGAAGATGAGGCTTACTCTGTAAGATACATTAAAACCTCTCTTTGACGACCGCTAGATATAATTGATTGTTTAAAATACAGGAGCTTTCTGTTTTACTTTCACATTGATTTAAGTCGTCACATGCCTTAACACCTAATAGTTACAACAATTAGGTGATCGTATTAGATGTTTTACTGTGCATGTGATGCTATAGGTGGTGTAAGTCGGACAAAGTATTGCTTAACTTTATAAATATAAGCAGAGACGAGATATTTGAAAGCAGAATATATTACTGAAGTGACTTTGATAGACGGGTCATGGCAGCGAAATTGAAAGTATAAGCGGATTCGATCTTGTACAGCTATTACCTTGCGAATTCATTTACCGCATACACTGGTGCGATGTGGTACAGTGGAGAATCTGTTATTCTTTCCCGTTTAAACGCAAACGTACGCAAACGCAAAACGCTAAAACGTAGAAAAGAACAACTTTTGGACAATTCTGATATTTCATGTTTATCTTGGTGGCAAACAGTTTGGAGCCTGATCAGACGCCGGGTTACCCGGCGTCTGATCTGGCTCCAAACTGTTTGCACTGCAAATAATAGTTTGAGCGTAAATGCGTTTATTGGGAAAGAATAACAGATTCTCCACTGTAAGCTTAATATTTGTCACTTGTTGTTTCTTAATAATTCTAAACTTTGGCATTTAGCCTACTCACAGATTAGATATTTCATTGTTACATAATCTGTTTCCTGATCTAACTCCAAAGTGGCTACACGTGGAAAACTGTAAAGAAAGTAGCTTATGTCGATCGCGGCACAACTTGTAAATTAAATACATGTACATGTACATTGGCCTTTTCAACTCTAAATTAAACCGTGTGATTTAAACCTTTCGGAAATTAAAATTATTCTGCTAAAAGTTGTATTCTGCTGTGATATGTCAAACTTATGACGAACAATAGGTGTAAACTTCATTTCAGGACCACTCGTATTTGAAATAGACTAATCTATTACCAGATTTTTTAAAACAAATATTGATCCAATAATAGTGGTCTTTGAGCACATTTCCTGGTATGTGTTGAACATACCTCGTATTTCTCGCCTTTTATCTACAAGGAACATGATTTTCTCTGGTAAAGGCTTAGAGATAGTTTAAACCGATTCTCGTGAGAATTTTAGACACTTTTTCTTGTAAATGTCTGTTGAATCAAAACTTGGTGTTTATGTGAGCTTTACCGTAATTAGAACATTTGTTTGAAATGGGTATCAGTAAACGTGTTTCATAAGACACGTACTACGATTAATTTTGTGTGAAAATGTGGCAGAATATTTTGACAGAAAAAACGTAATGACGAGTGACAAACAGTTTAAATCCAGATCAGACGCCGCGTTACGCGGCGTCCGATCTGGATTCAAGTTGTTTGCAAATGTAGGCCAATTTCCCTTCCTATAGCGACTATCTTCGAACTACGTACACACCTTTTGTCTCTCATTGGGTTTCGTTGTAGAGGGAGAGCACTGTACATAAGCCTCTTTTCAACTTAAAATTCAACCGTGTGATTTAACCTTTCGCAAATTGAATCTTCTGCTAAAAGTTGCATTTTTCTGTGATATGTCAAACTCATGAAGAAAAATAGGCTTAGACTTTGTTTTATGACCACTCGTATTTGTAATAGACTAATCTATTACCAGAATTTTTTAAAACAAATATTGATCCAATAATAGTGGTCTTTGAGCACATTTCCTGGTATGTGTTGAATATCCCTCGTATTTCTCGCCTTTTATCTACAAGGAACATGATTTTCTCTGGTAAAGGCTTAGAGATAGTTTAAACCGATTCTCGTGAGAATTGGAGACACTTTAAATCAATTAAAGTTCTTGTAAATGTCTGTTGAATCAGGAACGGGATTTTATTTGAGCTTTTCAGTAATTAGAACAGATGTTTGTTTCAAATGGGTATCAGTAAACGTATTTTATTAGACACGTACTACGAATTTATTCTGTGTGGAAATATATACGATGCATTGAGAAGTAATGTATATCAACGTTGGTTGCTATGACAACACTCTTTTAAAATAGGGATATTATTATGGTTTATGGGCATTTCATCGAAAACAACGTATAATACTTGTATAAGCGCAAATACTTCAGAAACTTTAAAAAACCAATTCAAGTTTTCATTTAAGTCTTGTTCATTTTTTAAAAGATTTGCTTTACAGTGTGTTGCAAAATTACAAACAATGCAGGCTATTGTACATTTTTTGTAAATGACGAGTAAACGATTTGCTACAGTGGAGAATCTGTTATTCTTTCCCGTTTAACCGCAAACGTACGCAAACGCAAAGCACTAAAACGTAGAAAAGAACAACTTTTTGACAATTCTCATAATTCTTGTTTATCTTGGTGGCAAACAGTTTGGAGCCTGATCAGATGCCGGGTTACCCGGCGTCTGATCTGGCTCCAAACTGTTTGCACTGCACATAATAGTTTTAGCGTAAACGCGTTTATTGGGAAAGAATAACAGATTATCCACTGTATCAGCAATGGTGGCATATAACACGTTGTTCAGGCTAGACTCAGATTAGAACGCTCTTAAAGGAACCCTTTGATTACGGTCTGCGTTGTGAGTTATATTGCAATACATTGCCAACAACAGGGTACAGATAGAAATCTTCCTCTCATTAACAAGTATAAATGTAACTTAAAGTCTTTTCTGCGGCAAGGTATTTCACATCCGGAGTTTTATGGTGATGTGATTTACAGACTTCGTAAGATTCTTGGACATATGCATTTTCAAAACCTATTTGTGAAACGTATTAGATTTTTCCTCAAAAAAGATTATGATCCAACTATATTGCTGCGCACTTCACGTTTGGTTATCGATCAATCTACAATTGATAACTATGCTTTCCTCTTTGGTTGTGCGACGACAGACAGGGCTTAGCACTACATGATGATGTATCTCTAAAGCCGTCCTTATGTCGGATTTTCGTGCTTTGGTTTTTCTCTCCCTCTCTGTCGTACCCTAAACCCTCCCATGTCTTACAGTTACTCGTGACTACAGACTATTCGCTTGAGTACAATTTGACCGTTGCCATAGTGGGTTATTTTTAACACGGGCTTGAATGTTTAATTCTTTCCCGTGTTACTAATAATCCTGTCAGAGAATTTTGTTAGATGTTTTACATGTATTTACTTACTGTGCTGGCGGTCTTTTTGATTGTAAGGTTGTGGAACAGGGTTTATATTTTATGTACACTGTTCGTCTTTATAGGTGAATATAGGAGATAAGTGTGAGGTTGGGCGCCCCTAAACCCAGGTTTAACCCCCCAGTGGTTGTTAATAGTTAATTAATTTATAATTGATTATTGATTGCTACTGACCGTACCAAGGCGGGCTCCTATGTTCACTTAGCTTTATGTTTGTCTTGCGTGTTGTTTTCTATTTAGTGTGTAGATGAAGGAATGGTATTGCGTGTGTGTGTTTGTGTGTGTGTTTGTTATGGTATGGATGTGTGTGTGTTCTGCTTTAGAGATGGGTGTATTGTTTGTGTTGCGTTTCCTGCTTGAGTCTTCTTTCGTATTTATTAGGGAGAAAGGGTCAATCCTCATCATGCTGAATTGTTTTTCTACTTGAACATATTGAATTATCTGCAGAAAATCGATCAGAATTTATACGTTTTTAAGTGAAGACAAACTGGTTATGAACTTTAAACAGTTTGGATCAAGATCGAGCGCCGCGTTGCACGGCGTCTGATCTTGATCAAAACTGTTTACAATTGTTACGTCAAAGTTCTCTGGCGAATCGTACAAGTAAATAACCGATAACTCCAGAAGCACCCGAAAAACACGTTCTATTTTAGATAACTGAATTCGCGAACAGGTTGGCGAACACGTTCTAGTTAGCGTTTACAAACATGTTTGCTTGGGGTTCGGGAACACGTTCTTGTTCACGAACAATTTCCAGTTGCCCGTCTATTACAGTGGAGAAAACGTTATTCTTTCCCAATAAACTCGTTCACGGTAAAACGTTTATTTCCATGGCAAAGAGTTTGGAGCCAGATCAGACGCCGGATAACCCGGTGTCTGACCAGGCTCCAAACTGTTTGCCACTCAGATCAAAATTAATTGTAAGAAATATCTAAAACATGACATTTTCTACATTTTAGTGCTATGCGTTTGCGTTTCGTTTGCGTTCAAACGGGAAAGAATAACGTAATTCTCCACTGTACATGTACCTGGTGGTAGTTTCAACCACCAACAGGACAAAATTAGATAAGCATACTAGTTTTCATCAAAATATTCGAGAGTTTACTTAACAGATACTTATGTGAAACACTTACGCGAACCTGTTTTCAAGCGTAAATTAGTTACATATTTGTCTGAGATAGAAACACGAAACGGTTCACAAATATTAAGTTTTTACAGTGGAGAAAACGTTATTCTTTCCCGTTTAAACGCAAACGAAACGGAAACGCAAAATACTAAAACGTAGAAATAAACAATTTTTCGACAATTCTAACAAATCAGACGCCGGGTTACCCGGCGTCTGATCTGGCTCCAAACTGTTTGCAATGGAAATAATAGTTTTAGCGTAAACGAGTTTATTGGGAAAGAATAACGTTTTCTCCACTGTAAGTGGTGGTGCATATATGCAACCATAAGGATCGAATGGGCGTATTGCATTGAACAACACTACCTTTAAAACTGATATATGATAGAATACAGTGGAGAATCTGTTATTCTTTCCCAATAAACGCGTTTACGCTAAAACTATTATTTGCAGTGCAAACAATTTGGAGCCAGATCAGACGCCGGGTAACCCGGCGTCTGATCAGGCTCCAAACTGTTTGCCACCAAGATAAACATGAATTATCAGAATTGGCCAAAAGTTGTATTTATCTACGTTTTAGTGTTTTGCGTTTGCGTACGTTTGCGTTTAAACGGGAAAGAATAACAGATTCTCCAATGTACCTTTAAAACTGATATATGATAGAATAATTAGTTACATGTCATCAGCGCCCATTTACTATAAATAGAAAAATATACAATAAAGTTGCCATTCCATATTTAGAAATAATATCTGCAAATACATGACAGATATAACACATGTTTTATATCATCATAGTATGATACAAATAAATCGTGGCATAGCAAATTATTGTTCTGATTTGACACGTAAAAACATTGCAAAATGGAGAAGTATAAAAATGAGTGCTTAAAACAGCACGATTCTGTATTCCAATAAACAAACTTTTAAATTTGTTCAAGAAATATAACATCCAGAAGGGCATGCTAGAGCAATGGACTAGCAGAAACGAAAACCTATAACCTTTAACTTTTTCATTGCCACGTTTTATCTTCTGCTTTAACAATCTTAACGTCCGTCTGCAATGGTAGTGTCGTATGCAATATTGTTAGAGTCAGCCTCAGTACTGTTTTGACTGATGAAATGTCGATACAAATGCCAAACAGTTTGGATCCTGATCAGCCACCGCGTTTGATCAGGATACAAACTGTTTGCAAAGTCGTCTTTTGGCGCCGTTTGCAGTGAAAGAGTTACAAAAGGTAGAGAAGCAATTACTAAGCCAGCCAAAGGAACTAAATATAGTTTACTAGCAGATGAAAGTGACTTGGAGATGAGGATGGAGTTAGGAAACAATCTTTAATTTCCTGAAATCGTTCTTACAACACTACACTCTGGCAAGGTACTTAATTCTCCAAGGTCAACTTGAGAATGGTAGAGTTAACACTCCCATGAGAAGAAGAGTGGGCGAGGACACACGAGAAGAACACACTCAAGTACGAGGACTTGGCTAGATGGTAATTGGTTTTCCAAGTAGAAGTAAGAATGCTGGGGATGTTTTAATCATCTCTAATGAAACTGCAAGAGTTGACATGGCTAGACAGCAAACAAAGCAGGTAGGAAAGAGAAATGCAAAAGTGACAGAGAGAAGTTTAAACTGGCTGTGGATCAGAAAAGACGCCGGTAGCTGGAATTCACCTACCAATGGATAAAGTTTGGCCAGCTCTACTGTCACACACTCCCGGGCTGGTCCTGTGTTTATAGGAGGGAAACAATGTGTGAATGGTGGAACACAGCTGATGACATTGCTGGCTTGCAGTGTATCACCTATAATTAGAACATATAGCAGAGCTCCACATAAAGGAAGCATTTCTAAAACTAAAAGCTATAATTCTGCATTACACCCTATGATGTAACTACTCATTCTAATGAGTAGTAACACCATTGAAATTGGTACTGAAATGCGTGTGAAAATGTTGGATTTGTTCAGTTCACTACCTCTTATCTGGAAACCCAATTCAGAATGATATGAGTATCACGGCTGCTAATACTACCGACAACATTGCTTGAAAAGTAAATAAATACAGAATATACGTTTATTTTGTTATAACTCACTAATGTGGAATTTAACTATAGAATACAATTAAAATCATCACTAATTTCATCAAAAACAAGTTATTGTCAGCAAGACTTAACGAAATGGAGCGATTTGAACACTGTGCAATGAAATTAAGAATTAACGGTTTCTTGAAAATGTTGACGATTTTCTTATATACCTGTACAATTGAATATAAAACATGTTGGAGCCTAAGCATACCCCGATACACAAGGCATCTGATTTAAAGCTTGATAAGAAAGAGTCATATTACGGTGAATGTCCAACTAAGTTTTTACGTGTCTGAATTGAAGAAACATAACGATGTGTGTCAAGCAGTTTGAATTCAGATCAGATACCAAGTTGCCCTAAGTCTGATCTGCCTCCAAACTGTTTTTAGTGGGTATAAGGTTTTAGTATAAGAAATAAATACGAAAGACTCAAGCAGGAATCGAAACACAAACAACACACACACCTTAGTTTAAAATTTGGAAAAAATCGTCTTTCTCCACTGTCGCTCAAGCCCTTTTATAACGGGAACTAAACTCTTGGAGTACAACAAGTTTGTAGGCAATGTATTTCATAACTAGAACACAGACGTGTTTGCATGGGAAGAATGCACCGTATCCCTGTTAGACTGTGATAAGTGCTTAATATGTCGTGCAAGCGGAAATTATCGCAGTTCACCGACGCACTCCAACGAGTGCAATTATCACGCAAGCGCAATATTAGTCCATCTATAGTCTTAATAGTGTCTGCTACCAAGTTGACGTCTGCGAATATTATTCAGTTATGTTATATTCAGTTTAAAATGGACAAAATTTAAAGATTTGTGTCAAACTATTTGAATTTAGATCAGACGCCGATTTTATCGGGGTCTGATCTGGATCCAAATTGTTTGCAAATACCAGCTAATTCACGATCAGCAGGAGGCTGGTTAATAGTCTCTTCAATCCTTATCATACTGTTAACCCTTTCACTGCCAAATTGTTCGTGAGAGTTTTACCCCTTCACCGATTCATTGTCGTTTGCTTCAATTTTGTTGTCTGCAATATCGTGTCAAAGCTAAAAAAATCAGACATTTTGACTGATTAAATTCCAAACGGGTGTCAAACTGTTTGCAAACTCGCTTTTAAACGTCATTGAGAGCGAAAGGGTTACTCTCGTCTGTACCGAATTGTTACCTGTACGCATACCCTATATGTGTTTGTATGTCTCTTTAGCTGACGAAATCTAAAAACCATTATCTAAACTGTAGATCCTTATCGGACTCGGATCTTGATGAAACCATTTGCAAAGCCAGTCACGTCGTTGCACTTAGCATATTAAGGGTTAAGTACAAAAAAGTAACGCCGTACATGTTTGTACTTTCGTTCATTGAAAAAAGAATAACAAAACCACTTTATCACGAGTCTTATCAGGTATGTGTACTCAGCTGTTCGACACTTGTGTAAAGTTCCTTCAAATAACTAAATTCATTTCAATAGCTAAATTGAAAAAACCCAGAAGCAAACGGATGAAAACATGAGTATAGTACATGTACGAAAGCCCGGTGATGACATTCTAAATTTTCAATTCATACCGTACTTCCGTCTTCTTACGTCCGAGTTCTAAGTTTTTGCTTTTCCTTGGTTTGTTTTATCTTTCTATATCTATGCTTATTCACAAAGTCGTTGCTTAACACAAATCAAACTGTATCTATGAACACAATGCGCAACATTTATACACATTATATGGTCAACACAAACATGCTTGGAAAACTATGTAACTAAAAGGCGCGGATGTATGACACCACAAGGACGGATAGAATTCTAATATTAACTGGCAGAACAGGGAAGTAGAAAGTAGAAACACGGAACTTGGACATTGGATCTTGGAAATTGGAAGAACCATGAAGTAGGAATTTTAATGTCTCCACCGGGCTTTCGTAGTACATGTATAAGGTAAAGTGAATAATTCATTGAACCACACTCAAGTTATAATAATAGGAATATTTAACTCAGCCACTGCCACCACGTCATCAATATAAAACTATTGTTGTCGGCTTTTATTTTCTCAAAATGATATATTGAAATGCGGATCATTCAGTTAGGATCCTGATCATACGCCGCATTAGGCGAAGTTATGCCATGGGATTGATAGCTATTTAATACAGATATGCATACATTTAATTGTGTCAGACATTTAACCATAAGTATTTCTATCATGACGAACACGTATTTTAAATAGTGAGGATTAAAACCCAAGGACTAACCCAAGTCCTTAGGACCGGATCTTTTCTGTTTGCTACTATAAAAGTTGTACATAAATGGGTTAATAGTAATCACTTGCCATTATCAGTATTGTGTAAATAATTGCTAGGGGAAGGGCCGTAACTAATGTTTTTGGAACTTGTGGTCCAACCCCATTTCCATGTTGAAATTTTGGAAATAAAATATGTTTAAACTAAAAACGTATGATTTAATGAAATTATCTTAAATCTTATTTCCTTCAACGATGAATCATTATTAACGGCGTACTCATCTTATATCTGAATATTGCAATGAACATTCCTATATGATTGCTGTAAGATTGCATTACATGTATACCTTTGAGTTATATAGTACGTGTTTGATCCATACAGCAGACTATTTCACAGGAAAAGGCAAAAAATGCCGACCCTTATAAGATGCCGCATAAGGCGACATCTCATCAGAGATCTACACTGCTCGCTAATGCAATTATTGTAAACGCTAGACTGAAATGGTTTTAAAATTAATTTTAAAACCTTTTGTGAACATAATTATATTACAGGGTATAAACTAATACCAACGAAATATGTCATGCCTTTTAAACAATATGTTTCCTATTATGTTTTGTACAAGGGCTAATTCCCCATAATTTCAGTAAACCTTATGACTTTAGCTACCCAAATGTAAGAAATGGGCGAATTGTTTTTAGAAAAACATTGTCATGTAAGATGTCCAGAAAATTTTCCCTTAACCCAGTTGCGCCCATTGATTAGTCCATGCTTATATATTGGATTAGTCCATTTTTAATCTAAGGAGTGCCTGGATAAGATATTCATTTTCGTTGGTTTTATATTGAAATTTCTATCAGCAAAAGTGTCAGACTCTAACCAGACGCCCCATTATGCATACATGGGAACGTGGGCACAGTTTTCTTAGAAATAAATATTTTTATGCATTTATATCATCCAGTATTTAATTTCTAAAATTACGGATTTCGTTTGTATAGCTCAGAAGTGCGGTGCAAGTTCAAATGAAAGCTAAATATTAGACGACGTCTTATTATTATGTTTTACCCATTTATACCGAGTAGATTCTTCCATTCGTATAATTTGGATTAGTACATTTATGTTCGGGGTGCCTGGTCTAAATGTGGCAGTTTCGTTTTTTGTATTGACATTCCTATCATCAAACGGTCTAGACTCTGACCAGACGCCGCATTAAACGGTGTCTGATCACAGTTAACACTGGTTGCCTACATGTACGTCACTGTTATACAGGACCATATGTACAAATGGATTTTCTGTGTGCAAAGGCACGACAAATCTATCGTAGCGTTATTAAAGTCAAATACTCGTTTATGTCAATTCACAACATCTATAAATGTAAGAAGGGAATCCTTTCTGGCATTTAGGTAACCTTTGACTTCGCTTGGAATTTTTTTGTATATAATTTCATCCATTGTATTTTGATTCATATAAGACGCAAGATTGATCTGAAACCGTACTGTTTGGAGATGATATTGAACCGTACTTCCATAACCAACTAACACGCATAAACACTGTCTTTATGTTTGGTTCTCGCACGTCATATTTGAATTAGACGATTATTCAGCATAACAAGGGTTAAAGGAAACTGATATAGAGCATCTTACAAAACCAACCGATACTTATGCTATACAATAAATCTACTGAAAACGGGAGGTTATGTGGAACAAAGTTCAACTCCAAAGTCAAATGGCTGCCTTATACAAGTCTAAGGTCGTGCAGAAAGATCCAAAAGGTGGCCTTTCTACATGCCTTTTGATTTGCATTGTTTTACAAATATATTGTCAAGAAAGTCTTTGTTTGTTCTTTTGAATGTCTCTTTAGACACTCATGTGCGCCTGTAGTTTCATAAATACCAGGCGGATTATAGGTATTTTGACACAGTGGTATTGAATTCTCATGTAGACAGATAAATAGTATACCAGTAAGCAGGGCTCCAGATAAGAGGTAGTTATTTCAACAAATCCAACAATTCTCACTCGTTTAAGCACCAAATCCTATGGTGTTACTACTCATTAGAATCGTCTAACCATAGGGTTTAAATCAGAAATTAAGATTTTAGCTTTTGAAAAACTACCCTTATCTGGTGCTGTAAGAAACATTTTACCATGTTAAGTATTCTAGTTTATTATTACGTGAATATTTTCCTCACCAGTACTGTAAAAGAACCTTCATGACGACAGCAAAATTATAATAATTGATAAGGTGTTTCAGACATGTGGTTGTTCAAAACCAGCTTGAGGTAAAACTGAAAGCTTTGTTTTATTTTACACCTTGCTTTAAGCTGCAAATGTTATCGAAAAACAAAAACTGTACATAGTGTTTGACCATACAGCATATCATTTCATATGGATTAGCAAACAGTGCAGATCCTGATTAGACGACATGATTTGTGGCATCTTATCTGGCACTGCACAATTTGCAAATGTCTACTGTTGTAGTCGATAACCAGTTTTGGATTACATCTAATTACAATACCAACACTTTTCGGAAGCAAACTCACGGTAAGGCTAGTAGATTTAGTATCGTCTTCTATTAGACATCTGTATTATACTTTTTTATAAACAATCAACGTAAAGCAAAGTAATTATATTACATGTACATGTAGTACTAACCCTTTTTATGTTGAGCCCGACTCAGCTAACATTTACAAACAGTTTGGATTCAAATCAGACGCCGCACTACGCGGCGTCTGATCTGAATCAAAACTGTTTGACACTAATATTCAAGCTGTTATCAGTTTAAAAGGCATAAAAACTGTTTTTGAATTCTTGTGCAGAAGATATATTTGACTCAGACGACAATTCAGCATGAACATTGCTAAACGAGCGTGTTCTGGTTTCAGGCATGTCTGTGTTTGTGTGACTAAATGATGCTAATGGCAGTCTTTGAACGTTTGACCTTTTGTCAACCATTCGACTGGTAGCCATAACTTTGCAATGCAATTTGCAAAGCGCTTGGGCCTGTCACAGATCAGACGATCGCAAAAAGCAAGTGTTTTGATCAGAAAACATACCGTTTGACCCTCGTGTTAAAGGATTCATCATCTCAAATCACTTTTTTTAAATAAATAAAAAGAAATGGTTTCCTACGAAAACTGTTTAACATACTGTATTTCAGCAGTCTACTAGTTAAGCATATGCACACGACTGGAAACATTTCAGTGTTCTTCCTTTTATATTGTTAGACGACAGGGTTCTGTTCACGTAATTACCCTCATTAAATACCTGAACTCTTACCATGCTGAACTGCCGTCTGATTCAAATATATCGTCTACAAAAATGTTATAAACATATTATATATATCTGAATTCAACAAACTAGAATTATGAGTAGCAAACAGTTTGGATTCAGATCAGACGCCGCATTATGCGGCGTCTGATCTGAATCTAAACTGTTTGCATATATTATCCAAGTCAATCTTAGGGTGATAAGCGGTAACGTATACGGCACATTAAAACGGTGTTCGATTTTCACTATCCTTTTCTATTAATTCTTGTAGTGCTTTTATATTGTCGGCACTTTTATGTTAAAATTTACGTTTTGACTCAAGAAATATCTGAAACAACCTGGATCTTTACTAAATGTCGAGTTACTAGCGTCTGATCTGGATACAATATGATTGTAAATGTTATATATAGCGATGTTGAGAGTGAAAAGGTTAACCTATTTCGTCTACTGATTTACCCTTATAACAATGGGCATTTGTAAACAGTTTCAAATATGATCCCAATTGTTTGGAACTCGTTACTCATGTAAGTTTTGTTAATTTACTTTATTTTTACGTCATATGAGAAATAAAAACAGATGAAAACTACCTTTTAAGCAAATGACGCCACAGCAGTAAATGTGATGATAGAATTACAAAAACAAAAAGGATACAATTGTCGTCTGATTGTACTTGTTATTTTTATAGTTTACATAAATTCCCGAAAGAAACATCATAATGTGTGTCAAAAAATTAGATCCTGACCAAACACCGCGTAACGCGGCGTCTGGTCAGGATCAAAACTGTTTGCAAATAACTATTGCTATAGGGGTAAGGGATTGAAGCGGTTCAGAGAAAAACGTGTACGCACTTGAACGGTTGTATTCTTAAAACCGACAAACAACGAAGATTACTACGTTGTTCCAGTGACATTTAGACGGTTTATAAACGATTATTTGGCAAGATTATTTGAACCAAAGACTGTCTAGAAAACCAAATTTAATCAACGTTTAAAAAAGCAGCCGTTTTAGTTCAGTGCTCTCCTTCTTATTCGTCTTGCGGCTAAATTATAGAATTCAATATATGAACTGTGGAGGTAATCTACAAAATCTGCTACTTTTCCTGAGAATAATTCAGATGACTGCCAGTGTTCTTGTGTTAATAATACATCAGCCAATTTCAGCTCACAACAATTGACATTGTATGCATGCTTAATAAAGTTGAGGTTTTCATAAATACAAGTGGTTTAATCAGCCTTCGAATGAATCGTTCAAAGGTTCTTAAATGGGCGAGGAACGGATTAATCGATCGTTTTATGGTGTCAGATATTTCGTGTAAGATTTTGCATGGTATTCACTTCTTATAATTGTACAAATAAGTATCCTTTAAGAATGTTTGGGTATTACTAATTGATAATATAATTGGTCTTTCAAAAATATGGAATTCTATCTGGTTTTGAAATGGTAATGCTTTTATTTGTGCATAAAAGCAATAGTTTCAGTATTTGAATAGCCTCGTCCCTGAAAATAACAAGGAAACGTATTGTATTCATAATATTATAAGACATTACATAAACCTTTCATTAAGATTATTTGAAAGCATGGACATCTAGAAAAAACTTGTTTTAATCTTTTTATTAGCGTTGTCGTTCGGTATTTGTTTTGTACATCTTGCGGCTAAATAAGATAATTCAATTTAGAGATGTCTTACAAAATCTACAACATTTCCTGGAAATGTTCCAGGTGATTGTCAATGTTCAAGTGTTATGACAACGCTCTCTCTCTCTACAACGAAACTCAATGGGAGAGAAATAGTGTATGTGTTGTTTGGAGGGGAGGGAGTGGTTATAGGAAGGGGAATTGGCTTACAATTGCAACATGTTGAATCCAGATCAGACGCCACGTAACGCGTTGTCTGGTGTGGATTCAACCTCTATGTCGCTCGTCATTATGGTTTTTTTTTGTCAAAATGTCGAAAGTGTGACTTTGGGGAAACAGCAGACGACAGTTTTAAGCAGACGATATTACAGAAGTGAAAGTATTAGACATATATACAAGTTCACAATATAAGATTGACTGTGAGTCTATAAAATGTGTATCCACAAACAAATGACGTTTATCATTCACCTCTCACAAGACGAATGTACAATATATTTGACCATGAACTATAAAACAGATATTAGAATATTAGTATTAGATGTTTGTATTAGTAAGTTTAATAGTTGTTTTAATATTTTACCTATCATATTAATGAATACATTTAAAACACCATTTAACTGAGCACAATACACTTAAATTTAGAAAAATGAAGATTCTTGGAAGTGTTAATGATTAGTTTTAATCTAAGTGGCAAACAGTTTGAAGCCGGTGTAACGCAGTAGAATGACCCGTCCCCTGCTAAAATGACCCATGGGTAATGTCACTACGTAGAACAGTGACCCGAGTCTTTTCACTACGTAGAAAAATGACCCCAAACCGTAAAAAAAGACCCTATCGACACGTAGTAGAATGACCCCTCACGGTATGGGGTCATTTCTCTACGTAGTATAAAGACCGGGGGTTCTTTTGCAGGGGTGGGTCATTCTACTGCGTTACACCGGATTAGTAACTGAGCGTCTGATGTAACTCTAAACTGTTCCCAGTCGACACTGGACCCACTGTTTGTATGTAGATACCGGCGTCTGATCTGGCTTCAAACTGTTCGTAATGAACACTTACGACAACATTAATTTTATCGTACGACATTTTATGAAACGGGTCCTTGGTGTATACGGCATGTGCCATCTTAAAGCAATGTAATTGTAAAACAGAAAGCTTCTTTATAAGATTTCGGTTTTACGTTCACCTTGCTCCCATTACCCCATAAATACACATTTTTACGCCTTTAATTTATTCCTTTACCCAAGAAAATACTCTCAATTTATGCAGTCATGAATATATATTATAAGAAATAGTTTTTATGTTCTAACAGATGGTACCTTCAAGCAGGCTAAAAGTATTCTGATTTTATTTTAGCCTGCTTTAAGTGGTCACCTATTTTCAAAACTAGAAACAGGCTATGGAGTAATTGGTTAAGCTGCCACCTATCCTTTTTGCAGTCAATGAGCCCTTTTCTTTAGTGGTTGTAAAAGAGAGAATTTGCTATATGTATGTAAATATGCATTTGGTTTTATTTTACTGTAGGAATTGGCGTTTCTTGCGAATACACGTCTGACAGTTGACATATATTTGTTTGTCTTAATAAGTAATATGCATATAATTTGCATGTTGAGCCATTTATACGCATATTTCATGCCTACTGAATCCGAACCAACGTTATAGTTTCCCTATTTCCATAATAAAATAATGAAATATTCATAAGTTCTGTCAAAATGAATTCGTAGAAAACATCGTAGATAAGGATATTCCCGTTTTGAACATTAACATGAGGAACAAGCTCTCTTTTTCACATTAGGACGAATAGGGAAACTTTCTATACCTGGCAATTATATTATTTTCTTTAAGTGCTTAACTCCACAACATTTACATATACAGTGATTCCTCTCTACAGCAACACCCAATAGGAGACAAAATATTGCGAGTGTTGTTCGAAAGGGGGGAAAATAAAGAAATTTACAAACAGCTTGACTCTACTACAAACGCCGCCTAGCGCGGTCTCTGATCTGGATTCAAGTTGTTTGTCACTTGTCATTATGATTCTTCTGTAAATATGTCCACTTATATTTCTTGTGACTTTAACCAAAACAAAGCAGAATACACTTTTAAGCAGACGATATTGAAGCAATGTAAGCGTTAGACATAACTGTCTTGTTTAGGGAATAGTGGCAACGGTCGTTGTTCGGAGGGGGACGTTGTTCGGAGGGCCGTTGTTCTGGAAGGGGCGCTGTACAATCATTTTGGATACACATAAGACGCCGCGTAAACAAAGCTTATGATCGGAATCTGGGGCCCGTTTTACTAAACTACTTACGCAAAATTTTTGCGTAAGTCAAAATCGTTTAACTCTTATTTTTCGATCATAAACATTTGCAAACAGCAAATAGCCAGATCAGAGGACGCGCAAACAGCGCGTCCTCTGATCTGGCTATTTGCTGTTTGTAGCAAGTGATTATAAAATATATAAACTAAAATTTAAAAATTTGACTTACGCAAAAATTTTGCGTAAGTAGTTTAGTAAAACGGGCCCCTGTTCTCTTCGGCACTCCAGCAAATGTTTTAAACCAAATTGAAAAAGCTGCCGAATATTATGAATTTAGAAAACAACAACAAAAAACAGCCAACATGTTTTCGACCAGACAATAATATTGCAAGGAATTTGTTAGATGTGGTATGACGTTATAATTGCAGGGAAATGATTAACTAGTTAAATGATAAATTACTTCTTGTCTAAAACATGCCTGCGATAACTGAATAAAAATCAGCTCAAATGTCATTTGTATAAAATATTTATCAGCCAAATATGCACTTTAAACCTTTTCACTCGCAATGGCGCCATAAAGCATGTTTGCAAACAGTAACCGTGCGTCTGTTCAGGACCCAAACTGTTTGACACTCATTTCGAAAGTTTTGTCAGTCATATTGCCTTAAATCTTACTTTTAAACGATATTGCAGACAACAAGATTGAAGCAGACCACACTATGGCGGTGAAGTGGTAAACAACTCTCGACAAATTTGATCAAGAAAGGATTAAACAATTTGGAATGCTGAGCAGAGACCTAGCAGTGCTAAATATTAACCATCTGTTGGTTACAGTGGAGAAAACGTTATTCTTTCCCAATAAACGCGTTAACGCTAGACCTATTATTTCCAGTGCAAACAGTTTGGAGCCAGATCAGACGCCGGGTAACACGGCGTCTGATCAGGCGCCAAACAGTTTGCCACTCAGATAAAAATGAAAAGTCAAAATCGTCCAAAGGATGTTCTTTTCTACATGTTAATGTTTTGCGTTTGCGTTTCGTTTGCGTTTAAACGAAAAAGAATAACATATTCTCCACTGTACTATGATAAGACTTAAATCCGGCTTCTGTTATGTTTATCAAGTATTTTCGTAATGCAAACTCAAATAATTAAAATGTTGAAAATAACGTGGGTTATTAAATGTAGATAATTTATTTTAATAATGATTGCAAACAATTTTGGAGTATGGTCAGACATCTAGTACATGAACGTAATTCTGACCCAATAAACGCGTTTACGCTAAAACTGTGATTTCCAATGCAAACTGTTTGGAACCAGATCAGACGCCAGGTTTCCCGGCGTTTGATCAGGCTCTAAACAGTTTGCCACTCAGATAAAAATTAAAAGTCAAAATTGTCCAAAGGGTGTCCTTTTCTGCATTTTAATGTTTTGCGTTTGCGTTTGGTTTGCGTTTAAACGGGAAAGAATAACAGATTCTCCACTGTACTATGATAAGACTTAAATCCGGCTTCTGTTCTGTTTATCAACTATTTTCGTAATGCAAACTCAAATGATTAAAATGTTGAAAATAACGTGGGTTATTGAATGTAGCTAATTTATTTTAATAATGATTGCAAACAGTTTTGGAGTATGGTCAGACATCTAGTACATGTACAGTGGAGAAAACGTTATTCTTACCCAATAAACGCGTTTAACACTAAAACTATTATTTCCATTGCAAACATTTTGGAGCAAGATCAGACGCCGGGTTACCCGGCGTCTGATCAGGCTTCAAACTGTTTGCCACTCAGCTTAATATCAATTGTTAGAATTGTCGAAAAATGGTTTATTTCTACGTTTTAGTGTTTTGCGTTTGCGTTTCGTTTGCGTTAAAACAGGAAAGAATAACATGTTCTCCCCTGTAACCTGATCTGCCTGGTGTGGCTCCAAATTGTTTATGAAACACAATATAGTACAATTGACATACAATAAACGCATTTGTTAGGGAATAATACCTTAAGATTCGAAAATACATCATTAATCCCAATAAACACGTTTGCGCTAAAATTAGTATTCCCATTGAAACAGATTTAAGTCAAATAAAACACCGGGTAACTTGGGGTCTGATCAGGCTCCACACCGTTTACATGTACCACTCAAATTAAAATAGACGATGAGAACTTTCAAATACATGTACTTTTCTATGTTTTAGTGCAATGCGTTTGCGATTCGTTTTAACGGGTGGGAATAACGCAGTCCCCTCCGTAGGCTCCATAGAACATTGAAGAAGCAGAAGACTTCCCTGTGAATTTAAAGAACGTCATACGTTACGTTCCTTCAGCATTGACCCTTATTCTGCTGTAATATCGTCTGCTTTGAAACCGTCGTCTACGGAAGTTGTTTAAGTAATATTGATACATTTTAAGTAAAGAAACCTAAAGACGAGTATCAAGCAGTTTTGATCCATATCAGACACAGTGTTATGCAAAATACAGTGAAGACGCGATCAGAAGGCAAAGTTTAAATGTTTAACCTGTATTTATAAATGGTACCAGTAGTCTTTTACGATTCTATTTTAGACAGTTTATCTCAGCAAAGCAGAGTAATACAGTGGAGAAACTGTTATTCTTTCCCACTTAATGCGTTTTAAACGCGTTTGAAAGGCGTTTGAAACGCGTTTTATCTATTAACTTACAAACGCGTTTGTAAGTGCGTTTAAACGCACTTATAAGTTAATAGTCATAATATGGTTTTACATTGCATTTTGGGTGTTTAAACAACGTTAAGAAAGATATTTTCTCATTTTTGCACTTTAAAAGTGCTTTATATATACACAAGTTGTGCGAATTGTGTTTTTTTAAAGAGTTTTATCTCATTCGATCGTTAAATTAGACGATCTGTGTTTCGTTTAAAAATATGGTGGTGCTTTTTGTTCCAACCGAAATATTTGTTAATTGCTTGGATTCAGATCAGTTGTTAAATTACTGGGCATCTGATTCGCATCAATGTTTGGATCCAGATCAGATGCCGAGTTACTATGATCACATTTTGCACATTCTGATTTTTTACAAATATGTTGTTACACTCACACATTTGTACTAAATTCTATACATGGAATTGAAACAGTGTAGACCCTGTTAAGTCCATTCTTTTTGGAGTTTATATAATGATAGGTTATAACAAAACTAATCTAAAATACTCATAAAATCATCTAAACGCATACCTGATAAGTTCAGACGTTATTCCAGTGTCGAGTCAACATATTCAAAAGAATCATTAAGTCACATAACATTTAGATGAGCTGTAAATATGAAGGATTTTATCTATCTGTAAAGTATAACTGTACATGGTCAAAAACCGCAATATAATAATTGCCCATCGTGTAACCACGGAATTCGTGTATACTTTAATTCTGTGGTGTAACTACCCGACATCTCGTTGCGTCATCAACCGGATATGGGGTAATAAAACTTCGGCTTATCAAAGTAAACATAATCCTAATTAGGGGTGCGAGTCTGTTGGGGGCAATTTTACAATTTATAGTCCGCCACCAAAATTGTCATTTTTATGGTCAGGTTACTTTCACAAGAAATGGCCACACTAGTGTAAATCTATCACATAAAGTAGATCTAATTTGCCTTTATCAAAGCTGTCAGTTTGGATCCTGATGTATTGCCGATTTAACATTTTACTAATTTTACCCCTAACTCCCCCAAAGTAATTGAAATAGATTCAAACCGTTTGAATAGAAATCAATATGATTTTAAATAATCTAATAAATTTTAACAGTTAAGATCTCGTTGGAACGCCGAGTAACTCAGCATTATGATGGAGAACAAAACTGTCTGGTTTTTTAATCAAAATATTAATTCGTTCTATAACGTACATCAGTTTAGATCTTGATTAGATCATGGAGAAATCACAGACTGCTCCGTGATTAGATGGCGAACAAATCGGCGTCTCATCTACATGTACATAGAAAAATGTTTTCAAAGGTCACATAAAAATTGAGCGATATTGAGAAAATGCGTTTGCGTAGATGAATAACAGTATTTATTTGATCTTGACAAACTGAATACGTGACGCAATTTTCAGACGGGAAGATTTTCAAACAGTATCATTGATTGGAGCCAGATCAGACGCCGAGTTACTAATCATTTGATATGAACCAATGCTTGGATCAATATCATACGCCGAGTTACTCATGTCCTGGTCTACATAAATGATTCCACCCAGTTCAGACGCCGAGTTACTAAGCATGACTAAAATGTCAATTATTGGTGACTGCATCAGCATGACCATATATGGGAGATAGTAAAGCCGGACGTGTACACAGCAGGCATTGTCCGCCCAAGGCCTCTGGCAATCTATACACCCTGTCATACTGTTGACACTCACAGTTTTATCTAGGCATACATGTACATGTAGGCATAAGAAGGGTACTATAAACCTAGTATAATTATTTAAATACCTTTCGGATTTATTTTAATTCGTATAATTGATCGGTCTCGATAAAAACAAAGGTATGCCGACTGAAACGCAAAAATCCGCTTATAAACGCGTTTATAAACGCAAAACTCACTTATAAACGCAAAACGCGTTTATCGTTTATCGTTTCGTTTGCGTTTCGTTTGCGTTTCGTTTCCGCATGCGTAAGCATAAACGGGAAAGAATAACAGATTCTCCACTGTAGCTAAGCGTTTTATGTCTTAATCCTTTACCTCCAACTCGTGACAATACTATTATTTTCAAACAGTTGAGATCCAGATCAGATGCCACGAAACGTGGTGTCTGATAAGGGTTTTAACGACTTGGCATTCTTGCTTAGATTTGTTCAGCGAAAATGACTTTAAATTTAACTTTTTTGACAATTACCAATGACAACTGTGATAGAGACAATATAGAAGCATGTAAAGTGTTAAAAAACTGCGAGTGTCTGCGATAGTGCGGTTAACTCTTTCTTGCCAAATTTTATCGTCTGCTTTATCCCTTTTACCGCCAAAATACCGTCTGTATTGGAAATATCGTCTGCAAACTATTTAAAGTCAGCTTCAGGGCTGTTTTTACTGAAGAAATGTTGATACAAGTGTCAAATAGTATGGATACTGATCAGACGCCGCGTTACGCGGCGTCTGATCAGTATCCAAACTGTTTGCAAAGTCACCTTTATGCGGCGTTGGCAGTGAAAGAGTGAACGTCAACTTATAAAACACATTATCCTGGAAGTGTGCACAATCATCTACAGTAAAACCTCTCTATTACGACCACAAAAGCAAAAGTTAAATGATTGTACATTTGTAAAAAGGCATGATACATCTTAAAGCAAAGTGACAGTAAAACAGAAAGCTCCTACAGGAGCTTTCTGTTTTACTGTCACGTTCCTTTAAACAGTCACCTGTCGTATACTTCTAATGATAAACACAATTTTGTGGACGTAATAAGGAGGTTTTAATGTACTTCCCTGTGACAGAACAATACTTGGTATTCGTTTCTTTCTATCGCTGGTTCAAATAAAATGTTACATTAAAGAAGGCGTAAAAAATCTGTTCACGTTTAAATTAATTCAGCGCAAACACAACGCAAAAAATGTAAAAAACAGCCCTTTGCATATTCTGATGATTTTTTTCTGTCTGAGTGGCCAGCCGTTTTGGGCCTGATCAGAAGATACCCGACGTCGGATATGATGTCATACTGTCTGCAAGGCAATTCTGGTTCAGCAAAAACGCGTTTACTGTGAAATAATAAATTCTTCTGCACTGTAATATGTGTTTTAATCTTCATAGGGTGTCATCTTTACAAGTTAAATGTCTATTTTACAACCCCTTTCGGATGGAGTAAACACAATTCTGAAACATACTGAAAACTAGATGGTTAATTGACTAAGACATGTTACAGTGGATATAACGTTATTTTTTCCCGTTTAAAGGCAAACGAAAACGCAAACGCAAACCCCTTAAATGTAGGAAATTACCTTTTTCTGACATTTCTAATTGTTGTTTTAATCTTAGTGGCAAACAGTTTTGAGCCTGATCAGACGCCGGGTTTCCCGGCGTCTGATATGTCTCCAAACCGTTTGCAATGGACTAGTGGGAAAGGATAACGTCTGCTCCACTGCAATGTCTTGTGCAAGATACAAATGGTACATAGATGTATTGTTGGCGCTTATTCTATTTCTTTGCCCTGTATTTAAGATATCATACATGTATGTATTTTTTTTTTAGCCGTCAAATATTTTTGGACATTAAACGATTTAGATTCTTGTCTCTCCCAATAAACACTCTAATGCCCATATCAAACAGTTCGGAGCCATATCAGAACATAAACTGTTTGGCACTCAGATTGAAAAGAATCGTTATTTACATGAAAGTGACAATTTATACATTTCATTACATTGTGTATGAATTCAGTTTCGTTTATACGGTACAGACTCTTGTCTCGTCCATTATTGTACAGCTGTCAATTCAACTCATTTTGAGTGACCAAAATAAAACCTCGTACGACAAATGTCAGCTTATAAAAATCTTAAGCATCATTTCTCCATCTAATCCTGTCTTGTGAAATCTCTTTAGAATCGTCTTGAAAAGTCGATTCACAACAGATGTCACAAAACAGGATCAGATAGAGAAATCAGAAATTATGGGATTTTAAAGTTTTAACTTACGACTGTTTGTGTGGTACGATTTTTTATGAAACGGGGCCTAGACACCCAGGCTGCTAAGCCTTAGCGTGCTGGGCGCGACTAAGTAAATATATAATTGCAAACAGTACTTTGGAATCTCATCTTGATCCAAACTGTTTGACTTTCTTATAACACTATTTATAATATACCTATCGATGATTTATAGAGATTTCTCAGTTAGATAAATATCATATTCGTCACAGTTGATATAATCACTAGTGATGATATCACTTTTGTGGTGACAATATCATTTGTGTGACGTCACGTGTAAACAATTGTGTGTTTACTCTTTAAACACGTTATTAAAATGTATATAATAAATAGAATAATCAATTCCTTCGGATTCGTTTTGTAATCAGATAACAACACATTCTCATTATATATTTTATATTAATTCAAAGGAATTGATTATCTTCTATCTAAAGGATTAGTAAAATAAATATTAACCATTTCTGAGGACAACAAAATGTGCAAGCGACCAACATTCCTAGTGTGATCAATTTGAAGTTTGTGATACCGGTATAAATGTTTCGCTGCCTAAGGACCCTTAGGAGAAGGCATTAAGACTCATGAGACTGTTACAGTGATACAATATAATTTGAAATGGACAGATTGTATGATACTTAACCTATTAATGCTTCGATATTGTAATGAATTCTCACTACTCGCTTGCTCTAATTTGTCATTATTGCTATACCAGGACGATTGAACGGAACTTAAGTGCTACGTGCAGTCATGATATATAGTGGAGAATCTGTTATTCTTTCCCAATAAACGCGTTTACGCTAAAACTATGATTTGCAGTGCAAACAGTTTGGAGCCAGATCAGACGCTGGGTAATCCGGCGTCTGATCAGGCTCCAAACTGTTTGCCATCAAGATAAACATGAATTATTAGAATTGTCCAAAAGTTGTATTTTTCTACGTTTTAGTGTTTTGCGTTTGCGTACGTTTGCGTTTAAACGGGAAAGAATAACAGATTCTCAACTATAGCAGATCTTTTCATATGACTTAGCAAACAGTCAAGACTATAACGAGACGGTGCTAATGGCAGTATCTGATAAAAGTTTATATTATTTGGTTATACATGTATCTAGTTTTGAGGATGTTATGCGTTAATTGTTTATATTTACTTATATTTTGTGCGTGATAGATTCAGAGAGTATTTCAAACATTGAAACCGTTGTACCACCATTAAACAATATGCAGTGCCTAGTCTTTATAAAAGGGTCTACTGTAAAAAAAACTTAATATTAGGAGACACTGTAAAACTGATTTAATTATCGTACATGTAAACATCGTAATTACGGGTAATTGATAGAAGGAAACAAAATGTTGGCAACATTTAATCTACTTCAAGATACCTTTATATAGAATCACTAATACAAGTCAATATGTATTATACTATATGGCAAAATATCAAAATAAAGCGTGTACTTTACAATGGGTGGATGAAAGCTTTTATTTAGATGAAGCGGATCCGATTTTAAACAGGCAATACATAAATGACCTACTACATTGTAATACAGATAATCTGGCAATCAGTGTAGATCCTGATCAGATTGGTCTGGAGAGAGAATTCTGATTTAGGTCTACACTGTTTTTTATGCCTGTCCGGTCAAATACTTGGGGTCATTACTGGCACTTGATATAAGAAAGAAAATGTTGGCAACGTTTACTCTACTTTCCCTTACATTTCTACAGACCCTTATATAGACTCACTAACACAATGTGTCAATGTATACTATATTATATGGCAAAATATCAAAGTAAAGCGTACACTTTACATTGGTTGAATGAAGGCTTTCATTGCGATGGAGCGGTCCCGGTTGTAAACAAGCAATACATCAATGTCCTACTGGTACAGCTAATTTGGCTCAGTAAACATGTTTGTTCTCCAGTTGAAACACATCCAAGCGCAAACACAATGCAATACATTTTTAAACAATGACGGTTTCTTGAAGTTGTTGGTGATTTTGTTTTAACCTATTGCTGTCAGGCTCTATAGCCCTGTTATATGCAAACAGTTTGGATCAAAACCAGACGCCGCATGACGCGGCGTTTGATCAGATTTAAACTGTTTGAAACTCATATTAATGTTTTTAATTAAAATATATATATAATTCCAAATTTTAGAAACAAAACAGACGACATATTTAGGCAGAAGACATTTATGTCAACGACTGTGATAGAAGTGTCAAACTATTTTTATTTTTATCAGATGCCATGTTACTTTGAGTATCAGATTTGTCTTCAATCTGTTTACATACATGTACGGAATACTTGTTTTTAGCACGTTCATGTACAGCCACATAACAAAAAGTATTAAATATGATGGTTTCTTTATGCAATATATGAAAGCAACGATCTTCTGTAGCTGCTGCTTTAAGCTCATATTTCCTTAAACAATCAAACGTCTTTAACACCACTAGTAAGTACATGGGTTTATTAACTGTATTGGTAGAAACGCGTATATTGCATAACAATAAATACGTGTCCCCTGTGCGTTGATTTTTTTCTCTGTCAATACTCCCAATGGGAACAATATTGCTGACAAACCCATTAAAACATGAAATATAACAAGATTGTCTCGAAAAAGCTTTTTGTTTGAGTCAAGGGACCAGCCTAACTAATTGATAGATATGCACTTCCTATGTGTAGAAATGCTCTAGACATTTACGGATTATTGTTGTTTACATAACAGGCTGTCTCTTTTTCTGTTATACAGGGGACATGACGTTATTATTTCCCGTTTAAACGCAAACGAAGCGCAAACGCATGGCAATGAACTGTCGAAAAAGACAAATGTTTGACAATCCTGACTACTTATTTGTATCTGAGTGGCAAAAAGTTTGGAGCCTGAGCAGACGCCGGGTAACCCGGCGACTGATCAGGCTCCAAATGGTTTGCAATGGAAATAATAGTTTTTGCATAAACGCATTCATTGGGAAAGAAAAGCGTATTCTTCAATGTAAGGGCACAGTATTTTAGATTGCCGTTATTCTTTTCAGTTTTGAAGAAATGCAGTGAAAATGCAATACAAATAACATCAATAAGTATTTTTCTGAAATATGTTAACTAAATATTTTAATCCTATGGACTTGGCGCCTAGATTGGCTACGAATTGTTGGCATTAAATAGATATGACGTTCGAAAGTGCAAACGTGCTGGGAACAAATAGTATACCCTCGAGTATAGAAATGTTCCAGACAGCTGGTGATAATGTATGTTTACAAAACCCTCTGTCTCTTCCCCCGTTAAGAGATTAGTCTCAGAAAGTATTTGGGTGTTAAAAATCCTCTGCGTTTAGACTATATTAAGGATATTTTAAAAAGTAGTGAATACCAAGATCAGACTGCTCATAAAGGAGCTGTCTGATCCACTTCTGCACTGTTTTCTTATAAGATCTGTCTAGATATGGATCTGCTTTCCTTCCTTGGGAAATAATTTCCTTTTTTACGTCAATGCAATGATCCAGATTCATAGCTTCGCATATATGCATGTTCGAAACATTCTTTACACTTAACCCTTTCAACCCTACAGCCCTCTGTAGAGATTACTGGTTACATATGCAGTGTAGACCCTGATCATAGGGTTCTTAGACCTCTGTTCAGGGTCTGCACTGTTTGATATTTTCGTTCGTGTTTGTTGCCAAATCAAAAATGCATCATGGACTGGTTCAAAATGCATGTACTAGAAGAGTCAATAAGAAATACCCACAAGAAATATTTAGGGTTGAAATGGTTAAGCATGTAAAACAGTCACCTTTTATCATGGAACATCTTTTGACATAGCTGTCCAAACCCATTTCTACATTTACATCAAGTTAACGCACTTGAGAGGTTTACATAGAATTAATTTTAAAATGAAATAGACTTTTGTTGTTTCTTGGAACGTCCATCAGTCTTTGTATTAGACCACACATTCTCCAATATACAGTGCACCATTTCTAATCTGACCACGCATCAAACAGAATGCGTTCGCTGTCTAAAACTTTCACCTTAAAATGCAAATTTGGCTAGTATGTTTGAGACATGTTCTGTAAAGCAAAATGAAAGTAAAACAGAAAGCTCCTGTAGGACCTTTCTGTTCTACTTTCTTCTTGTTTTTATACTTTAGTATCTCACCTGACTTTAGTCTGGGTTCACTGTACTAATAACCTGTCGCATATAACTCAGAAGTATCACTTCAAGCATGAACGGATTCTCCCCCATGAAAGGCGAAGACGGGAAAACAAGATACGGCCATTATTCAATCAAAATATGAAGTTAGCCGACTCGCCACCAAAGAACCGGTGTCAACTTGTTCTTAACCCTGGCAATTCTGGACGAATCCGTTTTGTGATTGGTGTGTTTTTACATTGACGTTTGAATGGTTTGTTCCAAATAAATTTCAAGAGTATGACAAACCGTGCATACTACAGTGGAGAATCTGTTATTCTTTCCCGATAAACGCGTTTACGCTAAAACTAGCTTTTCTTTTACAAACAGTTTGGAGCCAGATCAGACGCCGGGTCACCCGGCGTCTGATCTGGCTCCAAACTGTTTGCCACCAAGATAAACATGATTTATTAGAATTGACCAAAAGTTGTCATTTTCTACGTTTTAGTGTTTTGCGTTTGCGTACGTTTGCGTTAAAACGGGAAAGAATAACAGATTCTCCACTGTATGATAAATATTTGATTCATTTTAAAATTGATTTGATTAACTTATATTAACTAATCTTATAAATCTTAGTAATTTTATTGAAAGAATTACAAGATCATGTAGGATTGCGTTACTTTATTGTAAATGTAGTTATTTGATATGTCTTTTCTCACTTTGTAAGAACAGTTATATGATTTCATGTGAAGCGCTTTTGAACGCAAAACTCCTTTGTGATAAGAGCGCTGTATAAATTTGGTATACATGTACTAAATAAATAATGAATAAATTTTATCAGATACTTCCTTAAGGAGCCCTCAGATCTGTTCCCGCACTGTTTGCAAAGACTAAATTGATCCGTTTCTAGCAGCATTGAAAAGGCTAAGTCATTGAGAAAAGACTTAAAAGGTTGCTATTAGACAAGTTAACGGTCTATCCATGACAACTCGTAAAGTGATCCGCCCCTGTGGTACGAACGAAAACCGTTCATGGACACATTTTTTGCTTGGCTTATGAACAAGTAGCGACTTACAGAGATTTTCTTCTGTTACCTTTACATAATCCATAAAGTAGGAAATATTCTTTAGGGACCTTGGTAAAATACCAAGTATAACGCAAGTATTTGTTTAAGCACTTAAATGTATCCTCTATCTAAACATGTAGATAGTTATTGAGAACATTTTGCATTAACTCTTTGAACACTAGTCACGCATATATGCGTCATTTGCAAACAGCCTACCTGTGAGGAGTACACTTGTCCTATGCAAACAGTGTTGACTCTGATCTGAGGGCTCTGATCAGGGTCTACACTGTTTGTCATTTTGACATATATTGTAAAAATCAACCCTTACATGTCAAAAATGGACTACACTAAATTGAAAACTAGAATTATCCATTTGAGGTTTCAGGGAGGAAAGGGTTAAGTTCGAACGCCGGGTTAATTTTGTTTGACACTCGTATCGGTAGCTCTCCAACCATGAATAATGTCAGGATTGTATCAGTCATCATTCTCAATGTTATAACATTATGTTTGCATATCTTTCATTTAAAGGCTAAAACTAAAAGTCCTTTCCGATGTTAGGTGGTGAAAGGCAAAGTGTAGAAGATACCTTTGGCATTTGCAGCATACGATTGTAGACCCATATGCAGCTCAGCAATTGCACTTGCATTTGTAAATATAACTAAGCGTCTGGTCAAAATTCATGCTGTTCGAAACCTTTAAGCTATAGAATACATATTGTGGAGCAGACGTTATTCTCACAAACTTTTAACGAAATTAAACATATATTCGATGTTTCAAACTGCAACAAAATGGCGTCTGATCTGGCCTTAAACCGTTTGCAACAAACGTACGGTGTTTGGCAGAAACGAGTTTAGAGGGAACAAAATTAACCTAACTTCTTCTGTAAGAACTTAAAATAGTTTTTTGTTGACAACAAACGTTGCCGGTTGAACGCAAGAAAAAGAAACTGTACAGTAAAATCGTATTTTACGACCAATAACTAGGTTGGCAAAACAATAAAAGAAAAAAAGGTTTTAAAGAAACAAAATCGGCTACGAAATGACTTTCCCAATTTTCATAGGATACGAAATGACTTCTGCCTTATTCGGGGCCGTTCAGTTTCAATTTTTTGATGGGTACGAAATGACTTAATCAACTTTTTTGGCGGCTACGAAATGACTCAAAAATCGGCTACGAAACGACTTTTAGGTTTTGGGCGGCTACGAAATGACTCGAAATTCGACTACAATATAACTCATTTTACCGGCTACGAAATTACTCGGCTACGAAATGACTAGCTCCCTTTGTTATCAGGGGGTTCAGGCAGATGACTGCTTAGCCCATTACCCCATAGCCTATTTCTAACATTGAAAATTGTAGACCACTGAAAGCAGGTTGAAAGTAAAGCAGAATGCGCCTTCAGGCGCATTCTGCTTTACTATCAGCCCAGTGCTGCACAAATAATTTTTTTAGTCACTTGTCCTGACTAAAAAGCCACTTGTCCAACTTTTTATAAATCTGATTCGAAAACATGGTTACATGTAACTGCCGGTGTAACGAAGTATTTTGACCCCCATCGAAAAGTGACCCCCCGGTCAAAATTCGACGTCGTAGAATGACCCCCTGTCGTCGAAAAAGGACCCCCCATCGTCGAATATTGACCCCCTTCTGTCGAAAAATGACCCCCTTTATACTTACCTTTATATTTGGTTTAAAGTTAGTTTTGCAAGTGCTAAATGTGTATTTATACCCCAAAGCTCAATTTTGGGCGTATGTAGTGACAAAATTACGCGTGTCTGGAATTGATTCCGTCTTCACATGTACCTTTTGTTTAGACCATATTTTCTTTATTACATCAACAAGATTTACCAAAGTTGGTGTGTGAGTACAGCTTGCCATGGCAAAGTGGCCTATAACATAGCCTGTAAATATTTCGCTTTTCAGGTCACTGTGACCTTGACCTTTTACATTATTTTTCGATAAACAACTTTTATGGCGTTTATTTGGTACCACGGCGCTCATACATGTACTTTCTATTGGTTTAGAAGGATACCTGTCCGTTGGCAAGTCAATACGTCAGTGCCCAAAGTTGGGAGATTTTGAGGGGGCTCCGTGACAAAATCTTTGGAATTTTCTTAATGCGTTTCTTTTCAAACATGACTAAAGGTTTACATTTATTTTTTCGAAAACACAACAGTACTGTTGAAAAGTATCTCAGTTTGGCCAACAAACTTTGATCTAATATGTGCTTTGGTTGCGGGGTTCGTTTCAACTGTTCTAGTCTCAAGACACTGACTCGAGTTTGATCTCGGTCGTTAAATCTGAAGTAAAGTTGGTATCAAAACAACTGTAAAGCCTTTATTAAGCTGCACTTGCAGGTAGAGTTTGGTCATCTATTTATTACCATTCCTTGTGTTTTTAGTGTTCTCCGGCTTTACATTTTAATAAGGTAGTGTCACTTCGAATGACTTAAGTATTATAGTAATGTTTACTTGTAAAACTCTTTACCCTGCATACCTTAGCAACTGAGAAATGTACCCTTGTCGTATTTAGCAAGTGACCAATATTGTGAGTATCGTGATATCTGTTGCCTCAGTTTGACCTTGAATTATGTAGTGACCAAAGCTCAAGATAAAAAAAGAGTTTGAGTTGAGTCTGAGATCGTTGTCAGGCACTTGATTGGTCAGATTAGCGCAAACGCCCAGACTCGACTCAAACTCTTTATAACCTTGGGCCCTGAAGTACCGATCAAATTGCCATCATTCAAATAAAGCCACTACAAGCGGGCTTTGTATTGTTCTGCCAATTCTTGCTGATATGATTTAACAGTTTATCATGTTTATGTGTACATTTAACACCATCTACAAACAACTTATACCCAGATCGGACGCTGCTTAATGTTGCCTCATTACTCTTGTCATCAATCAGTGTCGTTGAATAACTCCGGTCATTATTCTATGACGTAGAATGACCCCCGGTCTTTATTTGATGTCGTAGAATGACTCCCCGGTCATAACTCGATGTCGTAGAATGACACCCGGTCTTTATTCGATGTCGTAGAATGACTCCCCGGTCATTATTCGATGTCGTAGAATGACCCCCCGGTCTTTATTCGATGTCGTAGAATGACCCCCCTGATATTATTCTATTTCATAGAAGGCCACGTATTTGATGTCAAACGAAGACCCCTTCTCATTATGCAATGTCGCGAGCAGCACCCTGAGGATTAATTCATGTCAGATTGCTAATTACTTTTAAAAATCATTGGATGCTTCTATGTTGTACAATATACTGTCAATAATCTAATCAATATTGTCATAGACACATGCTGCAATGTTTCTGTTGCGACACATTGTAAGAATACGAATGTCATTGGAATCGATGTAAATATTATATATACAGTAGAATCTCTCTAATACGACCACTAACTTGTGTCAAATATTAGTCGTTTAAGACAGGTGACTGCTTAAAGCAATGCGAAAGTGAAACAGAAAGCTCCTACAGGACCTTTCTGTTTCACTTTTACACTGCTTTAAGCTGTCACCTGTTTTTTATACAGACAATTAGCCTTCTTTTTAGTGGTCGTATTAGAGAGGTTCTACTGTACATGTAAAAGAGGGATAAATATTTTCACTTGTTCACGTGTATTGATATCGAGTATCACCGATATACTTTAAACTACGTTCAATAAGTGGTCATATATCTTCAAGAATAGAAACAGGCTATGGCGTAAAGGGTTAAGTATTCATGTTTGACTTAATGCATCTACCAGACAATGCATTTGAAACTGTAATGATGTTATATGCAGCAGTGACATTTATACATTTTGTATTGGTACAGTTGAACCCCTCTATAGCAGTAATTCAACCAAGAAGTGTACAGCTAAAAAGGATTTGACTTTTTAAACTGTATACAATGTACTTGCATACATGTATTCTTAAGTTTTGCATCTTTGATTATGTAGTTGACAAAGAACTTGTAAATGATAACCTATCAGTTATATAGGATATGCTTATTAGTCATTTTAGTAATGTTTTGGACTGTTATCAAAATGTAATGTACGATCGATGTAATGCATTACTTTGCCAATGTAGTTGTAATTTAAAGCGACTCGCAACCAGATGGTGCATTAAAAATAGTAATTTGTAAATATGTGTCAAACGCTTATATAAATGGTAAAGAATTAGTTTAGGATAAGAAATTCTGTTTTAAAAAATGTATTTCAATAAAAAAAAATATTGGTCTCTGGTGGGATTCGAACCCGGGGCCCGGCATTGGCGGACAGAAGGCAAAATAGGGGAAACCGCTTAGACCAATGGACCACGGAACTATCCGTTTATCTCGGATCGATTTAACGTATTTCAATGTGTAGCGATCGAAAGTGCATACAACTTCGTAATTCGGCTCGTGTTTATGTCTGAGCCCGTGTAGAGAAGCAACAACAACAACTATACCGTCTACTAGTCGGTATAGAAAAACGATGGAAAATATCTAAAAATCTAAGATTCGGTGACGATTCTTGAGACTTTTTTTGGACTGATCATATTTTTTTAATGTCAGAAGCCAAATAATGCCACAAATTTGCTTTTATTTGAGTATTTTATTTTATTTTGACAAGTACACCATCCGGTTGCGAGTCCCTTTAATGCATTACAAAATTTTATGTAAACGTTGCGTAATGGTAATTGTAATATAACTCTTTAGCAATGTGATTGTAAACTTGTAAAGTAATTTATAACTTTCTCAAGTAATTCACACCATGCCTGGTCCCGCCCCACCGACCTGCATACTCCATGGCTGAACTACACCCTTAACTTATTTATAAATAAGCTGTTCATGAATTATACCCCAGACCTGCAACCAGCTTGTATCAAAGAGATCGGGCAATCCCTACCATCAGCATCCACCATATAAGCACCAGGTTACATGTAACGGTATCCCTCGGGATCAGCATTTAGTATACTGTACGCACCCATGGCGGGCTTATCATAAGTCTGAATTTTAAATTGTCTATCATCTAAATTTTATGTATCTTTTAACGCATTCACACGTGAAAATGTAAGTGAACAATTCAAGTTATGTCAAGTCAATTTTCGACTAGCTAGAGTTGTTTTATACAATACATTTCAAAACTGACACATATCAGAGGGCTTCTGTGGGTAAAGTCTGACCTGGGTCTACACTGTTTACAAAGGACAAGTGTACTATTAACATGAACACTGTTTGTAAATAACTAATATACTCGTAGCTAGGGTCAAATTGGTTAAACTGTGTTGCTCAATTGCTGGAGAGGGTAGGGGGTCATTATTCGATGGGGGTCGATATATTTCAGGAGGGGTCAAAATACTTCATGAGGGGAGTCATAGTACTATGACCGGGGGGTCAAATTTCGACGTCGAATTATGACCGGGGGGTCATTGTACGATATCGAAAAATGACCGGGGGTCATTCCACGTCGTCGAATTTTGACCGGGGGGTCATTTTTCGATGGGGGTCAAAATACTTCGTTACACCGGCAAAAGGGAACCCGTTAAATTGATACTTTCGATTTGAGCATATCAATATGTTTTAATTTTTATTGGTTATAAAGACAAAATTGTATTTATATATTATACTTATTATTATAATTAAAATCATGATATGAATATAATGTATACTCTATGAAACATAATTAATAAGACTATCACACCTTATCACTTAAATGTAGAATCTGTAATGTATATCCACTATTTCTTTAATCCATTACCCCACAAATTTGCATGTATGCCTTTAATTGATTCCTCCGCTGAAGTAAAAAGATCCACACTTTAGATCTACATTTTAATTGAAATAAGGGATCCCTTATGACAGGGACACTTTCACCCAAAGCTTTAATTCTTACAATTGATAGGGGTCTATTAGTTATACACTTGTTGGTTTTGACATGAACATTTTAAAAGATTTTCCCTTAAGTTACCATGGCAACCTTGGTTCTACATGGTTTCAATATATCTAAACAAATTTAATATAGGACCATCTAAGGAACATAATTACCTTTAGTCTACTTGTGCCTTCAATAAAGAATAAAATTTAAGATTGTTTCCCTTTTGTCTCTTAGATCTATGTTAAACATTTGAAGTTTGTAAAAGTTATCTTTCCTATATTTCAAACTGTAATTTACCGATTTTCTTTAAAATCATCATCGACACTTTGATTTGCTTAAATCATGTTTACATAACATTTTAAAGACAAACTTCCTACATAAAAATCATAAACCTATTTATTAGATATAAAAATAAATTTTTCTATTTAAACAAAAGAATACTACCTTTTTCACTGTAACTTCTTAATCACGACAAACGGGTTCTGTATTAATTTGTATGCAACATTCAACAACAACAAAATTATTAATGTGTATGCAATATAGCATATGAAACCGATTTTACATATACACGACTACTCATTAACACGTGGAATTAAAATTATTTGTGCCCTTGTCTACACACTTGAATTGTCAGAAGTGTACAAGCTTTGATTGAGACTGCTTTAGGCTACCATCTACTTAAAAATAGAAAATAATTATTCTGATAAATATTCATAATTGTATAATTTTGAACAATTTTCTTCAGTGGAGGAATAAATTAAAGGCGAACAAAGGCGTAATTATGGGGTAATGGGTAAAAGCAAGATAACATAAAACCTAAAAAACTCCTTGAGGAATTTCTGTTCTGCGTTCGTTATTTATACATTCAATTAGCCTCCGTTTAGTGGCTGTAACGGGAAGTTTTTCTGTACATCGACAATGTTTTTTAAAATGTAAGCGATTTATCAATCTGATTTAAAAAGATTGGTGAGCAAGACGAGACGCCGAGTTTTTCGATATCTATATATCTCATCTTGATCACGGCTGTTTGTAATAGACATAAATGTTTTGAAGATAAAATGCTTTTGTTGGGAACTAATACTATTTTACTCTTTTTTAATTTGATCTGATTGCTTACATTTAAATGCCTAAAGCTTATAACCACGGCATAACTGAAAGAGAGTTTGCCCTTTTGCACGCAATCCCACATGTTCTATAAACTTTCGTTTTCCTTCAGGAACAGTAATCAAACGTTATATATAAGAACAGTGCTTGTTTTATTACTTGCAGCTAAAGAGACATATTTCTCTCTGAATCAACATAATAAAACTCGTCGTCTGATCAGGCTCCAAACTGTTTGCAACTCAGATAAACATAGTCAGAATTGTCGAAAAGATGTCCTTTGCTACTTTTCATTACAATGTGTTTGAGTTTCGTTTGTTTGCGTTTAAATGGGATAGACCAACGTCTTCCTCACTGTATTTGAAGATATGATGACAGTTAGAGGGATGAAACAAACTCGCTGTTGGCTGGGAAATCGGAACCTATATGATTAGTAGAATGTTGATTGTCTGGAGTGTTTAGTTAATTTTGTTTCTTTTTAATTCGTCATATTCAACAGTTGAGTGTTTGTATGGCATTTACAGTTACACGAACGAATCACGATCTAATTGCAATACAAATATATGTTTATTTCGGCATAATGCGATCATAACTGCAAGATAATTCAAATTTCAAATCTGCGAAACGATTTTATGAGCAGCGCGTATAACAATAACCATGATTATACGGAGCAATTCCTGAATTCATATTTTATACAAAATGAGAAAACCTGACTAATTGCATTGCAAACAGTACAAAATGAGAAATTCTGACTAACTGCATTGCAAACAGTGTAGATCAAGGCAAGTCGTTGCGTCTTTGACTCGGTGACCGGTCTTGACACTGTTTGACACTCACAGCATCTAAATCCTTGTATTACAGTGGAGAATCTGTTATTCTTTCCCGTTTAAACGCAAACGTACGCAAACGCAAAGCGCTAAAACGTAGAAAAGAACAACTTTTGGACAATTCTGATATTTCATGTTTATCTTGGTGGCAAACAGTTTGGAGCCTGATCAGACGCCGGGTTACCCGGCGTCTGATCTGGCTCCAAACTGTTTGCACTGCAAATAATAGTTTTAGCGTAAACGCGTTTATTGGGAAAGAATAACAGATTCTCCACTGTATTTGGCAGTGCAGACCAAACTCAGATACAGAGTCTTGGATGACAGCGGTGCTTGGTCAGTACAATGTAATAATAACAATAATAATAATAATAGCGACTTTATTGATTGAGGCTGCACATTTAGGCAGGCCCAATCTCAAAATGTTGCAATGGAACGTGGCAGTTTTTTCATGGCACGGCTCAGATGCATTTTGGAAAAATGTAAAAATTACTACAGTGGAGAAAACGTTATTCTTTCCCGTTTATTTATAAACGCGTAACAATAAAATGTAGAAAATATCAAGTTGCTGACAATTCTTATTAACCATTTTTAGCTGGTTTGCATACAGTTTGGAGCCTGATCAGACGCCGGGTTACCCGGCGTCTGATCTGGCTTCAAACAGTTTGCAATGGAAATAATAGTTTTAGTGTAAACGCGTTTATTGGGAAAGAATTACGTTTTCTCCACTGTATCTGTATTGGATTTTGCATAAATCTTCTCCTGGATTCGACTACTAATCATTCACAGGCAAAGTTTGTTTGCACAACTGATTTTATTCAGATGCACAATTAGATTACAACATATTGGCCTTCGCATAATATAATAATAAAGTCAAGAAATCTAAATTGCAAATATGCGAAATGAACAGTTTATTGGCAATGCAGATTACAATGCAGCTTAACTTAGAGAACGTTATGCTTATGACCTGCACATTTTATAATTATTATGTTCTCTCTTAAAGTTCAATTAACTTCTTTAATCCAACATTTATTTAAAACGTATGAGTTTAAAATTGGGCTTATGAATATATACATTATATATACATGTACACAATCCCTTTGCCTGCCGATCATGACTACAGTGGATAAGACGTTATTACAGTGGAGAATCTGTTATTCTTTCCCAATAAACGCGTTTACGCTAAAACTATTATTTGCAGTGCAAACAGTTTGGAGCCAGATCAGACGCCGGGTAACCCGGCGTCTGATCAGGCTCCAAACTGTTTGCCACCAAGATAAATATGAATTTACAGAATAGTCAAAAAGTTGTACTTTTCTACGTTTTAGTGTTTTGCGTTTGCGTACGTTTGCGTTTAAACGGGAAAAAATAACAGATTCTCCACTGTAACTTTTCGTTTACTCTTTCAACACTACATTGTAGGTATATCTTGTGGGTTATAAGGACCCCTTGTGGATAATTTAAGCCACCAAAACATGAACCATTCTACTTGGAAATCTGTGTAGTTTAGTAAAGTATTTGCTTGTTGGTTACGACTACAGTGGAAAAGACGTTAATTTTTCTCGTTTAACTCTTTCAACACTAGTTGACTCCTTGCGGTTATACCGTTCCCTTGTTGGTCCCTACCAAAACATAAACTAGTCTACTTTGAATTCTAGATGGTTTAAAAAAAGCGGCTGCAGATTAGCAAACAATGTAGACCTTGAACAGAGGGCTCCTCTCAATTCTAAGAATGAAGTTTATATCTCTATTTTCCTCTTACGTGTAAACCCTCCGACTGAGTATAATTTATGTTTATTTAAAGTTCTTTTTAAAATATTTTGCAAAATGACAACCAATGCCGACTTTCACCAAGAATTTCATGATAAAGATCTCTGTTCAGGGTCTTTATTGTTCACATTTGACATTAATAACGACATGTGTAGGGCTACCATAAGTTGTTCGTAAAAATCCTAAGATGTCAAAGTTTTCAAGCGCGACTTAAGGAATCGTTACTTTTGCTACCAGGCTCGACAACACTTAAATATTTATGCATACAGTTTCGACCCATATCAGATGCCGCATACCGCGGCGTCTGATCTAGTATGTAACTGTTTGACACCCATATAAATGTTTGCTAAGTAAAAAACGTATAAAATACCAAATTCTAAAGTAATAGCATAAATGCGACAATTTTGAAAAAATACATAATGTCCAAAGAAATTAATAAAAATTAAAAGATAGTGGAAAACTCCGGAGAATTGATTGCTTTGCATGTGTTGTTTTCACGCTGTAAAGAAACAGTACAAGTGTCAACAGAATTCAAATACAGTAGAGAACAAATTTCCCCGTTTAAACGCAAATGAAGCGCAAATGTAATGCTTTTAAATGAAGAAATATGACAACCTCTTTAATTGTCCGTCTATCCATTGGAAATAATAATTTAAGCGTAAACGCGTTGATTGGGAAAGAATAACGTTTTCTCCACTGTACTACGTCTGTACTAAATTAGTTTACCTGAAACATAAATACAGTGGAGAATCTGTTATTCTTTCCCGTTTAAACGCAAACGTACGCAAACGCAAAACACTAAAACGTAGAAAAGAACAACTTTTGGACAATTCTGATAATTCATGTTTATCTTGGTGGCAAACAGTTTGGAGCCTGATCAGACGCCGGGTTACCCGGCGTCTGATCTGGCTTCAAACTGTTTGCACTGCAAATAATAGTTTTAGCGTAAACGCGTTTATTGGGAAAGAATAACAGATTCTCCACTGTAGCACATGTTGTTCCCGATTAGTCAATCGCAATATGGTTGTCAGTGTTTAAAGGGCATCAATACATGCAGGTATTTTAGTGCAAACAGCCGCAGCATCTTTATTTCAACCTTTTACCCACTCACTGTCAAGAGTGATTACCCTTGTATTTTAGTGAACAGTTTGGGACCTTGTTCAATATTGAATTATTCGTCTGATCGAGACCCCACTGTTACAATACCGTTACAATATCGTGCCGTCGTATATTAAGTTACTCATGTACAATGCTAAATTTAACTTTGAACATTGGAAGTTAAATATACGTTTTCTAAACCTTTGCCTGCCTATTTCGACTATTTCAAACCTTTGCCTGCAAATCCCGAATATTTTAAACCTTTGCCTGCCAATTCCGACTATTTCAAACCTTTGCCTGCCAATTCCGACTTGAATTTTAAATTCAATATATTTTGCAGACAACCATTTAAAAGCAGACGATATTACGTTCACTGCCAAGTTGTATCTCCTGTTTTAACCCTCCTATCGCCAATATAGCGTCTGCATTGGTAGGGTCGTCTGCAATATGTTCTAAGTCAGATGTATGGCTGTTTTGACTGAAGAAATGTCGATACGAGTGTCAAACAGCTTGTATCCTGATCATACGCCGCGTAACGCGGCGTATGATCAGGATGCAAACTGTTTGCAAAGTCGCATTTTGACGCCATTGTCAGTGAAAGAGTCAAGGGAGGGGTAATGGTGGACGAGAAGTGTTGGCATTTAGGTGTCTAGTCTAGCACTTACAATTTACAGCCATCATGTGATGCACAACTGACGGTAATCAATTACACTGTAAACGTCTGCTTTTTTCAATTGTTTATCGAAAGCCCATATAGACATGAGCTTGCAGTGGCTGCGTTATAAATATTTTACACTGCTCTGAACACTTTGACGTTTCTTGAAACCGAAGTGTATATATTCACGTCTGGTTAAAATGGTCGTGTTAAAGAGTAAACTATTTCTAGAAGTGACAATCCAAAAGTATCTTGATGTTTTGATGTCTTGAAAATATTGAGGACCGTTGTTAATTTGAGTGGCAAACAATTCGGAGCTAGATCAGACGTTGGGATATCCGGTGTAGTGTATTATGCCTACTGCAAGCTTTAAGTTAGTAACACAAGTATTAAAAGCGTTTTGGTTTTAACATATTAATTTGCATATCAAGATATGCATAGGAATTGTGGTTACAAATTATTACATTGGCATTGTCCCTTTCTTTTTCTAGATATAATTGTGTCGCAAAATGTAAGCATTTTTTAAACAAATATCATTTTCTACAATTAACTGGGTTTCGTTGCCGTTTGCTATTGTTACCAAAAATGTTTTCGCGGCTGTATCATCTGTTAAGAGAAACTTCGTTATGAACAGAATAAATTAGAAAGCTCATATAGGAACTCTTTTCTCCTTACGTCTTGCTTCAAGCTAGTCCTCTAATTGAGAGTGTTCACATTCTGCAATGACGAATTCGTTCCCGTTTAAACGAAAGTAAACTCAAACACATTGCAACAAACTAGAAAATATTAAACGTTTGAAAGTTACAGTGGAGAAAACGTTATTCTTTCCCGTTTTAACGCAAACGAAACGCAAACGCAAAACACTAAAACGTAGAAATAAACAAGTTTTCGACAATTCTAACAATTGATATTAACCTGAGTGGCAAACAGTTTAGAGCCTGATCAGACGCCGGGTTACCGGGCGTCTGATCTGGCTCAAAACTGTTTTCAATTGAAATAAAAGTTTTAGCGTAAACGCGTTTATTGGGAAAGAATAACGTTTTCTCCACTGTATCCTGATTTATTATGATCTTAGTGGCAAATAATTTGGAGCCTGATCAGATGTCGGGTTACTGATCCGGCTCCGAACTGTTTGCAATGGAAAACTATTTTTTACTCAGAAAACGCTGTAATTGGGAAAGACTAACGTCTTTTCGCTGTAATTTGTGCAGCAGGATTACAGGAAATAGCTGTGCTTGCAGTCTGTCGAAACCGTAACAAGACGCTAATAATATGTCACTGTATGTCTAAAACGCACACTTCTAGACACATAAGGGTATCTGTTGTTGACATGGTCGTTCCGTAATGCCGAACAAGACACCTTAATTATTCAAACTCCAGACAAAGCAGCAACTCAAACTAATACAGTCCTGTATATATGTCAGCATGTTTTATAACGTGTGTTCATATGACATTTATATCGAGATGGGTTTTTTTTGTTTTGAAATGAAATTTCAAAATATATTTTCAATATATTTTTCGATTATTATACATACATGTATAACATATTCCGCTGGGTGATAAAAGTTTAGTTTATACTTTGAATTTTAGTATTCTTTCTTCCCACAGTAACGATTCTTTCTGCAATGAAATGCGATGTATTTTGATAATAGTTGAACATTTTCAAAAACAACTAAACATAACGACTGAGCTGTGATACTAGTACATGTATGTTAAAAACTACATTTATAAAACAGTGGCAATTTATTTTAAACATTTCGGCTTCATGCAATACCAAGCACGGCGTTTGAACTGGAGTTACACCGTTCCCAATAACATAAAATAACTAAAAAGGTTCCATTCCCAATAATGTGTGTTGTCTAGTTTCCAATGTGATTTCTTAAACGTTTTCCTTAACCCTTTTTTATGATAGGATTTTCATTTCCATTATGTTTTATAATTTGTTTATAAATTCTTATCAGCAGCCAGTGTAGACTCTGACAAGACGCCGCAAAATGCGGCGTCTGATCAGAGTCTACACTGTTTGCCTATGTCCCATATATGGGATCGTGGGCACAAATGGGTTAAGTACATGGTTTTCCGTTTGGAAAGGAGAGTTGATAAGTAGCTGATAACGTGATCAAGGGTTACACACTTGAGCATCGAACTAAAAAGAGTGTAGTATTCGAAATATAGAAGGATGTAAAAATATTCATTTCATGATGTTGGGAAATGTTACAAATGTTACATTGCGCAAAAGGTCCTGATCGGACCCCGGATTACCCGGCGTATGCCCTGGCTCCAAACTATTTGCATTTGAAATATAGATTTTAGCGTATAGTAGCTTTTATAGGGTAATAATTACAATAACTGTACTAAAATGATAATTGCTATTTTACCGTTTGAAGCCATTTAAGAAGTTACATAAACTTGCGTCTGATCAGACTTCAAACGGTTTGCCGTTCAGATTAAAATGAATAGTATGTCTTCAAAAGACTGCCATTTTCTACATTGTACTATAATCCGTTTTGGTTTACATTCTTTTGAACGGAAACGAATAACGTATTTATTTCCTTTTTGTAAGACTTGCCACCGTTCGAAAGAAAGTGTAGCAATACTTGTGCAATTCGCATTAATGAAACACGATGTCACCAGGCAATTACATGTTCTCCAAATCAAAATAGAAATTAAGCACCCAACCATATGGCACATGCGACCCATAAGGCCTATTCAAACAAGTTGAATACAAAGTTCATAGTAGATACAATATACAAAAGGGTACTACGAAACTTTGAATTATGATTGATCACTTTTTTATCGCATTTAAACAAGAGTTTTGTTTATAATGTTGTGTTTTGTCCTATTTATATCTGGAGTTTGCTATGAACAGGCTGGAAATGTTCATTATAGATAATTTAAGGGGAGCTAAAGACACAACAGTGTGTCCTTACAGCAACTCATTTTATATTAAAAGGCAAAATGTGTAATATACAGTACAACCTCTACATGACGACCACTAAAACGATAGATAACTGATTGTTAAAAGACAGGTGATATATTAAGTCAAAATGATAGTAAAACTGAAAGCGCCTAAAGGAGTTCTCTGTTTTACTGTATACTTGACATAGTCAGTCACTTGTCGTGAAAACCTAATAATTAACACAAGATAGTGGTCGTAATAGAAAGCTTTGGGTTACGATTTGAAATCAGGTATTACACCAGGTAAACTCAATATACGTATCATTGGCTTTCAACGTGTCCGGCACTCGGTTTATCTCTTTCATCGCTAGAATCAATAGTCCAACGCGCTTGAAAATTAGAAAAAATGTTAACATTTACAAAATTATCGTTGTTTTACATTTAACCTAAATGCATTTTCGATTAGTCTCGTTCAATCGGCCTTAATACCGTGTTCACCAAAGACTTGTATTATACCCCCACCACTAGTGGTGGGGCTATATAGGAAACGCCTTGTCCGTCCGTCCTTCCGTATGTCGGTCGGTCCGTATGTCGGTCCGTCCGTCGCGTTTTTCCGGGACATTAGTCTTTTTCTTGAAAAATGTTTATGATACAATCTTCAAACTTAATATACATTATCAATATTATTTGGGGACACTCATTTACTAGTTTCATAACTCTTGCACCAAATTTGACAGAATTATGCCCCTTTTTAACTTGATTATTTTTTGTCTTTTAATTGAGAATTTTTTCTTTGAACATGCCATTTTCTTCACAACTATTCATGATATTTTCTTCAAAATTAGTACACATTATAAGTGTTGTACTGTGAGACTTTTCATCAAGTTTAACAACTCTTGCACAAAAGTTTACGGAATTATGTCCCTTCATAACTTGAAATTGTGTACCTTAATATGCATTTATTCTTTGGGCATGTCATTTCCTTGAAAACTATTTATGACATTTTCTTCAAAATTGGTACACATTATAAGTGTCATGTTTGCAGACTCTACTTGAAGTTACATAACTCCTGCCAACAAATGACAGAATTATGCCCCTTTTTAACTTGAAATGTTCTTATATTTTCTTTGATTATGCCATTTTCTTGAAAACTATTCATGACATTGCCTTCAAACTTAGTACACATTATTAGTGTTGTACCGTGAGACTTTTCTTCAAGTGTGACAACTATTGCATAAAATTTGACAGAATTATGCCCCTTTTCAACTTGAAATTTAGTTCCTTAATATGCATGTATTATTCTTTCTACATGTCATTGTGCTGTTTGTGACAGGTCAGTTTGGAGTGGGGGTATCAATCGCTTTTAGTGATAGCTCTAGTTTGTATTGGGGTTTACGGCACCGCGAAACATACGATAACATATATATATCGCCCGCGTAGTGCATACTTTGTATTGGTGTCACTTCTTGGTGGAGTCTTACCACTCTGCCAGTTCAGATTGTGGAATTATATCCTCCCCCGTCCCATTCGCCAAAGAATGTTGTTCTTGATTGTATTTCAGTAAATTGTGCAGGTTAGAATCAATCTTCTTTGAAATGCTAACAGTTTTATCCCAGGGCAAATGTATATTCGAATAGGTTTGATTGTTAAATTAAATTAAAACCTACTGGAGTTACTCTTCTAACTTAGTAAAGACAGAATAATTGGATTTGTCAATGTGTGCACACTTCTTAGCATTGGTAGTGATAAATGTATATTGTTAAATAAATCTAATAGAATTCAGCGAGTCGACATGCACATCTGTATGATGGATTAACTTTGCAGTTTACCCAAGATAACACATTATTTACAAGAGGGCAATCACAAAGATAGTGTTATATAATCAACCATATTGTCAGCTTAGCACACCAGTTTCAATTACAATATGACGGTTATTTAAGATAATTTCTTATCTATAGTTGAGTTATGGGAAGTAACTTTGTTTAAATTATTTCTTCCATAAAGCGTACAGTGTTTAGGATACGTAGATGTTAAGATAAAGTAAAACGTCTCTATAACGACCACTAAATTGTGTTAATTATCAGGTGTGTAAGGCATGTGACTGCTTAAAGCGGTGTTAATTATCAGGTGTGTAAGGCATGTGACTGCTTAAAGCGAATTAAAACAGATAAAGGCATGGACATGATAACTATAAAGGGAAGGTTACAAGCATTGCATTGTACTGTAACATATGCATAGGTGGCGCATTTGAGGAAGCATGTTCTCCTTCGATTAATCGACGAATACGTAATTTTTAGTCGATTTTGTAAATGTTACCGTTTGATCATCGTCAGAATTTAAATGTGCATTATTTTTATAGTAAAATATATCTAATTGTGATATTCAAACATTTAAACTGTTGAATAGCATGGTTGATATCACATAATTATATGTTTAACCAGTTCAGATTGTTATTTTGGAACCTATGTTTTAGATCTCCATGTATGGAGGGTGAATAAACAACTACTATGCAGTAAGGGTTTTGATCAGACACATGGTTACTCTGTTGATAATAGAAACAGTTGTCTGATCACAAGCACGTTTGTTGAGAAAGTATGACATCGCCTCCACTGTAAAAAGCAGTTGAAAACTGATGTACTTCATCATACTGTAGACACTTAAAAACGATTTAAGGCTTTCGAGTTACTAGAAATAAAAACAACTGCAACCCCTTCATTCTCAGAGGAATACGTCTGATAAGAACGACTTATTTTATTTTCAATTTACAAGGCTTATAATTATGTTTTACTTTCAAAGTTCAACCATACTTTCTCAGACTTATTTCTAACACATTGTCATCCTTTACCCCATAGCCTGTATTAACTTTTAAAGACAAGCACTTTAGAACGCACACATCCTGTGTGCAAAAAACGCTATATAAATCTGATATAATAATAATAAAAATAATAATAATAATAATAATACTAATAAAAATCATAACATTTAGAGCATCTGTCATTTTTCAGACTATTGTATAACATTTGTGTTTACTTTCATTCAAACTTTTTATCTGACTGTATGTCAAAGCAGGTTTAACCTTACATTCTTAATGACGCCATAAAGCGCATTTGCAAACATTTTTTGCTGATCAGACGCCGCGTTACGCCTGTTTCCACTTTTTCTGAAAATACGTCAATTATACTGCCCTAAATCTTTAAAAAATATTGCAGACACCAATATGGAAGCAGACGACAATATGGCAGTGAATGTGTACAAAACTCATGATACATTTTATCATGAAAGGGTATCAATATATTTTGCGAAATCGTATTTACTTGCAAACAATTTGCATGAAGATCAGACGCCACGTAAAATGATACCCATATTCCAATTTCTCCGAAACGGGCTTGAACGATCAGATAAGGAATTTGTTGACACTAGGACTATTTGTTGGAATTCAGAGACACTTCACTGCGTATTAATCTATCTAGGGAATACAGTGGAGAATCTGGTATTCTTTACCGTTTAAACGCAAACGTACGCAAACGCAAAGCACTAAAACGTAGAAAAGAACAACTTTTGGACAATTCTGACACTTCTTGTTTATCTTGGTGGCAAACAGTTTGGAGCCTGATCAGACGCCGGGTTACCCGGCGTCTGATCTTGCTCCAAACTGTTTGCACAGCAAATAATAGCTTTAGCGTAAACGCGTTTATTGGGAAAGAATAACACATTATCCACTGTATGTTGACACTGGGACTATTTGTTGGAATTCAGAGACACTTCACTGCGTATTAATTCACCTAGGGAATAGTAAAGCCAATTACTTGTCAAAGCTGCGGCATGGCTTAATGTTACGGTAGTCTTTTGTTTTTCGACAAATCGACTAGAAACTACAAGTTGCAATAATGACAAGGAATCAAAATATTTCAACCGTAGCTTATACAGTGCACATAGTTGTGAAAAGGAGTATATACATTTACATTTAGGTTTGGAGGCCAATTAGAGTGCATGTTTTCTTTACAAGCAGTGAAAGCGTGTTCATGTAATGTATTGGAGACCTTCGGAGGCCTACGTCCGTGGTATTTTACACCGAAACGACCTGTTTACACGATATCGTTGGGCAGCTACGCGGCCAACTTCGAAGGTCATTTGCCGAAGCGAACATGAATTCCAATACGGCGATCAAATGAACAAATGGCTTGCCCTTCAAGTGTACTTTCTCTTTAATAAACCAACCCTTTTTCATGACTGATGTATCAAACAAAGCAACTTACAATATTTATCTAAATTTTAGATCTGTATATGGTACAAATGATGCATTTCAGCTGAAAAGTGCAATTTTACGTGTGTGTATCGATTCGTATATAATTCGTTCGTACCCGTGAAAAATTCAAAGACTTTGGGGCACAATGATATTGTTTTTGAGAGTTTTCAAGAATGTTAAATGTCGTACATGTACTATAAGAGTTGTTTGCACTGTAAACGGAGTCATTACCGAAACTAACTGCATGTTTATCCGTTTACAGTGTCAGGTGTAAATGGATTTACCTTTAACCCAAAAACCCGTTTATAATATTAAATATAGATGTTCAATTAAAGCAGATTGAACGTAAAACAGAATGTGCCTTAAGGCACATTCTGTTTTACTTTCAGTCTGCTTTAAATTACCATCTGCTAGGCTACATAAAAAAGTATTTGTTATCGTTATTGTTCATGAAGGAAGTATTTTCTTTAGCGGAGGATTTTGATTTGTTCGCAGACGACATGTTTGAAGCAGACGACAATTTTAGCGTATTTAATCTATTCCTCCGCTAAAGAAAATAAGTCCAGTTTTTATGCTTTTTGAACCCGAAGAAACGTTGATTATGAGTTTCAAGCAATTGCGATCCAGATCAGACGCCGCGTTACGATCTGGATTCCAACTGTTTGCAAATGTTAGCCAAGTTCCGCTCAGCGTCTGATCAGGATCAAAACGGTTTGACACTCACGTAAATATTTTTTTTTATGTTAAAATACCTAAACTTTAAATTCAAAAAATAAAAACAGATGACAAGTATTTGATGACGTCACTTATTTTGCAATGTATTTGCCTTAAGTTTCGACTCTACGGAAAATAATTATATCTTATTCAATGTAATAGTTGCAAACAAATTTGCTGCTCCTATGTGAATATTTCCCAATAATCTGCTTATACCTTAAATATTGAACCGATGTACATTTAAACTCGACTACAATAGCATTTTCAAAACAGTTTGGATAAAAACCAAACACCTAGTAATGTTGCGCCTGATTTGCATGAGGCATTTTGACACTCCGTTAAAGGGTTCCTTTAGCAAACATGTTTACGGAATCTAACGCGAACGAAGAACGAAACAAATAGACAATGCTAACAGATAATATAAAATGTGACTGCTTCTTTAATATGGTGGCGATTCGTTCAAATCAGAGCGTCAACCTGTTTGCATGAAAAAATTGGTCATGCAAGTGTGTACAAAAATGCGTGTATTTCGGAATGAATGACGTCTTCCTTACTGCAACAGGAATACAGTGGAGAATCTGTTATTCTTTCCCGTTTAAACGTACGCAAACGCAAACCACTAAAACGTAGAAAAGTACAACTTTTGGACAATTCTGATATTTCATGTTTATCTTGGTGGCAAACGGTTTGGAGCCTGATCAGACGCCGGGTGACCCGGCGTCTGATCTGGCCCCAAACTGTTTGCAGTAAAAATAATAGTTTTAGCGTAAACGCATTTATTGGGAAATAATAACGTTTTCTCCACTGTAATAGGTCAAATAATCGTCGCTGTACAGTGCTCCTCCTCTACCACAATACTTCATTGGAGACAAATATTGTGTGTGTTGTTCAGAGGGAGTTGTTATAGGGAGGAACATTGGCTTACATTTTAAAACAGCTAGAATCCAGATCAGACGCCGCGTGACGCGGCGTCTGATCTGTATTCAAGTTGTTTGTCAATCGTCATTATGCTTTTTCTTCAAAATGTCCAATATGTGACTTTGAGAAAAATAGCAGAATACAGTTTTTAGTAGACGATATTACAGTCATAAAAAGTTGGACATAATTGTCTTGTTTGGTGAACAATGACAAGTATTGTTGTAAGGAGTGAATCGTTATTCAGAGTGCCGTTGTAGGGAGGGAGCACTATACAGGACAACCGTTATACATGTATACAAAATCCAGACATGTTCATGATACTGCCGATCTCAACTTTACCTCGTTATATGATATGTTTTATTCAGCAAAGACATACATGTCTATCAGCATTATATAATGAACTATTGATTATTTAACACATTTTTTTTGTTCAGGAAAATAATTCCAGCATACAAAATATTTAAAAACTCTAGAAATTTGCAGATTTAAGCTTAAAACTGGGTTAAAGTTAGGCAGAATACGCATTATGACGCATTCCGACTCTACTTTAAACCCGCTTCAAGTATTCAACTTTCTAAAAAATGAAAGAAAAAAGAACGAGCTATGGAGCAAAAGGCTAACTATCTGAGAAAGCCCCCGTTTGTTAAATAATTGCACCATAGACACACTATTCAACATTTTTGTATTTATTTCGAAGTAATTCCTGCTTATGCAGTCACGTTTCTTAAAATAAATTATCTCTATACTCTAGCTGATGGTAGCCTAGATATTGAAACTTAAAGCAGGCTTAAACACATACGTCACTGACATGTTTAGTGCTAAGAAGTAAATATTTGGAAACATTATTTGTCATAAACAAATTTTGAAAATGAAATAACATTTGAAATTGAAAGTTTTGTTTTGAACAGACATACATGTTTGCATGTATATTGTTTCCGTGAAGAAGACGCTAGTTTTCCAAAACAACGTTTATTCTTAAAGCCATATGCCCATCGCACATAGATTGGAGCCAAATCAGACGCCTGGTAATACGACATGTGAACGGGCTCCAAACAATTTGTTTCAAAGATTTAAACGAAACCGCTGCAGTTTCAAACCATAGATATCTTAAGAGACTAGATCGGCCACCTAGCGCTGAGCACCCATTGGTCGACGGTCAGAAAGACGCCATTTTGATGCGTGTATCATACACTTTCCCTCCGGCGACATAATAGGATTTACTTTCATTTAAGAATGTATTCGTACTACATACATCTTGTAACATAAATATGCACCGTAAAACGACAATCAAATGATAATGAGCACAAAAGGATTGTAATTCTTATTTAACTGAATACATGTAAAACCATCGGTTAATCATAGCAACTATGGAACGGTTCTTAGCAACTTCTGTAGTCAATGACGCACCGTCAACGTAGACGGGATTACTGCGCACAGCATGTAACGTCATTAATCTACCGCAATACGACGTGCGACAGACCATTGGAACATGAATAGCATACACGCATCAAAATGGCTTCTCGATGACCGTCGCTGATTGGCCTATAGCCGATCTAGGTTATTTTAAGATATCTATGTTTCAAACATGCGTCGTAGCCTAAATTTCATTCCATTGTATTTTATTTTTAGTTTCGTTTAAACGGGAATCAATAAGATCTTCTCGCTTTTATATTCACCTAAATCGTTTACTGCCATTTCTGTCTACACACAATTATACTCTTCTATGTTTACGTATGTTTGCTTTGCAGTGCGTTTTGTTTCATTTAAGCTCTTCACTGCCATGACGTCATAAGATTTAAACAATTGTCGTCTGCTTCTATTTCTAAAAAACAACTTTTATGTATTTTGACTTAAGAAATATTGAAACGAGTATCAAACAGTTTGTATCCTGATCAAACGCCGCGTTACGCGGCGTCTGATCAGGATCCAAACTGTCTGCAAATAAACACTGTACTCGGGGTAAGGCAGTGAAGGGGTAAAACGAGAAAGAAGAATGTTTTCTCCTCCCGAGTAATATAATATATCGAGGTAATCAACAACTTCTTTGCCTTAATGTGAGTACTTTCTAGATGACTGTCATCGAAAATTAGTCAGTAATATATAAAACTAGCTAAGACTACGGATCAATGACATTGGTGCACGCGTAGTGACGCTAAATGATAATTAAAATGCTATTACGTTTATCTTATCTCTCTTAAATAAGTGTTCAGCGATTTAAAATCTTATCAGCTTTCCAAAAAATCCAAAAACGTTATTAATTAAGCGCACTATCGGTAAGTTTACACATTTCCGTTCCAAATCTTGCTTAATGTGTTTCAAATGTTCTTGTACAGTTTACGCTCGTGTAGCTGTATTAAATATGGTAGTTGGCAGTGTAGACCAAACTCAGAGACAGATGCGATGACAACGATGCCTGGGTCCATTGTTATAAAGCGTTTTAGCTGAGTCTGGGTGTGTTCTCAAGCCTTTGATTGGTCAGATTTGAGCCTTGGCTCAAATCTGAACAATCAAATGCTTGAGAACGACTTTAGACTCAACTGAAAAGCTTTATAACATTGGACCTTGGTGTGTATGCAATGTTGAAATGCAATAAGGTAGTTTCTGTCATGACACGGCTTATATGGATTTTGAAATTTGACTCTACTGTAGTTTCGTTCAACCTGAAATTATGATGTTAACCGAGTTAAAATAAAGTTTTTGTCATCTATGTAACATTGGCAAGTCAGATCAGTGTCAATTTATGTATTGATCATCATTTGTCGAGGCAAATGTGTATGAACTCGCACAGGGTTTCGGTTATTTCTCTTAAACGTCTCTAGAAAGTTGATTTGTCTTTGCCGTTGGGTAGGAACGTTAAAAAGATATATATGCAGACAAATGGATAAAAAAATACTTGCCACCTTCTACTTTCATTTATCGAATTCATATGTAATTAAATATGAATGTCAAACGGTTAAGTTTGAAAATGATTATTTTATTCAAGGTAGAGAAGTCAAGAGGTAGATGGCGTTCTACAATGTAAGGAGATTTTTGTAACATATTTAGCTACCATAAAACAGTAGTATAGTCTATGCCTTTTAACATGACTCAACGGAATATTGGCATTTATGAAATATTATACAAACAAATCAAAACAAAATCAACTGCATGATTAATTAATTATGTAGCCAGGATACATTTTTATAAGTATGATAATATATATAATATTTCTATATTTGTCATGCACTTGACAGTTTTGCTTACTACTTCTCAAAAATCAAACTTATTCCATTGATCACTTGCTTGCGAAAACCTGGTCAATGCCTTTAGGCTTTTATGTTATGTTATTATAATACATGTAGTATATTATGTTATTCATTGGTAAAAACAATGTTTTACCTTTTAATATTCAATTGTACCAATTTTAACATCTCTAAGGAAGTCAAAGGGTTTGAAAATGTTGGTGAATTCTCAGAAATTTCACATTTTGATAATGTCCTCAGGTTTCGCCGTAAAGTGAACCCTTGGCAAGAATGATTCCAATTTGGAAGGAATCGAACAAAAAAGTAAGAAGTTATGCGGTGAAAAAAATGATAGTTCAATGCATTGGAACCGATGGATGTTTTACCCTTAGTGTTCAGCAAACTTTGAGTAGTAAATATCGCAGCGGTACAGTGGAGAATCTGTTATTCTTTCCCAATAAACGCGTTTACGCTAAATCTATTATTTGCAGTGCAAACAGTTTGGAGCCAGATCAGACGCCGGGTAACCCGGCGTCTGATCAGGCTCCAAACTGTTTGCCACCAAGATAAAGATGAATTCTCAGAATTGTCCAAAAGTTGTACTTTTCTACGTTTTAGTGGTTTGCGTTTGCGTACGTTTGCGTTTAAACGGGAAAGAATAACAGATTCTCCACTGTACCCTTAGTGTTCAGCAAACTTTGAGTAGTAAATATCGCAGCGGTAGCAGTTTGACAACAGTAACGCACTGTTAAATTCGATTGCTGTGGAGTTTCAACTGATTTTCAAATCATTAAATTCGCAGTTCTTTTCTCATAAGAAAGTGTGTTTACCCTTATCCTACCGTAATATCGTATGCTATGAACGTGTCGCTTCAAAACATATTCCATTAAGATGTATGTATTACAATTAAAAGAAAACTAAATAGCTGTATTAAACAGTTTGGATCCAGATCAGACGCCGCGTTACGCGACGTCTGATCTGGATCCAAACTGTTTGCAAATGCCAGTAAAGTCCTGATTGGCAGGCTAAGGGTTAATTATAACCGACCGCACTTTTTTGGCGGCTAGTAGGGCTAAAACCAATTTTCTTTCGTGATCCAATATTTATTGTTCCCAAGCAAAGTTTGTTTGCGCACTCGATTCGATTGGGAAGTGCAATTAAACGCTACCGTTTTTATGTGTGTATAATCTGATAAAGAAGTCAAGAAACTCTTAATGGCTAATGTGTGCAGAGAAAAGACTTTTTAGCAGCGCAAATTTCACACCATGTCGAGGGCGAATAACCCGATGTCGCTTAATTTCGAATTTACTCGTGTTTCAATTAATGAACCTAGCATAGTTTCATTTTCATTTTAACTTTCCAATAATGGGTTGATGCTTTTAAACCTTTGAAACATCTGTAGTCAGATTCGAGTTTCAATAATATAAATTGGTCCTCATCCGCTCAGGAAAACAACACTCAATATCGGATATTATCAATACCCAGCAATTAATCAATATCTGTTAATTTTGAGAAATGTATTTATCGAAATAATGAAAGTGTCTGAAAATGTTTATCATGTAGTGAATAAATACTTAATTCAGAAATAAACAATATTCATAGAATTAGTAGAATCTAATTTTACTTTCGTTTGTGTATGAATAATTTCTCGACAAGGAAAGTGGCATACTGCTTTGAAATGCGGTTGCACCGAGGGTAATCGATTCCGCGGCTTTTGAAAACAACTTTCATGGGAGTGTTTAATAATATTCAAAGACCACATGTACTGATAATCTCTAAATATATCTGAAATAATATTCAAGTGATTAAATCGTTAAAACAGGGATTTAGACCAAATTCGAGTTTTTCAGGCTCTTTACAGAATTACTCAATATATCTCTGTATATCTAAACCGTAACAAATTCTTCTATTAAGACCACATAAAAAGAAACACTGTTTTCAGAATTTTCACTATTAATATCAAGGGGCTGCTTTTCTTTTCATTTTATAGAACTACCTCTGTATTTCAATTTTAAACCATTATCAGTATTCTCAAGTACTTTGATTTAATAACGCGAGCTTTGTGTATCTAATTCAAACTTTAAGTACATTGAAAATATATGCTTAATCCTTTCAACGCCAAATAAATCGTAAGGTTTATAAATCGAGTTGCGGCAAATTCGGTGTAAAGGGTTACTTATTTACGTAACTTATGTTCGACCCTATAGTAGTTGTACAATCATTTAGGAGTAAACCAATACAAAATCAATATGTACAATTGTAAGTGTCTGTCAGAGTGTCAATTGTGACACTTGTTTGAGAAATTATATAAGATAAATTCCCCCATGTATAACACAGGGAACAATTTATCATTCACGATTGGCATGTAATTCGTAGATATTCTAACCAAAAACGTTATCAATGTGTCTTTTGTCAAAAAAGCAATAACAAAGTTAAGACTGATTTGAGTAATAGAAAACAAATGAGCTCTTGACTCTAATCTGGAGTTGTATCGTTGACCCGTTACCTGCCTGGTGGATCTTGATGGTAGGGATAGTGACTCTGATCTGTTTGAAATCGGCCGGCTAGAGTGTCAGTGGTATAACTATTGGACAACGTTTTTATCATTTGTTTTAGCTCACCTGGCACAAAGTGCCAAGGTGAGCTATTCTGATTGTGCTATGTCCGTCGTCCGTCGTCGTTCGTCGTTCGTTCGTCCGTTCGTCGTCAACAATTTCTTTAAACGACATCTCCTCCGAAACCACTGGATGAATTTTACCAAACTTGGCATAAATGATCCTTATATGGTCCTCTTTGAAAGTTGTTCCGGTCCGTTGCATATCTAGGTCACAGGAGCTAAAAATAGATCGTTTCAATATAAACTTAAAAAATCTTCTTCTCTGAAACCACAGTACACTGAGCTTAGATATTTGGCACAAAGCATTATCTATAAGTCCTCTATTAAGATTGTTCAAATCATGTCCCTGGGGTCAAACATGGCCTGCCCCGGTGGTCACAAATTTACATATAGTTATATAGTGAAATCTTCAAACCTCTTCTTCTCTTAAACTAATATAGCTAGAGCTTTGAAATTTGGCATGGTGTAAATTCTAGAGGTACTCTAACAATAGTGTTCAAATGTTTCCGGTCCGTTGTATATCTAGGTCACAGGAGCTAAAAATAGTTTTTTCAATAAAAACTTAAAAAATCTTCTTCTCTGAAACCACTCATGTACCCTGAGCTTAGATATTTTGCACAAAGCATCATCTTCAGGTGCTCTATCAAGATTGTTCAAATTATGTCCCTGGGGTCAAAAATGAACCCGTCCCTGGGGTCACAAATTTACATAGAGTTATATAGTGAAATCTTCCAACCACTTCTTCTCTGAAACTAATATGGCTAGAGCTTTAATATTTGGCGGAGTGTAACTTCTAGAGGTACTTTACCAATATTGTTCAAATGGTTTCGGTCCGTTGCATATCTAGGTCACAGGAGCTAAAAATAGAATTTTTTTCAATAAATTTTTTAAAAAATCTTCTTCTCTGAAACCACAGTACCCTGAGCTTAGATATTTGGCACAAAGCATCATCTATAGGTCCTCTATCAAGATTGTTCAAATTATGCCCCTGTGGTCTAATATGACCCCGCCCCGGGGGTCACAAATTTACATAGAGTTATATTGTGAAATCTTCAAACCTCTTCTTCTCTGAAACTAATATAGCTCGAGCTTTAATATTTGGCATAGTGTAACTTCTAGAGGTATACTTTACCAATGTTGTTCAAATGTTTTCGGTCCGTTGCATATCTAGGTTACAGGAGCTAAAAATAGATTTTTTTAAATAAAAAGCTTAAAGAATCTTCTCTTAAACTACAGTACCCTAAGCTTAGCTTTTCTGCACTCAGCATCATCAAATCAGCAATTGGCACAATAATATTGTCATAATTTCTCAGCTTTCCAAGATATGTTACATTTACATCAACGGTCCCAGGTGAGCGATTTAGGGCCGTATACGGCTCTTGTTTTAAAAAAGTGTAATTCAGCAAAGCATTATGTACAATGAAGGTCCCGGAGGTTTGAAGGTGGGTTGAAGAATAGATGACTGCTACCTTTAGAGTGTGTTCTTTCTGTAGATGATGTTGGTCTAAATGGGACTTCCAGAGTTGTACCGTTGATCCGTTGCCTGTTAGGTGGATCTTGATGGTTGGGATTATGACTCAGATCTCTTTGAAACCAGCTGGATGCGGATCTATGGTTTAATTAATCGGCAGCTTATTTTATAGATGAAGTGTATAATTCAGCTATGGGTAGTGTAATGTGGGTGGGACAACAATGACTTTTAAAATTAGAATTTCTAATTTTAATTTTGCCATTGGTCTTTTGAAGAACATCCGTTCAGAGTAAAATAAGCCATCTTAACCCTTTTAGTGCTAAACTTGTTTCGCTCTTTTTGCGGTATCTGTATTTCTACAGTGCTTCCTCTCTGCAACGGCCCTCCCAACAACGATTCTTCTTTTCCGTTTAGTCCCCAAGCAAGAGAATTATCCATAACCATTTCACTGCTGCAGTAACGTCTGCTTAAAATTGTCGTCTGCTGTTCTTCTAATAGTAACTTACTGATCATTTTGACAGAAAACGCTTAATGAGTGACAAACAGCTTGAATCCAGATCAGACGCCGCATAAAGCTGTTTGCAATGTTTACCATTTGCCCTCCCCATAACGACTCCCTCCGAACAACGCACACAATGTTTGTCTCCCATTGGGTGTCGTTGTAGAGAGGGAGCGCTGTATTTCTTTTTTGTACATTGTACCCGCAAAGTTACAGAAACTAGCCAAATAAGTAAGTGTTGCTTCTTTTTCCTTATGTAACTAACATGAAATAGTGTCACCGTGCTAAGCACGACGTAGCTAACACAGTTTGGATCTAGATCCGACATCATGAGGCAAATTGTCTGAACTGGGTATAAACAGATATGACGCTAGTTTCAATCTTTTTATATATATTCAGAAAAGGTATAAACACGGATATTGACTAATTCTGCAGATAACCTTTGTAAGTAAACGACAAATTTAATTATATCAAAGAGTTCTAGTTAATTAAATAATGAAATACACCAGGATACTGTTACATGTAAAGGCACTCGTCATTAGTACGTATCTCTTACTGCTGAAATAGCGTCTGCTTCAATGTTTCGTCTACTGGGTTTTCTCCACTATCATATATTGAATAGTTTGTCGGAAGAAAAATGAATGTGACGCGGCGTCTGATCTGGATTCAAACTGTGTACATGCGTAAGACTAGCAAAGCACAGCACTTTAAGGGTTAATGCCAATAAACAGAATGTTCATGTATAACCTATACATGTACCTGTTTTAATAGCGTCTGCTTATCAAATGTCGTCTGTTCTCGTCTTTAACTCATTCGCTCTCAATAAAGCGCATTTGCAAACAGTTTTTACATGTATCCTGATCAGACGTCGGATCTAAACTGTTTGCCACTTGTTTTGAAATTTCGTCAGTTATACTGCCTTACATCTAACTTTAAAACGATATTGCAGACAACAATATTAAAGCAGGCGACATTATGACGGCGAAGGGGGGGGGGGGTAAAAACCTAACAATAAATTTGACCATGGAAGGGTTAATATTTCGAGTGTTTGCCTCTTCACTGGATACGTATCTGAACGAACGTCAAGTAGCTTAAATCAGCCTAATCAGCGCATGGCGTAGCATCTGATCTGGATCAACACTGTTTGCAAATGTTTTCATAGTCCCGTCTAGCATTATAAAGGTAAGAATTACAATAAAACAGTTATCATATGTCCACAAGTACTCATTCGCATAGAACTAATATGTCTTAATCCAATTTCTAAATTAACAAACTGTTCCTAAGTTAATTAAAACATGTCTGATATTCCCAGAGGTGTTCTATAGGGTAATTTTAAAATGAGCTCTTAATGCTAATATAGCATCAACAATCTATATAACCAGGTAGCAGCAAAATAAGATGTACGACTTGCAAATCGTATTAACCACGTCACTTGTTCTAACGTCTACCTTCACCCTTTCCCTAATGCATACGCCTTTTACGCCTTCAATTAACATCTCCACTAGAGATATAGTTGCAATGTGTAGGGCTGCCATTTATTCGGATTTTTTCCTAAATCTTCGGATTTTTTTCTAGAACATCGTAGCTTAAAGCAGGCTAAAAGTAAAGCAGAATGCGCCTTAGGGCGCATTCTAATTTACTTTCGGCCTGTTTAAGTAGTCACGTGTCAACAAAACTAGAAACAGACGATGGGGTAAAGGTACGATTCGTAAAATCAAACTTGAAAAGTCATGTCAATTTTTGACAGCCCTGTAACCATATCACTTGCTCTAACGTCTACCTTCACCCGTTCCCTAATACATACGCTTTTTACGCCTTCAATTAATATCTCCACTGGAGAATATAGTTACAATTTCTACAGTCATGAATGCGTAGATATATAGTTAGATATATTTCCTTTATTCAAGCTAATGGTTTAAAGCAAGTTGAAAGTAAAGCAGTATGACGCCAAAAGGCGCGTTTGAACCCAGTTTAGGTCCGAAACTTTTTGACACGTGTTTCGATATTTCGTCAGTCATATTTCCTAAAATCTAACTTTGAAACGATATTATTGCAGACAAAACTATTGAAGCAGACAACACTATGGCGGTGAAAAGGTAAAACAATCTAGACAGATTCAATCATGAAAGGGTTAAGGCGCATTCTTCTTTACTTTCAACCTGTTTTATGTGGTCACTTATCTTCAAAAATTAGAAACAGGCATTTGGAGTAAAGGGTTAAATCTTGCATTGCTACAGTGGAGCAAAACGTTATTATATCCCTTCGAAATGCATTCGAAACGCAAATGCGTTGCATGAAATGTAGAAAAATTACAACCTTTTGAAATTTCTCACAATCTACTTTAATATGAATGACACACGGTGTGGAGCACGATAAGACACCGGGTACAGTAGAGAAAACGTTATTCTTTCCCGTTTAATCGCAAACGAAACGCAAACGCAAAACACTCAAACGTAAAAAATGTCATTTTTTAGATTATTTTTACTATTCATTTTTATCCGAGTGGCAAACAGTTTGGAGCCTGATCAGACGCCGGGTTATCCAGTGTCTGATCTGGCTCCAAACTGTTTGCAGTGGAAATTATAGATTTAGCGTAAACGCGTTTATTGGGAAAGAATAACACATTCTCCACTGCATGCAATGGAAATCATAGTTTAAAAATGTAAACACGTTTATTTATTGCTTATTGAAATATTGTCGTCTGTAATTTTTTGCAAAATTCATTTTTTACAATGTTGACTAAACACTTACTGATTCGAGTGTCAATCAGTTGACGCGGCGTCTGATCTTCATGCAAATTGTTTGCAAGTAAAGACGATTTCGCCATTTACAGTAGAATAGTTAATTAAAGCATTTATCTCACAAAATATATTGTAAGCATTAACCTTTGCATGATCAAATTTAGCGTGAGGGTTTTATCTCTCCACCGCCATAGGGTCTTCTGCTTTAATATCGTTGTCTGCAATATCGTTTTAAAGTCATACTAAATGCAGCCCTTTGACATTTGTAAACAATTTGAATCCTGATCAGATACCCTGTATCGCGGCGTCTAATCAGGATCCAAACAGATTGACATCCTTATCAATGTTTCCTTTAATACTTTGTAGGTCAAAACGCGCATTATTCTAAATTTTAAAAGGAATACCAGACGATAAATAGAAGCAGACGAGTATATGGCAGCAACTGTGTTAGACCGGCATGTCTACCATACAGTGGGGAAAACGTTATTCTTACCCGTTTAAACGCAATCGAAACGCAAACGCAAAACACTAAATGCAGAAAAGGACAACTTTTTGAGAATTCTGACTTTTCATTTTTATCTAAGTGTCAAACAGTTTAGAGCCTGATCAGACGGCGGGTTACCCGGCGTCTGATCAGGCTCCAAACTGTTTGCACTGGAAATAATAGTTTTAGCATAAACACGTTTACTGGGAAATAATAACTTTTTCTCCACTGTATTGGGACGAAAGGGTTAGTACAGTCAACAAGACACCAATCTTGTAAATATTAAATATAAGTATATTTTCAAAGTTGTTTACGTTTCTTTTTTTCTGCCTAGATATATGAATTCGATTAATGCCATTGAACGGAAATATTCCAATTACATGTATCACTAAATATTGAACTGTCCTGTATAATACATGTAGTAGAGACAACTTTTCTTTCCCAATCAACGCGTTTACGCTAAAGCTATGATATCCATTGCAAACTGTTTGGAGCCTGATCAGACGCCGGCGTCTGATCTGGCTCAAAACTGTTTGCCACCAAGATTAAAAACAAAAGTCAGGATTGTGAATAAGTTGTACGTTTCTTTTTTATTGCATTGCGTTTTCGTTTGCGTTTAAAGGGAAAAAATTAACGCCTGTCCTCTGTAGTGTACATGCCACATGGGGATATACGCTGATGACGTTTCCTTGTAGATAAATCAACCGTGAGAATTACTGCAGACTCTCATAATCTAGCGTGTTAAAAGTTAATGTTCTCTTTCCTTATTTATGAGAATATATAAATTAACACTAGACTAACCGGAAGCGACGGCGCTAACACTACCGGAAGCTATGAACGACGATCGTGTTATAATGTTCGCTAAATCTATTACTTGTAGACATAAAAAGTATGCCCAGGGTTGAAAGAATGGTCCTCAGAATACATACCAAAAGCAGCGTAAATTATTCAAATTCCAGACTTAAGCCAAAAGGCAAACTAATACCGTCCAATAATAAATGTCAGACAAGGTTTCCCCTTCATCCTTGTTTTAACAAACTTGCAATATATCATTACGACATTGGCTGGATGTGGGAATGTGTTAATCTTTTACTGCCAACGGCGCCAAAAGACGACTTTGCAAACAGTATGGATCCTGGTCAGACGCCGCTGTTTGACACTTGTTTCGATATTTCTAAAGTCTAAGTCCTTATATCTGACTTTGAAAAGATCTTGCAAAACAAAAATGAAGCAGATGACAATGAAACGGTAAAGGGGTAAAAATCTCATGAAAAATTTGGCAGCGAAAGAGTTAACCAGATGCGTATTTTTTAGAATTAATAATCAGATTGGACTTGTATTATACGCCGAGATTATCTGTTAACCACACTTATTTATAAGTTTCTGTAAATATTAACTTCATACGACTTGAACGTTGACGTTTTGGTCGTCTAAGTTTTCATAGTAGAACTATTAAATGCTGTGGTTCTGACTGATTTAGAATCAGTTCAAATGCTAAATCACCTGACATCTTATCAACTACATCATTAAATATAATTCAAAATTTATATTATGATATTGATATGTTTATCCAGCAAAAACATACATGTCTATCAGCATTATATAATATAATACATAGTAAGACGAGTAATGATGGGCAGTCATTCTTATAACACTAATCTGCAAAGTATGTAAAAATCTTCACATACATGTTTTTGTATATAAATTTTCGATTACTTTACACATTTGTCTTCAGGAAATAATTCCAGCATAAACAAATATTTCAATACTCTAGTAGATGGCAGATGTAAGCTTAAAACTGGCTAAAAGTAAGACAGAAGACGTATTACAGTGGAGAATTTCCCGTTTAAACGAAACGAAGCACAAACGCAAAACACTAAAACGTAGACAAGTACATTTTTTTGGACAGTTCTGATAATTATTTTTTATCTTGGTGGCAAACAGTTTGGAGCCTGATCAGACGCCGGGTTACCCGGCGTCTGATCTGGCTCCAAACTGTTTGCACTGTAAATAATAGTGTTAGCGTAAACGCGTTTATTGGGAAAGAATAACAGATTCTCCACTGTATGACGCATTCCGCCTCACTTTCAAACTCGCTTCAAGTATTCAAGAATCTAGAGCATATTATGAAGAGTTAAAAGACAACATACGAGTATATAACGTGGAGAATAACCTTGAAATATTCACTGTGATGAAATGAACAATAACAGTAAAACAAGACACGTCTGTGGTAAAACAAATATATGAGTCGTGCCATGACAAAACCTGCCTTATTACATGGCAACATTGTACAGACCAAACACCATTGTCATCCCAGGTTCTGTGTCTCAGTTTGGACTACACTGCTGAATACCATAGATACAATGTACTACTCCTAACGACAATGGTTTAGTTGAATGTGACTGTCAAACAGAGAAGATCAAGGACAGCCGCCGCGTCTATGACGCGGCGTCTGACCTTGGTCTACACTGTTTGCGATGCAATAAGGAAGACTTTGTCATGGCACGGTTCATATTCTTTGCAAAATAATTGCTCGGCGTCTGATCAGGCTCCAAACTGTTTGCCACCAAGATAAACATGAAGTATCAGAATTGTCCAAAAGTTGTACTTTTCTACGTTTTAGCGCTGTGCGTTTGCGTACGTTTGCGTTTAAACGGGAAAGAATAACAGATTCTCCACTGTACATAGTATAGTGGGGAAAACGTTATTATTTCTCGTTTAAATGCAAACCAAAACGCATTGCAATAAAATGTAGAAAAGAAAAACCTATCGTCACTCCTAACTATCTATTTTTATCTGAGTGGCAAACAGTTTGGAGCCTGATCAGACACCGAGTTACCTTGCGTCTGATCTGACTCTATAGTGTTTGTAATCGAAATAATAGCTAGCGATTCATGGTATATTTGCCGATCATTTTCAGTCGTTTATTTCGCTTAAAGTCAATTAATTTCTTATATTTACATTAAAGTTGCTGTTATTTCAAATATTAAATTAACATTTTAATGTTATGCATGTATTTTTAGTCCATATTAGAGGTTTTTAACACAAATTATGTGTACCTTGAAAAGAATAGCCATAACTGCCACTACTCAGGAAACGCGAAAAAAATGATTCGCGAAGAGCAGATCCATAAGCCCCGCCTCCTCTGCGACAGGTAACCACAAGTCCCACCCTTAGATAAATTGCGTTTATTCAAATTAAACGGCATTTTGTTCAATGGAATTTCATGGGGCAAATGTAAATAGTGATCGATAACGATGGTAATTGTATAATTGTTCAAATTTAAATTCAATTTTGCTAGTTTAGTGTAAATCACCCATACACTATAGTTGAAATATGTGGCTCCTGATCAGACACCGTACCTCGCGGCGTCTGAACTGGATTAAAACTAAATTTTAATAAAATCGTTATCAGCGGACGAATGAGTTATACTCAATTACAACAAATCTAACGTACGGGTACTTGTATTCGCAAATGGATCTGTTCAGAAAAAAATAAATTAAAACCTACCAGAAATTTTATTTTAATTACGTTAAGTTTTAATCACTGTTTAATGAACGCATAATTACCGTGCATAAGTAGTAACTAAATGAATAAAATCGAATTAATTCAGCCGCGGGAAGCTTTATCAAATTAATTCACGCTAGGCAGTTTTTTGTCTACAGTTAATGTTATTACATGTACCTGAAACAAGTCTAATAGTGAGATCATTTTGTGTACTCTTTCACTGCTAACAGCGCCAAAAGGCGACTTTCAAACAATTTTGACCCTGATCAGACACCTGGTGACGCGGCGTCTGATCAGGATCCAAACTGTTTGACATTCGTATCGATATGTTTAAAGTCATACTATATTGAATCTTACTTTGAAACGAAAATTAAGCAGACGACAATTTAACGGTGAAAGGATAAAAACCCCAGGATTAAATAATTTAATTTGGCAGTGATAGAGTAAACGAAATATCTGCGTGTGGATTAGTTTGAATTTAGCTCTGATTCATACAGTGAAGACAATGCCGTTCTGTGTCATTTTACCCATTCGCACCATGCGGATTCTTCCATACTTAAATATTTGATTATTCCATTGTTTATAAAAGGGGTGTCTGGTCTAAATTGTCATTTTTGTTTTGTTCTATATTGAACATCTTATCACCAATGTATAGACTCTGATCTGACGCCGCATAATGCGTCGTCTGATCAGTGTCTACAATGTTTGCCTATGGGATTGTGGGCACAAAAGGGTAAAACGATACTTAACACATTGCAATTGAATGTAGAAAATTGCAATAGTATCCAAAATTGGAAATATTCATTTGTATCTGAGTGGTTAACAGTGGTTAGAGTCTAATAAGAGTACGGTTTACCCGGCGTCTGATCTGAATCAAAACTGTTTTACAAGGAAATACCTGGTTTAGGGTACACGTAACTTGTGTGACTCGTGTATTGGAAATGGATAACGTCTTGTATAACTTTTCAGATTTTCACCTAGATCAAAAGAAATTGCAACATTTTCATAATCATTTCTCCCCAAACAGATGCTATATTTAAGAGACCGTCCTACATACACGCTAAGTGTTGTACAGGGTCTGGAATCGCACCTGTTTTTGTAAGACCACTTTTGATTGGTTCATTGGGAAACCGTGCTCGACTAGGAAAATCGTGTTCATGCACGAAAAAGTTTCGGGGTAGAGAATGCTATTGTGCTAAACAAATCATATTTCGTTGCAATGAATCCCGGAGGAACCGGTCTGATGAGACCGCACCCGTTTGACATTTTCAAGACACTCGACTAGCATACTGACCCAACGACTTACCAGCTTAAACACAAAATCTACAAGTAGTTAACATGGCAGCAAATTACAGTGGAGAAAACATTATTCTTTCCCTTTAAACGCAAACGAAACGCAAACGCAAAGCACTAAAATGGAGAAAATGAAATCTTATTGACGTTTAATTTTAGTCTGAGTGGCAAACAGTTTGGAGCCTGATCAGACGCCGGGTTACCCGGTGTCAGATCTGGCTCCAAACTGTTTGTATTGGAAATAATAGTTTTAGAGTAAACGCGTTTATTGGGAAAGAATAACGTTTTCTCCACTGTATCTAATATGTAAATCTAATAACCTTTTCTCTAGGATCAAAAGTTTAATACGATTTAAGGACTCATCTCAAACGCTTAATAATCTTAGGGCCATACCATATTCTAAATCTCTGATACAAACTTGAACAGAATCATAAATATATACTCTCAAAATCATTTTAGTCTTATGTTCAAAATATGCGTTAAGCTTATCCCTTTCTCTGCCAAATGTTTCGTGAGAAGTTTACCCATTCACCGTCGTTTGCTTCAATATTGTTGTCCGCAATATTATTTCAAAGTTACTTTTCAGGCAGTATGACTGACAAAATGTTTAATACGAGTGTTACGCGGCGTCTGATCAAGATCCAAACTGTTTGCAAATGCGCCGTTTTGCTCCATTGGGAGTTAAAAAATTAAGAAATACCTGCTTACTGCATCATCAAACGAATGTATTTGATCAAGACGACGGGGTGCATACTGCATTTGACAATTTAAGACAAGATGCCTAATCATATAGCTCATGCAGAAACAGATGCAATCGTAATGTCAAGAAGGCATTATTATTTCCCAATAAATGTACTTTGATCTTGCGTTACGTAAGCAGACTGCCTTAGCATCATGCACATATTTCTTGTCTTGTTACATGTATCTAACAGTATTACTACAGAAACTGAAAACTAAATGGCATATTTGCAAAAGGAAAGAACAAAAGAAAGTGTACACTGCAATTAAAGCAAAGTAGCTTTATTATCGTGAATAATTATGACACTATAGAAAATCGATCGGTATAAACTATAAAAGCATCCTGAAGAACAATCACTGAATCTTTTTTTGTTCACCCATCACTTGTTTTACTTCGACCTAAGGCGGAGAAGATCTTTACTGTGAACGTAAGATGCATATAGTAATACATGTAATTGATGGACTGTTAGGTCATACATCCTCGGTAGTCGAGTGACTTAACCCATTACCCAATAGCCTGTTTATAAGACAGTTAACTACTTAAATAAGGTTGAAAGTATACAAAATATTTTTTATTTTCTCAGTTTGCTCAAATTTACACACACATGAGAATGTTCCCTTACACACATTAAACACATTAGGTCAAGCACATCCTTTATATTATTACACAGTTTTATATAGTTTCTTAACTTTTGACTCAATTGAGTCTAATAGTTTCGAAAGAAGGAGAACAGCATAAATTTGTCTTAAAATTACTATTTCAAACTCCCGAGGATATTCCACATTTTGTGAGGTATTCAGAATGCGCCTTAATGCTGCTTTAAGCTCCCAACTGCTAGAATATAGAACATATATCTGGTGAAACAGCACTCCCTCTCTACAACGACACCCAGTGGAAGGCAAACATTGTTATATAGTCGTTATAGGGAGGGAAATAAGTACATCTGCAAACTGCTTGAATCCAAATGCGGCGTCTGATCTGGATTCAAGCTGTTTGTCACTCGTCATTAACAACAGACGGCAAATTTAAGGAGACGTTATTGCAGCAGTAAAAACGATGGACATAATTGTCCTTTTAAGGGAACTGCAGCAAATGTCGTTGTAAGGAGGGATTCGTTGTTGGGAGGCCCGTTGCAGGGAAGGAACGCTGTACATAGAAATGATGTCCTCGGTGTATTAGCTTATTTGTTTCCACGATCTCGTATATAGGACATAGGCAATTGTGTAAACTAACGGTTTTACGGCAGACGACTGCTTACAATATTATGAAATTATTTGTGTGCTTCGATTGAGGTAACAGTTACCAGTATTTCTTGTATGTCGAAATCATGCCGTTAAATTAAAGCTTTTTTGCAGAGTGCAGAATTGATGAATGTTAACATATTCAACCCCAGCAACGAGTACACTCGTCATTAACAAGCAATGCCCCATTAAACAGTATACATTTGTTTCATAGGTACTGAGGGAACAGTCAAATCATTGACCCGAGGTAGCAGGGAAGACCTTGAGAACTGTTGCCCGAGGCCAACGGCCGAGGGCAACAGTTCTCAAGGTCTTCCCTGCTACCGAGGGGCAATGGTTTGACTGTTCCCGAAGTAACTATCAAACAAATGATTTATTACCTGACTCTCTATTTAAGCCAGGCTGAATGAATGGCTACATGTAGATCTAGATCTATCTAGATATACAAGATTTGAACAACACGTATTTAGATTCTACAGATGATCTTAAATTTAATCTTAATTAAATTCAATACAACAACGGAATGTGAACATCACTGTTTTGTAAAAAAGATGTCTACTATATTCATTTTTTCAATTACGATTGAAATTATCTATTCTTCCTTATTGACTGAAATTGATTGACACTTTGTCGAAATCGCGTCATGTATGATTTGACGTCATTTATTTTTGTAACGTCATAATTTGTTTAAATAAAGAGAAGACGTTAGATCTGCAAGCGGTTTATCGATTATATTCGGAGTTACTCTTAATTTTAGATCTAGAACTATATATAGCCTTTTAAGCGGATTGTTCGGGAGAGAAAAAATGACCCGATCAACTCCGCAAAAGGCTAGATCCTTAAACAAAAATCTGTATCATAAAGACGCCTTATTCGGTTATTTTTTGCGCACCATTTTCGCGCATGTAACAGTGCTGTGTAACAGTCACCTGTTGCCCGCTGGCCTCAGTCTGGTAAATATTTGCGGAAAACAGTAAAAAATGCTTAATATTCACTTAAATAAGAAGTCAGGTAATAATACAATTTTCTTTATGCAAATAGTGTAGAGTAATGTAGATTCTGAACAGAGGGCCTCTGAGGGTACCCTCTGATCAGGAACTTGAATGCTTGTCATGTTTAAATATATTGTACAACTCAGCTCTAAATAGTCAAATATGGACTAAACTTAAATTGAAATTGGAATTATTCATTTTGATAATCAGGATTAAATGGGTGTTACTTAACACAATGCTCATTTGGAAACTTTCCGTACCTCTTTTGCCCTTGTGCGAATGCATTGATATTTGTCAACAAGCAGGGTAACTTAGCGTCATTTCTTGATACTCAAACTAGTGCCAACTTGCATGAAACAGTACATGTGAAAAATACAAGCTGACAACCCAATCCTCGCAGACGACACAGTAAAATGGTCGTCGATCTGCCAAAAGTTCTTTAGAATGTTCACGTTTGGTTTGGTTTGGTTTGGTTTAACTCTGCCGTGACGTCATCTGTTTCAAACAAGCGCTGACTGCTTCTAATTAACACACTCTTATTTCAGTACCTTGACTACAGAAATATCGATATAAGTGCTAAACATGTTTTATTTTTCAAATAAACATTGTATTCGTGGTAAGGCCATAAAAGAGGTAACGTGAATAAAATAGTATCTACTCTATTGTACAGTGGAGAATCTGTTATTCTTTCCCGTTTAAACGCAAACGTACGCAAACGCAAAACACTAAAACGTAGAAAAGTACATCTTTTGGACAATTCTGATAATTCTTGTTTATCTTGGTGGCAAACAGTTTGGAGCCTGATCAGACGCCGGGTGAATAAAATAGTATCTACTCTATTGTACCAATTAGCAGTTAACCCTCTCACCGTCAAATTTATTGCGATTTTTTACCCCTTCACCGCCATATTGTCGTCTGGTTCAATATTTTAGTCAATGTCACATTTGTTGATTTGAAGAAATATGACTGTATAAATTTCGGAACGAGTGTCAAACAGTTTGGATCCTGATCAGACGCCGCGTTACGCGGCGTCTGATCAGGATCCAAACTGTTTGCATATGCGCATTTGGCGTCATAAACAGCGAACGGTTGAATGAATAAGATAGCATGTACATTAGCTGTAGTTGGTACTCACGCAATTATCAGAACGTAAAACGGAAATAAATTCGGAATGTGGAATTTTGTTGCTAGAGGTTGACTTTCAACCATGTTCATCTAATCGTCGCGTGCTGCTCAATTGTCGTCTGCAAACAAATTAAACTAAATTTATGTTTGCAAATTTGGCTGATGTAAATTCAACATGAACATTTAGCAGTGTTGCTGCTTATGAGACGCTGCGTTTCTCGGTGTCTGGTCTGGATCAAAACTTGTTCCAAATACATGTCAATTTGTAGTTAGGGAATATAAACGCTAATTACAGCTTAATGACAGCAACATACGTCACAGCGAAATAGCTAAGAAATAGTATCGATTCATGCATGTATCTACGAATTATGTGTCATAACCTTTAGATTTGCTAAAGCGTTGTTTTCTAGTGGTGACGCTTGGCTTGAGAGGTATATATTAATTCTCTTTTTGGAATATCGTTATCTTTATTTTGTATGTTTTAAGGATAAATAACAACCGAACTGTATGCTATTAGCCTGGTTTGTAGAATATAAACTGGCAACTTTAAAACCGTGAAAATTTAATAGTGTAAGTTTACATGCTCAAGTTATATTAATTAAGTGCGTCAACATTATTCATATACATGTAACATACACTGTTGTATATCTGGCGAATCGAATGTCTAAATACATGTGTAGGTTAATGATTTTAAATACTACTTCATAAACACAATCATCGTACATGTAATTTGAGCCTGTGTCCAAGGTAATAAAGAGTTTAAGTTGAGTCTGAAATCGTTATCAAGCATTTGATAAGAATGAATATTTTGAAATGTTTCCTGCACACTAACAGCTCCGGATGCTTGAAGGATCCAAGTGGTAGAGCAGGAAGCTCGTGAATTAATATTCTGCTTTAATTTCAGCTTGGTTTAGTTTAACCATATTTTATTTCAAATTCATGAAATCGGGTCGGGCCACAAGTTCTACCAACATTAGTTTCAGATTGGGTAAGAAACTTCTTGTCTGAGATACTACCAACATGCTAAGAATTAGAAGGATATTGCAGATATTGTGTCATAGAGAGGGTTTACGCATATGATATACCTGATGTTGAAACGTTTACTTCTCTAAACATTTTCGGTGCTATTTGCAACTTGATTCGACTTATGAGTAGTTTGGACTCTGATAACACAAAGCGTCAAGTGGTCAGTGATTTTAACCCAGCAGTTAGACACTCGTATTTTTTTAATTCCGCAATAATACTTGAAACAAATGTACTGTAAGCAATATCAAAGCCAATGACATGGACGAGTAAGAACGACAGTAAAATTGTCATTGAAAGGGCTAAAGCAACTTTAAATAAGAAGCAGGTGGCAGCACTATTGATCAGATCCTTTGAAACTTTACACAGGCAATAAAATTTCCAATTTCTCAGCGCAGCCATGGCAACAAAATGTGTAACTATCTATTTCGTTTATTGCTAAACACCCACTATACCTGCTATTAAAAGCACGTTTGAGACAAGAAGTGGTTGGAATGGTGTGCACCAAAAGCATTCAACCGAGAATGCAATTCAAAGTTAACGTCTCTTCTTAAAATTAAACCCTTAGACAGACTTTTCCAAAATGCACTGGTGTTTCAAACAATTAAGTTCCTGATCAGACACCGAGTAACTCGGCGTCTGATCAGGATCTAAACTGTTTGACCTAAACTGTATGATATTTTTACTTAAACTCTTAAAACCTTAACATGGGGAAGTAAAACAGGTGGCTTGTATTTAACCACACGATATTCTTGCATAGGAGACAATAAAGGCTCTCAAACGTTTTGAACTTTCGTCAGTATTTGATTGCCAACCGACGCATCAGAAACATCTCGCAGTTACAAGATACGAGATACAAGATACAAGAAACTTTATTTAGATACACGCCTTTACTCTTAACTATATTTTAACTGCAAGCATTTTGGAGCCAGATTAGACATATGATCAGGCTCCAATCTGTTTGTCCCTCAGACACTGAAAAGATTGTCATTTTAGTCCAATGCGCTTGCGTTACGTTTGCGTTTAAACGGGAAAGTAAAACGTCTTCTGCACTATACATCAAGGAGTATACTTTAAGAAGTTTAACATTAAAATCGAAACATGTTTAAGTTCGACTTAAACGTGATCGAGATATCGACATTCGACTTTTAATGTATATAGTATACTTTGAATATTTTTCAAAAGCAAGGCTCTAATCGTTTCCGGTTAAGTCCTGCACTGCCTTACCCCGAGTGCAAGAGTAATTTGCAAACAGTTTGAATCCTGATCAGACGCCGCGTACATGTAACGCGGCGTCTGATCAGGATCCAAACTGTTTGCCACTCATTTCAATATTTCTGATATCAAAACACCCAAAAGTAAAATTTTAGAAACAAAAAGCAGGCGACAAATGTTTTTAATTTATGACGTCACGGCAGTGAAGGGGTTAAACACAATCGAAATGCAAATTCATTGATATTCGTGATAATGCATTGAAAAAACTAAGGATTTATTTTATCTGAATGGCAAACAACTAGACCCCAGATCAGACGCAGGGTTACCCAGCGTCTGATCTGGCTGCAAACTGTAAGTCAATGGTTTAAGCATAACAAATTTGTTGCGAAATACAGTGGAGAATCTGTTATTCTTTCCCGTTTAAACGCAAACGTACGCAAACGCAAAGCACTAAAACGTAGAAAAGAACAATTTTTGGTCAATTCTGATAATTCTTGTTTATCTTGGTGGCAAACAGTTTGGAGCCTGATCAGACGCCGGGTTACCCGGCGTCTGATCTGGCTCCAAACTGTTTGCACTGCAAACAATAGTTTTAGCGTAAACGCGTTTATTGGGAAAGAATAACAGATTCTCCACTGTAGTAACGTCTTCTCCACTGTGATTGCTAGATTGTATTTGTATTATATTTTAATGCTAAATAATTAACTTTTCCCCACTTTAGAATTTTAAGGCTTGCCATAATAGTTTGTCTGTAAAATAATTCAATGAGGGCTAATAATAACTGCATAAATAATATAATTGTTAACCCCCTCACTACCTTACCCCGAGTATAATGGATATTTGCAAAAAGTTTAGATCCTGATCAGACAACTCTTAATACGGTGTCTGATCAGGATCCAAACTGTTTGGCACTCATTTAAATTTTACGTACGTCCTTATACCTAAACTTTAAATTGGAGAAATAAAAGCAGGCGACAATGGCAGTGGAAAGTTGACACTGCTAGGTTATTGGGGTTTTTTTCCAAAAATTTCAACACCACAATATTGAATCAAGGATTTGACCGGCATAATGAGTGCAAATAATTTGGATCAGGATCCGAACTCTTTAGCATTTATTTCAATATTTCTTGGTATAGATCTACCTAAATATTAAATCTAAGAAATAAAAACATACGATAATTGTTTAAATGTCAGTAAAACATTTTTATATATTAGAAGCAACTTGATTTTACAACATTCAGGGTAATGCGAGAAAGGAGTTGATTTCAATTTGCGGCAGTTGAAAACCTGACTTATTGCATCTTAAGCATTTTATGTAGCTATATACTATACGGTATTTGGCAGTGTAGATCAAACTCAGATACAGAGCCTTGGATGGCAACGGTGCTTAGTCTGTACAATGTTGCAATGCACTAATGTTGTTTTTTGTCATGGCTCGGCTCATTTGCATCCACACTGTAATAGTAGTACATGTAATATCTTGGCAGGTTGTATTTTGAAAATGGCTCAAAACGGTATGTAGCCCCTTTAACGGCCTCTTCTTTACTTTCAGTCTGCTTCTGTTATGAGGCAGATGAAGTTTCTTGTCGCTCGTTAACCCTCAATAGTTTAAAACGTTTAACTGTATCTATTATCCATAAGGTTTGACCTGTCGGTCATCACTTTCCGTCAACTTTTGTTGGCACCATCGGAAGTTTCCGTATACTTTATTTATAGATCAATGAAAACTTCAGGTAGTATACTTCAGTCGATGATCTAACGCCACTGTCGCAATAGCTTAGTGGATAGTGTCGTAGTGCTAGGGTCGTTGGTTCGATTCAAGGCACTGTTTTGTAAACGTCAGCTTCAGGTGGGTTTTTTCGATAATTATATATTTTACTTAAAATAAAACAGTTAACGTTTGGGTAAAGAAAATCTTGCTGCTTAACGAAATACAGAAGTGACTAAGAGTGCTTTTTGCCAGAGAGAGCTTTGCATAACGTAATGTTGCTACAGTGGAAAAAACTGTACGCGTTTACGCTAAACTATTATTTCCATAGCAAACAGTTTGGAGCCAGATCAGACGCCTGGTAACCCGGCGTCTGATCAGACACCAAACTGTTTGCCACTCAGATTAACATGAATAGCAAAAATTGTCGAACATTTCATTGCTCTATGATTTATTGTTTTGCGTTTACGTTTCGTTTGCGTTTAAACGGGGTAGAATAACATTTTCTCCACTGTATACACACTTCTCTATCTAAGTTTCCTAATGGGGCCTTCACATACACGATATTTTCTTACGATTCCTTACGGATCGCCAACTCGTAGTCAATCGTAAGCATCCGCAAATGATCCGTTAGTGTCCGTAAATAACTCGCAAGGATACGTAAGGATTCGTGGAAGAAGATGCCCATATTTTTGTGTCAAAAATTTTCTTACGATTGTCCGCGGAGATATTCTTCCGTAAATCAATCGTAACGATCCGTTAAGTATCGTAAACCGGTTGTAACAACACGTAATCCTCCGTAAACAGCCCGCAAGGATACGTAAACAGTCCGCAAGGATCCGTAAACCGACCGTAACGTGTTCGTAGTCATCCGTGGTATTATCGTGGAGGTTTTCCGTCCAAACAGGCATAATCTTGCCAAAAAGACCACAACAATCTAAGTGAACTATTATTTCAGTCATATCGATGTTCTATCACTTCATGCCAGTTGTCGAATGATGACACATTTGAAATTGAATACTTTTTGGTACTGAAAAGATCAAACACGTCAGTGCTCTTAGGTAAATCGTAACAACTCATAAAGGTGCGTTCACATACACGGATGTTTCTTACGAGTCCTTACGGATCTCCAAACCGTAGTCAATCGCAAACGTCCGGAAATAACTCGTTAACATCCGCAAACACATCGCAGACGTCCGTAAACAATCCGTTACCATCCGCAAAACTCGACGACATCCGTAAGCCTCCGTAAGACGAAACTCTCTTTTTTTGACATGTCAAAAACTTTTTTACGATAGACTACGATAGACCTCGGATGGACTTCTCCGTAAACAACACGTAAATAATCCGTTACAATCCGCAACTTAATCGCAAGTCGAACGTAACAACACGTAACCCTAACATTTGCAAACAGTTTATATCCAGATTAAACCGCACGTGGCGACAACTCACATCAGGACGTACTCAAATTGAGACTCTAATCTTATATTTTGAGAAATTTTTGAAGAAAAAAATAATATTATAATAGTAATTTGCAATAATTGTTGCAGGCGGTAATATTACGTATTGTTTACGATAAAGCCCCTTCACTGTCATCACGTAACGAGCTTTGAACAATTCGTCTACGTTTATTTCTCAAATTTTAATTTTAGGTTTTTTGATTTAAGGAGTATAAAATTGAGTGTCCAGTCAGTTTGGAACCTGACCAGGTACCGCGTCACGCGAAGCCAGCTCTGGATCCAAACCTTTTGCAAGTATCATTGTACTCGGGCTATGGCGGTGAAGGGGGCAAGTACAGTCAAACTTATATTGAGTGACCCTTTAACTGAAAGAGCGTGCAAGTAGAGAAAACCAGGTGCGATTGCTATAGAACGCGGAGTTTTGTCGTAAACATATCGTAATAACTCGTAAGATACCGTAAATAGCCCGTAACAACTCGTAACACATCTTAATTCACTCTTAAAAGTGGCATATATCGTAAGAAACCGTAAACTTTTACGGATGTGTGCCAATGTGTGCCATCCGTAAGAAAATCGTAGAAATTCCGTGTATGTGAAGGCCCCATTAGGCAAGTTCACTGCACCTTATTTTATACAATTGCATGAATATCATGGTTTGTATGTGTCTACCATAAAAAAGTTATAAAAAAGACACATTAAGAAATATTACAAAATTAACTCTATCGGGTATCGAACCTATAACCCTTACGTTGGTAGCGCAGACACATAACCACTGAGCCATTACCGACTGTAGATATCTTTATCAGATAATATAATCAAATTCGCGTCATCCTTGAATGGTTCATTTACAATACACTGTTTTGTTGTTTCCGGAATATAAAGATAGCTTACGGAAAAAGACGGAATATTCAACAACCGACAGGTCAAACCTTATCGACAATATCAGAGATAGTTCTGTGTGTAAATAAAGATTCTATGGGGTAAAGTATTTTCACTTTCACGCACTTTCCTTTGAATGTACAGTGCTCCCTCACTACACAGATACTCAATGAGAGATAAGTAGACTGTGTTTTGTTCGGAGGTGGTTGTTATACGGAGGGAAAATAATACCCTGAATGTACTTTTGCAAACAGTTTTAACCAAGATCAGACGTCGCGACATGTGGCGTCTGATCTGGGTCTGAGCTGTTTGTCACTCGTCTTTACGTTTCTTCTGTCTAAATGTCCGATACGTAACTGTGAGAAAAAACGGAAAAGGCAGATTTAAGCAGACGATATTGCAACATGCAATAGAAAAACGTTAGACATACATTTAATTGTCTTGTTTGAGGAACAGCGGCAATCATTGTTGTAAGAAGGGAATTGTTGCTCGGAACGTCATTGTAGTCAGGGAGTACTTTATAATATTTGTTTTGGTTATAAACATGCCACTGTGTATTTTAATGCCACATAAATATTGTATTATACATTATATAACATAGATTGATACACACATCTATACTATAGAAATTATTATATATTTGCCTTACCATTTTGATCCCGATACTCGGCCTCTGATCTGAAACCTAACTGTTTTCAATATCACGTGAAGTCGGTATTGGCAAAGAAAGTCTTAATTACCATGGAGAATATGTTAGTTTTTCCCGTTTAGACGCAAATGAAACTCAATCGCAATGCATTAAAGTGAAGAAACAGACAACTTCTTGAAATGTCCATCTACAATGTATCTATACATTTGTATTTATCTCAGTGACAAACAGTTTGGAGCCCAATTAGACGCCGGTTAACCCGCTGCAAAACTGTTTGCACTGAAAATAATAGTATTAACGTAAAAGCGGTATTTTTTTGGGGGGGGGGGGATATACGTTTTCTCCAAGATAATTAACTGTCACCAATGTCGCCATGAGACCAGACATGGTCAGTAATTCCCCGTGAGCCTAGGAGAGACATCACTTCGGTGCACACAAGGCTTCGTCAATTATTCATGGTCTAGACTGTATTCAGAATAGTTTAAATCAAACCGAACTGACAACTGATCATGTCAGTTTTTTGTTATCCAAATAGAACAATATTAATGAAACAATACATGGTTTAATCAGAGGTACATGTAATACAGAGGAGTATATCGGCTTTGTTTTGATGAATGTTTCTAAGCATCGGTATAGGTTCGATACTCAACATGCATTATATGTATTGACTTTTATTTAACAAACAATAAATTTATTGGTATTAATTTATTAATTCGATTCTGACAATTAACCAGGTTAAAATTAATTTCTTACGCATTTTCGAAGCCCAATGACGTCACGTTAAGCCGTTAAACGCGTGAGTATTTTATTGAGAATATAAACACAAATACTTTCCTTCTTTGTTTATACAAAGGCATGCGCGAATTATGTTAGAATAACTTTTTCAACGTCATGGACCTGTTCAAAATATACCCATTATATTTGCCAACAGTGTAGACCAAGATCAGGATCTGATCAGGGTCTTCTTTATTTGCTAATTAAGAGCAGTATTTATTAAACTTCCAAAAATTCAAAGTAGACTAGTTCAGGATTTGATTACTAAAATATCCACAAGGGAACATAAAACCCCACAAGAGTAACTCGGTGTTGAAACAGTTAAAGACGCTTAAAGAAATACGAATTTTCTATCGTCGTTTTATTTAATTTGTTTTATCTAATAACTTCTAAGGGCTATTATCAAAATTTATGATGTCCCTAATACACGTCGCTTTTGTTTTAAGAATGCATTGGTTTTAACCTAAATACAGTGCTCCTTCCCTACAACTGCCCCTTCAATAACAATGGTTGCCGCTGTTTCCCTAACGATAGCAATTATGTCTAACACTTTAACTGCTGTAATACCATCTGCATTAAATTAGCCCTGGTTATTTTCTCAAAGTAACATATAAATGGACATTTTGACAGAAAGATTATAATGACGAGGAACAAACAGCTGTTTGCAAATGTAAGCCAAATCTTAAAAAATACATTCCTATAACAACTTCCTTATAATAACACACACATTATTTGTGTCGCATTGGGTGTTGTTTTAGAGAGGTAGCACTGTTTTTATAATACATGCGAGTTATGCTATTTTTAACCCATTAACCCATAGCCAATTTCTAGTTTGAAGACTGGTGACCACTTAAAGCAGGGTGATAGTAACATAAAAGGCACATTCTGCTTTACTTTCAGCCTGCTTTATTCTATTATCTGCTAAAATATGGAAACTATTTCTTATGATTTTAATTTGTAACAGTATAAATTAGAACATTTTTTCTTCATTACAGAAAGTAATTAAAGGCGTAAAAAGGCGTTCTTATGGAGTAATGGGTTGATTAGCCTTTGCATCAAATTTTGTTTGAATTGCCATTTACGTTACTACATTCTAAACAATTGTCAAATCAGTTTATTTGGAATCTGTAAAATAAACGTGTTGATGGCGCGGCCAATATGGCATACCTAAGAATTGCAATGAACACGAATACGGTGTTCATTGCCAATAAGAGGTATTTCAAAAACACGTGAGATTAAATTGAATTATATTCTCTGTATTCGAGACTTATTGGTTGATTGTGTGTGTGGAATTGCGGGTGAATTAAATTAGTTCACATCTGAATTACCAATATTCTTTATTCGGAGACAAATTTCGTTATTAACCCCTTCACTGCCATGACGTCACACGCACAATTGTCGTCTGCTTTAATTATCAAATTTGAAAGTAAGGTATTTCAACATTAGATATATTGAAGTGCGTGCCAAACAGTTTGGATCCTGATCAGACGTCGCGTTTGTAAATACACATTATACTTGGGGTATCGCAGTGAAAGGGGTTAAAGCTAAAACCTCTATTCTGAATTCAAATTACAACTTTCTTAATTCAATTGTTGTGCGACATGTGGGAAAAGAATTGAAAATATAAGCAACATTTAAGAGCTAAACTAATTATCTTATTTGCGATTGTATCAGCTATTGTAAGATTGCAGTCTGCATGTGTTTTTCTAATTTGGTTTTTATGCATTTTCTTTAGAAAAAAACGTCTCAAAGAGTGTCAAAATGTTTGGATACTGATCAGACGCTTACACACACTGTTAAAAGATAGGGTTTTTAACAAAACTGTAACCTGATACATGTATGTTTGGGCTTATAGATCCTAAACAGACGCCGCGTAACCTGGTAATTTCAATAGTTCTTAAGTCAAAATACTTAAAAGCATTTTATGTAGCTGTAATATATATGGTACTTGGCAGAGTAGACCAAACTCAGATACAGATCCTGTGTTGACAACGGTGCTTGATCTGTACAACTATACAAACTCTAGTATCTTACTGTACATATACACGCAGAAAAACTCGATGTCACAAGAAGGCATATATAATAACACCGATTTCCTCATTTGGCTAATGATGACCGTATACCTTCTTATCGAATTAACAATGTCCAAACCTTTTCTCATTAGATTATCATTCTCCTACGGACTTTGTTATTGAATAACCCATCACTGCCTGAACTTAAATGCGCATGTACTATTCAATAGTTTGGATCTTAATCAGACACGGAGTTACTCGGTATCTGATTAGGATCCAGATTATTTGACACTTACATATTTATTTACTTAGAGAAAATTTCCCAGAATATAAGTTGTACAAGCAGATGACAAGTTTTAAAAATACAAAATTCTGGTTACTATAGATCAGCAATGCACATTGACAGACTGACTGAATATCGCCTAATTTGATTACAGTGAAGTACGTGTTATACTTTCTCGAAACGTAAAAGGAAAGCAATGCATTAAACCTTTACCCAATTGAAGCGGCTTTTAGCGCATTTAATTTATTCCTCCACTGAAGAAAATAGTTCAAATTCATACAGTTATAAACATGTAATATAAGAAATATTTTATACATCATAACAAAAGGTAGCTTAAAACGAGCTGAAAGTGAAGCAGAATGTGCATTAAGGCACAATCTGCTTTACTTTCAACCTGCTTTATTTTAAGTGGCTACCCTGTAAAGGGTTAACATGTTTATGTTGGCTATTGTATGTTAAGTTAACGAGTAGTTCTTGTATAAAAGACAAACAGTTTGGAGCCTGTTCAAACGCCTGATTGCTGTTATTTGAAATGGATATCAGAGATGATAACGTCTTCTCAGTTGTATCAATGTCACAATGACTTTTCATATTATCAACAAAGACCTAGGTATGTTCCTGGGGCCCGTTTCATAAAACTTCTTACGACAAATGTTGTCGTAAGTCAGATTATAAAGGATCAATTTCTATTTATTTCTCCATCGAATCCTGTCTTGTGACATCTTTTTGGAATCGTCTTGAAAAGACGATTCCAAAAAGATGTCACAAGACAGGATTGGATAGAGAAATCACAGATTAAATGTATTTTAAAGTTTTGACTTACGACAACATTTGTCGTAAGATGTTTTATGAAACGGGCCCCTGGTACAGATTACCAACGCTCGAGTACTTTTTCATTTGATGTCAATTGGATTATCAATATCCTAGGGACTGTGCATTTCGCTACGAATGAAGGCATTAATACACCATACAAAATTATTTCTGGACACAATATTATATAAATAAAAATGGCCAAACTGCTCCATGTGGAGCTAATGTCTAAGTGTTTCGTATTTAATCAACTAACACATATACATATATACATACACATCCGCTTTAAGAATGTTTATAGTGCATGTATAAACACACTAGACACATTTTGATGAAATATTCCTAGAAATTTTAGATTAGCACTGTTCGAGACTTTTACACTCAATTCTGTAAGAATCGGTATGTGTAGTTTCTGTAGTTTTGTACCAGGTTTCTTTTTTAAAACCTTACTGCACATTCATACTCTTTCAAGCTAAATATTCCTGTTTGTTTCTTGCTCATGTCTCTTTATGTAATGTTCTATTTTATTGGCCCGTCAGTCATTTCAAATCTAACATAATTAGAGGATTTGTATTGAACATATGGCCACCTTTTATTTATCATCTTTCCGTTAATTTCCGATAAGTTCAGTACTCTATCAGAGGATGCGTATCTCACGTCCGAAAACGTAGAATAAAATGAAAGATAATCACATTTAAAGTCAACCAGGTTAAACGAATCAACTATGAAATTCATGCAATAAGATATTAAATACCTGTAGTAGTAATATGGTTTCAATGTATGGTGCACAAACATGTTGTTGTTTTTTTACCAATGATTTAACACATGCCGAATCGCACGTACTAAACTCGTACTGATCCCCGACCGAGCTACATTTCTTTTCATGGCGCACGTTATCGACAAAATATATTCGCATGCTAAAAACAGATTTTCTACGAATATATCCGATATTACCTTACTTATCTCTTATCCATTAAACATGTAATGTTTTTGTTTGTTTGTTTTATTAAAACAAAACACGTAATAACAACTTCCTTTGATTTACTTAATTGAACAGACAATTTCAAAGGGAAACGACTCATGAGAGTATAGTAATTTCAGAGGAACGCATAACGTCATCCTAAAACCTTTATACATGTATAATAAACATTGTTGGACTGGGTCCACACCAATACCTTCAAAGTTGTTGCCTACATTAGTTTTTATATCTTAATCGTCAACAACATTATTATGCCATATTATGCAGCGTCTGATCTGAATCTAAAATGCCAGCGACTACCAGATAATTATTGACAACTGACATTTCGTTAAACCTTTTACGTGATTCGGTAACTAAACCCACGTGGACTTAGACATGGCTTGGTGTTTTCTTATGGGATTAAGTTGATGAATGATTAAGGTTAAACTCTGTTAAGTAAGAAGTATCCAGAGAGCACTTGTACAGTGGAGAATCTGTTATTCTTTCCCTTTTAAACGCAAACGTACGCAAACGCCAAACACTAAAACGTAGAAAAGTACACCTTTTTGACAATTCTGAGAATTCATGTTTATCTTGGTGGCAAACAGTTTGGAGCCTGATCAGACGCCGGGTTACCCGGCGTCTGATCTGGCTCCAAACTGTTTGCAGTGAAAATAATAGTTTTAGCGTAAACGCGTTTATTGGGAAAGAATAACACATTCTCCACTGTAGGTATACAGCGCATTAAAATAATTTCATTATACGGTTCTTAATTAAATTAATAATTTCCGATTGCTCTCCAGACGATTAAGTGAATCTACAACATTTGCCATAACCTATTTGTGCCTAGCGTCGCATAAAATGGACTATACAAACAGTGTAGGCTATGAGCAGACGACGCATAATTCAGCGTCTGATCATACGTACATTGTTTGCTGATAGGAATTTCAATATAAAACAAAATGAAACTGAAAATTTAGACCAGGAACACCTTAGATTAATATGGACTAAACCAATATATAAGCATGGAAGAATCCACTGGGTGCAAAAGGGTTAATAATGAGTATTTAACGTAATTACTGACATCCAACCGTCTGCGAAAAAACTGTCGTCTATTTTCAACTTTACAACAGTTGACTTAAGCAATATAGTTGCTGAAACTAAGTGAAAGCATCAAATACGAGTATGAGCCAAAGTGCCAAACGACGTGACTTAAAGGCAAAGAAGCTAATGTATTTATTGCCTTTATGACGTAATGGGTCGTCCAAAGCAGTGACTGCTACATCATAGTTATAAGTTGTTTTGTTTGCTGTTGTTGATACCTTTTCGAATTGTCAACATCTTTTAACTTAAGAAATGCTGATATGAGTACCACGTAGTTTTGAAAACGTTCGGGTGCCGCTTAACATGGTGTTTCATTAGATGCAATCATTGTTGCAAGACTTAGTGTAAGTTTTGTCTTACTATGCATTGAAGTTAGTAAGCAAACGAGTACTAGTATTTCTCTTAATAAAGTTGCTTTATTCAAAGGCCGGTGTGGAATAGGTCGTTCATTCATCATTTATGTGTTATGTTCGTTTAATTAATATAGGTATCGCAATGCATTTCACATTGTATTTGAATCCTTCCCTCGTTACTATTTTATATTGAAGAATTTTAAAAATAATTTGGACCTACGCGTACTACTGAGTATATCAGAGCCCACCTAGTTGACTCTCGGATTGTTCTCTTATAAATATTAACCCTTTACCTGATAGCCTAGTTATAATATTGAAGATAGGTGACTTCTTAAAGCAGGTTGAAAGTAAAGCAGAATGCGCCTTAAGGCGCATTCTGCTTTACTTTCAGCCTGCTTTAAGCTATTACCAGCTAGAATAAGGAAAGTATTAAATATGACACATATTCAGTACAGTTTATATTGGAACTATGTTCTTCAGCGGATGAATAAAATGCATGTGCTAAAAGTCGCTTCTATCAGGGAAAGGGTTAACATGAACACGAATTTTCGATAGATAGAAGAGAACTTTCTTTTTCGGGCAGGTATGTTGCGTTTATAGAGTTGAAGTTCTTTAAACATACTATCCTTTCAGAATATGACGAGTTCAAAGAGTACAAGAAATAATACATTTGTTCTGATCTAAAGAAAACAATATTCTGATAATCATCTCAGTTTTGGTGTATTGCTATCATTTGAGTTTCTTGCCATCTGTGATGATGTCAAAGCATATTTATCTAAACGTTGACCGACCCTGGTTGACTGTGTTTGTCTGTAACCATTGGTAAAAACAAAATAAACCCATCACTGCCATGACGTCATCATTTTTGAAAAATTGTCGTCAGCTTTTATTTCTCAACTTTAAAATTTAAGTATTTTTACTTAAGAAATATTCCAATGAGTGTCAAACAGTTTGAACCCTGACCAGACGCCGCGTGACGCGGCATCTGATCAGGATCTAAACTGTTGGAACCACATATAACTTTAGGACTCGGGACAGGGCAATGAAGAGGTTAATGTTGACGTTTGAGTGATGCTTGTTGAATAATTTATGTTAGTTTCAAACACGTTACACGCAACTTTGCTTCGCCCGTATGCCTCAACCTTGGGAAGAATGATGTCTAACACCAATGGACAAATTAGTACAATGTATTTGTAAAAGAATATAAATCGGGTATTAGAAACGTCGTAAGAACATTCGTTTTCTCTTCCTCACAATATAACTTAATCGGAATTTACGTTTCAAATTATTATAATATTTACAATAGGATAATGTTTTCAATCGAAAGATACTTTGGTAAAGCATGTTAAATGCTGTCTGGCTGCATGATTAACGTTAATCAGGGACTCCTTGGCTATTATCAATGGTTGCTTAAACCTTTCACGCATAGATAGCTGACATTCTTTTAAAACAGGTGCATGCTTATAAACATTAATAGGTAAGCATAATAGTGCTCTCCCTCTCTACAACAACACCCGATGGGAGACAAAGAGTGTGTATGTTGGTCGAAGGGTGTTGACATAGGAAAGGAACACTAATAGATTAATACCCTAAGAGTGCTGAGCATGCCTTGGCGTACGTTTGGAAACAGTTAAAGCACATTCTGCTTTACTTTCAGCCTGCTTTAAACTAGCATCTGTTAGGCTATATGAAAATATTAGTTATGGTAATTGTTCATGAGTGTATAAACTGGAACTATTTTCTTCAGCAGAGGAATAAATTAAATATGCTAAAAGTCGCTTCTATGGGGGAAAGGGTTAAGTTCCTATTTGAATGAAATGAATTAACCCATTATCACATAAATACGCCTTTTTACGCCTCTAATTTATTTATCCATTGAACAAAGTATTTCCAGTTTTTACAGTTATGAATATGCACCATAGGAAATATTATAAACATATCTAACAGATTGTAGCTTAAAGCATGCTGAAAGTAAAGCTTTAAGTTGTTTCATGTCTTCAATACTAGAAACGGGCTACAGGGTAATAGATTAATACCCTAAGAGTGCTGAGTATGACTTGGCTTACGTTTGGAAACAGTTTGCACCCAGATCAGACACCGCGTAACTCGGCGTCTGATCTGGGTTCAAACTGTTTGTCACTCGTCTTTATGTTTCTTCTGTCAAAATGAACAATGCGTAACTTTGAGGAAAAAAACGGCTAACGACCATTTTCAGCAGACAATATTGCATCAGTGAAAGCGTCACCAATAGTTGTCTTATTTACTGGAACAGTTGCAAGCATTGTTGTACAGTGGAGAATCTGTTATTCTTTCCCAATAAACGCGTTTACGCTAAAACTATTAGTTGTAGTGCAAACAGTTTGGAGCCAGATCAGACGCCGGGTAACCCGGCATCTGATCAGGCTCCAAACTGTTTGCCACCAAGATAAACAAGAATTATCAGAATTGTCCAAAAGTGGTACTTTTCTACGTTTTAGTGCTTTGCGCTTGCGTACGTTTGCGTTTAAACGGGAAAGAATAACAGATTCTCCACTGTAAGGAGGGACGTTATTCGAAGGGACGGTGTAGGGAGGGAGCACTGTATAGCAGTAACGTCGCTGAAGATAGATTTCCAAAAAGTTTAACCCATGGACCACTATAAGCGACCCTAGTCGATTTTACAGACGTGTTGGGTTATAATTAGCCGCCGCGTCACCCGGCGACTGATCAAAATACACGCTGTATGCAAAAATACAGGAATTTTTCGGCGGAGCTGACTGGTTTCTATTTAGACATACTTTCTATTTGGCCACACATTTCAACCAATTATATTTGATCAGAAATTTAGAATTAAGAGCACCTGTTGAAACTGAATAGTCTGATTGGATAGTAGCCAGGGCTCCAGATAAGGGAATTATTTCAAAACTTAAAATCTTTATTTGTGCATTAAACCCTGTGGTGTCACTATACATTTGAATTGTCTCTTCGAGACAAACAAAATGAGTGGTTACACCATAGGGTTTGGTGCTGAAAGGAGTGGAAAAAATGTGATTTGTTTAGTTTACTCCCTCTTATCTGGAGCCCTGTAGGCTGGTCTATGTCCAATTACAGTTTTACCAGATGTGGACTGTGAGTGTAAAATTTAGAGATACAGACTGCACTGTTTACTACACACTCGGATGATGCAATTATACTTCTATTTTAAGATATGACATCTGAAATCTTTTTATAGATATACAGAGGAAGCTAGGTGTTTTGTAATTGTTTAATACCAATTTGTTTGAATTGTTAACTATTTGTAAACATTTTAATACCATACATTAAAAGCAATATTATATATAAAATTAATGGCCTCAAGTGAGTTAAACACAATCGTGTTGTTTCATCATTATTTACAAGAGTGAAGTTCAGCAGACTGTTGTATCTGTACATTTTGTGTATGCTATAGTTTGTTTCAAGAAACTCTATGAATGAAGTTTGATATATAGAACAATAGATTAATGTGAGGATCTCCTACCAGTAGCTAGGATATGAGTTAAATTATTGTTCTGTTTTGCATTTCTGTACATGATAGTTTTGCATTTTAAATTAAAGTTACTGTTTCAATTTTTTTTGCTTTTCAATCCGAAAACCTCAATTTCATTTAATTTTGCACACCCATGCATGCATCTATATAGCCTTAGTTCAACCACTCATTCCGCCGAATATCTTTTTTAAAGATATTTCTTGTTTAAACTGACATTATTCTTATCAGAACGAAACATTTTGTATGCAAAACATCATAACTTTTCTCCTAGACGAGGGAATATAATAGATTTTGCACTTTTCATAATTTAAAGAGGTGCCAGATTGCCTGTAGATTTTAATCTTACCTCCAAAATACCTTGCTTTAACTCTGTGCATGCTAGCGGCGGATATATCTGCCACAGTGATTGCCTTTGCAAACAGTTTGGATCCAGATGAGAAACCGCGTAACGCCACATCTCAGTAGGATCCAAACTGTTTAACACTCTGGTACTGTTTTGAAAATTAGAGAATTCTATATTTAGAACAATAGCAGACGACAATTGTTGCAGACGTAAAAATCACCCAGCATGCAAAATGTTAAAGAACACTTTGAAAAATTAACACATTTTCAGATTATTAACCGTCTGGTCGTATATCTAATTTTCTTAAAACCTGTTGGTTGCAGGCTACTTAAATTATGCAGGCGCGAGTGAGTGCCATAAGTTTAGTGTGAAGACATTTTAATGTCTGCTACATGGCAATAAGCACGTTATTTCAACCTGCTTCAGTGGAGAATCTGTTATTCTTTCCCAATAAACGCGTTTACGCTAAAACTATTATTTGCAGTGCAAACAGTTTGGAGCAAGATCAGACGCCGGGTAATCCGGCGTCTGATCAGGCTCCAAACTGTTTGCCACCAAGATAAACAAGAATAATCAGAATTGTCCAAATATTGTTCTTTTCTACGTTTTAGCGCTTTGCGCTTGCGTACGTTTGCGTTTAAACGGGAAAGAATAACAAATTCTCCACTGTATATACAGTGCTACCTCTCTACAATGACCCTCCGAGCAACGAGTCCCTCTTTACAACAACGCCTGTCGCTGTCCCTTAAACAACTGTTCAACCCTTTGACTGCACCAATAAGGTCTGATTGAAATGATCGTCTGCTATTTTTACATAAGTTACACATTTGATATTTTGACAACAAAAACATTATTATGAGTGGCACACATCTTGAATCCAGATCAGACGCCGCGTGTCGCAAAATCTAGCTGCTTGCTGTCGTATTCAGCACTCGAAGGGAATGTCCCTCCTTCAAACAACTCCATCCGAAGAACACACACCATAGAGTGTTGTACAGAGGAAGCACTGTAATATTCTAACTTAAAGCAATGTACTAGTACAGTGGAGAATCTGTTATTTTTTCCCAATAAACGCGTTTACGCTAAAACTAATATTTGCAGTGCAAACAGTTTGAAGCCAGATCAGACGCCGGGTAACCCGGCGTCTGATCAGGCTCCAAACTGTTTGCCACCAATATAAACATGAATTATCAGAATTGTCAAAAAGTTGTACTTTTCTACGTTTTAGTGCTTTGCGTTTGCGTACGTTCGCGTTTAAAAGGGAAAGAATAACAGATTCTCCACTGTATGACTGTTAAGATTTAACATTATTGACCATCAAATTACATATTTGCCATTTTGTTCATCTTAATAACATCTGAAACTATTTCGAGACATTGCTTAACTTAAGGTTTTATCCAAAATAGCCAAATGTCAGCAATACGTTTCTTTTAACCCTTTCATTATCAAATTTATTTATAGTTTTTACCCATTCACCGCCATAATTATTGTCTTTTGCTTCAATACTGATGTCTGTAATATCGTTTCAAAGAAACGTTTAAGGCAGTATAACTGACGTAATTTCAAACCAAGTCGCAAACAGCTTTGATCCTGATCATACGTGTTTGCAAATGCGCTTTATGACGTCATTAAGAGTAAAAGGGTTACAATGTAATGATATTACCTTCGACCATTGGCGTCATATAGAGACGCTTGCTCGGATTATACGTGCTTTAAATGTGAATGGTATTATTTTGACGTTTAGTGATAGAGACTTATTGTTATATTATTATTATTTTACCAGATTTATACAGCGCTCCTTCAAACAGGAGTTGTGCGTTCAAAAGGGCTTCACATGAGATCATATAAATGTACTTACAAAGTGAGAAAAGACAAATAACTACATTGACAATAAAGTAAAGACATCCTAAATGTAATTATTTCAATATAATTACTAAGACTATACGAACTGTTAGAATTGTTATCAATAGTTCATAAAATCATTTTTAATATGAATTAAAACAAGTTTAATTGCATTATTAAAGACAGTATTTAAAAGTCATTGTTGTTCCAAATGGCTACACCCTACTATCTCGTACCTCCGACATCTAGTATACTGAGCCATGTCAGTGCTTGCGCAAGACGTAATTATACCCCTACCACTAGTGGAGGGGCTATATAGGAAACGCCTTGTCCGTCCGTCACTCAGTCGGTCCGTCCGTCCGTCCGTCAGTCAGTCCGTCGCGTTTTTCCGGGACATTTGCCTTTTTCTTAAAAACTGTTTATGATACCATCTTCAAACTTGGTATACATTATTAATGTTATTTGGGGACAATCATTAACAGGTTTCATAACTTTTGCACCAAATTTGACAGAATTATGCCCCTTTTTAACTTGATTTTTTGTCTCTTATTTGATTTTTATTCTTTGAACATGCCATTTTCTTGAAAACTCTTCATTATATTGTCTTCAAACTTAGTACACATTATAAGTGTTGTATTGTGAGACTTTTTAATAAGTTTGACAACTCTTGCACAAAATTTGACAGAATCATGCCCCTTCATAACTTGAAATTTTGTTCCTTAATATGCATTTATTCTTTGGACATGTCATTTCCTTGAAAACTATTTATAACATTGTCTTCAAACTTGGTACACATTATAAGTGTGATGTTTGCAGACTCTACTTGAAGTTACATAACTCTTGCCAACAAATGACAGAATTATGCCCCTTTTTAACTTGAAATGTTGTTCTATTTTCGTGGAACATGCCATTTTCTTGAAAACTATTCATGATCTTGTCTTCAAACGTGGTACACATTATTAGTGTTGTACTGTGAGACTTTTCTTCAAGTGCGACAACTCTTGCATACAATTTGACAGAAGTATGCCCCTTTTCAACTTGAAATTATTTACTTAATATGCATGTATTATTCTTTCTACAATTCATTGTGCTGTTTGTGACAGGTCAGTTTGGAATGGGGGTATCAATCACCTTTAGTGATAGCTCTAGTTAATATCGGTGGTAACATCGTCTTACATCCTCATACAACGTATATCTGACCTAAGTGGTCGCGGCTGAGAATTTAAAAATAACGTGTTTATGCCATTTAGACCCAACATCGAAGTTTTTAAAAGCGAGTGTCCCCTATCAGCTGTACAGAAATTCGCATTTTTACAGGGCTGCCATAAGTTGATCTTGAAAAATCCTAAGATTTCCGAATTTTCTATTTTGAAAGTTCGATTATTTGAAGCAGGTTGAAAGCAGAGCAGAATGCACCTTAAAGCGCATTATGCTTTACTTTCAGCCTACTTTTAGGTACCATCTGCCAGGATAAATCCGAATATTTAGAAAAAAATCGGAGAAATGGCAGCCCGGTTTGAGCCCTTTTTACATAAAACGATACTACTACCTTGCTAACAGTTAATGATCTAACCTGTCAACGAATTGCAACTAAATATTCACACCCAGTTTTCCAAGGCAACTGGTTTAAATTTTAAACAAAAATGCAGACGACATAATTTAAAGCAGACTGTATCATAGCGAAAAATGATTTAAGCCGTCAACGACTAATCCCGTCAACCAATGCTATGGGACATGTTTGCCCTGGGACAAACATTTTACATTATTTATTTAAATCCTCATTATTTAAACTGCTAAAATGTTTCCATCATTTGCCATTCTTGAAGATTAATAGCGAACGAAGGTTTCAAGTAGGAAATACAATAAAAGTAATGTAATACTCAAAACCGCTACGGGTTATTAAACTATATTATTTAGATATCATTGAAGCTGCAGATAAAAGGAGTATTTCAAAAGATAAAATGTATACTTCTGCATTAAACCCGATAGTGTTACTACTCATTTGAATCGTCTCTTGGATTTGTTCAGTTTACTCCCTCTTATCTGGAGCCATGTATTTAGATTCAGGCAGACTGAAATACTTACAAAACGTTTTACTTAATATGTCTCTTTATAACTAATACAGCCGATTAAACGACTTCGGTCCTTCTTAAATTTCGACAGGGTGGAATTCATTGAAAGTTCTGACTGACTGTTTTGATTGAGATCAAGGTGAACGCAAAATTCGAATACTCCTGTTTTACATTGTACGTTCACGTTGTTTCAATCTTTCACCTGATTCTTCTCTGTTTTTTGTGGTCGGAAATTGTAAAATGCAAAATGTGTCATCTGCAATAATTTTCAAACTTGATTTAAATGACATCTACTTTTAGAAAATACCACAAGTTACACCAATCAAAAACAGTTTGACTCAAAATGAGACGCCGTGTTACATGTATCGGACGTCTCATCTGGTTCAAAACACTTTACAACAATTAACAAACTCACCCGCAGCTTGCAGAAGGCCAAGCAGGCGATTTTATGGGAGCAAATTGGTCACCACATTCTTGAGTTCTCTCCCATCTGTTGCAGCTTCGTGGCAATCTTCCTGATTGACGTATCCGTTTTGTCTATTCAGGCACATTTTAGGAGGATTTGATCGCACTAGACAATAAGCGACGACTCGGAGAGGCTTCAGTTAAAAGCGTCTAAACGTTTCTATCAATATAGTAAAATATGAAATTTCTTCTGTCATCATGCAATGTCATTTTGCTCGATTGTTGTAATAGCGGAGAAGTTTAACGTAAACGAAACACAAATGCAATGCAATAAAGTGTATAAATATTTTGAAACATCTAACGATTTACCTACATCTGTGTGTCAAACAGTTTAGAGTCTGTTCAGAAATGTGACCCGAAGTCTTTTCAGGCTCTAAACTGTTGATGATTTCTGTTATTATTTTGGCGTAAACGTATTTATTGGGAAAGGTAAACGACTTCTTCACTGTAGATATCTAATCAACTTGGCTTAGTTTGACAGTATCTAGAATTAGACAAATGACGTATCAGTCAATATCGTATGAATCCCTTCACTGATTTACCACGAGTACAAAAGTTATTTGCAAACAGTTTAGTACACAAAATAATAAAACACGTGTTCGTATATATATGTTTCATTATAATTTGAATCACGCAGGAGCAATACCAATGTCAAACAAATTGGTTTCTTGTTAAATGCCGTGTTTCTCAGCGTCTGATCTAGTCCAAACCATTTGCAAATGACCAGGTAGCGATTTGTCCCTTTTCCTTCTTTGACATACCAAACGTTTACCAATTGTTTTTCTATAGTAGCCTTAAGTCTAAGCAGGGTTAGATTGATTGTCATTTTGTTAGATAATGCAAGAACAACTTTCAATACTAAGCATTTCGACTATAATAAATTGAAAACTGGAATTAACAAGTAGAGTTTAAGTTGTATATAATGTAACCCTTTTCCATTGCCTTACCCGAGTGCAAAAGTTATTTGCAAACAGTTTGGATACTGATCCGACGCCACATAACGCGGCGTCCGATCAGGATCAAACTGTTTGACACTCATTTCAATGTTTTTTCAGTCAAAATACCTTAAATTCAAATTTGAGAAATAAAAACGTACTATAATTGTTTAAAATTGATGACGTCATGGCAGTGAAGGGGTTAATAGCATAACTATTATCGTACTCGTGCAATGTAACGTAATCCTGATCGTGATACACTTGGCAAATCATTGGTAAGAGTTTTGATCAATATTACAGTGGAGAATCTGTTATTCTTTCCCGTTTAAACGCAAACGTACGCAAACGCAAAGCACTAAAACGTAGAAAAGTACAACTTTTGGACAATTCTGATAACTCATGTTTATCTTGGTGGCAAACAGTTTGGAGCCTGATCAGACGCCGGGTTACCCGGCGTCTGATCTGGCTCCAAACTGTTTACACTATAAATAATAGTTTAAGCGTAAACGCGTTTACTGGGAAAGAATAACAGATTCTCCACTGTAGATGTAGTTTAATTTGCGGTGTCAAATCTGAATCCAAACTATAGACACTCATTCTTATTGTTTCGTCAGTTTTTAAAGTTCGAATGTTTTAGTATTTTTGGCAGACATAACATTAAAACAGACGTCATTTCAGTATGAGTGACGGCAGCTGCATGACAAAAGTCTATATATATACGGTTAACATGACACTCGTCTTACCACAGTTATTATCTCAGCTGTCACAAACACTTGCTGCTGATTACCGTGGAGAGGACATTGTTCTTTCTCATTTAACGGTGTATTTCTGTTGCAAACAGTCTTGACAAGTTGCAAACTGTTTGCTACTTAGATAAAAATTGGAAATTTAAAAAAGGTAGTTTTCTATATTGTATTGCCTTGCAGTTTTCTATATGTTATTACATAGTTTTTATTGCATTGCGTTTGCGATTCGTTTGCAAAGAAACTGAAAAAGAATATTGCCTTCCCCAATGCCCAAATATATACCGATACAACAGAAAGTATTTTAAGAGCATTCTTGTTTTACACATGTATTGTTTCAATCAGTCACTTGTCTTTAATGCTGAAATGCAAGGTGTTCGTTATTTTGCAGTTTAATTGCATATTCACACGCTCTTTGATGCACTAGTTCGTACAGTCCGATACTATATTTCCGATAGTAGTGACACCAAATGAAGACTAACCTGTGGGGAAAACGCAAAAACCTTGCCTAATTTACCTTTTAAGCGTTTTTCATTCCTTCAAAGAAGAAAAATATACCCAATTATTACAATCATGAAAATGTACCATGAGACATAGTTTCTAAATTCTGGCAGATTATAGCTTAAAGCAGGTTGGAAGTAAAACATACTGTACATTGATATACAGTGGAGAAAACGTTATTCTTTCCCAATAAACGCGTTTACTCTAAAACTATTATTTGCAGTGCAAACAGTTTGGAGCCAGATCAGACGCCGGGTAACCCGGCGTGTGATCAGGCTCCAAACTGTTTGCCACCAAGATAAACATGAATTATCAGAATTGTCAAAAAGTTGTACTTTTCTACGTTTTAGTGTTTTTCGTTTGCGTACGTTTGCGTTTAAACGGGAAAGAATAACAGATTCTCCACTGTACATTCTACTTTACTTTCAACCTGATTGTAACTAGAAACAGGTAATGGGGTAAATGGTGAAACAAAACTAGACGCAAACGTTATGCAACAATTTGTAGAAATACTTTTAATAATGTTGTTGTTTTATTAAATCTGAACGGCAGACAGTTTTAAGATTGGTCAGATGTTGAGTTTCTTTTTGCCAAAGCCATCATTGTTTTTGCGAAAACGCATTTGTTTGGAAATACAGTCGAAACTCGATACTCCAAACTCGCGTTAATTCGAACATACCCATATCTTAAAGTTAAACCGTGGCTTAGTCACGTTTAAACTTTGAAACACAGGTATGATCGACTACAGCGATGTTGATGTATCGTAATTAAACATACAAATTCTAGTGAGGTCGATTTAATCGCGTTCGAAGTATCGAGTTTCGACTTATAATGTTTTCTTTGCTGCACCTTCAGCGTTATTTGTATCGGCATTAAATATGATATTACGCTACTGTCACTTTAAAATAGCGCACGTAACACAAACGATACTTTCAGACCATAATGAGGAGTATTTAAAATATTGGTTACCTTCATTTGAATATCAAAATAAAAAAGAGCTTTAAAGGTGTGTTCTTGATTTTCTTCAGAACTGCATGTTATTTCTCAAATTTAAAGTATGGCTATATTGACTAAAGTCGTGTTGTGTAATAGTATCTCAAACAGATTGGATATATTTGCATAACATTTGTTCACATACATGTAGTACAGTCTATATGAAACGAAAGCAATGATAAAAATATCTTAATTTAGAAGCATTCCACTTAACTTACCTCGTGCACACTTTTTTTCCAAATAGTTTGGATCAAATACATGTACTGTACGGTGAATCTTAAATACAGCTTATTTCATAAATCTCTGATCGTTAACACTGTTAAGTTTTCAAGTTTGATATACAGTAACTACAATCTGTCCCTAAATTGTGCTAGTCAGACCATAACAATTTGATTGAAAAATATTCAAATTTGACCTTGCTTCAGTAATCAAGAAACTTTATATTTCGTGTTAGTGTTTAGTTGTTAAAAATCAGAATTCATCTTACCTAAATAAGCATCTGTGAAGACAGCATATATCACTGAAATTATAAAATAAAAACAATATTCTCTAAGATAAGTTTTTTTTTATGTCAGAGTTGGTACATATATTAGCGTACAATGAATACCAGAGCAACATATAAGGGTAGTTTTTCAAAACTTAAATTCTTTATTTCTGAATTAAACCCTATGGTGTCACTACTCATTAGAATCGTCTCTTCGAGACGATTCTAATGAGTAGTAACACCATAGGATTTGGTGCTGAAATGAGTGATAAAATGTTTGATTTGTTGAAATAACTACCTCTTATCTGGAGCTCTGAATACGTTCAATTTGATTAATTTATACATTTCAATATGTCAATATTTCATATATGCAGAATATATCTGAACTTTTTGGTTTGAAAACCACATGTTACTGAAGTAAGCACTGATTGAAGAAAGGAAATAAACAAAACTCTTACGGATGACGACATGTTGGTATCTTTGTAAAAGGAAATGTTTCATCCCCTGAGCATAAACAAAATGAGCTTGCGTGCTAGACAAGGAAAACCTAGGAAAATCCTGACTTGCCAAAGCAATTCCCTCTCTGTTCAAAATGTCAGACTTGTGGAATGAATGGTAATCACGAACGCCCCTGGCTTCTAATTGACAATCATTGCAGCTCTGACCAGTTAATATTTGTTGGATCAACACACAATGCCGTAAACCTAGTAATAAACGGGATTTATTGATTGACTACATCATCATAATCTAATCATTTACCGCTTTGAAGGCTAATTTTCCTTCTTTTCTTGCCTTTATGCAAACTATACCAGGCGTGTTTGGTTAAGCATATAACCCAATACCTTCTATAACTTGTTTCTAGTATGGAAGAAAGCTGACCACTTAAAACAGGTTGAAAGTAAAGCAGAATGCGCCTTAAGGCGCATTCTGCTGTACGTTCAACCTGCTTTAAGCTACCATCCACTAGAATACAGAAAATATTTCTGATGATACATATTCATGAATGTATAAATTGAAACGATTTTCTGCAGTGTAGGAATAAAACAAGGCATAAAAGGCTAATTTATTAAGTAATGGCCTTCTATAAATGAGCCAAAGGCACGAATTTTATACCTAGATCAGACGGTTCCAGAAAGCAACAACCAGGTCTTGACCTGTATTTTTCCCTTTAGCATGTGTACCTATGAAACATACATGCGCTCACATTTGCTCTACGGCGGCCGTACGGCGGCCGCAGAAACGTGAACTCGTGAGAATCTTGCGGAGATATTCTACGGCGGCCGCACGGTATATCCCAATATTTTATAGGCCGTAGAGCTCTGTCGTAGAATTATAACGCGGAGTTATGACATTTTTTAATTTCACGGCGGCCGTAGAAAACACTCGCCGCAGGGTGATATGGCTTTCGTACGGCTGCCGTGCGGCCACCGTGCGGTCGCCGGAACTCAATTCTCACTTTTCCTATTGTGCTTTAGTACTTTTGTTCATATATATATAACATGTATATTATCTAAAAATGGATTTAGATGTTCTTAAATGCTGTCCATATGTGTCCTTTGAGTTCACGGTGTAGGTGGACTGAAATGAAATGTGTGAACTTGTAGCAAAACCAAGCTGTGTAGCAGGAACAGCATTTTGGTTGCAGAGCATCTGATGGGGCTTCCACGGCTGCCGTACGGTGACCGCACGGCGGCCGTACGGTGGCTGCAGGTTTTTTAACCCCAAAATATAAAATCTCGCCGTGCGGCAGCAGCAGCAAATGTAAGCGCAACACACGGCGGCCGTAGGAATTCTGCGGCGGCCGGGGAATCGCTACTCGCCGTAGAAATAACAAGCCGTGCGGTCGCCGTACGGCAGCCGCAGCAAATGTGAGCGAGGCATTATGAAATAAGGAACAACATTGTTCCTGCTCAATAGAAGGTTCGACATTAGGTAAACAAAATGGCCTATGTTTTGGCTTTTTCTACCAGCAGGATTTATTGAACGTTTTGTTCTTTTTGACTTACACGTATACAACGCCACAATGTCAGTACTGAATTTCAACAATCGTATCACATGCTACAGTCGGTCTTTAACGACCATCAAAATGAGGTTATCTAGGTCTCAAAGACAGGTGACTGCTTACTGCATGTTGGAAAAAATGCAGACCGCTCCTATAAGACCGTTATTCACTACATCTGACCTGAATAAAAAGCCATCTGTCTTTAATGTGCACTTTACTTCCTCATTGCATGCTCGCTTAAAACAGGTAATACTGTGGCCGAGTTTGATACCTTATAACAGCCAATATTTCGAGCATGACGTCATAACAAATAGACCCTCAATATATGGGCGATTGCTTAACTAATTTATCACATAAAACGTAGAAAGTAGGTCTGGAGCATAAATCCACTCAGGTACGCTTAAAATTATAAATTTGTATTTGTAATAAAAACAATTACAAGAAAAACTCGTGCGCGGAGCAATACACAACAGGCGAGCGAAACGCAATACTCTCTATTCACGCCTCGTTCTGATAAAATCCAAAACGAGGCTCTTAACACACAGAGCGTGTTCACCTGAGACTCTCGAATCGACCCGAGTTTCTCGGGTTACAGGTGAACAAACCGCGTTCGTACTCGAATGACGTCATATAACCTCTGAACCGAACTCTAGGCTAACCCAGTCCCTGCGCAGGGTTAGTCGAGTTTCAAAATGGCATCCGAAAATGACAACACAAAATCCCAATTGTAAAAAACTAAATACCGTATAATGTACGCATGTATAAGAGTGTTTTAATAAACATTCCTGTAACTGTGCTATAAATTAACAAATAGTTAGCCTAGGGTTTCATTGTTCGACATTATAATAATAAAATTGACATTTTTGGTCCGGCTTGGCGTGGTTCCCATTTTGTTTTAGGCCGTCATTTGACCCAATACTTACTCGTCTGAAGGGTTTGTCGTTCTGCTGAAATATGCGTGCGCATTCAGAATTTAGCGCCACTTTACGTCATTTGATGAACTCCCTACTGGAATCGCGAGTTTCAGGTGAACACGCCCACAGTAAACAACAACAATGGCGATAGGCATCAGTGAGCCGGGATGGACAAAAAGTTTAGGCCCTGTTCCAGACATTTCAATGCAAGACGTAGATTCAAACATTGCAATCCATTCAAAGGTTCCCGGAAAAGACCTTGAGAGAGGCTACTCCCTCTTTTACGGAAATTACGTCCACAAAGTTGAAGGTAAGTTCAGAGGTCAAAAGTTTTTTTTTGGCTTATCACATTTCTCGACGCTCGTTCTGAGATCTAAAACAAGCGTATGATATTTTTTTCAATACCGTTGGATTCAGAAAAGAACGTAATTTACGATAACATGTCAACATTTTGTTGACATTTAAGTTAAATCGGAAGTATCGATCGAGTTCGGTACAGAGCTTAGCTGTCAAAACAAAGGGACGCAACAAATTGTTACTGTTGTTTTTTTCCGTTTTCTTCTTTCACTCAGTTGAAGACTAAATTTTATTTAAAGTTTGCACATGACATGTAGTAATATGGGGTCTGGGTTTTATCATGTAATGTCAACCCAGGCCCCCTATTACTACACACAGTTATAAAAAATTGTTTTATCAAAATGAAATATTATTATTTTTTAAATTACTTCTTTTTCAGTGAAATTGACAGAACGTGGATGTAATGTGAGAGCCAAGAGCTGGAGGTCCCAAAAGAAAAATGAAACACCACATACTTTGCATGTAAGTTCATATTGATAAGTGTAAGTTCAAACAGGACAGATCTAAGTAATTTTCATTTTGTTTTCATGACAGGTATATGTTGTATGAGTCTTGTGTATTTTGAGTCACATGTAAAATCTGCAGTGATCAGTAATCGGCCTTGGAGACCGATTTTCGGTCTAGTCAGTATGCAACATACTTCCTGATAAAAAAATTCTATTTGGTGATACAAGGACAGTGGTGGTGTGATCATGAGTTAAGGTGATCCAACCAATTATGTGACATTTTAAAAATGCCAAGTTGAAGGCATTGGTTGAGGTCCAAACTGAGCGATGGAACCTTTATATATTTTTTTGGATAAAAGTTGGTTGATGTCGACCAATCGTTATCCTTGAAAATATCCAAAGGCTCCAACTTCGCATGATGCTATAAGCTTTTTTTTCAAAAACACTCAGTATGTGTTGACTACCTTAAATCATTTTTCATGCTCTTTATATTGTTCTTTCAAGAAGTTTATGATTTGTGCGATCTACTTCGATACGATAACGTAGCTCTATTGGCAGCCAAATAGAGCTACCATTCGCTAGCATCTCTACACAAATCTAAAGTGGTTATTAAATAGCACGAGATTCAAAAAAGCTAATTTATAATGCTTTAAAACTTTTTTTTTTATTCACAGCTTACGCTATCTGATAACTTCCTTGCGGACATTGGAAGATATTTTCAATCCCGCCCGTCTTTTATTGTGATTTTCTACGCCATGACATGTCTCGCGAGATCTCGTTTTTCCATATTTAGGTATTTTATTCATGCCGTATAAGGAAACCTTACTACGCGGCGGCCATGTTGTATACATTGGCATTAAAATTGCATCTATCTATTTGATCGAAAATTTGCTGAAATTTTTAATGCCATATTTAAGGGTGTTTACAGGCTAGAGGTCACAATTTTTATCCAATCTTTCTCAAACTTGCTCAGATTGTATATGACCGTAAGAGTTCAGATACTTTTTGATTATGGTTGAAATCGGACCAATAGGTCGAGAGTTATCTACCTTTGAATTGCTGAAAATGCTATCAGTTTTTGAAGGAGTGCAAATATTGTTGAAATCTAATCAGTGTGGCCATAGTTATCTGCCCTTGATATACTTTGAAATGCTAGAAAAGGCTTCATTTCAGTATTAGGCTCAAGTTAACTACCCTTGATGTACTCTACTATACTAGAATTATGAGGTTGTTTTCCAAAATTGTTTACTTGCTATACTACAAATTTGAATGGATTTAGATTAAAACAGGTGAAACAGAAAGTAAAGCTATCAGGCTTCAGTACAACAGGTGATCGATATCAGGGCCTTCAGGCCCTCTTGTTTGAACTTTGTAGAGAACAGTATACCGTTTGTTATAAATAAAAACTAATTAATGTGAATATGTTTTTCAGGACTCTGGTTGACACAGTTTACTCATTAAGGGACCAAGTAAAGGCACTTGAAAAGTTGTTTAACCCTTTACTCGATAGTCTGTTTCTAGTACTGAAGATAGGCCGTAAGGTACATTCTGCTTTACCTTCTATTCAGCCAGCTTAAGCTACCATCTATATAGAACATATTTCTAATGATGCCTATGCAAGACTGTATAAAATAGAACTACAATGTATTCTTAATTTCAGTGTAGGAATAAATTAAAGGTGATGCGTAAAAAAACATAGCCAGTTTGTAGTTATACCCCCACAAACAGAGTTTGAGGGGGGTATACAGGAATCAGCCTGTCGGTTGGTCGGTCAGCCGTCGTTCAGTCGGTCTGTCTGCAAAATCTTGTACTTTCAACTCCTCCTTCAGTTTCAACCTGATTCATTTGATACTTGGCATAAATGTTACTCAGGTGTAGTAGATGTGCAAGACACATATATCCGGTCTCTGTGACCTTGGCCTATGGCCTTGACATTGGTCTTGAAATCGGCAGTCAAAATATTGTACTTTGAACTCCTCCTTCACTTTCAACCTGATTCACTTGGTACTTGGCATAAATGTGTAAGACACAAATTTCAGGTCTCTGTGACCTTGACCTTTGGTTTTGAAATTGGCAGGCAAAATCTTGTACTTTGAACTCTTTCAATTTCAACCTGATTCACTTGATACTTGGTATAAATGTTACTCAGGAGTAGTATATGTGCAAGACACAAATTTCAGGTCTATGTTACCTTGACCTTGACCTTTTTCCTTGCAATTGGTCTTGAAATTGGCAGGCAAAATCTTATACTTTGAACTCCTCCTTCACTTTCAACCTGATTCACTTGATACTTGGCATAAATGTTACTCAGGAGTAGTATATGTGCAAGACACAAATTCCAGGTACTGTGACCTTGACCTTGACCTTTGGCCTTGAAATTGGCAGGCAAAATCTTGTACTTTGAACTCCTCCTTCACTTTCAACCTGATTCACTTGATACTTGGCATAAATGTTACTCATGAGTAGTAGATGTGCAAGACACAAATTTCAAATCTCTGTAACCTTGACTTTTGGCCTTGAAATTGGTCTTAAAATTGGCAGGCAAACTCTTGTACGGCGGACTCCTCCTTCACTTTCAACCTCATTTACTTGATACTTGGCATAAATGTTACTCAGGAGTTGCAGAGTGTCATATACCATTTTTAAGTCATTTTGACCTTGGCTTACACCTTTGACCTTATTGTAAAACCTTATTGAAAACGTCTGCAGAGTGTGACAGAGTGCTGTATAGTGGGGGTATTTATCACCTTTAGTATTAGCTGTTCTAGTTTTGAAAATAGGTGACCACTTAAAGCAGGCTGAAAATAAGCAGAATACGCCTTTATGCACATTCTGCTTTACCTTCAACCTGCTTTAAGCAACAACCTTATAGAATATAGAAATTCATGTATTTCTTATATTGATACTGTATTCAGGACTGTTTTAAGTGGAACTATTTTCTTTATTGGAAGAATAAAGTAAAGGCGTTAAAAGGTGTATTTATCTTATTCAACACTGAATAACTGCCATATGAAAATGATGCGTGGTAAACTTCTAAAACTTGTTTCAACCCTTATTTTATAGAAACAGGAACTTTGTGACATAGTTTGGATTCTGATCAGGTCTCAAGTTCAGTGGGGCCTGGTCTTGATCCAAGCTGTTTGCAAAAGTTTTTCATATTGGTATTTTTTGCTAGAACCAGTAAAGCTAGGTTAATCCCAACCCTCCTAGCTCTGAAACTATCGGTCTGCTACTATTCTAAAAATAGACTTTTCTTAATTTCTTTTCAAAACATGGTCAGTGTGTTCCACATTTTGGATTATAATAAGACACCACATTACCTGGCATCCCATTAGGATCCAAACTGTTTGAATAGGTTACTATGGTTACATTAGGCGTGCTTGCTAAGAGCTAATCATGTAAAAATGGTTTTGATGAGTTTTGCAAATTGTTATGAGTTGTCAAGTAACTCTTATCTTATCTAGATGAAAATTGTGTGACAAATTGTACATGCACATCCTATGTCAGAACTCCAGACAAGGGGAATATTTTGAAAACAATTTTTTATGCCTGCTCAAAAATATATGGCATGACTACTCATTCTCGAAGAGACACTTCTATTGAGTAGTCAAAACAAAGTTTAAACGTTAAGGAGGGAATGCTGAAAATATTTAGTTCAGTCACTCTTATCTGGAACCCCCTAGTAGGCATGGAAATGTAAATTTCAGATATATAGAAGACACTATCTTTTCATACACCTTTCAAAAGTGCATATCAAAGTCAAAAGTCAGGGCTCCAGATAAGAGGAAGTAAACTCCAGTTTTCAAACATGTTCTCCTTCTTTTCTGCACCAAATCCTATGGTGTGACTAAAAGAGACAATTCTAATGAGTAGTGACACTGTGGGGTTTAATGCAGAAATAAAGATGTATGTGTTTGAAATACTTCCCTAATCTGGAACTCTGAAATGCTAATTTCACAAATTGCCTTCATTTATTTTTTATAGGAGCAGAAAAGAATGCCCAAAGAACTGGAGGATGAGGGCAAAGCTGGAACGCTTGCTGAAGAAGTTCCTCAAAACACAGCATCAGCAACAGACAACAAGTCAGGTTGACATGGAAACAGAAGACAGTCACTCTTGATGGCGTGACGACAGTATATAGATGTTATAGCTGGACACTTGTTTGTATATGAGGAAAAGAAAGGAACTGAAGCATTTATTTAAATACCCGAATCAGTGACTTTCGTAAGACTGTTGTGATAATGAGATGTGTAGTATTTATTACAGTTAAACCTCTGAAAATCGAATGCTTCTGGACTTAGATAAAAGATATGGTTAGATAGGTTACCGGTACCCGAATCAATGACATTCGTAAGACTGTCGTGATAATGGGATGTGTAGTATTTATTACAGTAAAACCTCTGAAACTCGAATGCTTCTGAACTGAGAAATAAGATCGGGTTATATAGGTTTCTGGACTTAGGAAGTTTAGCAGCCACTTAGAAGGAGTTAAATCGTCAATCATATGACCATTTCCTTCACATTAGAGCGCTTTAACCCATTACCCCAAAGCCTGATTCTATTTTTGAAAATTGGTGACAACTTAAAGCAGGTTGAAAGTAAAGCAAAATGCGCCTTAAGGCGCATTCTGCTTTACCTTCAACCTGCTTTAAGGTATCATCGTCTAGTAGAATATAGAAAATAGTTCTTTTAATACATATTCATAACTGTATAAATTGGAACTACTGTCCTCAGTGGAGGAATAAATTAAAAGCATAAAAAGGCACATTTATGGGGTAATGGTTTAAAACGCATCAACCTACTCCACATCATATGTGCCAAAATTAAATATTCAGTAAATGTGTTGAAATTAAGTTTCAGCTTAAAGCAAGATGAATGTAAAGCATGCTACTTTCCTTACAACCAGCTTTATGTGGTCACATGTTTTCAAAACTACAAAATGTACTGCCATGCTAGCCATTAACATAAACCATTGATACAAGTTTTATTTATCTTATAATATCTATTACTTTACATGGTTTTTTTTGCTGACTCAATACACTAGTTTCATGTAGAATTATTACTTTATTAAACTTTTGAGAAGACATATGATCTTGTTGTTTAGTAATGCCAATATGCGTTTTCCCTGTATGAGTTGAAAAAAAGCATGTTTATGTCACGCTACAAAGTAGTGCATGGCATATAGTGTAACCCATATTTGTACATCTGAAGCTTTAAAGTGACTCGCAACCGGATGGTGTACTTGTCGAAATAAAATAAAATACTCAAATAAAAGCAAATTTGTGGCATTATTTGGCTTCTGACATTAAAAAAATATGATCAGTCCAAAAAAAGTCTCAAGAATATTCACCGAATCTTAGTTTTCTTTAGATATTTTCCATCGTTTTTCTATAGCGTTAGCTAACGGTATAGTTGTTGTTGTTGCGTCTCTACACGGGCTCAGACATAAACCCGAGCCAAATATGTATAAATCATTCGCTACCAGTGAAGTACGTTAATTCGCTACCATATAGATAGAGAGCCCCAGTAGCCGCGTGGTTAAGGCGTTTGCCTTTGTTTTCATGTTTGTCTCCGCATGGTTCGAATCCCACCAGAGCCTCTTCCTTTTCTTTTTTGAAATGCATTTTTTAACAGAATTTATTATCCAAAACTAAATCTTACCCATTTATATAAGCATTTGACATATATTACAAATTACTATTTTTAATGCTAAATCCGGTTGCGAGCCTCTTTAAAAGAGGATTTCACTTTAGCTCTGTTGTTGATGTTGACATGATACATTGCAGCTTAGTTCAGATTTCATCCCTTTGACCTTCATTAGCTTTGTTTTAGCTCACCTGAGCGCGAAGTGCTCATGATGAGCTATTGTGACCGTGCTGAGTCCCGTGTCAGCGTCCGTAAACTTTTCTTTGTGAGCACTCTAGAGACCACAATTTTGGGTCCAAATGTTGTTCTTGACAAAATCTAGGTCAAGTTCGAAAGTGGGTCATGTGGGGTCAAATATAGGTCACTAGGTCAAATCATAGAAAAACCTTGTGAACATTCAAGGGACCACAATTTTTGTTCAAATTTCATCAAACTTGTTCCAAATGTTGTTCTTGACAAAATCTAGGTCAAGTTCGAAAGTGGGTCATTGGGATCAAAATGTAGGTCACTAGGTCAAATCATAACAAAACCTTGTTAACACTCTAGAGACCACAATTGTGGGCCAATCTTCAACAAACTTGCTTCAAATGTTGTTCTTGATAAAATCTAGGTCAGTATTTAAAGTGGGTCATGTGGGGTCAAGAAGAAGGTCACTAGGTCAAATCATAGAAAAACCTTAAGAACACTCTAGAGACCACAATTTTGGGTCAAAATTCATCAAACTTGCTCGAAATGTTGTTCTTGACAAAATCTAGGTCAAGTTCGAAAGTTGGTCATGTAGGGTCAAAAAGTAGGTCACTAGGTCAAATCATAGCAAAACCTTGTGAACGCACTAGATGCCACAGTGTTTACACTAGCGTCTAGAATCAGTGAAAATATGACAAACTTTTTATTTATATATGACTTAAAGTCCTCAGATGATTTGGGATGTGGACGAAATCCAAAGGTAAAATTATTTGGTTCATTATACTCAGGGGAGGGATAAAGGGTCAACATGACCCTCTTGCTCTTTTAACCATTTCACTGCCATGACTTCATCCATTGTTAGTTTTTTATTTCTCTAATTTAGTAATTATGATTAGGATACAAACTGTTTGCAAATAAACATAACTTTTGGTAAGGCAATGAAGCGTTTAATATTATGGACCAAGTATTGCAGTTGCGATTCAGATATCGAGACATCTTCGTGATTTTAGTTACACGAGAGATCCCATTGGCGCAGTGGTTTTAAAGTCATTGTGACAATCACTCATCTCTGAATTCAAATTTCCATGAGATGATGAGAGTAAGCCTTCCAGCTGACTTGCGAAGATTGAAGGTTCTACCCGGTTGTTGATTTGTACCCATAAGTGTATAAAGGGCATCTGAGGTCTTCCTCAACCTGCATTTAGCTGGATGTCTCGATATGACTGAAATAGAAGCGACTTTGAACTCTAGGTTTTCGAGTTTTTGAAACTTTGGGACTAAGTACTGCTGGTAAATTCCGCAACTTTACAGACAAACGCCACATCAGTACTATCAGTACTTTGATTGTGTGTATTATTGTTATAATCAACTGGTCATTTGAAATATTTGTTTAACTTAAAACGCATACGTTGGATATGCAAACTCAAAGCCAGTTCGCATATATTTTAACGCCTGATCAGGATATTTACTGTTTGTGCACGTACGGATACTGGATTGTGTTGGAGTATTGACCTTTGGTACCATATACTTTTACCCACTTAAATACGCCCTTTTACGCTTCTAATGTATTCCTTCATTACAGGGAATTGTTCGTATCTTTACAGTCATGCATCTGCAGCATTAGAAATATGTTCCATATCCTACATTTTTGTAGCAGATTAAATTTAAAGCAGCCTGAAAGTAAAGCATTAGGACGCATTTTGCTTTACCTTCAACCTGCTTTAATTGGTCATCTGTTCTCAAAACTACAAACATGTTTTGGGGTAATAAGTTATTTTTGCCTACAATGAACATTAATATTGTAGAATATGAACCTATATATTGTAATAGGATACTCATCAATACGTTTGCCTTAGATGCTCTATTGCTTTACCCGTTTTGCTCCAAATGTATCGTGAGTTTTTACCCCTTCACCGCCGTAGTATCGTCTGCTTCAATATTGTTGTTAGCAATACAATTCCAAAGTTCGATTTAAGGCAGTGTCAATGGTGAGATTTAGAATCAGTTTGGAACCTGATCAGACACCGTGTAAGCAGTACCGGAACTGTTTACAAATGCGCCTTTTGGTGCCATTGGTAGTGAAAGGGTTAAAAAATGGACATAAAACATTATTTAATTGGTATATATTGTTGGCGTCTGATTAGACTCAGAACCTATTTGCGAATGTTAGCCAAGTCGAATGTAGCAAACTATGTTTAATACGATAGAAATTGTGGTTTTTTTCTGTGGGTATAAGTCATCAATATTGATATTACTGCTGCTGTTTTGTATAACAGATGGAGATTAAAACATTATTCCAGAGACATGCTAAGCCTATCCTTCTTACATTGCCTCTCGATATATGGCAATATGTCATTAATCTTAATCAAACAAGGCGCTACTTAACTATCATTTACAAGTAGTTAGGATCCAGACCAAGCGCGGAATAAATTGCATTCTTATTATATTGTCCAAACGATTAATCAATTGTTTCGGGTTTTATCTTATGTACATTAGATATAAATAATGTTCAGTTAGTACGCTGATGTTATGCGTTAAGCAGACGATAATTTAGCACAGTTAAGGGTTAATATCTCGGGAGCACCAAACACACTTTGCAATTAACAAACACACTGGTAAGTAACAAGCTGGCAACAAAATTGTCTAGCAATAGGCCCTTCACTGTCATGACGTCAGATACTAAAAACAAATATCGTCTACTTTTATTTCAATACATTTATAATTCATGTATATTGACTAATTATATAGTAATAAATGTCAAACAGTTTCAATCCTGATCAGACGCCGCGTTACGCGGCGTCTGATCAGGATCGAAACTGGTTGCAAACAACAATTAATCTTTGAGTAAGGAAGTGAAAGGGTAAAATAACGAGCGCCAGAACAGAGCATAGCCTTAGTAGAAAACCAGCATTACATACCATGACTTACGATGTTTTTATTTCGGTGCGGGTATGTCGAATCACCTTGTCTCAGGCAAGGGACATATAACACAGTATAGTAAGTGTGACCTCTCTTGTAATTTATAATACGTGTATATAATTAACCTAATATTCTGAGGTCAAAAACAATAATTTGACACTTTAATATTATCCTCCGGGTACTCGTTGTTAGGTGAGACACACTTAACCAATTCAACCCTAGCGACGAGTATAGACGTCATTTACAAACATTGTTCCTGTGGTGATTACACTTGTTCCATGGAAACAGTGTACAATGTACACCCTTAAGGAGCCCTCTGATCCAGGGTCTACATTGTTTGTCAATTTGATGTGTTTTGGTTAAAATCAACCCTAAATAGACTTATTTTGAAATTGGAACTGTTCATTAAAAGTTCCAGGGGTGAATGAGTTAAACGAACACGGCGAACACTATTATGACTCGTTTAAAAGAGGTTTAGTATGTTTGGCAGTTGTATTGACTCATGAACAATGTTTATACATGATTAGATATTTCTGTTTTACTACTAATTATATACACGTTTGTATGATAGTTTCGGTGAATGCTGTCACCATCACCAAAACACTACTGCGTCCGGAATTCACCGACTATTACCGTCAGCAGGTTCACTGACGCAATTCGGGTCCAAGGTATAAGATAGCATGTACGGCCACTCGTCCCGATCAATAGCCGACTTGTTCTTTCTGATCTGGATGGCCTCTTTCATATGTCTTGCTAGTGAGTTTGACTCCCTATTTACTATGTATGTGCCCTCCCAGTCAAAAAATGGTAAGTCTATACCGAATGATATGTAGTGCAACATTTGTGGTATTCAGTTTATGCGGCTTTTCTTTCCGATCTTGTGGACTTTTTCACTTGGTGACTATTTACATTATCAAAACAGTATTCAAAACGCCTATTTGGTCCCGCTATAATTATGCACTATGTCGCATCGTTTGCAAGGTTTAAATCAGACTGTGTCACTTCGCATTGTCTTTAATAACGGTTGCAGCAGTCACTAAAACTGCAGGATGTAGGTGTTTAGTTTTAATTAGTAGTTAAAAAAGGTTTTTTATTCATAACGGACTAACGAACATATGAAAAATGCCAACACCTTTTTACGGTAATAACTTCAAAGACCTTATACAGTTTGTTTTCTAAAAATATTTTCCACATTCTAAGACTATATCTATAGCTATTATTATGCAAATACACACCATTTTACCGCCTCGATGTCTTACAGGTAGTTCATAGGTATTTGCAAACAGTTTGTATCCTGATCAGAAACCGGATATACCAATATGTTTTAAGTCAGAAAACCTAAATATTTAATTTGAGAAATAAAAGAAGATACAATAATTGTTGTGAACTGAAGACAGTGTGAAACAGTGTGAGGCAACACGTTAGAAAACATTTTACAGGGCTCCAGATAAGAGGTAGTTATTTCAACAAATCAAACATTTTATCACTCATTTCAGCACCAAATCCTATGGTGTTGCTACTCATAAGAATCGTCTCGAAGAGACGATTCTAATGAGTAGTGACACCATAGGATTTAATTCAGAAATAAAGAGTTTAAGTTTTGAAAAACTACTCTTATCTGTTGCTCTGATTTTCTACATGAGTCATAATAGCATATCTTTGTGAAATATTTCATTCGTTATATGTGAGTGACAACAGCGCAGCATGCTTAAGCTTTATTTGATATTGGTCGGTATATTGGCAGCAGTTATTGTGGTAGAAAGGTCAATAAAGCAGTGCTGCCATCAATTGCTCATAAAAATCCTAAGATTTCCAAATTTTCGGAAGTGTCTCTTAAACCCTTTCGCTGCTAGGCTCTATATAACACTAACATTATTATGCAAACAGTTTAAATCTAGTTCAAACGCCGCGTAAACGTCTCTAGCCACCTAATATGTAATAAAACAGGAATTGTAACACTTATTATAAAACCTTTTGATATTACATCTAAGTTTGACCAAGAGCGATTTATTACAATACATATTGTCTTAATTATAACACACCCTGTTGAAACTTCAATTTCAGGTGGCAGAGTCAGCAGGATATCTTATAAAATTTAGAATGATTTTGACAAAGTAATTGGATCAAGATCAAATTTATCTTAACATGAGCTTCAACGCTGTTATTAACTTTAGATATTAAAAGTATAACCCCCTCAAAGTTTTGGATTAACCTTTGGACAAAAGGTCTTGTACAAAATGGTTTTTGCCACAAAATTGAGTAATCTGAAGCAATGAAAGATGTTTTTCGCTAATAAGAGCGTTGTACAGTAGAGAAAAACGTTATTCTTTCCCAATAAACGCGTTTACGCTAAAACTATTATTTGTATTGCAAACCGTTTGGAGCCAGATCAGACGCCGGGTAACCCGGCGTCTGATCAGGCTCCAAACTGTTTGCCACCAAGATAAACATGAATTATCAGAATTATCCAAAAATTGTACTTTTCTACGTTTAAGTGTTTTGCGTTTGCGTACGTTTGCGTTTAAACGGGAAAGAATAACAGATTCTCAACTGTAGCTCACGTTAAGCCAAATCTGGTATTGATCCAATTACTTTGTTTGAATTGTATTTGCGTTTTGTTTGAATTTGAACTAACTGGAATATCAGCGTCTTCTCCACTTCTTTTAACTCCTAAATAATTTATGTACATGTATGCAGCGTATTTGACCAGAACAAGATATGTATATCATTTGAATCCAAAACACCTTGACACCCGTATCACAGTATCTTCCTTGAAAATAAATAAATAATTTGAAATCAATTACCTAGGACCATTCTGAACCAATAGTATTAAATTAGGATCAGGGCTAAAACCTGTTCAGGAAATGTGTTTAGAATACTTAGAGAGAAACTGATCAACATATGCGGGAACTAAAATAAATACTCCCTTAAACGACAACAAAATAAAGGGTTATGGGGATTCTTAAAAGTAGTTGACATTCTAATGAGGGTCAAAGGTAATCTTTAAAGCTCATTTAGGGACTTTCAGCGTTATTGTCATACGTATTGAAGATGTCACCTGCACACGAACTCTAAAGTAAAGTTATATATGTGGTGCAAACGAAAATGTTTACTGTATTAACAAATACAAGGACCTGCATCTGAATTTCCTTGTAATTAGTCAGAATTAGTCAACCACTCGTCATTGCTTTTAACAATATGCCTAATTGGATTAAATTGTTTCTTCCAGTCTCCTTTTGGGTAAATGTCCGCCTTTTCAATATGGTATACAACACGTAAACACAGACTAAAGAATGGAAAGGGGATAAAGTTTGAGCTTATTTTGTTGGAATTTACGCATGGGACATATGTGCATAGACAAAAACATATAAATTATTCACCTAATTGAGTTTGAAGCGAGATCATTAGACTTTAAAAGTATACATTACTAGTGTACTAGTGTTGACTTTAATTTATATTATTGGGCATAAGAACAAAATTTCGTTAACGACTTTGGCGGGTATAGCCTAAACACAGAGTTTTGTCGAATAAATGCGATTTAAAAAATGTGTACAAAAACTGTTATATGACGAACAAACGGAATAGATAAATTGGGTTTTCTTTGTTTTTCGGGTGACTTTGTTATATAAAAATTTATATGATAAAAGAAACGGTCAATTGTTTTAACGTTACAGCAAGTGTTAAAATTTAAGATAAACCCAGAGCTGCCATTTCTCCGGATTTTTCCTAACTATTCGGATTTTTATCCTAGCAGAACGTAGCTTAAAACAGGCTGAAAGTAAGGCACATTCTGCTTTACTTTCAACCTGTTTTAAGCAGACATGTGTCATCAAAACAAGAAACCGACTATGTGGTAAAGGTACGATTAGTAAAATTGCGTCTGAAAAATTTAAAATCTTAGGATTTTTATGATCAACTTATGGCAGCCCTGTATACCACTTATATGACAACACTGCGATTCCTATTTTTTACATCATTTTACATCCGTCTGTCCGTCAGATGCTGACCATGATCTCAATATGTATTTACACTGTCAACATAAAGTCTGCTAAAGCATTATTTTCTTCTTTATCTTTAAAACTAAAAGTGTTTGTATACTGGCTTAACCCTCTACTACCTTACCCCGATTACACTGGTTATTTGAAAAAGGTTTGGATCCTGATCAGACGCCGCATAACTCATAAAGATATTTCTTTAATTAGTTTGCATAAAAATTAAATTTTAGAAGTACAAAGCAGACGTGGATGTTTTAAAGCCGATGACTTATTAACATTGAAGGGATTAAATATCATCTCCAAACGTACAGTAGCACAATGTTTAGATCATTATCAGATATAGTTTCTAGAGCAAACTGTAGGTATAGTCTCCAAAAGAATTTCATTAATTTAGACATATTATAAAATCTCGAATGCAACTGTACTGTGTCTCGATACTTCCGAGTATGTTGTGAAATCTCGGGTAATTATTTAAAGACTCTGTTTTAATTGATTTTAGTTCTCAGTTTAACAAAGAAACATGCACAACTAAGATCAAGATTCACGTCCTTTTCTGACATTTAATTGAGTTAATACGATGCATGTCTTTCGATTTCCTTTAATGCTGTTATGGTTTTGAACAATAACATCGAAATAGAGACAAAGAAGGTGTGTGATATTCTGAGGGATATGTTAAGGAGAGAGAAATTGGCTTACATTTGCAAACAGTTTGAATCCAGATCAGACGCCACAGACTGTTTGTTATTTCTCATTATGTTCTGTTTCAGTCAAAATGTCCAATATTTGACTTTTAAAATAACAGCAGATGACGATATTGCAGCCGTGAAGAGGTTAGACATAATTGTCTTGTTTGGCAAACAGTGGCAATGGGTTTTGTAAGGAGGGAATCGGTGTGCGGAGGGGATTCTGCATGTTTTCCAAGAACTGATATTCATTGAAAATAATTTTTATATCAGATCAGTTTGCAACTCTAACAGAATTGACAACACTTTAAAAAAAGCATTAATGTTCTACTTGATATTACGCTAGATGGCGGTGCTTAGCTATTTCAAAATGCATACATAGTTGTGTTAGGACTTTGGAATGTGTTAATGGTTTATTTTACACTAAGTGTCAATCAATTCAGAAACCAACCTGACAGTCTGTCAGACTCCGAGTTACTAAACGTCTGGTTTTGCTCAACACAGTTTCCGATTAGCATTACAATTTAGAGTACAATGCATCTATTTGAAATTAATGGCGATTTACCTATTTAAACAGCAGCAATCCGACACTTCTTATTCCACGTAGCATTTCCAATCATTCTCAATTGTTCTCCTTGTCTGAAGTTCTATTGATATATTATATTTTACAGACTTTCATCTCGTTTTCGAAATTTTAAGGTTTCGTCATTAAAACACTACTTATAGAAAGGAGATTTATTAATTCATTTGTCAAATTTGACAAATAGGAGTCAAATCGAAGGATATCTGTTAAACCAGTGCAAACATGACTAGTTCAGGCTCCAATGTTGTGCAACGTTTTGATGGAGTCGGAGATCGTTCTCAAGCATTTGATTGGTCATAGTTAGGCTTTTGCTCAAATATGACCAATCGAATGCTTGAGAATTATGTCAAACTCATCTCAAACTGTTCCGAACATTCGACCTAGATCCTGCTTATGAGTAAATTTACACGCAAACATATTTAGATTACGTATATTCAAAATTGAAATCATTGTTAAGTCTAATAAATACGAAAGACTCAAGCTAACCCTAAGAATGGGTTAATGATTTATTTTCGAGTCAATGAACAGGACGTTTTTGAAAGGGAACTTTAATAATGATAATTATTTGTTCATCGGCGGAAGTAGTCCAGTGGTAACGCATTCGTCTACGGTACCAGGGGCTATGAGTTGGACCCCCGGCCGGACCAGTGGCCTGACTGGGGGATTTTACCGATACCCCGATGATGTACATGAATGTTCTTGAGGAAGATATGCTTCGCGAATTGCTCCTCTCAATCCTTGGGTTAAAACGGTATCTGTGAAGGGTCTGGGCCAGTACTGCGGCTGCCTACGCGCCATGTGTAAGCAGTACATAATATTGTACGCAATATGGCTCGATGAGCAGGGTGAATGTCTAGTCGGCTAAGCGGTCCTTCGGACTGAAAGTAGACTAAAACCTGGTACATGTACTTTACCTTTTTAATTTTATACTCGAAGGTCTAGCCTTATAGGGAATTTAGGGAATTAATGGAAATTAGAGGATACCTTTCAAGCGTGCCAGTTTGAAAGGGTTTTAATGTGCATATCTCATTTATTCATTAGATCAATCACACCAAAGCAGTGAACACATTACATTGTGAACACATTTTCCTATTAACTGATCAATCATTTTAACAGAATACGACAATATGGTTATTATGCAGTATTAACTACCGGTATTCACGGCTTTTTAACCCATATCCTGTCGTGACAACGTCTGCTTTAGAACTGTCGTCTGCAGCATATGGTAAATACATTCTTTATAGTAAAGGAAGCCTCAAAATAAATGTCTTATAACTTGGATTCAGATTCAAGCTGTTCACAAATGTACAGTGGAGAATCTGTTATTCTTTCCCAATAAACGCGTTTACGCTAAAACTATTATTTGCAGTGCAAACTGTTTGGAGCCAGATCAGACGCCGGGTTACCCGGCGTCTGATCATGCTCCAAACTGTTTGCCACCAAGATAAACAAGAATTATCAGAATTGTCCAAAAATTGTTCTTTTCTACGTTTTAGTGCTTTGTGTTTGCGACCGTTTGCGTTTCAACGGGAAAGAATAACAGATTCTCCACTGTACCAATTAATTCACGACATAAGAACAAAGAGGGCATCTCAACTGCGATGTTTCCTATGGTATCTTTTGTAAAAATCTTTGCAATGTTTATCAATCAAATCAGATATTCTGTGACTACAACCTTTCATCGAACATTTATCGTGCTCTTTAAAATCGCAACACGCCTAGCATTTCAAAACAGTTGGTATTCATATCTAGCGAGGACATACTAGTTGCCCGATCTGGAACCATGATGTTTTTCTCTTGTACCGATGTCGCCTCTGTTGAAAGATAAACCAACAATTTGTAAAGCAATGAATTAAAAAAAAAACAATATCGAAACATGAGACGTAGAAGGGTAACAGTTTAACCTAGAATGGTTTCCTATTATCAAGTGAATCTGACATGGTTGATCTGAGACAATAACACCATCGTTTGAAGTACATTGAAAATGCGACAACTTCAACAAATTTCAATTTTGCACAAAGACCATTTGTCTTCAGGGACCATTTGGAAATAGAGAAAACATTGATAAGCCTCAGAAGCAATCTGCATTAAAAGATTCGGTCCTGGGATAAAAAGTAACTCAACACTTTGAACTTATGTATTAGCGCCCAAGGGCTAGATTTGAAAGGAAAAGAATATCGAAACAATATATTGAAGTAGTTTTCCACCCATTCGGAGAAGAGATGCATCAATGTTTCTTACGTTTGTAAAGTGTCAATTGAGACGGTTTTATTTGTATGCCAATGTGATTTCACTACAGCATGTCAGTTTATCGCGGAGCATGGCAGTAAATAATCGTCTAATACTTGCATATAGAACGTAACCGGTCTTTTTGTTTGGAAATATCTGTTTATAGTTTATACTTTTTTATTATCATTTTGAAGTGAGTGAATTGCAAAAAGCAATTTCGCCAGTGGGTAAATGGGACCTTAGAAGATAATGTGACAGTAAAACCTCGATATAACAACCATTTGACGGAAGATTCATTTGTTGGATTAAAACATGTTGCATCTTAAAGTAAAATGACAGTTAAACAGAAAGCTCCTACAGGAGCTTTCTGTTTTACTGTCATCTTACTTGAAGGATATAGATGTCTTAAACATATCAAATGGACATTCTTTTAAGTGGATCTTTTAGCGAGGATTAATTGTACTCATAACGGTGGCTCGGATGATAAATTGTGTATTGTAGACTATGATCCACGATAGTTGGTGTATATAATTTCCTACTTAAACCCACTTCTGATAAAGACAGTCACGCATATATTGCTACAAGAAATCTATAGGCGACCGGAGAAGCAGTCCCTGTGAAAAATTGTCCAAATAAAACAATCACTGGGATCGAATGGCTGACGAAATCGAGTATGATTTAAGCAGAAACATTTCATCGTCGCTAAAGCCATGGGGATAACTGTTTGAATAGTGTTTAAACACAGACATTAAGTGGATGTTGTTTTTTTATCTGAAGACATTAAGGAAATTTGATAAGAAGTTAATTTGATTCGGAGAGAGAAATATTTTGCCGATTGTCTGTTAATGTGTGTGCAATAATTCATTATCTGTAAGAGAGTTACAAACGTTTATTTGCAAATCATGAGATACCACTTGTTGGGTTGGATGCAAATAAGTTTGACCATCTCATCGTGGAGTCAGTATTCATCCCCGAGGGACGGGCCATTGTATCTTATGTTTGGTAAGTCATTTATATTATAATGAACCTGTTGCTACATGTAGCATTTCTCTTTGTATCCGAAAGTACACGTGGCTTCGATAAATTTAAATAAAACATGCTTTAATTATGTATCATTCTAAAATCATAATCATTAACAGAATCAAAAAAGTTTAAAGTTTAAGTGATTATATTAAGAAAAACGTTGAAGGTAAAAGAGAGTCATTTTTCTGCAATTTATAATCGAGGCAAATTGTTCACTAAGTTTTCACATTTTGATTTAGTCCTTTATTACCTATCCCCGAATATTCAAACGTTTTGTATACTGATCAGATGACGCTTAATGCGGTATCTGATAAGGATCCAAACTGTTTGACACTCGAATTAATGGTTCCCTCGCTCTTCTTTCTCGTTTCGACAATTCTAACAATTGATATTAAGCTAAGTGGCAAACAGTTTGGAGCCTGATCAGACGCTGGCTCCAAACTGTTAGCAATGGAAATAATAATTTTAGCGTAAACGCGTTTATTGGGAAAGAATAACGTTTTCTCCACTGTATATATTAACCCTTTTACTACATATTAACCGTTTTACTCTCAATGACGCCATAAAGTGGCGCGTTTGCAACAGTTTGGGTTCTGATCAGGGTTAGAGTTCAGTTGCTCTAAACTGTTCTATAGTCAGTGGAAAAGTGGAAAATCATTACTTTAGCAAATGTTTAATGTGTATAGATTCGTCAACTGTTTGTTATACTGCACACATAAAAATCAGCACGTTAGTCTGCCAAACAAGGTATTTCTTTTAGGAAACTCTATTGAAGGAGTTACCTACTTCAACACAACCTAGCATTATTTTGCTACCTGTTTTAACAGGTATCGTGCGCTATGTTGGCCATACAGAAACACTTATCTCAATTAACGTTCAAACTAAGTCCAATTGTCGATCTATATGATATATTACAGCTTAATATCGGACGGGGGTATTGCAGAAAGCTTATGTTTGGAGTTATTTGCATACCATTCGTCCGGCATTATGATACTATTTTATCTTAAAATCACATTTTTTAGCCAAACTGGTTTATTGTTCAGGAGATATTTAAATATGTAGTGAATATAACTCAGAGCACCAGATAAGGGTAGTTTTTCAAAAACTAAAATCTTTATTTCTGAATTAAACCCTATGGTGTCACTACTCATTAGAATCGTCTCTTCGAGACGATTTTAATGAGTAGTAACACCATAGGATTTGGTGCTAAAAATAGTGAGAAAATGTGGGATTTGTTGAAAAAACTACCTCTTATCTGGAGCCCTGTAACTGTACCTGCAAATAAAGAGATACTTGGACCTTAAGCTTCATTTCAACCACACACTGAATAAATACAGATGTAATATAATAATAGCTAAATGATAGGAAATAAAGTTTCACTATCGCAGCTTCTCAAATAAATACTTTTGTGAAAGGCAAACGACGCCTTAAATGTATTACACTTATATAGAAAACACTTAAAATGGCTTTTCTTTTGTTATTTTGATCATGCATTTACCTACAACCTGTTTTAACACATTTATATGTACTACCCCAAATGTTGGCACTTTTCCAACTGTGTACACCCTAATGAGATGCAACAATTTCATCTGCAAGTATATGTTGTATGCACAAGCACTGAAGAGTGCCTTCATATCACCCCTGCACATTGTTCCCTCCCTGCTACGATCCTCTGAACAACGATTTCCTTACAACGACCCTTGTCTCAGTTCGTTTACTGTTGTTATATCGTCTGCTTAAAAGTGTTATTCTAAAAGCTTCACAATGTACATTTTCACAGAAGAAAACGTACTAACGAGTAACAAACAGCTTGAAAATCCAAATCAAACGCCGCGTTACGCTGCGTCTGATCTGGATTCAAGCTGTTTGCAATTGTAAGTAAATGTCCCACCCTATAACGACTCCCTCCGAACAAAGTACACAATTGTTGTCTCCCAATGAGTGTCGTTGTCGAGAGGTCGCACTGCATATCTAAATAATGCACGTTTTCAGTTACAGTGGAGAATCTGTTATTCTTTCCCAATAAACGCGTTTACGCTCAAACTATTATTAGCAGTGCAAACAGTTTGGAGCCAGATCAGACGCCGGGTCACCCGGCGTCTGATCAGGCTCAAAACTGTTTGCCACCAAGATAAACAAGAATTATCAGAATTGTCCAAAAGTTGTTCTTTTCTACGTTTTAGTGCTTTGCGTTTGCGTACGTTTGCGTTTAAACGGGAAAGAATAACAGATTCTCCACTGTAGCACATGGAGGAATCAATTGCAATATCCAGGTACATGTATAAATTGGTTAATCAGAGCTCAAGATCAGGGACGTATTTCAAAACTATACTCTTTATTTCTATATTAAACCCAAGTATGTCTCTACTCATTAGAACAGTCTCTCCGGAACGATTTTAATTACTCGTATACCATAAAATCTGATACTGAAATTAGTTTGAAAATGGTTTATTCTCTCTGAATTGGAGTCTGGGATCCGTCTTACGAAACTTTGTACGACAAATATTGTCATAAGTCAGATACTAATATGCTCAATAAGTATTTATTTCTACATCTATTCCTGTCTTGTGACATCTCTTTGGAATTGTCTTGAAAAGACGATTACAAAAATAAGGAACAAGATAGGATGAGATGGAGAAATCGGTAATTATATGTATTTTAAAGTTTTTACTTATGACCATTTTTGTCGTAAGACGTTCAACAAGATGGACCTCTGGTATTAGTCTACACTCTTTGCCACACATGCGTCTTAAACATTTTATGTAGCTATAGTATATATATTTTTGTAGTGAAGACCAAACTCAGATCAAGAGCCTGGGATGTCAACGGTGCTTAGTCTGTACAATGGTGCAATGTAACAAGTCTGCTCTTGTTATTGTACGGCACAATTATTATTTTACTATCAAATAAATTGCATGCGACAATTGTGGGACAGACAGAATAGCTTTAATTAATATGAGTTAATTATTTCCAAATGACTGAATTGATACTGTAAATTCAAAAACAAAAACATTGCACTAACATTTACAACATGCCCATAATTAACAACGGTATCTGCTGTAGATTGGTTTTAAATGTAACACAGTCGTTTTCTTAAAACTCAAAACTTCAAATGTAAGTACTGAACAGAGTGCATTGTACTTTATAAAATGTGTAATATTTCCTACAGAAATATTTACAGACGAGTTGTGTCACCTGGGAAATTATGCGTTGCCGCGTTAATATAAAACGCTTATCATCCTATTATATCACCCGCTTCACGTATATCGTTTGCAAAACATGTCAAAACGTTAAATACCTTCTAAATCATACATAAGTCAATTTAAACATTAAATAGTTTGGATCCATAACAGACAATGATTTTGTTTGCAAGCTTTGTCTGAGTCGAGCTTAGCTTGATAAATCCTTACACTTCCCCTGAATTTCACAAATGTGTAAAGACTCCGCCCACTGAAAACATATATCATCTAAACTATTGCAAGTTTGATTAAGGAGTGCAAACACGTATCAAACAGGTCTTATAAGAAAACAGTGCAGGTCCAGAACAAACAACCATTACAGGACCTTCTAATCTTAGTCTTATCTGTCTACAAAAAGCTCTAGTATACACTATTAGCAGGTTCAGGGCTAAGTAATTACCTTTGTAGCTCTGAATTAGATCAGCCAGGGACAAATCAAAGAATTACATTAATAATCTCCTATGTAACATTGTGGTAGTTTCCCGAGAGCAGTGTTCATACCAGCATCCTTTTAGTGGCCGGACAGTAAACTTGTCTGAAACCCTTGAAGATGTAAACAATATAATGTTCTTGAATCATTATGCAAGCAGCTTGAACCAGAACTTGATCAAATATGTTTGTAAATGTTGATCAGATGTGTGCAAAATAGTCTAGAAAGGGAAATGTTTCACAATATTAGCCGACGACATTCTAAGCACACAGATGTTCAACATTTGAAGGTCAGATCATTTGTTTTTTTCTTTGAATTTATTTTCTTGTTTAAAACATGATGTTCGGAACCTGATCAGAGAGATTTCCGCTGTTGTATCCCACCTTGTTTCGCTCATTGGATTAGTGGCTATTAACCATACTGCAATATTGTTTGCTTGAGATGTGTCGTTTGTAACAGTAAATATAGTTAAACGGTATACCAGACGAGGTTTAAATATTATGGATCCTAATCAGATGAAACTCGGCGTGTAATCAGATTCGAAACTATTTGGAAATGCCATTTATGTCATGACAATATTGACCTTTAGAGTGCTGAGCATTATTTTGCTCTTACATTTGCAAATATTTCGAGTTCAAATTATACGGCGTTTAACGCAGTGTCGATTTGTTTGTTAATTATTTCTACATTTCCTTTCACAAAATATCCATTGTGTACTTTTGAAGAAAAACAGCAGACGACAATTTTAGTCAGATGATATTGCAGCAGTGACGCGTTAACCGTATAAAGGTTAATCGTAACTCGGGAAATGCTTTGCTTCTGGAACATCGCGGGTCTACACAAGCAATTGGATGAGGATAGCTAATCGAATAGCGGGAGAACTTAATTCCGACGATGTCTTGCGTGAAATTGTGGCAATAAAACTATCAACCTCTGAACTAATACCACTGTGATGGTCAAACAATGGCGGAGAAATCTTGTAAAATTGTCCTCAAAATGATGGGATTGCGGACCGGGGGCCCGTTTTACTAAACAACTTACGCAAAAATTTTGCGTAAGTCAAAATCGTTTAACTCTTATTTTTCTATCATAAACGTTTGCAAACAGCAAATAGCCAGATCAGAGGACGCGCTAATAGCGCGTCCTCTGATCTGGCTATTTGCTGTTTATAGCAAGTGATAATAAAAAATATAAATTAAAAATTAAAATTTTGACTTACGCCAAAATTTTGCGTAAGTTGTTTAGTAAAACGGGCCCCAGATTTATATTGTATATTTCGAGGCAAGGACGTTGCATTGGACATTATTGTCATAATGACACTTGTTTGATTTTATTAAGTCATTGACCCTAGTAACTTCAATTGGAAAGTTTCGATTTCAAATTGAATCTTGTCCATATTTGGATATTTAGGCTGTTTGTACAATATACTAGTCAATGACAAACATGTCCATCTTATCTTGGTCGACACTGTTCGCAAATAAAAAGTGCACTCTTTACATGTACGCTGCTAGTAATGGACGCATACACCCAACAATGGGGATTAACACTTTTTGCGCAAAACTAATCGTCATGTTTTACCCCTTTACCATCATATTGTCGTCTGCGTCAGTATTGTACGCTCCAATGTTGTTTCAAATTTAGACAAATTTTAAAGTTGTATGACTTAATTTATATCGATACTGTGTCAAACAGTTTGGATCCTGCGGCGTCTGATCTGGATTCAAACTTTTTGCAAAGAAGACAGTATGCGACCGCTGCGTGTAAGGGTAAACGGGCTAATTACGAGATAACTTATTATAATTGAAAATATGATAATTTTGCATCACGGATAGCATACGATACATATAAAGATAAGGATTACCTAAGTGAGAAAGTTTTAACAAAAATATTAACTGCACGATTCAGAGCACAGTAGAAGTAGAAACAGTAGTACATTTTGTAGCAGTGCTGAAGTATGTAGAACTTGGGGCCCGTTTCATAAAACTTCGTACGACAATTGTTGTAAGTCAGAGTATAAAAGTCGCAATTATTATTTATGTCTCTATATAATCCTGTCTTGTGACATCCCTTTGGAATCGTCTTGAAAAGACGATTCCGAAGAGATGTAACAAGACAGGATTATATAGAGAACTTAGAAATTAAATTTATTTTAAAGTTTGACTTACGACCGCTTTTGTCGTGCGAAGTTTATGAAACGGACCCCTGGAACAAATAGCGGTAGAACAATAGAAAGTAGAAAAAGTAGTAGAATTAACGGTAGAAGGAGAATTAGTCACAATGAGTGTGGCATATAGCATCATCATAGCAGCAGAAGTAGTAAGTGTTATTGTAGTAGTAGTAGTTATAGTAATACTAGAAGTAATAGTCAGAGCTACAGATATGATGCTTTGGGATATTCACCAAATTATATTTATAAAACAAATGTTATACAAACTGCAGGGTAATTAAAATCAAATACATTTCTGAATGCATAACTGGATTATAAAAAAAGTACTTAATTAATGTTTGACTAATGCCCAATACAATTCGTAAATATTCAATTCTAGAAAACAATCGAGGGGAATATACCCAATTACGTAAACTGCTTATCTGTAACGGTGGTAGTTATACATGTAATAGGCTAAAAGAATTAGTAGCACAGTTCGGTATAAGGACGACATTTACTCTAACGAGAAGTATTAAAGAATAAATTCTAAATCTGCCTAATTGAACAATTCAATAACATTTAAATTGACAATATTGAAGAAATGACCACTATTACACTTTTCACAATGGTTAAAGTTTTCAATACACGCTCTGTCCTCTCTCACAGTCTTTGCCCTCAATATATATTTATTTTGCCTGGCTCTGACGGCTTACTTGTATTTCTCTGTATGTCTGTTGTTCAGTCTGTCTGTCTCACTCTGCCTATTTGTATGAAGCTCACTGTATTTCTTTTTCTCTCCTTATTGTTTTTCCTCAATCTGTTTCCTCTTACTTTCTTTCTCTTTCTCTCTGACTCTCTGTCTGTCTCTCGTTTTGTCCATCTGTCTGTCTCTCTCTCTCTATTTGTCACTGTCTGCCTGTCTGTGAGTCTGTCTCTCTGTCCTTCCAGCCCGTCTTTCTCTTCATTTCCTCTTTTTTCAACAAACTGGTTCAATAATAAAATTATCGGGGAAAAACGACATTCTAAGACCTTTTTAAAACAAATCTCAGCAAAATCATTATTTATTTTCTTCATTTCTTTACTCCTATACTTCTTCCTTTTTTTGAAAAGTATCCTATCCACTTGGCACACTTAATACTGATGAAAAATGTCAACACATTGGATAAAAACAAACACATGTGGATTTTCTCTTCCGAATTCTACTTAACCTTTGGCGAGCTAAACAGAATTTCTCCTGTCATAAATTGTGTATGCTTTCGATGGTTGTTTGTTTCCCCATTTCAACTAACTTTATAAAACAATTCTAACAATTTGGATCCAGAGTAAGTGCCGTTTACTGGCGTTTGATCTTGACCCAATATGTTTGGGAACATAATCACAATTTGTGCTAATACAGAACTTAAGGGCTTAGCTGAGACACTTAAAGCGTGACCGGAATAAAATTATCTGGCATTTAGGGACACAAGTTGCTATTTAATTACAGAGGCAATTAAGTTCAAACTCATTGAAATTCCCAGTACTCATTGCGTGAATATTTAAATACAGGGGAAAATGCGCGACACATATTTCCTATTTAATCGTTATACAGCCGACTTGCAATTGGCACCGCAGAACCTTTCCTTAACTCTTCCACAGTCAATGGCGCCAAAAAGCTACTTTGCAAATAGTTTGGATCCTGATCAGACGCCGCGTAGCGCGGCGTCTGATCAGGATCCAAACTGTTTGACACTCATATCAATATGTCTTCAGGCTAAAATGCCTGAAATCTGAATTGAAAAATAAAAGCAGACGACAATATCAACGCAGACGATTTTAGCGGTAAGAAGGTAAAAGCAAACGATAAAAATTGGCCCTGAAAGAGTTAACTTCTGAATAAGATACATCTTCTCCAAGTTGTCGGTATTATCATTTATCCTGTGCAGGCTTATTGACGTTTTCATTTGGGAAATGATACTTGTTTTACTCAAGATCGCATTCTGATTTCCTTGTTGTTTGTTTGCTATAGCAGTTTCTTGGTTTAACACATATCCATCTAAAAGTCTATAGAGAAAAGTCACACAGAGAACAAAAATTACCTTTAGGACAACTTTTTCAACTCTTACATGTATGTTAACTGCTGTTGCAAACAGTTTGAATCCATATTAGCAAATCGGCGTGCCTTCCGGAACTAAACTGTTTAGACACTGATAATATTATACAGAATATAAACTTTTTGCGTACAAAACGTTTTTCTGTGACGAATTGTTGGGACGTTAAGGGTTGTTATCTAAAATGTATCACTTCCCAGGATACGAGGTTGTGACGAACGGAAATTTCTCATTTTCTATAGTCAACAACATGTCGACAAAACAATCAAACTAAGAGGAATGGGTATTCGTTTTACGGCACATGTCAACTTATAACATAACTATCCGGCTTCCGGAATGCATGTTTGGAAGTTAATGGCATTACTTTTGTCTTGCAGTTTGGCAATTAAAGCTTATTTGAGCTATGTTTTCTTCTTTAATAATTGTAACTGAACAAATGGTTGACTGTACCGGTGATAAATATCTGGCAATTCGATACATTTAACGGAATTTTATTCCGGTATACCAGGACAGATCTGGAGAAGTTTAAATTTGATTCGAATTTCAATCTATAGACACCGGTCACTCCAAACAGAGATAACTAACGTAATGAATGCAGCTTAATACTGTGCAAAAGAGGAAATGGAGCCGTGCCATGACAAAACATGGCTAATTGCATTGCAACATTTTACAGACAAAGCATCTTTGTCATCACAGGTTCTGCATCTTAGTTTGGTCTATATTACCAAATACCGAATATAAAATATATATACATAAAGTGCTTGCGGGTGTCAAACAGTGTAGATAACGACCAACTGCTGTGTCTTTGATCTACACTGTTTGCAATGCAGTAAGGGCACGGCCCATATGCAGAATATGATTTCAAATATTGTATATATTTACTCGTGGTTTGCATTATAGATACTGGTAAAAGGTATTGGCCTAAAGCTTTCATTTTTTACTGAATGTCAGTCTGCTTATGTTACGTTAATGTAATTTATTAATTATATATATACGTTTTTCAATAATGGCCAATTCAGCAAAGACAATGCTTTTCGGTGTTGGGATTCAAACTCATGATCCTGATGTAGCAAAATATTTATAAATAAAACATCAACCGTCCTCAATTCAGAGCAGAACATAACAGAACATGCATTTAATCAACTTGCACATATATCTTCCTATGTACATTAGATACTACTGAGGAGTAAACTGTATGCTTTCCAATTTGAACACAAACGAAATGCAATCGCCTTTGAATATAATTTAGGAAATAACAATCATTTGAAAAGTTTGCCGATACGTTTGTTCATCTGAGTGACAAAACGTTTGGAGCCTTATCCGACACCGGATCAACCGGCCTCGAATCTGGACCAAAACGTATTCAATTGAAATAATTGCTTTAACTCAAGCGTTTTTAGTGGGAAAGAATAAAGTCGTTTCTAATGTTAACTGATAATATACAGTAATTTCATATTATACGTAAAAAGTATGATACGTATGTTGTATTTCTATAACTTACTATAAATAGAGAATGCATCATATTTTGCGAATCAAGCTAAAAATCAAGGGGATACATTAGGGCAGATGTGTAGGACCTACATAAAGCTTTATATACGCATGTAAAAGTAACGTCGTACATTCGTCAAAACAGTGGACCTTTTGCTGTGAAAAAATACAAACCAATGCCATGTAGTGATAATTGTTTCTTCAGCTGTTTTGCTATACAAAAGATCAAAATACAATTCCTTTGCACATAAAAGCACAAGTGTCTATTATCCTTTTTGTGTTTTTTAATAAAAATAATTGCTGCAGCTTTCCATTTGGTTGTCAGGGCTTATTTAGCTTCGTCATGTTCTTAGACAGCGCGATACTTACATGTGCTTATTTAAAACGAAGTTTACAGAAACCAATACGGATATAAACAGTCATTAACCTATATTACTGTACAGTTTTTGTCTGCACCAGATATTTAAACAGTGTGATTCTGACTATTTGCTTTCAGGAAAATAATATTCAGAGTGTTAATCATTTTCATTCAATTAAATCACGATTACCGTTTGCGTGCAGTACGATATATTAATTTCAAACTTTACTCTTTCAACACCATAAAAAAGGGTTATTATATTTCCTTATAGATATTCTTAGTTGCCAAATCATGAACCAGTCTACTTGGAATTCTGGACAGTTTACTAATAAATACTGCTCTAAATAAGTAAACAAAGTAGACCCTGATCAGGGGGCTCCTATAGGAGCCCTCTGATCAGGGTCTACTTTGTTTGCAAACGTAATGGGTATATTCAAAACAGGTCCATGGGGTTGAAAGAGTTCATACTATACTGGTAAATTACAACATTTATCTCGTAATGAGTTGTGTAGCACGATCATCAAAAATATCTAATATACAAGAGCATAGTAATAGTTACTAAATAAATAGTTTATTACATTTGCGTATGTAAATTAACGCTGTAATAACATGAAACCAACTATCAAATTACCCGTTAAAATGCTTTACCATGTTCCTTTTAAACGAAACGAAACGAAACTTACTGCAATTAGATTAAAAAAACAACAAATCTATTCGAAATATCGACTTCTTATTTGAATATGAGTGGTAAAAAGTTTCACTACCAATTGCGACAAAGGCGACATAGCAAACAGCATGGAACCTAGATCCGAAGCCGCGTATCGTGGTGTCTGATCAAGATCAAAGCTATTTGACACTCATAAAACGCGCCAAAACGACTACAAAATAGTGTAGATGACACTATCAATGCAGATGGTATTTTGGTAGTGAGAGGATGAAAGCAGACGATAAAACGCGGCAGTGAAAAAGCTAAAACATAGAACTTATTATTATCAAATATGATATAGTTTGATTCGACATAATCGTATTCGATTAGAAAGCTACAGTGTTGAAGGCTTGAAACTGTTCCAATATACGCGCCTGTGCGTAAACAATAAATGTATTTCAAAAGCCAATATTTTGAAGTGAGATAAGAAGTCGAGTAAATCGGATTCTGTTCAAGTTCCATACTGTTTGACATTCAGAATTAAATAAATCGTTGAAATTATCAAGGACTCGCAAATAACTTTTTTTAACGGAGAATAATAAACAGTACAACGGTACAACGTATACACAGCTTATAAATACATGTACTATAACGACCTGTTTAAAGAACGTTTGTTCTCAATGGGTAACACGTCGTTTCCTAAAGCTTCTGAACGTTTAGATTGAACTATGGTCTAGTTTTACCAATATAAGCGTTGCTTCTGAACAGAAAAGCTTTGTATATTTTACAAACGCTGGATTGAATGAACAAAACAGTATAAACTAAGATGAGGAATTGTTGCGCGTTATGTAGCATATTAATGCTTTATCGAAGGATGCATAAAGCAAACAAAACCTGTATTAACATTTTTGATGTTTAATTAAATAAGAATGGCCAATATTTGGCTGCGGCTTTCATTTATATGTAGACAAAAACCGGGTCGCCGCAACAGTATATGGCAGACCCCAAAAAGCACAAATAGCTTCATCAAAGCCCTTAGCACATGGGCAACACATAATGTCAATTGTTCAGCATAGCCCTTAGCAAAGTGGGCATCACAACATGTCAACAAATAGCTTCATCAAAGCCCTTAGCAAAGTGGGCAACACATAATGTCAATTGTTCAACATAGCCCTTAGCACAGTAGGCATCACAACATGTCAATTGTTACCATAGAAGACAACTTATCATAATCATCACAGTCCTTAACAAATTGGGCAACATATTGATATTTACCACCAAAGTTCCAAATTAATACAATGGTAACAATTAACTGAGACTAGTTCCAATTACAATGTTAGCAATTAACTGAGACTGGACTTCTGAGGCGACATGATCCTACAGGAGCCAGTCCAGGAAGGTACAAAATGATTATTTGTAACCTCTTATTTTTAAAACTGTCATCTTTTCGCATCCGCCAGTGCATAACCTGATTAGCACCAGAAGCGACACTAGCTGAGCCAACCAAATCATGACCTGGCTGAACCATTGACATGGAACTGGTGACACAATATTGACAAGTTCATCGCACAACTGAATAGTCCCACAGAATGTAAAATAGCTTTCTGGCAATAATGCAGATTCCAAGTGAAAGCCGCGCCGAACGATAGTCTTGAAGGCTGCTGGCAACTTGAAACTGTAACCAAGATGGGGAACACAGCGTCTGTAAAATAAAACAAACTAGGCAGCAGCAACTGTACCAAATGACAGGCTTATAACCCAAGTAAGCAGAGACAAATAAGGGACACACCAGACATACAAGGAATTATAACATATTTATGTTTAGAAGTGTCCTAAAGTACTGACTGAACCAAAGTAAGTGAGCCATGGAGGTCACACAATTCAAAAACACAAATTGCTTGCATTTACATGTTTACAATTAGCGGGTCGCCTCAACAGTACATGGCAAACCCCTAAAAACACAAATAACTTCATCAAAGCCCTTAGCAAAGTGGGCAACACATAATGTCAATTGTTCGTCATAGCCCGTAGCAACGTGGGCAACACAAAATCTTAACAAAATGGGCAACATATTGATATTCACAACCAGGTCAAAAAGTAAAAGAAAGGGTGTGGAGGGTGGGTTTTTACCTAGATTTAAGAAACATTCTGTTCCAAAGTGAAACATGATGTAAACGGTGCTATGATAAAAGCTATGTTGTAAGAATAACACATAAAAAGAATCACATTCGCCCCTTCGATAAATTCGCCTACGGTCATATGCATTCAGTAGTCGTTATTATCGAAGGATGCATAAAGCAAACAAAACCTGTATTAACATTTTTGATGTTTAATTAAATAAGAATGGCCAATATTTGGCTGCGGCTTTCATTTATATGTAGACAAAAACCGGGTCGCCGCAACAGTATATGGCAGACCCCAAAAAGCACAAATAGCTTCATCAAAGCCCTTAGCACATGGGCAACACATAATGTCAATTGTTCAGCATAGCCCTTAGCAAAGTGGGCATCACAACATGTCAACAAATAGCTTCATCAAAGCCCTTAGCAAAGTGGGCAACACATAATGTCAATTGTTCAACATAGCCCTTAGCACAGTAGGCATCACAACATGTCAATTGTTACCATAGAAGACAACTTATCATAATCATCACAGTCCTTAACAAATTGGGCAACATATTGATATTTACCACCAAAGTTCCAAATTAATACAATGGTAACAATTAACTGAGACTAGTTCCAATTACAATGTTAGCAATTAACTGAGACTGGACTTCTGAGGCGACATGATCCTACAGGAGCCAGTCCAGGAAGGTACAAAATGATTATTTGTAACCTCTTATTTTTAAAACTGTCATCTTTTCGCATCCGCCAACTGGTCTTGGGAACTGTAGCAGTTACCCAGACCACCGCCAAACCAATTGGCCATGCGAAAAGAACACAGTAGTGAAAGCTCGCAGCCAAATCAAACGCACCTACTAAGCCCGAGTATGCAGCAATGAAGTTCAAATCGGACAAGCTGCATGCTTATTTACCCTTTTTCTTGACAAATTGAGTAGCTTACTCAGGCATGTCGCGGAATGGCCCTTAAAGCACCACACCGAGTATAATATTTAAATGCTTTCGGAGTCCAGCAACCAGCCAGTCTGTAGTGCTTCAGAAGAAAAAACCCAAGTTTACCATGATTGTAGCAGCACCAAATCTGAAGGAATTGAACAGGAAATACGTCTCATATAACCCTAAGGACTTAAGTGCTTTTTGTAGAATGGCATTGAACTGATAGCGAGTGTGTGGTTTGATACAGAATAGGACAGCATTCGCGGGAACTTATGCTGCGATATTTAAGCCCACATAACTCGACAGATGGCTGCGGCAGTGAACTGATTGCGAGTGAGTGGTTTGACATATTTGGCATTTAGTCAGACAGATAAATACTCATGTAAAAGTTTGACTGGACAAAATGGACTGATGACGTCTTAAATGAATACCCGATGACCCCGGCCAACTTGATCTGTCCTTGAAAAAACATAAATGAGATTAATTTTGATGACATGACATTCGGTATGTATCTTAATGTCCCCTATGCTTAACGGATAATGGGGAAAATGAGTCGAGGGGCGATTAAAAAAAAAAATTCCAACCCAACAATATGCATATTTTATGTCGGTCTGTAGCTATTTTATTGTAGCGAGACCAGGAATCAACCTGCTGCATATAGCTAGTTGAATGAGTGGATTGACCGTAAAACAGTATACCACGTGGCTAATGTGATACTTTTATATTTGCTACACTCAAACGAAAAACAAAAGAGTAAGAGCAACTTGAATACGAACGGTTTCGCTCAATTTACTGGTATTCTGTAGTAAATTAGTTCGGTTTATTGCAAGCGTAACAAACCTGTTTTTGTGGTAGCTAACCAATTGTATTTCCGATTGAAGATAAAACTGTTTGTGTGACGAGTGTCAGATTTGCACGTGTAACTTAGCTTTTCAAATGCGGCCCAGATCCAAAGTGGACCACTTTTTAATTTCAGTACAAGAAGCCAGTTTATATTGAGAAAACAAAGTGTACAATGAGCTAACGTAAGAACTATTGTAAAAATTTATAACACTATAAAGTAATTTTGTTAATAAAAGAAACAGAAATAATTTCATTTATGATTTTTAAGTTAGATCTGCATGTAGGTCTATATGGAAAGAGATGTTTGTATATTAGTTTAAAAAAAAAATTCACATGCTCAGTGATAAAATTCCAATTTGACGGATCGAACCTTTACAGAGAATATAATGGAAAGAATTTAATGCTGCCCATATTTGATACATGAATTAAGGAGAGTTAAGTTAGGGGTTTTTGTTTGTGTGTTTTGCAGCGACTGCTCAGGATCTTAACTGTTTTCAATTAACCATTCAGTGTATTCGGGTTGTCACAGTGAAGGTGTTAAGAACATGTCTGCCAGGAATTACCTGAACAAGATTAAAGTGGCCTGAACATATTTCATGACATTTGGCAAAGTCAAAATAAAGCAATACATTATGTATGATAATCCCGGACGATATAGTAAACGATATATGCTCTGGGCAAGAGTATTCAAGGTCAATGCCGTATTGAGCTAAAAGGTATGTAAAACTCCTCAATCTAAAGATAGTTGGCAATTATTTGCACTCACCAGGTTCGGAAATTGTAGATGCTATGGTAAAGGAGTTGTCCTCAGACAGTGCAAGATTTGTCAATTATCAAGGTCAGATTTGAAGGTCAAATATACCTAAAAGTGGTTTGTGACACTCTGCCATGCCAACATGTATATACACCTCATGTGCTATGAATCCTAGATGATATGGTACAGGAAATACTCAGGAAAAGGTGTGGTCAAAGGTCAAGGTCAACTTGCCAGAAAGTGGTACATGGCACTCAGCTATCCAAAAGTGTATCCACATCCAATGTTTGTTTATTGTAAATAGCATCCTATAAAAGAAATGGTTTAGGACAAGGATTTTCAATAATCAAGGTCAGAGGTCAAGGTCAAAACAAGATTTTTCTATTATCAATGTCAGGGTCAAATTAACCTGAAACTGGTAATCGCAATATGTATCCACATACCAGATATGGTTATCCTACATGACATAATACTAGTGTTGGGAAGCGGACGGGAACTCACAATCAACAATCAAAAACACTACACCGATTGATAATTGATTTATTGGATGATGTAACGGGTTCGAATAAGGTTACCAGTACAATTTGTTTCTTTTAGAGTACCGTCACATTTATGCCAAGAGTTTACCCTTTGCTGGTTAATTTAGAATCTTGTACCAAATCTATTGAAAATTGTAGCTGAAAAATTAAATTGCTGATACCAACCCTCTAAAATGACCATTCAAAGATTCAATAAATCTAAAAGGACTTAACAACCGGACGGCATGAATGTTGACATACACCCATTAATATAAAGTATATACAAATTATAGACGAGTGAGTATCAAGCAAATGATTAACATCTCTGAATTCACCATAACCAAACATGAAATGCTCCGACAAATGTCTAGATTACTTGAATTCTTTTAGATGGACGCTTGCCAGACATAAATGCTTTTGTTAAAGTTTTAATATGACAAGAACAAAAGAATATTTTTAAATTTTATTTGAAATTATGGAAATTATCGATTATGAAAAAGTAAAGTTCGAATGTTTTACTCTATCAGTAAAATTTTATTTGAAATTATAGAAACTATCGATTATGAAAAAGTAAAGTTCGAATGTTTTCTCTATCAGTAATTAATCTCTAACCGATTAGTTTTCGATAGTTTGAGACAATCGAAACAAAACTTATAGTACAGAAATATATGAAAAGAGATGTTCTGTACAATTTTCGGATGGACAAATGGATGGACGAATAGGCAGACAGATGGGATGGACCGACAAACCAACAGACAAATTGTTTCCGATATAGCCCCTAATACCTTGTGGGGTATATTAATGTCTCAATTCAAATCAATTGTTAAAAACAAACCAACAAACAAATATTAAGCACTGTTTTGCAGATTTGGATTGCTTTTGGCAGAGAAATAAAGACTGGGTTTAGAGGCACAAATTTTCATTATGTCAATTTAGTTTTTCATCAACTTTTCTTTCAACATTGTAGATCTAGTTCTACTTTAACAACAAGTTTAAACCTCAAAAACATTACCTGGCCTCTGTCTGTCGGTGTTCGGCTCCACCTGTTTACATACTTACAAAGGCAAAAAACTCCAGTGAACCATCGCCCTGATAGACATGTCACATGTGTGTTTAGGGCCTACTAACGGACGGGCCGGGCTACAACAGACACCTGGCTAGGTTTCAGGCTTCTTCCTGTATGTACCATGACGATGACTTGCCATCATCACAGGATTAAGGATTGGAGACTTGGGCAACAGCATGGAAAACAAAACAAGAAACAGCATAAGTGATGTTTTCAATTGAAAAATAACATCATAAATGTTACATACGTCGCATGCTGACGTCATAATAGACAAGAAACTAACTCGCTCACACCTCAACCATAGCGCTGAGACTTGCGTGATAAAATGATAAATTGATTGTTGTTAAATTAAAATGTCTAGTATTTATCGTTGTATGCGTGCCAGCTATCACCTTGAAAATACCAAAGCAGATTTCTATAAAGAATCTTTTATAGATCTATGCAATATTCAATACAACAAATTTCAATAAATAAACATTAAACTGCGTGTTTACGTCTAATATGTTGATAGATGAATGGTCTACATGTCTGCCATCAAGCGATTATCACTAGGGACTCCGTTAAAAAAACGGATGTACACCCTGCAAAATCACTCAAATGCAACACAATACGTGGGAAATGTTATGTTTGCATATACCAGTGTTACTATCCTCTATATATTCTATGTGTAGTACTGTCCCTTGTGTAGACGATGTCTTAGTAAATTGTTCTACTTATACCACGTGCGTTTACTTATTACATCGTATATTTCCCTGTAATACGGGTACACAACAGGAAACCTCAGTGTAAATACTGGTAAATTACAACATTTATCTCGTAATGAGTTGTGTAGCACGATCATCAAAAATATCTAATATACAAGAGCATAGTAATAGTTACTAAATAAATAGTTTATTACATTTGCGTATGTAAATTAACGCTGTAATAACATGAAACCAACTATCAAATTACCCGTTAAAATACTTTACCATGTTCCTTTTAAACGAAACGAAACGAAACTTACTGCAATTAGATTAAAAAAACAACAAATCTATTCGAAATATCGACTTCTTATTTGAATATGAGTGGCAAAAAGTTTCACTACCAATTGCGACAAAGGCGACATAGCAAACAGCATGGAACCTAGATCCGAAGCCGCGTATCGTGGTGTCTGATCAAGATCAAAGCTATTTGACACTCATAAAACGCGCCAAAACGACTACAAAATAGTGTAGATGACACTATCAATGCAGATGGTATTTTGGTAGTGAGAGGATGAAAGCAGACGATAAAACGCGGCAGTGAAAAAGCTAAAACATAGAACTTATTATTATCAAATATGATACAGTTTGATTCGACATAATCGTATTCGATTAGAAAGCTACAGTGTTGAAGGCTTGAAACTGTTCCAATATACGCGCCTGTGCGTAAACAATAAATGTATTTCAAAAGCCAATATTTTGAAGTGAGATAAGAAGTCGAGTAAATCGGATTCTGTTCAAGTTCCATACTGTTTGACATTCAGAATTAAATAAATCGTTGAAATTATCAAGGACTCGCAAATAACTTTTTTTAACGGAGAATAATAAACAGTACAACGGTACAACGTATACACAGCTTATAAATACATGTACTATAACGACCTGTTTAAAGAACGTTTGTTCTCAATGGGTAACACGTCGTTTCCTAAAGCTTCTGAACGTTTAGATTGAACTATGGTCTAGTTTTACCAATATAAGCGTTGCTTCTGAACAGAAAAGCTTTGTATATTTTACAAACGCTGGATTGAATGAACAAAACAGTATAAACTAAGATGAGGAATTGTTGCGCGTTATGTAGCATATTAATGCTTTAGGGAGTCACGTTGTTCCTTCCTAGGTAATTGCTATGATATACTAGTGCGTAAATCAATAGCAGAATAATGCCGTTTTGAGAATACCAGTATCTTCACCCCTTCACTGTTTTACCACGAGAATGTACATTGGATATTTGCAACCAGTTTGGATGCTGATCAGACGATGTGTGACGCAGTGTATGATTAGGATCTAAAATGTTTGTCCCTCGTATCGATGTTCTGGTAGTCAATATTTCTGATATTCAAAATTGAAAATTGAACCCAGACAATAATGTTGTCAAACCGGTGACGTCATGGCAGTTAAGGCGTTAACGTGTTGCTTTATATTTTATCAACGTGGAAAATATGCTGCGACTTGATCGGTTACTCTGATCCGGCAAAACAATATTTGATATGGCATCAGTTCAACGCGTATGTTAAAAAATAACTTATATCAAAACAGTATCCTTTTTATCTCTATCGATCTATCTATAAATAACTTATATATTATAGAAAAGTTTTCAAACAATATATAACTAAAATCATGATTATATCAAATATATCATTCCAGGTGCACGCGTACATCTAACATTGTCGTATCGTGATATTTGGCCATGAAAACCGCCAAAAGCACCAAGCTCAGATAATAACGTTTATTTGTCTTCCATCTGCTTTTATTATAACTCAAATCGTGCAAAGAAATAGAGGCATATAACAACATATAGTTAAGTGTTGGTACGTCGGATTGTAAGCCATGCAATTCCAAATTGATTTTCCTGGCCTTTTAATCTTTATGCCGCAAAGTTTGTCTGCTTTAATATTATCGACTGAAAGTAGTGTTTAAATGTGTATTCCATCTCTGAAATTTAAATACAAATGTAAAACAGTTCAGACACTGGTCAGATGCCGAATTATTCGGCGTCTAGTCAGGTTTCTAAATGTTTTGTAATGTGCTAGGTCATTTGCCCTTAGCAGGAAAAGGGTTTAGATCCAAGATGATGATAGAAAATGATAGCCCCTAGAAGCATATCTTATTTCATGGTTTTGAATTAGGAAAATTGCAGCCGCCTCTAGTCTCGATGGCTCCTCAGCATTCAACGTCGTGTTTACTTAAATATCACTTAACCCCTTTCTATGCTGAATGTTTCAAAAGGACTTCTCAATTCTCCAGAAATTGTCAGTTTATGTTGATTTCATAGTTAAGAACATTGGCAATACAGAAGTAAAGCAAACAGTACATACCCTGGACAGAGGCTCCTACCCTCTGATCAGAGTATACATAGTTTGTAGAATATACATACTAATTCATCGTTTTGAGCATTAAAGGGAAAAAGACTTTGGGTTTATCGGTACACAGCCAGAACAGGCTATCGGCGGCATCTACAAGGGTCTGCGGAGAATTATAAGGCTTCATGAATAGCGTCTAAATATGGAACTAAAGAGGACATGAAAGAACATCTTACAACAGAGAGATTGCAATTAAGATAAAGAGGCCTTCAAGTAAAATAGGATGTTTTGCTTCAAAAGAAACGCAGTAAAGAACAACAAACGGGGCATAATTTTCAATTGCAAGTGTTTATTGTTGCTTGTAGGTCATTAGTTAACCCCATTCATCGTCATGGTACAATTGTCTGCAGCAGTACAGAATATATGCTTATGAAGCGTTTGAGTTGAGCCTAAGGTTGTTTCTTAAGGTTTGATTGGTCAGATTTGAGCATATTATAAGCTTGAAAGCAATATCAGACTCAAATCAAACGCTTTATAAGCATAGGGCCTGATATTTGAATTACTTAGAATGTCAATTTGTTACAAAAATCATCAAATCTGATCTGAGTTCATTGGGTTTCAGGTCAGGTTTCAATTTGATTTTAAATATATTTATTATAAATATTCAAAATATCAGAGTCCAATGTTTTAAAGAGTTTGAGTTGAGTATGAGATCGTTCTCAAGCATTTGATAGGTCAGATTCGAGCTTTTGTCCATTCTTTTGACCAAACTATCTAAGACTCAATTCAAACACTTTATAATCTTGGGACCATGTGTTGCATAGAATATATCGTGTATACGCCTTTGCAAGAATATAACATACACATGGAAACACATGCATAAACTATCATAATAGTTTCGCCAGTTACTTGGCTAATAGATAAACCTTATAGTATACACAGAACGAACCTACAATGTAAGCAAACAACTGGAACAATGCTTAGACAGCGCAATACGTAGCGTCGTATTAAAGTACACATTTTAGCGTTGATGTACTATGTAAATGTGTATTTAAACAGCGCGTATACATATAATGTACAAACTGAACTACTTTATTGAAGAAAGTGTCAATCTTTCGTTGCAAACTCATTGTTATAATATTAGGAAAATAACAGTGTATTGAACATTCTAATGATTGTTTTACTTAGATTGGTCTACAAACTGTTTTCTATGAAATATTTCTTGGAGTACGGGCTTTAATTTAAATATAGGTACGTTTAACGAGTCCCCTCCTAGACCCACGTGAGATAGTTTGCACAAAGTCAGTTAAAACATGTTTTAGGTGGTCATCTAATGAGTAAGTTGCTTTTCTTAATGTACATGTATGTTGATTGCCTAATATCGGGCCAATACCTGAGGTCAAACTTTAACACATTATTATTTTTCATGAATCAAAACATGTGTCACACCTTAGCAATTATAAGTTGCACTATTTGTGCATATCTTTATTGTTGTCTTTCAAACCCTTCACCGCTATGACGTCATCGATTTTAAGCAATTGTCGTCTATTTGTATTTCTAAAATTTACAAAAAAAATCTAAATCATAATCAGACGCCACGTTACGCAGCGTCTAACCAGGATCCAAACTATCTATAAATAACTAGTGTAAATCAGAATAATTCGGTGAATCGGTTAAAGCAATCCTTTTGATTGAAAAGATGTTCGTTCAAGTTAAATGTCATTTGCAACTGTATTACAGAACGTTCGAAGTGGAACACTATTTATTCTCACCACTTTAGATAACAGTGTATCACGGTTTGTGCTCTTCTAAGCTCTTTTTATAACAACGTATCGTCCGCTCAACACATGTTGCCAGGATTTGTTATATTACAGTGCCCCCTTTTTCAGTTTTATGTTGACTACCTGTGTACCAAGAGTGTTGATAAAAGTGTGTATTCAATTTGGGAAATCACCTACAAAGACTTTGAATATCATTCGATAAACTAATATGAATTTAACTTGTTATCTGGCACTTGTTTTCAAATGACATGGACGCTTTAAAAAAGGACAAACATCAATTAAAGAGAACGAACGATGCGGCCTTTTTTAACTTTAAGGCAAACACATTCATTAAATTTGACTAAATGAACAATTTAGTGAACAGATCAAATAATATTGTGTCAACCTGAAATGAACAGGAGTATATAGACACATATGACAAATAGATAAAGCACCATAAGAAATGTATCCAGCTCGCTGGAAGTTACCTCGACAAATAATGAACCTCTAATTTGTTGTAAATAACACTTGACGTCATTTTGACGTCGCTTTATTGCCCGACCGTGCCCCGGATCTGCTTAGGTGTCCTTCTTTGAATCCCTATTACTTTACCATGGCTTTATGTACTGATATGAAATTATGTGTTTTAATCAGAAAAAGAATTACGCTTTACGTGGTGCTTGTTTTATTTTTCAGCAACGATAACTAAAGCTTTTGTGAAAAAAGTCTACGAACTTAAGTAACAACCCTCGTATCACGTTTATAATATGCCTTATTTAATATTTATTTTTAAAGATTGTTTAAGAACATATTTCAAAAATATTAAAGCAGAATAAGCAGTGCAGACGGTGTTAAGATAGGACCTCTATATATAGGTTAAAAGCATAAAAACAGATTTAAGAATCTGGGATAACCTCGAACAAAGTAACCACTTTGTAGGGTTTTCATATTGAAACATGTGTGTGTTTCTACTCGTATGTAGCATTGTCCGACGATCCTTGAGGTGAATAATAAAAAAGCCCATTTAAACGGCGGTGTCATGTTATAGTGCTTGGAAAGCCATTGACAGCACTCATTTATTATTATCCGTTTAGGAGGAAATCAATAAAACAATGGAATATTAATGGAACATGTAAATGGATCTCTACTTCAATCAACCACGTTATTTACTTCAATCAAAGAAGTGTTGGTAATGTTTTTCAAAGAAGGTTGCGTCTTAAACCAGTGTGACAGTAAAGCAATATGTCTCTAAAGGAGATTATGGATTTACTTCCATGATGCGCTCATCCTTATTCCATAGTTACACACTTTAACGTATTTTATTTATTCTTCAACTGAAGAAAATAGTTTCAATTGATACAGTCATGGATCAGACTCAGAATACACTTTATTGCATGCTTTTCGGTAGTTTACTGGGAATGTATTATCACTTGATAATCCCACTGTTTCAAACAGTGGGAGTATAGTCACGCGATTAATCTACTGTTGCTTTTATTAAGAGTTTTCCCGTTGGGCTTCCACAAATCGTAATTAGTCGTGGGCTATCGTGTAATTCCAACAGCCCGATTTGTCGAGAACCACTAAACGGAAGATAATGTATCCTAGAACGGAAGTAAAGACGAAATGACGTCAAATCAATAAATCATGATTTCGGACAGTGTCGGGAAACAGGGTTCGATGAAATGCTTGGTCTACGCATGGGGTATAATATTTACTTTTGCTTTACAATTGACAAACAATAAAGTGTAACATGTCGTTTAGTATCATGAAATAAATAGAATAGGTGTATTGTTCAGAGAGAGATCGAAGTTTAATGCTTTCGTGAACATCAGCCTGTTATATTTTCTTGAGTGGCGAATGTATTATGGATTTGAACGTACAGTTTATCATCCCTATACATTGTACTACCGGCGGTAGTAGTCCAGTGGTAACACATTGGACTACGGTACCAGGGGTCGTGAGTTCGATCCTCCGCCGGTCCAGCAGTCTGACTAGGTTTTATCCCGAATCCCCGATGATGTACAGGAATGCTCTTGGGCAAGACATGTACCGCGAATTGCTCCTCTCCACCCAGGGGTTAAAAGGGTACCTGTAAAGGGCATACGCGCCTTATGTTAGCAGTGCTTAATATTGTAGGCAATATGGCTCAATGACCAGGGGAGTTAATGTACAGTCGACTGAGCGGTCATTCGGACTGAAAGTAGACTTGGTACTTTTTTTTCTTTTCTTTTTTTTTTATATGATCAAAGTCAAGCAAACCGCTTGCGCACATAAAACTCAGAAAAACATGCGTAATACGACATAATTATGACATTACGCAATGGGTAATTTTCGATAGTTTTACTAATATTTTAAGCAGAAAGAGGGTTACTGCGTAATGTAAGTGCACATGTAACGTACGTTACTAGCTTTGAAAAAACTACTTCATTTAAAATAATTCCGAATATATATGTCTAATAACCTTAACCTTAATATGCTGATGAACGTCTTCTCTTTCTACAAAAACCCTCCGTACACTGAATACTAATACTGTGCTATTTGGCTGCACTGACTTAACAAACGAAGATAATTCGCTGCTCTTTAAGGAGTTTCAGAAATTTATTGAAACATAATATTTTACCTTTTCCAATATCCCCACACTATGTAGATATCAATTGGTCGGATCTGGACTGGGTTGTCACATGTAGGGGAGGACATATTGATTTTCTTTTCTTCTTTATACTTGAAAAAAGTCTGTTTACTTTTCTTTTTGTAAACTAAGATAGAAATATGTTCATCTGCATTTTGATAATTTGTATACATGTATGCTCTAAACACTGTGTACATGTTAGTCGATAAATGTATATGATATCTGATATATGCAATAACATATGATTAAATCAATAACCTTGCCCCAGAGACTTTCCTACTTTGCCAAAGTTCTTGGGCTTAATTGCCATAGGGAATGTTTCTGTTTATTAGACATAGATCATCCCACTGCCAAGACCTAAAAGGAATGCTGGTTGGTGGTGTTGTTCCAATCCGCTGTTTACCAACGAATAAGATTAGCCGAAATCATCTTCCTGAAATCACTATATCATATCGTCATCCATCATTATTTAAGAAATTTTATGTTTGTTTTTAAGCAAAGACTGATTGCTTGTTCACAACAAGAATGGCGAGAACAAATATCAGATTCCAATAAAGCTCGACATTATTGCACCTTTATGCCGGAATTGAAAACTGCAAAATATTTAATGTTTGATATGCCATTTCGTTTTAGAATAGCTCTTACTAAATTTAGATGCTCTGCACATAAGTTATTTGTGGAAACTGGAAGACACTTAAATATCCCTTGTTATCAAAGAATTCGTAAATAATGCAATATGGGAAAATCTGAAGACGAGTTTCACTTTGTAATGGAATGTACGTTATATAAAATGATATAAGATAAACATATATAGCACGTATTATATATACGCATGTTCCTACACATTACCAGTTCTATCACATATTAAATGCTAAAAAACAACATGTACATGTTTGGCAAAATTCATATACAACACTAACCTTTTACGAGACGAAACTATTAGGCACATGAATTAGCACCATGCTCAATTTAATGTTAATATACCCGTTAATACCCGTCATACATATGTCAATTATGCAAAATTATGTATGTATTTACGCACTGCATTTGTATTGTTTTTTTATATGCAGGTATGTGAATTATGGGCCGGAGACCTACATTGCTGAATACAGAATTGTCATTGTCATCATTCATCGGCGCTAGATGACCTCTATTGTGTCGCAGTTCCGTAAAACCGAACTCATCCATCTAATATCTTCTCACATATGAATATAAAGTGAATATGTATCATACAAATAGATTCTATATTCAAGCAGATGGTAGCTTAATGTAGGTTGAAAGTTAATGAGAATGCGCCTTAAGACGCATTCTACTTTACGTTCCATTTGCTCTAAGTGGTTACCTGTCATGGAGTTAAGGGTTAAGCACTATTATGTCTTTAAATTCTAGTAAATAAATGTTTCAATGAAACGGCTTCGCAATATATTTCTTTTTTGGTCAAGCGGAATAGAACATTGGAACGAGTTGAAATTTTTATATTAAATAATAGGGGATGTAGGATAAAAACTAGTATTTTTGATTGACGTAATCGGTGTTTCTTAAAATATCTCGTGTAATGGCATTATACATGTATATCAGTGTCTTTGTATGTATAATTTAAGTGTCTACACATGCCTCAGTTATAGATGTATGCAAGTTAAATGTTGATGATATAGTTTTCTACATGCTGTTACATTAAGGTTAAGCCGAATTTGGGTATACTGAGAGGGAGTGGTTAGGATTCGATAGAGTAGCAAATTAAAGTTTATTTACCAGATCATTATTTCAACAGGACAATTGCACATTGCATTTACCTATTTGTGCCAAAGATCCCATAACTCGGGCATAAGCCATTAGTGAAGACTCTGATCAGACGCCGCATAATTCGGCGTCTGATCAGATACTACACTTTTTGCTGATAGGAATATATATAGAAAACAAAACGAAAATGACAATTTAGACCAGTCATCCCTTATATCAAAAGTGGACTAATCCAACTATAAGCATCCACTGGGAATTCACAAGTATATAGAATTCACAAGTATATAGTTTATCTGCTTTTGGTATCTTAATCAGGCCCATGCCGGTATTATTAGATTTGTAATAATTTGAATTATATGCACATTAGTTCTTTCTATGGAAAGCCTGATTTAGAAAACACAAACCATTAAATTTGCATTATCGATAAGACATATTTTATCATTTGCTATTGCGTTCTGTGCCTGCATAGTAAAACTTTGTTGAAGCTGCCTTAACTCATTCAACCATGAATTACCGCAAAATTAACATAGTTACCAATAAAGACTATACCAATTTGACTGACCAGGGTTTACACTGTTTACATGGGACACATGTATCATTTACAGGTACACTGTTTGTACAGGACCAAAGTAACCACCACTCGGTCCAGAGTGTTAAATGTTGTGTATGCTCAACTGTAGCTACGACACAGTGGAGTTAAGGTTTTCATTTTCTATTGAAAATAAACTAAACTAAACACAAACGAAATGCAATAAATATAAAAAAAAAAAGCTGAAAGCTGTTTTGACATGTTGTCCATTTATTAAAACCTGTGCGGCAAACCGTTTGAAGTCTGATCAGAAGTATGTTTGCTGTAGAAATATATGTTATCCCATTACCCCATAGCCTGTTGCTACTTTTGAAGACAGGTGCTCACTTAAAGCAATTTGAAAGTAAAGCAAAATGCGCCTTACGGCACATTCTGCTTTACTTTCAGCCTGCTTTAAGCTATATTATCTGCTAGAATAAAAAATATATCTTATGATATTTGTAGCAGCATAAATTGGAATTATTTTCTTCAGTAGTGGAATAAATAAAGGGCGTAAAAAATGCGTATTTATGGGTAATGGGTTAAAGCACAAACACGTATATTAGGAAAGAATCGTCTTCTCCACTGAATCTCTGGGCATCGGATTGAAAAACTGTTTTTACAATATGAAATACAGAATGTTTCATTTCGTCACTGATTTCACTAATTTATACCACATTGTCACAAAACACTGTTCACATCTATAAGATATACCTACTCAAAATCTTTATACAAGTTGCTTAATACAGTAAAACCTCTTTCTAACGGACACTAAATTGAAGTCTAACTGATTGTATAAAGGCAGGTGGCAGCTTAAAGCAATGTGGCCGTAATAGCAAACTAGTATTAATATCATATCTCCGGTAACAAAGGTTAATCCTTGCAACAAATCCTATTTATTTTGTGCATCAATTCTAGGCTTAAATTATTTCCAGTTAGTTATCATCATTCAACTAAAAGTAAACAATAAAATAGGTGATCCATGCTGACTGCAGACAACCCTTATTTCAAATTTGGTTTTATCACGAATGAAGAACGTCGTTCTTCATTCGTGGTTTTATATATCAAATGCCTTATTCCAAGTACAGTGGTTACTTGTAAACAGTTTGGGCTTTGATCCGACACAGCATTACAAGGCTTCTGTTCACAGTACATTCTATTTGATACTTAGTCAGTTTACCTCAATTTTAGATTCAATTTTTATTTTAACCCTTTCACCGGCAAATTCTTTTGAGTTTTTTACCCCTACACCGTTATTGTGTCGTCTGCTTAAATATTATTGTCTGCAATATCATTTCAAAGTTAGAATTAAGAGAGTATGACATAAGAAATATCGCGGCGTCTGATCAGGATCAAAACTGTTTGCAAATTCGACTTTAGGCGATTCTGGCGGTGAAAGGGTTAAACTAAAATGCCTTATAGTTTGACTCTACACCATCGATTACTTCTTGTCTACACCGTACTTAAAATACCTCAGCCATTTATAATCTTTATTCTGCTTCAATGCACATTTTATTCAAAAGTGTCGTCCGCCGAAGAGATAGGCATTACTCAAGTCTACAAATGTATTACTCAAGTCTAATCATGTGTTTGTGAGTTCTATCTCAGACTGGAGCATTAGCTCATTACCATACGCATTGAAATGCAGTGCTCCTTCACTACAACGACCCTCCAATAAACAACTCCCTCCTTACAACGACATTTGCCACAGTTCCCTGAATAAAACATTTATGTCTAATGCTTTTACTGCTACAGTGTCGTCTGCTTATAGTTGTCGTCTGCTGTTTTACATAATGGACATTTTGACGGGAAAAAACTTAACGAGGAGTGACAAACAGCTTGAATCCAAATCAGACGCTGCTTTACGCGGCGTCTGATCTGGATTCAAGCTGTTTGCAAATGTATGCCAATTCCCCTTCCTATAACGACTCCCTCCGAACAACGCACATAATTGTTATCTCCCATTGATGTCGTTGTAGAGAGGGAACGCTGCATATTATATATTCCTTGCCTAATCTTTAACATCGTGGGCAACGTCTTTCGAATACATGCATTTTGGAACTGCAAATATTATCAGAGTTTTTATATCCTACATGTAGTAGTATAATATTAGTGCCGAGCAGTTTGGGCCACGATGAGACGTGAACTAACATGACGCCACATATTGCTCCAAACTGTTCCGAACAATTATCACGCCTTACCCCACTGCACACTAAAGGCTATTTAAGCGTTTTAGATTATGCATCGTCTGTATGGATTCTTGGTCGAAAATTTAGCCGTGTCTCCTCGAGTTCTAGAAATAACCCGCTTTATCAGATGTTTTTGACAGAAACTAATTCATAAACGGCCTATTTGCTCATCCCTGTGTTCAATTGATTCGTTATTTTGGTGATCAAAGTGTACGAAGACTGTTTAAAGAACGTCTGAGAGACCAAGAGTATTTAATTTCTTATCAAAATGGATGTCTCTCCCGTAAATTTTATTAACGCTTTAGCGATTTTGTCGGTGCAAACGACAGGATATAAATTGGAAAATTGAAGAGGCGATACCAGAAAAAATGGTATCATTCATCATTTTGTAGATTTTTCGAGGAGCGTTTTGACAAACCTTGGCAGAATCTAATTGGTTGTGGAAATAACTTGCGTGCTACAACTGTGGAATATAATTAGTCCTTCTGTTTATTTCAGTGTCTTTCATTGTTCAGATTTACTTTGTTAACCATTGTCTTCCTGAAGTGTCCTCCGCTGTAAAACAAATGTCTGCAATACAATTGAGCCGTGGCATTACAAAGCCAGCCTTATTGCATTGCAAAAGCATTGTTGTCACCCCATGCTCTGTGTCACAGTTTGGTCTACACTTCCAAATACATGTACCATATATAATACAGCTACATAAAATGCTTTAGACGCGTGTGTATATCAAACAGTGCAGAGATCAAGACCAGCCGCCGCGTCTTTGACGCGGCGTTTGGCCTTGATCTACACTGTTTGCGATACACAATAAGTTTTTTTTCAAGACATGGCTCAATTATTTCATTCGAGTTGTATGTTTTTTTGTCCATGTATCAAAATAACGGATGTTAAGCATTTTGAATCCTAATCAAACATCGATCTACAACCCGCTAGCATGGAATTATACAAAAAAAGAGTTGTTTTTGGATTTTAAGCTGACCCTTTTATGACTATATATATTCCAATTAGAATAGAACATCCTTAATGAGATGGTGTTAATGTCGGCTAATACCGATATTCTACATATCGGCTAAAATCGTTAACTGACTATGTGTACCGATCATGCCCGAGCATTGTTCGGAATGGACAATCAGTTGAAAGATTGGTCGAGCATTTTACGTTGAGTACCGACACTTGCCGATCTTGTTAGTGGCATACTCCCATAAGAATTGTATTTTGTTAGTCTCCATTCTTCATTTCATTCCAAATAAATTCAAAATGTTTTGGCAATAAACATTTACAGTGTACAATGGTGTCTTCGAGCAACGGTTCTGAAGATGGAAAATTGTACAGCGCTATGTAGCAATGCAGCTGAACTGAACATGACAGAACATATACAATATACATATAAAATGTCAATACTCAAATAAGATACGGTATTAATATGTACATGACTTACAATAGATTCACTATAAAACTAGGTCAAGATATACAATAACATGAACGACAGAAAAGTGTGAAAGGTGTTAGCTGGTTACATGTACCTGATAAGTAGTCGTTCTACTTCCACACTTAACGAAACTAGATGCAACTGCAATGAAACTTGGAAAAATATGTGTTTTGAAAATGTTCTGGGTTTATAAATATATGGGTGTTCAACAATTAGATTCTAAGCAACCGTTTGTTTACTGGGATCCTGGTCTGACTTGAAACTGTTTGCATTTTAGAGTTGAACTAATATTTAACGATTCCAATATACTTTCATTTTCGTCAATCTGTTGCACCGTGTGTTGGTTAACTTTCGTGTAAACGGAGAAATAGTGTTTTCTCCTCTGTACCACTAGTTGAATGTAATTTCCTTGTTTGAAATATAGTTGCACAACGGCGTATCTCTAGATATTCAGCCTCTAAAACGACTACTCACTAAATGGTCCGTTTGCAATTTAAACGATATATAACAGACCGCAACTCAAAGCAAAATAAACGTTAAACAGAAAACTCCAGATGTTTCTGATTTCTGTTTAAAGCCATAAGAAAATCGCCTGTAATATGCCTTGGATAAACACCTGTTTGTGTGGTTGTAATAAAGAGATGTTATTGTTTCTTGCAATTTCTGGTCAACCGATGTCTGAGACTGATAACAATAGTGAGAAACCACTCTTACAACTGTTGATGTTTCTTGTTCTGTTATGTACATTGGTAAAAACTTTCTTTCCTACAATAAACGCCATGCAAGGATTAAACAATCAATTTAGACTAGGGTTTTGTACGTGTATATCTCTTTTTATTATATACCTACCAATGTTCTGCCCGAAATATTTCTGTATTTTATCGAACAAATACACCTTGACGGATTGAAAATTCCGTATTACCCATGTACCTTGTGTAATGGGAAAAGAACGTTTACTGTGTAGTCGGAAGTTCGGAACTACAGTAAAACCTCTCTATTACGACCACTTAAATTATGTTAAGTATTAGGGTGTTTACGGTAGGTGACCGCTTAAAGCAATGTGACAGTGAAACAGAAAGCTCCTTTAGGAGCTTTCTGTTTCACTGTCACCTTGCTTTAAGCTGTCACCTCTCTATTATTTAATCAATTAGCATTCGTTTTAGTGGTCGTAATAGCGAGTATTTACTTTCACGTGCCATTCCCCCGAAGTGTGACGTATGGGAAATCCCGTTTATTTATAGTAACGCTCGAAACATTTCTATCGTTTTTCATTTTATTTTTATTATAAGAGGTATATAATAAAAGGAACATTACTATACTTTGCATATCTTATGTACCGGATCACTCTCGTTGTGTGTGTAAAGGCTATATCCAACTCGACCTTCGGTCTCGTTGGATATAGCCTTTACATACACAACTCGAGTGATCCGGTGCATAAGATATGCAAAGTATAGTAATATTCCGTTTATATGTTTTAAGGACTCGGTGATTTTTAAAGTACGACATGAATTCGTCGAATTTAAAACTGTCAGTCGTGACCGTTGAACTGAATTACATGTACTAGTAACCGTGATGGGTAGGGTATTTTAAAACTGTGTCCATGCTAGAATGTCTGACCCTCTGGTAAGATATTCGTATACTTGATGAATACTCATAATTGTTTCTTATCTTTATTCCCGTTTCAACTAAACGAAACGCAATGCACGTAAACTTTTGCTTTTAATGTCGCCAAAATGCGCACTTACAAACAGTTTGACACTTGTTTCGATTGTTCGCCAGTCATACGGCCTTTAACCTAATTTTGGAACGATATTGGAGACACAGATATTGAAACTGACGACAATACGGCGATAAACGGGTAGAGGTTCACGATGGACTTGACATGGAAGGGTTGTACAGTGCTCCCTGCATACAACGGCCCTCCCAATAACGACTTCTTCCTCACAACGACCCTTGTCGCAGTTGCCTAAACAGGACAATAATGCCTAACGCTTTTACTGCTGAATATCGTCTGCTTTAAATGGTCGTCTGCTGCTTTCCTCAAATTTACATATAAGTGGACATTTTGATAGAATACATATAATGACGAGTGACAGACAGCCAGAGTCCAGATCGTCTGATCTGGACCAAGGCTGTTTGCAAATGTAAGCCAATTTTTAATTTTCCTCTTCCTATAACGACTTCTTCCTAACAACACACACCATCTGTGTCTCCCATTTGATGTCGTTGTAGAGAAGGAGCTCTGTATGTAGAAAATGGTAAATTCTTGTTAATGTTAGTGGCATACATTTGTACCGATCTGGCTTCAAAGCGATTGCTATGGACTTAATTGTTGAAGCATACACCCGATTTTTGGTAAGTTATGGTCCTTCTTGTGACAGTAAAAGAGGAGATTATCGATTTATATTTACATAAACCACTCTTGTCAACCGTTTGTCCTGTCTTACATAAAGGGAACTATTTGTACTGAAATAGTATTATAAAACTTTAATGTCCTTTGCAAACTGTGTTAAGTCTGTTAAGACGCCGATAAATTTGCCGACTGATCAGAATCGTAAGACGTTAATCTTACCAAAATGAACACGCTTGGTGCTGAGAAACTGTTATTCTTTCCCACTTACTGCGTTTAATGCGCATATAAACGCGTTTACTCCGTTTATAAACGCAAGGATGATAATCCATGTCGGTCAGGCTTTCCCATTCAGAATTTATTCCTTATTTCAGCAAAAATAGCGTTTTGCCATCTTTTATATACAGCTGAGCTAACTTTGATCTATGTACAGCAGTTACTTGTCGTTATACATTGTTAAAGAACAATATATAATTTTTTCATTCATCTCAAATAGCTCTTCAATACAAAACCATCATAGAGTGTTTTCATATACTTTGAAAATTTCCCAAATTCATGACATTGATACACCCTTAAATGACACAATGTATTCTAACACTCTAAATGTACCCACTTTAGCCCTAAGGCACATGTACGAGAGGCAGTCATGGGTAACTTCCTGTCATAACGTCGCTACTAAGTTGCGCAATCAGCCTCCCGCTGGGGTTTTCTCGCTTTATCGAACAGTATATATTTGATCTTGACTAACTGCCGCCTGATAAGTGATGCACTTAAGACGGTTCATAGCAGGGAGGAGATTTCCAAACCGTATCATTGATTGGAGCCAGATCAGACGCCGAGTTTCTAATCAAATGATCTGAACCAATGCTTGGATCCATATCATACGCCGAGTCACTAAGTTTTTGGTCTGAATCAGTGATTTGATCCTGGCCAGACGCCGAGTTACTTAACATGACTGGAATGTCAGTTATTGGTGAAGGAATACCTTTCGGGGGGTTTTCATTCGTATAATTGATCGGTCTCGATAATAACAAAGGTATGCCGATTGAAACGCATTTATAATCGGAAAATTCGCTTATAAACGCAAAAATACACTTATAAACGCTAAACGCGTTTATCGTTTATCGTTTCGTTTGCGTATCGTTTGCGCATCGTTTGCATATGCGTAAGCATAAACGGGAAAGAATAACAGTTTATCCACTGTATAAGACTATAACATCCACTGCGAACAATTTTAAGATAGTTCAGACGGTTGCGTTTTACTTCGTATAAACAGAATAAAATAACATCTTCTTCACGGCCAGAATCCAAACGAGTTGCCACACATATTAAAAAAGAATCGCTAATAGTTTTAAGCTTTTTTTCCCTTTATCTAAGCGCATTTCGTTTGCGTTTCGTTTTCGTTGAAACGGTAAAAAATACCGTCTTCTCCATGGTAATTAGCTATCAGATACATGTATAGAGCTTTGGAGTTTGGGTTGAAGACACATTCATGTGGTTCTCTAACAGTAAGGATTGTGCTCAATGCCATCTGGTCTGGATTCAAAATGACAATATGACACTCGCTGAAATGATGGCTGCAATAAGCAAATGATAATGTTCGAATATTATTATCAACTAATTTCTGAATATTGAAATATCAGAAATAACCCCCTAATGCTTTCAATGACGCAAGTTTACAGCGTTTTTACAAACATTTTGATTCTGAGAAGGATCCAACTGTTTTAACTTGTTTTAAAGTTTCAGCAACATTACTTTTAAACGATATTGCAGGCAACATTATTGATACATACGACACTATAGCGGTGAAGGAGCAAACACCTCAAGATGAATTTGGCAGTGAAAGAGCAAGTTAAAGATAAATATTTACACTTGTATTGCAGAACAACGCACAACTGTTGCTGAGATTTCCTAGACTCTCTACAGACATAATGTCGTCTGCTTCAAATTGTTGTCTGCAATATACTCAGAATTCTTTTTCATCTATTCAGCTGCAAACAAATTGGAGGAAGAGCTTCGAACAGTCTGGATCCAGATCAGACGCCGAGTTACTCGGCGTCTGATCTTGATCCAGACTGTTTCCATACGCAAATCAGGTGGTGATCAACAAGGAAAGGGTTAACACTCTCCCAGACGTTTCAAAGGCCATTACAGTGTTTTATTAGACCGGGGACGAACCAGTTGTTTCTGTTCCCAAAGAGGATTAGTTATGGCTGTTTTTGTCCAGTTTTACAGAATTTCTCGACATCGCTTCTTTGAATATTCGGCGAGAGTATACAATGCTAGCTCAGGGAGAAAAATAGGAGATTACACGTTTACAGTTATCAACAGTTGGTTTCTGATGCAGATAATTGACAGTGGATGGAGAATAATGCTATTCTTTTTCCTCAAAATGCATTTATTCAACAACTATTTCTTCTCTTGCAATCAGCAGGAGCCAGACTAAACACCGGAAACCCCAGCGTCTGATCAAGTTCCAAACTGTTCACAACTCTAATTTGAAAAATATTGTTAGAAATTACACAAAAACTGTACACTTCTGCTTTTCATTGCATTATATTTCTTCTACAGTTTCTCTTTTAACGGACAGGAGTATTTCTACTGTAATGTCGATAAATCTGAATGTACAAGAACATCTAGAAATATTGTTTCTGTTAGTCAAGATTCATTGATTTATCTGCAGTGCACGAACATTCTAATTGTTAATATAGCTAATCTCCTAATAAACACTAAACTTGTGTTCGGATTAATATCGGTATTCTACGAAAAGCGATCGAAAATACTTCTCAAGTGTCGCCAAGTTCCGAACGATGCTAAAACATGGTTCGAAATGGGTCATCAGTTGACGGAAATGGCCAATCGCTCTACGTCGAAAACTGATTTGGATCCGATCTCATTAGGGGTCCTCAACCTTAGGCTGTCAGTCTTTGAAGATTTAAAAATCTTTAACTACAAATGAATGTTTATTGCAGTGGAAACTCAATATGAGGTTCTCCATTGTTTGCTATTTTCTTATACTGTGGAGAAGGCGTTATTCTTTCTCAATAAACACGTTTACGCTACTAACACTATAACTTCCAGTGGAAACAGTTTGGAGCCAGATCAGACGCCTGTTAAACACGCGTCTGATCAGGATCCAAACTGTTTGCCACTCATTTCAATGTTTCTCAAGTCACCATACCTCAAATTTAGGTTTTACATATTACGCAGACGATAATTGTTTGAAAATGATGACGTCATGCCAGTGAACGGTATAAAACAGATGATGTTGCATATCCGGTTTTCTACCGATCACGGCTGTACTGAAATTTGCAATTGATTCGTCTAAACTGGCTCAAAGCTGTTTGATACTTGTTTTTAGATTTCTTTTGTTTGGAAATGTATGAGTCTAAATGTACAGACGACAATTTCAAAGCTGACAATATTTCGACAGGAGAAGGAGGTTAAAACCTGAAGGCAATGTAAAATACCCACGATTTCCTTGCAGACGCTAATATTGACAAACTTCTTATCACAGAGGCTGACTCGACAGATCAGTGTAGTGTGTAAATTGAAAACCGTTGCTTTAATCCTTTCTCTGCCAAAAAATTTCGAGAGATTTTTATCCCTTCACCGTTTCATTGTCGTCTGCTTCAAGTTTTTGTTTGCAAGATCGTTTCAAAGTAAGATTCACTGTAGTATGACTAAAACATATAGATACGAGTGTCAAACAGTTTGGGTCCTGATCAGACGCCGCGTTACGCGGCGTCTGATCAGGATTCACACTGCTTGCAAACGAGCTTTTTAGCGACATTGAGAGTGAAAGGGTTAAGCAAATTTTTCTCGCTCCTTTTAATCATTTCAAAACACAGACAAATCACAGACAGCCACATATATCTTGTGATTTCACAACAGAATATTAGCGTTATTGCACTAAGAATTGCATTCGTTTTTTCTCAAGTCATCTCGTTTATTTTTAAATAAACTAATCTGTAGTTCCCAATCAGACGCTATGAAACTCGACCATTGATCGAGCTTCACAGTGTTAACTATTCAGAATTTTAACAAGCTCTATGCCATTTTATACATTCCATTGCATTCCTTTACGTACAGTTTCGTTTTAACGAGGAACTGAAAGCGACTCCACTTCATCCCGTTACTATTATGTATTCATATCGTTTAAAATGTGCTGTCTGATTTCATTCTTCAAATTTAGAATGTTTCTTATCTCGCTTTAAAAATAACCCTTCAGCGCCATATTGTCGTCTGCTACAATATTTTTGTCTGCAATATCGCTTTCAAAGTTAGATTAAAGGCAGTATAACTGACGTAATTTCAAAACAAGTGGGAAACAGATTTGATCCTGATCAAACGCCGCGTTACGCGGCGTCTGATCAAGATCAACACTGTTTGGAAATGTGATTCATGACGTTATTGAGAGTGAAATGGTTTTATCGTCCTTTTTTTAAAGCTGTAGTCTGCAAAACCAAATCCGTCCCAGTTTGAGTTGGGGTTTTTTTCAGAAAAAAGGATCCGCACTGTTTGTCCTTTCGAAATATATATTTAAAAGAAAACAGACTTGCTATTGATCTTATCTTCTTGAATTACCGTCGATAACGACGATGCCATCAGTGTCGCCGAAGGTGACTTCGGAATCGAAATTCCGAATCACCGAGTATGTCAAACATTTTTTTGCATCCTTTCATATCTCTTTGGTCTGACATCTGATCTCCTGCTGGTTTGACAGTCGGCTGGATTCGAAGCTTAAACCCCTTTGTTGATTGCCAATCTCCATGTATATCTGCCTCTTGCAAGGGTCCGAAATAGTTATATTTGAAGCATACAGTTTTAGATACTGGAAATGTCCGTTTAATAAGATAACTCCTTTCATCACAAATTTTTATCGTCTATTATATAGAGGATAATTGTTTTTTTCAGTATAAGATAGAAATTTAATCCATTGAGTGAACATCAGACGTAATATTTTCACGAGTGGCGAAGCCACGAGTGAAAATATAACAGTCTGATGTTCACGAAATGGATTAAATTCGATCTTATACTGAAAAAAATACAATTATTCTATTTATTTATGCTTTTAAGCCACTTTTTAAACGAAATTGTTCGACAATTGTGAAAGCGAAAGTACATGATTTACCCCGTGTTGAGCCCCAAGTTTACATCGAACACATTAACGAAACAGCTTCCCGTACGATGACGTCACTTATTTATTGATTTGACGTCATCCGAATTGATGATACTTCACTGCAGTGGATTACCAAGTGATATTCCACTGCTATTTTCCGGTAATCAACCGAAAAGCATAGATAAAGCTTCATTACCTTTTAATTATCTGTTGTACATATGTTGCCTAAACTATCATTTCAAAGTATTATCATTAGCAGTTTGACCGAAGAAACGGGGCGTCTCATCAGTGTCTGTATTTTTTGCTATTTCGTATGAAATGTACTGCTGTACGGAAAAAACAGATAGTGCAGTGTCCTTCGACTACCCATTGTATTTCTATATTGAGGTCTTCCAGTAAGTGCATAGAGAGATGAAAGTGCATTGTACTATCTAAGCATAATAGGGTAAACAACTAAACATGTGTCTTGTATGTTCTGTTATAAGGACAAACAGGGTAGTGTCTTTAGATCACTCGTGCATATCTACAATGAAATATTCCAGCAATCACAAAGGGAGAGTTCATTGCAACATTTAGGCATTAATGGGTTGGTATAGTCGTCAATGGTGGTGAAAGGATTAATTCCAAAAGCCAAACATGGCACACACAATAATGGGTAAGCTTTGTCTGAACACATGCAATATGCACCTAAAGCGATTTAAATCACACATCTTTTAATTGTTTCCCGTTTCCCATTTCCCTGTTAAAATATTTATACCGTTTTTCACGTTCAGTGATTATTTCTAAGGCAAATTACACTAGCGGACAAATAGCTTCTTAAATACCATAGAAGACGACATTTCGTAAGCGATATAAAACATTAAAGCAATAATGGTTCTGACTAGAAACAGAGGCTGTGTCTTAACCCATTTGTGCATAGCGTCCCATTAAACGGACATAGGCAAACAATGCGGCGTCTGGTCAGAGCATACACTGTTTGCAAACAAGAAATACTATCAAAATTAAATGAAAACAAAAAAGACCATATACACCTAAAAATGGATTTATCAAATGTTTCAGCATGGAAGAATCCATTTGGCATACCTGGATTAAGTTTGCTCGCCATAAAATTGTCCTCTGCAAAATTTGTCAAGACTTTAAAATGTGATTTGTCAGCATTCATGTTAGGCAGTTTGACTTTAAAATCATTTATATGAGTGTCAATCAGTTTGAATCATGATCTGACCACATGTTACGTTGTGTCTGATCTAGATCAGGACTGTTTGCAGATGTTAGTCTTATCGAGTATGGCAATGAACGGGTTAAGGATACTGACAACAAGATGTTGCGATAGTAGAAAACGGACAACTCAACAACATTTGTGGAAGGGATATTTGACATTAATTATTTACCAACCAAATACCACAAGAAACATCACCAAAGTGCATTTGTTTAGCAATCCTTTTATTGAGTACTTTGAAGCACCGGCCTTTAATTTGGCTCCAAATTGAATGTAATAGATATCCGTTTTAAAGAAACAGTAAAGAATACATTAAATTTTGTTCCGTTTAAACGAAAGTGGACAATGGCACTGCAAAATAATTATGTAAAACGTGACAAATGTTTAAAAGCGTTACCTATCTAAGCAAAAGGCCGTCAACCTGTTCAGACGGGCAGTTATTCGGGGTGTGGTTAGACGCTACACTGCTTCCAACAGACATACATGTTTTACTGGGAGAAGAATAAAGGCAACTTCCCTGTACAAGCACGTTTTGTTTGGACAACTAGGAAATCAGTAATGCACCAGAAATACAGTGGAGAAAACGCTTATCTTTCCCAATAAACGCGTTTACGCTTAAACTATTATTTCCATTGCCACTCAGATTTAAAATATTGTCAGATTGTCAAAGCTTTGTCATTTTGCTCGTTTTGTTACTACAGTGGATAATCTGTTATTCTTTCCCAATAAACGCGTTTACGCTAAAACTATTATTTGCAGTGCAAACAGTAACCCGGCGTCTGATCAGGCTCCAAACTGTTTGCCACCAAGATAAACATGAATTATCAGAATTGTCCAAAGGTTGTTCTTTTCTATGTTTGAGTGCTTTGCGTTTGCGTACGTTTGCGTTTAAACGGGAAAGAATAACAGATTCTCCACTGTATCCATTTGCGTTTTGCTTGCGTTTTGTTTGCGTTTAAACGGTAAAGAATAATGTCTTCTCAACTGTTAACGCCCAGCTATTGCATCCCAATAACACGAACACTATGTTATTCTTACCCTTTATAATGTCTTCTCAACTGTTAACGCCCCGCTATTGCATCCCAATAACACGAACACTATGTTATTCTTAACCTTTATAATGTCTTCTCAACTGTTAACGCCCAGCTATTGCATCCCAATAACACGAACACTATGTTATTCTTAACCTTTATAATGTCTTCTCAACTGTTAACGCCCCGCTATTGCATCCCAATAACACGAACACTATGTTAATCTTAACCTTTATAATGTCTTCTCAACTGTTAACGCCCAGCTATTGCATCCCAATAACACGAACACTATGTTAATCTTAACCTTTATAATGTCTTCTCAACTGGTAACGCCCCGCTATTGCATCCCAATAACACGAACACTATGTTAATCTTAACCTTTATAATGTCTTCTCAACTGTTAACGCCCCGCTATTGCATCCCAATAACACGAACACTATGTTAATCTTAACCTTTATAATGTCTTCTCAACTGTTAACGCCCCGCTATTGCATCCCAATAACACGAACACTATGTTAATCTTAACCTTTATAATGTCTTCTCAACTGTTAACGCCCCGCTATTGCATCCCAATAACACGAACACTATGTTAATCTTAACCTTTATAATGTCTTCTCAACTGTTAACGCCCCGCTATTGCATCCCAATAACACGAACACTATGTTAATCTTAACCTTTATAATGTCTTCTCAACTGTTAACGCCCCGCTATTGTATCCCAATAACACGAACACTATGTTAATCTTAACCTTTATAATGTCTTCTCAACTGGTAACGCCCCGCTATTGCATCCCAATAACACGAATACTATGTTAATCTTAACCTTTATAATGTCTTCTCAACTGCTAACGCCCCGCTATTGCATCCCAATAACACGAACACTATGTTAATCTTAACCTTTATAATGTCTTCTCAACTGTTAACGCCCCGCTATTGCATCCCAATAACACGAACACTATGTTAATCTTAACCTTTATAATGTCTTCTCAACTGTTAACGCCCCGCTATTGCATCCCAATAACACGAACACTATGTTAATCTTAACCTTTCCAGTGCCATATTCATGGTGAGTTGTTACAGTGGAGAATCTGTTATTATTTCCCGTTTAAACGCAAACGTACGCAAACGCAAAACACTAAAACGAAGAAAAGGACAACTTTTGGACAATTCTGATAATTCATGTTTATCTTGGTGGCAAACAGTTTGGAGCCTGATCAGACGCCGGGTTACCCGGCGTCTGATCTGGCTCCAAACTGTTTGTAATTGAAATAATAGTTTTAGCGTAAAAGCGTTTATTGGGAAAAAATAACAGATTCTCCACTGTATTCCTTTACTGTCATGTGGTCCGTTGCTTCAATAGTGTTGTCAGCAAAATCGTTTCAAAGTGTCAAATTTAGATTTCAGGCAGTATGACTGACGACATTTTAATACGAAGAACAATTTTGATTCTGATCAGACGCCGCCTGAAGCGGCGTCTGATCTGGATCATAACTGTTTGCTGCAAGGTCAACTTTACGCCTTGAAATCGCAGTGATTTTTACCTATGTGATTGCTGAAATATGACATTTTTGTCTTGATAGTGCAATGAACTATCCGAGTCTGCTTATACGAGCATATGTGCCCTAAAGAGTTGCGCTGTGATCTTAAATCACTGCCGCGTTTGTTCGTTAGCAGATCATTTCATTTGAAGTAACAAACAGTGCAAACTATGATGGGACGCTGCAAACTTGTTTGCTAATTGCTACTTTTGTGAACGATAATCATCAATAAGTTAAATATGGCTTTAAGCTAACAACAGAGCAACGGGACATTTGTATATTACCGTTGGACTTTAATGTACTTACATAAGCACAAAGACTCACAAATGGCTGCAGACGATATCTGATTAGATACAGACGACAATAATTGCACAACTGCAGTTTTACTGGGTTCGATGACATTTTCCACGAAATCGATACACCCGCTGAATACATTAAAGATATCGCAAATAATCTAAATTTGAATTTGATTCACACAGTATGTGTACTGCGTTGAACCATTCATTGCCTTACAAAAGTTAATTGCAAACAGTTTGGAACCTGATCAGACGCCGCGATATTTTTTATGTCTCAAATTTAATTTTGAGAAATGAAAGCAGCCGAAACTTATTTTAAACCTATGGCTTCATGGCAGTGAATGGTTAAACTGTCACATGCGGGACATCGCCTTTCCAAATGTCAAGGTCCTCTTGTATTGCTCAGATATGTTTAGTACGCATCACTTAACTTCGATATGAGTACCAAGAAGTATGAAACCTTATCGGAAGCCAAGAGAACTGCAATTTTTCTTAGCGTTCAATTTATTCTGAACATCTTGAACCATCTCCGGTGACCAATGACAATATATAAAAGCTTAAAACTGTTTGCAGTGGAAATAACTATTGTACCATAAAGGCGTTTATTGAGAAATAATAACTTTTTCTCCACTCTAAACGTTTATCCAATGCCACATCAGTTTAGTGGGCGTAATAGATGGACTTTATTCGTTTTTTGTTGCCCCTCTATCTCTTCAAGTGATCCGAGATCACTTCGATATTGCAACACTATATGGGTCACGCTTATTACCCCATTGCGTGATGTTTGGCTTAGATTACAGTTATTCGTGATAGTGTGGTTTGGTATAAATGATTTATGCAAAATGTCATTATACCAGTAAGGACCCGTAAAGAAGGTCAGACTAATGGAATATTTACGACCGATTGTCTGTGTTCAATTGTACCCTGATGCCACATTATAAGTGCAAGTACATAACCATCGTCCAATCTAGGAACTATCTACAAAACTGTGCATTTCTAGTGGTTATAAAATGTATGTTATCGATAAAATTGCAATACATATGTTACAGTGGAGAATACTTTATTCTTTCCGCTAAAGTTATCATTTCCATTGCAAACAGAATGGGACCAGATTTAAAAAAAATCAGCATTTTCAGACCGTTGTCATTTATCTACATGACGAAAAATCTTTCCACATTTTTACCTTTTCTTCCTTGCCATACCTACATGTGTCATATGTTAAATGCATTTATGTAGTCCCATATAAACACCGTCTCATGCCTTCACATGTTCCCTAAGTATAGAAATGTCTAGCCTACCCTGAACAAGGATCACATCAATGAGTTCTTCATCCAGAATACTTAACCCTTCCATGATCAAATTTGTCGTGAGGTATTCACCCTATCACCGCCATATTGTTGATTGCTTCAATAGTGTTGTCTGCAATATCGTTTCAAAGTTAGATTTACATGTAAGGCAGTATGACTGATGAAATTTCCAAATGAGTGTCAAACAGTTTTAAACCTGATTAGACGCCGCGTTTCGCGGCGTCTGATCAGAATCGAAACGGTTTGCAAGTGGGCTTTATGGCGTCATTGAGAGTGAAAGGGTCATGGAAGGGTTAATGCTATACTCTTATAGTATTCAAGCTTAAAATGAGAAATACGGAAATACTGTTTGTGTCAGTAACACCCCGCCCAGGGTAAAACGGCATAGCAGCAGCGTTACGCGGCGTCTGATCAGTATCCAAATTGTTTGCAAATAATTATTGTACTCATGATAAGGCAGTAAAGGAATTAAATGTTAACAACCATGTTCATAAAGAGTTTAAGACCAATTCATAAAGAGTTTAAGACCGTTAAATCATATAGAAAGAGATTGGCACTTTTTATTATTTACATACATAATGTGACAAAACAAGTGTGAAAATGAAATACCGGTAGGTTTATTTAACGGGTTTATATTGCTCATAACTTTTTTACACTTTAACCAATACGAATTTTAAACAGACAATTTCTTCAGCAATACTAGTTTGTTCACTTGATCGTTGGCAAATTATGTGTTAGATCTGGGAGTTACTTAAGAAATAATAAATTCATACCAGTGTTTTATCGTGCAATCGAACACGGGTAGGAGTTGAGATGCGTAGTAATTTAATCATGAGGCCTTTAGGCCGAGTGGTTTAATAACAAGCATCTCAACGACTACCCGTGTTCGATTGTTAGATAAAACACTGGTATTAGTTTATTATTTCGATTCTAACTCATAATTTAACCTTAATTTGCACTGAAGCAACGGCGCTACATTTCTGGGCGTACGCGTTTTCGAAGCAATATGACGTCACGTTAGAACGGTTTAGCGCGTGAGTGTTTTATTGAAAATTCAAACACTAAAACGTTCGTTCTTTGATTATATAGGAGCGTGTGCAAAGTGTGTTAGAATTCCTCTTTTCTCCTATCAAAAGTGGTCGAAAAGACGATTTTAAAGAGAGTTCACAAGACAGGATTAGAATGTATTTTAAAGTTTTCACTTACGACCGTTTTTGTCCAACGAAGTTTTATGAAAGGGGCCCCTATTCCCGGTTTACCTCCTTGATATTCACTCGGGTTTGGATAACCCCCTTTATCAGTCTCTAAATTTTGTTGATTGTACCCTTTGATTGATATCATCGAGACTAGGCTAATATGTGCAAATAGTCAAGAGCCAGACCAGACGCCGCGTAGCGTAACACTTTATCTAGATTCAACCTGTTTGATACTTGTGTCCTTGTTTATTTGGTCAAAATGACTTAAATCTACCTTTGAAACCATAAAGCAAATAACATACGCTTATATTGAAGCGTAATATATTACATCAGTGAACTGATCAAAGTATGTCCCAACGACTATGTATGTTTAAACGATGGTTTATTTAACTATACTAGTTTAAAACAAGACGACAGTAAAGCAAAAACCCATACAGGAGAGTGTTTTATTCCCATTCTGTTGTAAGTAAGTACTTTGCTGAGACTATATTCTTGAGTTTTATGTACATGTATATCGATTTTACTGTACATAATTGCAACATTAAATGGTTGGGCAGTTCGTTCTAATTTGCTGAAGTGCCTATAAGTGACAGTACTAGTAAATACATAGGGACATTAAGGATTTAATTAAAGTTTAGTAGAATATCGCTTTGAAATGGGAAAATGTCCTTGCTGTTTTTGGCATGCTGGGTAATGTTTTTGTCTGCAACAATTGTTTTCTACTACTTTTCTAGAAAAATATAATTTTCTAAATTTATTTTCCGTATAAGGTCAGAGTGCCAAACAGTTTAGACTCATCTGGATCCAAACTGTTTGCAGAGATAATAACCATGGCACATATCCGCTAGCATGGTAAGAGTTACATCACACATAACTCAATTTAAGAGGTAAAGCAAAATGGCAATTTATTGTTTGTCCTAGTTTTGTCTAACTTTAACAATTTTACTACCCACGAAGAATTCTTAAAACATTGCAAGAGTTCGGATCTTAATCAAGTGTCAAGTAACTATGCGTTTGATTCGAATCAAACTGTTTGACTCTCGTATTAATACTGCATCAAGCCAAACGACTCAAAAATTCAAAATGTGAAATCAATTGCAGATGATAAGTAAAGAAGCAGACATTATTTGGCATTGATAGAAGTAACGTGATTTACATTCCTGTTCCGTTTGGTTTATTGGTCTAGTAGAATCCATAAGATTGTTGCCTGGGATATACAAAGAATGGTTCCTTCCAAAAGACATCATTTTATATGGAGTTGATGTTTAACACTGAGTGTGTAGGATTATATTATCCATATTTTGAGAGTGATAAGACCTATCTTATAATCCGATATTTTAGATGATAATGAATCGGGCTTAATGCGTTTACACATGCGTTTACACTACACGTATGTTTGCATATATAGCTTTACTATTTTACGGAATCTGTCATATCTTTTGAACGGGGACACATAACGTATGGTGTATTGTATGGTGGATAGTTAAAGGCGTACAAATACGTTCCTATGATGCAGAGGAAACACACGTTTCCGTTTCTTAGGGAATGTATTAAAATTAATGAGATTAACATGTTGGTTAGGGGATTCTATTTCCAGCACGAACGCAGTGCAATATAACTCAAGGCCAATCTGGTAATGAATTGTTTTAAACAAGCAATTGCATGAATATTTAACAAATACTGAATATAAATTGGAAAACATAATCCGTAAAGGACAGACAGATTATATCATTCAATTACACTGAATTACAGAAAGCTATAATAATGAATCTTCCATTTCAGGCACCCAGAAGCAATCTTCTTTTAAAGTACACTTTCTAAGAAAGTGCATTCATTACGCTAATGTGTTTAACATATTCATTAACTACTTTATCCCTTTCACTACCAACCTTTCCGTGAGAGTTTTGCCCCTTCATCGTTTCATTGTCGTCTGCTTTAATTTTGTTATCTGCAATATTGTTTCAAAGTTAATTTTAAGGAAGTATGACTGACAAAATTTCGATACGAGTATCAAACTGTTTGGATAAAACTGATGAGGATAAAAATGTTTTTCAACGCGCTTTTAGGCGTCATTAAGAGTGAACGGGTTAATGTCAAACGAGCATAGACTAACATTGTTCCAAACAGTTTGACCAAGAACTTACGACGAGTCATCATTTTGAGATCAGGGTCCAAAAATAAGTGATACTAATATTCAAGAACAATGCATTTAATCTGAATGTGTATACAGAGGAGAATCTGTTATTCTTTCCCAATAAACGCGTTTACGCTAAAACTATTATTTACAGTGCAAACAGTTTGGAGCCAGATCAGACGCCGGGTAACCCGGCGTCTGATCAGGCTCCAAACTGTTTGCCACCAAGATAAACATGAATTATCAGAATTGTCCAAAAGTTGTACTTTTCTACGTTTTAGTGCTTTGCGTTTGCGTACGTTTGCGTTTAAACGGGAAATAATAACATATTCTCCACTGTAACACAAATGAGCGCAAATGTTGTATTCTGGTGAGACACTGGCAATGTAAAGGTTCAATCCTTGGAGCATTATGTTTTGAACTTTACGCATACTCATGTTAACCTTTTTTACTGCCAATGCCGCCATCTCTGATGTTTGGATCAGGATTAAAACTGTTAGACACTCATACCAATGTTTCCTCAGGTTAAGGTGTAAATTCAGCTTAAAACATGCATAGAAGAGAAAAGTCACGCATGCACGTGTTAAATTAAGGAAACATATTTCAAAATCAAAGTTGCTGAATCCGCTCAATGCATTATTTAAATATTTAGAATGTCTACATTGTACCAACAAATCTGATGACGATGTTCTTCATTATTGATTAATTAGTTTAATTACTTATGAACTTCATGTAATCCGTCACGAATATTTTGAATATATGAACACTCAATACCAATCACAATGTGTATATTGATATTGTTTTCAGTATAGATTTGAATCAAAACACATTTTTTGTTTCTAGATAGAAAACAGCAAAATCAACAGTAGTCATTTACAATTGCGCTTACTTTGTGATACAGTGGAGAATCTGTTATTCTTTCCCAATAAACGCGTTTACGCTAACCGGCGTCTGATCAGACGTTTGCGTTTAAACTGGAAAGAATAACAGATTCTCCACTGTAGAAAAGGATATGTGTCAATAGAATGCAAATTACAGTGAATAAGACGTCATTCATTCCTGTTTAAACGCAAACGAAACGCAAAGGCATTGCAATAATACAGTGGAGAAAACGTTATTCTTTCCCGTTTAAACGAAACGAAACGCAAACGCGTAACAATAAAATGTAGAAAATGACCAGTTATTTTAGCTGGGTGGTAAACAGTTTTGAGCCTGATTAGACGCCGGGTTTCCCGGCGTCTGATCTGGCTTCAAACAGTTTGCAATGGAAATAATAGTTTTAGCGTAAACACGTTTATTGGGAAATAATAACGTTTTCTCCACTGTACGTTGTTGGCAATTCTGACCAGTAATTTTAATTTGAGTAGATCTAGCGTACAGTTTTAAGCCTGATTAGACGCCGGGTAATCAGGCTTCAAACTGTTTGTCAAGGAAATAATAGTTTTAGCGTAAACTATTACATGCATTGTATTAATAAACGCATTCTGAAGAATAAATTACTTTAAGTCACTTTTATTTTATTTCACGTTGGTGTAGTTCCTCTCTGAAACTCTGTTGAAATCATTTCTAGAAAATCTTCCCAAGTTTATAAAGAGTTTTAGTTGAGTCTGAGATTGTTCTCAAGTATGTACTTGGTCAGCTTTAAGCTTTTGCCCAAATCTGACCAATCAAATGTTTCAGATCGATTTAAAATTCATCTCACACTTTTTATAACCTTTGACCTATGTTTAGTGAGTGCCATTCAAGTCAACATGCAACCTTATGTTTCGAAATGTTCTTGCATTTCACAAAAGTATTGACAATTATACTCACAAAATATCCTGCAAAACTCATGAAAATACTTCTATTAGCTACAGTGGAGAATACCTTATTCTTTTCAAATAAAAGCGTTTCTGCTAAAAGATTATCTGATCAGAATCGCTTTATGCAGCGTCAGATCAGAGTCTGCACTGTTAGCATATGTACCCTATATGGGATTAGGGACACAAATGGGCTACAGTGGTAAATACGCTATTCATACCCATTTATGCGTTAATATATGCGTAAGAAACGCATAGTGAACGGTTAACGAACGCTTAACGAACGGTTAACGCCTAACGATCTTAACGCGTTTAAACGCGTTAATAAACGATTATAACAGAGATGTTGCGATTAGTGCGTCAGTTATCCGTTTCACGCGGATATTTCGGATCTTATTGACAACAGGTACTGACCACCCGCCTGTACCTAATCAATTAGAACAAGCATTGGCCACCAGCCTGTATATGCCACTCAGCTATCGGGGGATTAACAGTTTATTGCCAATTAAAGATAGCAATGTTATCGGCGATACCACCTAATGCTTTGTAATACACATGTCATAAAGTGGACGTGAAAACCGCTGAAGCTAAGGGTCCGTCGGCTAAGTGATGACCCTTTCATCCGGGCTATTTTAAACGCGTAAAGAAACGCGTAAAGAAATGGCTAGGAAACGCGTTTCACGAAACGGGTAATAAACACGTAAGAAACGCTTAAGAAACGCATAAGAAACGCGTAAAGTGGGTACGGATAGCGTATTTATCACTGTAACTTATACAAACCTCAGTACATTTCCACTTGTTTCCACAATCAGCATGGTGTACATCTGAAAACTGTTCGATATGTTGAACACTGATGTTGTTTCCTGGCATCATCCATTAATTATCAACCCCGAAGCGCCTTCACGACAAATGGTAATCATGTTTTTGTACAGTGGAGAAAACGTTATTCTTTCCCGTTTAAACACAAACGTACGCAAACGTACGCAAACGCAAAGCACTAAAACGTAGAAAAGAACAACTTTTGGACAATTCTGATATTTCATGTTTATCATGGTGGCAAACAGTTTGGAGCCTGATCAGACGCCGGGTTACCCGGCGTCTGATCTGGCTTCAAACTGTTTGCACTGGAAATAAACGTTTTAGCGTAAACGCGTTTATTGGGAAAGAATAACACATTCTCCACTGTAGCCTATGTACCCTTTATGGGATGTTTGGCATAAATGGGCAAACTTATACAAACCTAAGTACATTTCCACTTGTTTCCACAATCAGCATGGTGTACATCTGAAAACTGTTCGATATGTTGAACACTGGTGTTGTTTCCTGGCATCATCCATTAATTATCAACCCCGAAGCGCCTTCACGACAAATGGTAATCATGTTTTTGTACAGTGGAGAAAACGTTATTCTTTCCCGTTTAAACACAAACGTACGCAAACGTACGCAAACGCAAAGCACTAACACGTAGAAAAGAACAACTTTTGGACAATTCTGATATTTCATGTTTATCATGGTGGCAAACAGTTTGGAGCCTGATCAGACGCCGGGTTACCCGGCGTCTGATCTGGCTTCAAACTGTTTGCACTGGAAATAATAGTTTTAGCGTAAACGCGTTTATTGGGAAAGAATAACACATTCTCCACTGTAGCCTATGTCCCCTTTATGGGATGTTTGGCATAAATGGGCAAACTTATACAAACCTCAGTACATTTCCACTTGTTTCCACAATCAGCATGGTGTACATCTGAAAACTGTTCGATATGTTGAACACTGGTGTTGTTTCCTGGCATCATCCATTAATTATCAACCCCGAAGCGCCTTCACGACAAATGGTAATCATGTTTTTGTACAGTGGAGAAAACGTTATTCTTTCCCGTTTAAACACAAACGTACGCAAACGTACGCAAACGCAAAGCACTAACACGTAGAAAAGAACAACTTTTGGACAATTCTGATATTTCATGTTTATCATGGTGGCAAACAGTTTGGAGCCTGATCAGACGCCGGGTTACCCGGCGTCTGATCTGGCTTCAAACTGTTTGCACTGGAAATAAACGTTTTAGCGTAAACGCGTTTATTGGGAAAGAATAACACATTCTCCACTGTAGCCTATGTCCCCTTTATGGGATGTTTGGCATAAATGGGCAAACTTATACAAACCTCAGTACATTTCCACTTGTTTCCACAATCAGCATGGTGTACATCTGAAAACTGTTCGATATGTTGAACACTGATGTTGTTTCCTGGCATCATCCATTAATTATCAACCCCGAAGCGCCTTCACGACAAATGGTAATCATGTTTTTGTACAGTGGAGAAAACGTTATTCTTTCCCGTTTAAACACAAACGTACGCAAACGCAAAGCACTAAAACGTAGAAAAGAACAACTTTTGGACAATTCTGATATTTCATGTTTATCATGGTGGCAAACAGTTTGGAACCTGGTCAGACGCCGGGTTACCCGGCGTCTGATCTGGCTTTAAACTGTTTGTACTGGAAATAATAGTTTTAGCGTAAACGCGTTTATTGGGAAAGAATAACGTTTTCCACTGTAGCAGGAGAAAGTCTAATTAACCTAACTTTGTACTGTCTATACATTTGAGAAGACGCTCTATCTTACAGTTGAAACTTTTCACTGACAAAAGGCGACTTTGCAAACAGTTTGGATCCTGATCAGACGCCGCATGACGCGGCGTCTGATCTGGACCCAAACTGTTTGACACTCGTATCAACATTTCTTCAGTCAAAACAGTCCTAAAGCTGAATTTTAACATATTGCAGACGACACTGCCGATGCAGACGACATTATGGCGGTAAGAGGGTTAATGAAAGCAGACGATAAAATTTGGAAGTGAAAAAGTTAATCGAAAGCGCAACCACAGTGCAATACAATGAAGAAAATTACAATATTTTGAAATGTCTTACGATTTATTTTAATCTGAGTGGCAAACAGTTAAGAGGCTGGTCGGAGGCCGGGTAGCCCGGCAACTGACCTGGCTCGAAACTGTTTGCAATAGAAAAAACATATGTTAGCATAAACGCGTTTACTGGGAATAAATAACGCATGTTCCACATTATAGAACACTGTCTGTAATTAGAAAAGTGGCTCAATAACTGTAAAACTTGCTTAAATCGAATTAACTCTCATTTCATTATCACGGCACAGCTTTCGTGGATTCGTATAAGTCGACCTTATATTTGTCTCAAATCTAAACCTATCTTAGCTACATTTACGTTTTAAGTTTTATGCACATGTAGGTCGAGTTCGGCGTGGTCGACTTATTGACATTGAACTGTATTAGTTTTAATCTCCCACGATAGAACCTAAGCAGCAATAAAGATATTCCCAATGAGACTTCAGATATCTCACCTCAGGCAAGAACAATTGCAAAGTAACGGTAATGGGGATTTTTCGACCAAAGTCGATCACGACATCGTTAAGAGAATAAGTCGTTTCATGTTAATTTTCAAATCTCGTGTTTTTGTATTTGTTTTCATATGGTGATGCAGTCATTATTTATAACTGATATACTGTGTTTATGAATGTTTGCATCTACGTATGTTATCAGTCATTAAATAGTTTTGCCTTCAAAAGTAAATATTTGCAAACAGTATAGACTCTTAACCCTTTACCCAATAACCCGTTTATAACATTAAATATAGGTGATCACTTCAAAGCAGGTTGAAAGTAAAGCAGAATGTGCCTTAAGGCACATTCTGCTTTAATTTCAGCCTGCTTTAAACTATCATCTGCTAGGCTATATAGAAATATTTGTTATGTTAATTGTTTATGATTATATAAACTGGAACTATTTTCTTCAGCGGAGGAATAAATTAAATACGCTAAAAGGCGCTTCTATGGGGGAAAGGGTTAATAGACGCTGCGCTTTGTTGCGCGTCATCATAACTATGTTTGCAATGTTATACATACTTTTAAGTTTTATGGTAAACCGATGCATTGTTTTTATAATTAAGGTTGAAGAGGAGAAGACTTTATTATTTCACTTTTAAACGAAACGCAAAAACAAACCACCTAAATAAACAACAAATGGCAATTTCTTGAATGCTGACGATTCTTTTTAATATTAGTGGCAAAGAGCTTCGAGTCTGATCAGACACCAGTTTGATAGGGGTCAAAACTGTTTGCAATTGACACAAGGTTTCTAGTATAACTCGTGTTATAGGAATAATAACATTTTCTCCACTGTACACCCTATATGAGCGTTCTGCATTACATGCATCGTATAGCTACCTTGCCAAGCCCCTTCACGTCATCTTCCGAATGCATTGATGTTTAAAACTTTAATCCAAACGGAACGAGTTACAAAGGCAATGCTGTTAAACTATTTACAATATTTTGCATTACATTGAAAATGTTTTTTGTTTTTTTTATTGAAATGAGATTGTCTATCAAGTTTGAGCTACCCCAGATGCAATTTTTATCGGCATTCATTTAGATTTCAGATTGTTTACGAGTTGAAATACATCGTCGACAGCTGCATCATTTTGAGATTTATGATATATTATTGCATAACGATAGCGTACAGGTGTAGATTTATGATTTACTGTATTCACATATGACAACGTATATATTTCGGACGAAAGGTTTGACCTAATCGAAAATAATTCCAAAGCTGGAGGAACCAAACTCATATTTCAAATTATATATGTGACCTAAATGATAATATTTACAAAGCTTGGATTAATTTATATTCGCTGGTGTTGATAGTCGGGACGTTAATTTTATTCTATCGTAAATATCACAATACTTCAATCGACGTTGAACATTTGATCTTGACAATAAAAGTCCCAAAGCTTTGTTTTAATTGTATTCATGATATATTAATTTAAAGTCAAATATCTTACATTCCAACTTTTACATTTGATTATAAGAATTTTCAAACATTATATATTTCAGGTGGAATATTTGACCTTGAGGACAAGAATTCCAAAGCTGGATACCTGTACGGAATTGCGGCGTATAACAATCACGAGTGGCAGAGGTTTAAACTGTCATCGTGTGCAAAAATCATTGACGTGAAGAGCAGTTTCGAGTTGGCCACAGCAAGTAAGTTATTCATTTTACGTTAAACCTTTCACTTCCATTATTGCGCATTAACCCGTATAACACACAGTCGTTACCAAATAATCGTTTGCTAATAATTGTCGTCTGCATTTACCTATACTATATGAAAATTTACCAAACAGATAAATCCAGATGATAGTTTGTACAAGTGGAGAATCTGTTTTTCTTTCCCGTTTAAACGCAAACGTACGCAAACGCAAAGCACTAAAACGTAGAAAAGTACAACTTTTGGACAATTCTGATCATTCATGTTTACAGTACTGAACCTTATTAAATTACCATTTTTTGCGATTCGCTTGCAATTCGATTGCAATTCGATGGCAATTCGCTTGTTAGTATTTTCCGACGCAATTAACGCGTTAAGGTTTCCTAAATTGTGTATCTCACCAATATTTGCAAATATGCATTCGTTAATGTTTTTCGATTCCATTTTTGTCACAACCGCTTCGGAAAAATCGCGTGAAACGACTCAAGCACACGGTTTGCTTTTTGAAGCGCCCGATTCGATGGCAATTCAATGGCAATTCGCTTGCGATTTTCAATTTAATTTAATAAGGTTCAGTACTGTATCTTGGTGGCAAACAGTTTGGAGCCTGATCAGAAGCCGGGTTACCCGGCGTCTGATCTGGCTCCAAACTGTTTGCACTGTAAATAATAGTTTTAGCGTAAACGCGTTTAATTGGGAAAGAATAACAGATTCTCCACTGTACTCCCTTACGCAATTCGGCCTAGCGTACAGAACGTTGAATATACTTCAATACGCTATCGGCGAATATGTGAAAACTGTTTCAAGGAGAATTCTTCATTTATTTCCGTTCAAACGGAAACGAAACACACGCACATTGTAATCGAAGCTAGATCATTATTATATTTTGCAATTTCTAACAGTGTGTTTTCCTCTGAATGGCAAACAGTTTGGAGCTTGAGCAGATGACGGGTTAGCCGATGTCTGTTCTGACGTCATATTGTTTGCAGTTGGCGTAAGGGGTTTTACCATGAAAGCGTTATTTGGAAGGAATAACGTCTTCTCCACATCCAAACCTATCTTAGACTCTGGCGATTGGTTTAAAAAGAAATGACGATTTTTTTCTACTCTGAGAAGGACTGCAGAACCAAGATTTACTCTTACGAAGGGTGTTCAAATAGTTTTGATACTGTATCAATAACTTCAGTATTATAAGTGCGAAATGCATGTGTGATATATCATTCTAAAGAGCAATTATTCGCCTATACATGTAATATGGTATAAGGCACGATAAAATCACACAACTCAATAAGTCAAAACATGCGCTTAAATGACCCTTCCTCGAGGACACTGGAACATAGCACTTTTCAGACATTATATGTTGACGTAATTACTTCTTAAAGAGTACAATTTCCAGATTTTGTTTTGAAATATATCAGTTTATGTCTAAATTTTAATATAAATAAAATTTTATTTCTATTAAAATATTTTACTGTCTTAAATCTGATTCTTTCAAAAACGAGATTTTTTATTTTGGTAATGACGAAAGTGGACATGTTTTTTCGAACGCTATGAAAATGTTCTAGATCCATATATCTACATTTTGATTTTAAAACATGAAACCCTACTTCAATGGGTTCAATTATAGCCTGGTTTAATATGACAATTCAGTTTGTGATTTCACTCACTACTTTTAAACATAACAGTAGATTAACTTTTTTATTACATTTTCAGTATTAGCTCTATTTTTGATATTTTGTATAATAATAACAATTAAAACTGTTTTTTGTTTGCATAATTGTCTGAATTTATTTAACAGAAAATTTCATAATCTTATTAAAATAGTAAATAAATACGAAAGACTCAAGCAGGAAACGTAACACAAACAATACACCCACCTCTCAAGCAGAACACACAACAAACACATACCACAACAAACACACACGCAATACCATTCCTTCATCTACACACTAAATAGAAAACAACACGCAAGACAAACATAAAGCAAAGTGAATATAGGAGCCCGCCTTGGTACGGTCAGTAGCAATCAATAACCAACTATAAATTAATTAATTATTAACAACCACTGGGGGGTTAAACCTGGGTTTAGGGGCGCCCAACCTCACACTTATCTCCTATATTCACCTATAAAGACAAACAGTGTACATAAAATATATACCCTGTTCCACAACCTTACAATCAAAAAGACCGCCAGCACAGTAAGTAAATACATGTAAAACATTTAGCAAAAATTCTATGACAAGATCATTAGTAACATGGGAAAGGATTAAACATTCAAGCCCGTGTTAAAAATAACCCACTATGGCAACGGTCAAATTGTACTCAAGCGACTAGTCTGTAGTTACGAGTAACTGTAAGACATGGAAGGGTCTAGGGTACGACAGAGAGGGAGAGAAAAAACAAAGCACGAAAATCCGACATAACTCTCCCGGTTAAGGACGGCTTTAAAGCCGTAATGAAAATCATAAGATCAAATTGTGTTCAGAAAATTAAATCAATTATACACAAAAAAGGTCCAGTGTCCTCGAGGAGGGGACTTTATGTTCATGTTGGGGGCTGGTCTAGTAATGCTATCTTATCGTGCATTATATCAACGTGTTGGCAAATATCTGTTCTTTAAAATGATATATACACATGCATTTTGCACTAATTATATTGAAGTAAAACTATTTGAACTACCCTCGTGTCCTGCTAGCGACAGACAGTCCCAAAGTTATTGCCTTTAAACTAAGTTTTAATTCTGATGAGACGCCGCATGATTTGGCGTCTTATTCGGATCAACAATGTTTGCCTTTCTGTCGCTGATTTGAAAGGAAGTTTAACAACATTTAATTTAGAAAAGTAGCAGGCGACAATTATTGCAGACTTATTTATTATCCATCCTGCAGAGAGTTAAAAAAAACAAGTGCTGATATTCTGTCGGTTGACTACTATGATTGTCATTGCACGTAATCAGCATGATTTTACCCATTTTGCTGTATGTGTTCTAGATTAGCAAGTGTTGTCCTAATCAGGGAATATAAGTGTTATCTTCTGACCTGTCAGATTTATTTTTAGATTGGAACATTCTATAATTTTAAAAGGGATGATCACCATACTCGTTGATTTTCGTACGGTCAGCCAGGGATACGGAAAGCTGTATTTATTGTGTGTAATGTACAGAAGGGAATACATTAGTATTTCCCGAGTAAACGCAAACACACTGCACTATAAAGTAGAAAATTGATTTTATCTTTTTAATTTGGGTGGCAAAAAGGTTGGAGCCTATTCAGACGCCGGGTTACCAGACGTCTGATCTGGCTCCAACCTGTTTGCCAACCTGTTTGCAATGGACATAATAGTTTTTAGCATAAAAACGTTTATTGAGAATGAATAACATATCAGTAAAATTAGCGCAGCTGTCTCGTGCTGCTTGAGGATCATGCTCATCTCAAGTTGGAAAGTGTACGACTATATAGATCCGATGTAATCCTGTTATCTATTCACCATTATGAACTATTCTGTTCTAAAAATAACTCTGACAGGTCAGAAAAATCGAACAATACACTTATTGCTAATGACCAGTGGCAATACATGTATGTTATTGTATGGATACAAATGGTTTACTGTTATAAATCAAGGTTGGAGATAGTTTTACAGAACATAGTTATACGGAACACGTGGTAAACGTTCTTGGTATTGATATGGCTCCGAATCCTTTCTTAATCACAAACGTTTCCAATGAAAGAATTATAAATTCTATATGTGGCCTCTACAAACTTAAACACCTGCCAGTTGATGGCTGCACCTTGTAATCATTATCTACGAAACAAGTTTAACCCTTTCACTGTCAAAGACGCCAAAGGGCACATTTGCAAACAATGTAGATCCTGATCAGACGCCACTGAATATGATCCAAACTGTTTAATCGTCCGCCTTAACCCTACTATCTCTAACATATCGTCTGCATTGGTAAAGTCGTCTGCAATATTTTTAAAGTCAAATTTAGGGATTTTTTGACTGAAGAAATGTCGGTACGAGTGTCAAACATTGTTGAACCTGATCAGACGCCGCGTTACGCGGCTTTTGAACTTGATCCAAACTGTTTGCAAAGTCGCCTTTTTGGTGCCATTGGCAGTGAAAGAGTTTACGTCCTAGTATTAGCCTTCATAAAAGGTTTCCACATCATTGGCCATCTGCCTGTTGATTGCTGTACATTGTTGCATGTATCATCACAGCGGCTGTAAGATACAGAGGAGAAGACGTAATTATTTTCCAATCACGCGTGTACGCTAAAATTTTACTACAATTGCAAACAGTTTTCAGCCTGATCAGACGTCGGGTAACCCGGCGTCTGGTTCAGCTCTAAATTGTTTGTCGCTAAAGTTAAAATAGATAGTCAGAATTGTTAACAACTTGTCATTTTCTCCGTTATAGCGCAATGCGTTTGCGTTTCGTTGACGGTTTAAACGGGAAAGAATAACGTTTTCTCCACTGAAACTGGTTACTGTGATTTGCAATAAACAAGGCGTTATTTAAAGCAATGACAAATAGCTTCTTTAGGAGTTTTCTGTTTAATGGTCAACGACTTGCTTAAAGCTGTCATTTGTCTATTATACTATACATTAGCCGTCGTTTTAGTGGCCGTAATAGAGAGATTTTACTGTATTCTATTGCAAATATTTCTGAGCAAGAACAGACGCCAAGTTCCACATTTTTGCGGCTAAAATAAATACAAATCTTCATTAACTTTCTACAGATAATTGCATTGCGATAACGTTCTGTCACTGTACTCTTCCATTCTTATACAGTGGAGAATGCGTTATTCTTTCCCAATAAACGCGTTTACGCTAAAACTATTATTTCCCGTGCAAACAGTTTGAAGCCAGATCAGACGCCGAGTTACCCGGCGTCTGATCAGGCTCGAAAATGTTTGCCACCAAGATAAACATGAATTATCAGAATTGTCCAAAAGTTGTTCTTTTCTACGTTTTAGTGCTTTGCGTTTGCGTACGTTTGCGTTTAAACGGGAAAGAATAACAGATTCTCCACTGTATGACGGATGATTCCACTTTGGGTAGATATTTCTCTTAGTGAATCAGACGCCGTTGTATGCATTATGTCCCAATTTGTATTGGACCCCATGCAAAAATGGGTGAGTAACGAACAACTAAAGCAGGCTATATATCTCTGAAGACAAATGACTGCTTAATGTACATGAAGGATAACACGTTTAAACAAAAAAATATGTTGCGGGGCTTTCTGTTTGTTTTGGTTTTGTGTTTTTGTTTGTGTTGCATAAAGTGACAACTTGTTTCAGATATGACCTTGGGTTCCTCTTTTGAATGATCTGTTAATGTTCTATTGGTAGTGTGTCTGTCAACACAAATATCTCCTAAATTCAAGATTAAATGCTTCACGATGACATTTGTTCACGTCTTGATTCTATTTTAGAGGCATATCGTCTTTTAATTTGACCTCGAACCTTCGTTTTAATGGCTTATGTAGCAGGCACAACGTAATAAATTTGGTTATATAAATATCTTAGTTTTTATCACATTACTTCTGTTAATGTATTTTTCTATTTATGCATTAGGCGCTGTCTCAAAATTAACCCTTCCACTGCAAGTATATCGCAGGTTTTCAACTTAATACATTCAAAATTTATTTCCGAAATACAGATTCAGATATTAGACAAAACCCAATATCGAGACGAGTAGCGAACAGTTTGGATTCTGACCTGATATTAAGGTGATTGCATCTGATCTAGAATCAAACTGTTTTGCAAATGAAAATGCTGTTGTGGTCGGCACAGAAAAGGATAATGTCGTTGATATCGAAATAAGACAACAAAAGCATCCATAACGAATTTCATTTACTGCGGTATATTTCTTTTGATCAAACAGGAAATTTTCTACATACAGTGGAGAAAGCGTTATTCTTTCCCAATATACGCGTTTACGCTAAAACTAGTATTTCCATTGTAAACAGTTTGGAGCCAGATCAGACGCCGGGTAACCCGGCGTCTGATCAGGCTCCAAACTATTTGCCGCCCAGGTTAAAATAAAAATTCAGAATTGTCAAAAAGTTGTCATTTTCTTCATTTTTGTCCAACGCGTTTGCGTTTCGTTTGCGTTTAAACGGGAAAGAATAACGTTTTCTCCACTGTAGAAGTTTGAGCTCTACCAGAACAAAGCGGGTCTGTGAATAGATTGTATCAACTCTTTCAACGCCATTTTTTTCGTCAACTGTAACCTTCTTACCGCCATTATATATGCTACTTTGAAAATGGTGCCTAAATTGGTACTTCAGATAAAGACTGTAATAGGTATAAGCAATGAAATATCAAATGAGTGTCAAACAGATTGGATTCTGATCAGACGCCGCGTGACGCGGCGTCTGATCAGAATCCAAACTGTTTGCAAAGTCGATTTTAGTTGCATATGTATGTGAAAGGGGACACGACAATGAGGATATATATGTAATTTTCTTTCAGCTGAAAAGACTGTCACTCTGCTCATCTGTATTCCCATCCTGTGTCATCACAACAGAAATACAATATGATTTTGCACAGTAAATTGTGTGAACTTGTACGACAAGTCAAATCAAAACGGCATAACCCCAGCTCAACTCAATTATATTTCCGCTTTGGTTTACAAATTAAATGAACAGCAAAAGCATAAAAATACACATACAAAAGTTATATAAAAGTATTAAAAGATATCAATTATAACTGGTGTGCCAGAGAGGTCCTATAAAGATTGGAAGCATTAATCAGTTTTAATATAGGAAACGACTACTGTTATTATTTTCTCATCAGTTTGGATCTTGACCAGTCTTCCTGCTTGTGAATGACTGATCCAGATTCAGACAGACATTCCTTTGCTTATATTTTGACAAATGGCTTATTGTTTTGTTTTTAGTTTAAAGTTAGATAGGAAGCATGTAAAAACATACTACTTATAGCACAGTTAGGGACTCACAGCTTTGACATAGAAAACTAGATGTATTTTAAGAAAACAAAGACATTAATTGTATGTTTTATGTTCACTACCACAAAGTTATGTCGTTGAATCAATGGGGCCCTACCGCATTACAGAGTTATCCCAATTTTCATCACGAGTTAACTCCCCTGATAAGGAAAAGGTTGTTTCCGGTTTAGTTAACGCATCATTGAGACGGTGTCGATAACAGTCATAATAGATTCGGAAAAGAATAGATCGAATGCGGTTTATTAGTTTGATACCTATATCTATATGCAGTCAAGCTCCCGTTTATCCCTATGTATTTTAATGTATTAATTTTGTTTAATGGTAAATGCGACGGTTATTTATTTCATCGTTTTTAGCAAACCGAAAGTAGCACTCATCAACTCATCATACTTTTTCTATATAACAAAGAAGCCGACTTTTAACATACTTAACAGACGCGGGTTTTCACCACGGTAAAAGAACGTTAACATGGATTAATATTTGAAACAATTGTCAATTTTTGTAACGTATTCTATACTGTTTATACCGCTGGAATGTGATACCGTGCATCAAAAGTCGACATGAACTCTGTTGAGTCGCGCTTAGTGTTGATCCTTTCTTTACTTCATAGGAATGTTTTTTCACACCTTTGAAAACATAATAGACCCTGTTCAAAGAGCTCTTGTAGTTATAGGAGCCATCAGGTCAAGCTCTTATCTGTTAGCTTGTAAACAGTATTGGTCTTAATCTGCAAAAACATCAGTGTGACACAAATCTTTAATACAAATACAATACAAATACAAATGCTTTATTTTCTGCTCATAAGACAAAGTGGCACATTACTTCTTATCTTCCTTCTTTACACCAGTTGCTGTGCATAGCTTAATAGTTACTACGTAAGTAGATCCTTAACAGATGGTTACTATATAGGAACAGTCTCTATAATCAGTGACTGTCCTCTGGTTCTTAAATGAAATTATAGGTCTATAAATACTGCCTATTACAGGTGAAAAAGGGGATATTTATTAAGACAATACCGGTATTGAACATAAACTTTGTATTATTCAGTTATTAATAATGACATGAATATTCATTAGGCAAAGGGTTAAACTGATCTTTTAAAATATTTTGAATGGTAAACAGTTTCTTCAAAAATGTATACTTTGTTTGTTCATTATATACCAGCAGATTTTAGTTGACAGAAATTTCATAGAAATAGTTCAGCCTGTCATGCTCATAGCGCACATGGATTTCACCTCTCAATGCTTCTGCCCAGGGGCCATAAAGCGCAAAGCATCATCGCAACTAACAACAGGAAGTAACCAATTAGCTAGAAATCGAATTGTATACTGACCCCCCATTGGGGTGCAGCTGCTGTCCCATAAGAGTCATATATACACAATGCCCCATAGCCATAAAACGGAAGCTTAAGTCTTGGGTACACAGGCTGGAATCAAATCACACCAAACTATTTTTTTATTTTTTTTTATATAGGATCCACATTGTTATTCATGTGGGGAATAAATTTTAATCTCCTATACCATGCACTCCTTCATGTGCAAAAGCTTAACCCATTACCCCCATCATTATGCCTTTTACTCCTTTAATGAATTCCAGAATTCCACCTTCATAAGCAAATAAATCCTCTTCATGCACTAAGCAGTCATAATTATGAAACATAGGTGATGTTTTATGTCGTAGTGGGTGGTACCTTAAAGCAGGATTAAAGTAAAGCAGGGTGCACCTTAAGGCGCATTATGTTTTACTTTCAACCTGCTTTAAGTGGTGACCTATATTCAATACATTGTACTTAACACGGGCTGTGGGCTAATGGGTTTAGGTAATGGGTAAACCCATTACCCGATCGCCTGTTCCTACCTGGAAAGACAGGTGTCCATTAAAGGTTGATTGGAAAGTAGATGCTACTTTACTTTCAACTTGCTTTAAGCTACCATCTGCTAGGATATTCAATGTTTTTAATGTTGCACATTCATGCTAATAAAAACTTTGAATTAGAACTCTTTCCTTCAATGGAGGCATAAACCAAAGGCGTATTTAAAGGGTTAATAGGAAATACATACCGTTTTAACAACATAAATACTTTAGAACCCCTCTCCTATCATTAAATGTGTACTCTATTGAAAACTCAATGTTGAAAGTAAAGCATGTATTCCATCGTTTTAGTAGATTAAAACTTTATTTCTGTTGATCTTTTACCAGTTCACTAATTATAATAGGCTTAAAACACTATCATTTATAAAAAGTTTGGAACCAGATAAGATGCAGCATATATACTAACAGGCTGATCAGGGGTAGAACTGTTTCACACTCATATATGTTTTAAGTCAAAATTGATATCATGTTCTAAACTTTTATCAAGAAAGTAGGCAGTAAATTTTTTTTAATATTAACCCTTATCATGCTATTAGCATAATTGATCATTCCTACGGTATTTTTCCTTATTTAATCAGCTAAAGTAATAAATTAAATGATAGGTATTCATAGCGGGTAGGGTTTATGGTTGATTAACAGCAACCAGAATGTGCTATGACACATCCATGTAACGGGGTTTAACCCTTTACCCAATAGATGGTATTAGTTTTGAAGATAGGTGACCCCTTAAGGCAGGTTAAGGTACATTCTGCTTTAAGCTATCATCTGCTGGAAGGTATAACATATTTATTGAGGTGCAGATTGATGACTTATTTTAATAAACATATGAATAAATGATATGCATAGAACGGTATATCTATGGAAGTTTTTGTAAGTTTTATTGTAGGTAAAGTAAATGCATGTCTTAATTCTATTTTTGAACAATATGAGAGATTGTGCTTTCAATAATGTATAGCCAGGTTCTACTGTATATAATATAAACTCTACACTAACAAGCAGACGATCTCCTCAAATTCGTGTTTGAGGATAAAGGATTTTCGATACTATGTGTACTTCACTATTGAACCGGAAACAACCGCTCATTCAGGGGGCGCTACTCTTATCACACTTTCCATGCGGGGTAACTCTGTATATCGGTAGGGCCCCATTGCCGTCTCTTTTCAGTTTTCAAATTCAATTCAAGGTAACTGTCATATTTCTTATGGCGCTTATTCGTGACTCTGTAAAAAAACTATTTTCCTTAGTAAAAGAATGAATTTACAGTATATAAAGGATTATTCGTTCGGTAATGGGTTAGCGGCCATTTAGTAATGGAGCATTAAATTTCTAAGTGCATCCGGCGTAGTATTCACGTTTAACCGAACATTCACAAAGTATTGGCCTATCTCTCCTCCCAGACTGTATAAGTGCCTTTATCCCTTAACTGTATACCCCGAGTTTAATGTTTATTTGCAAACAGTTTGGTTCCTGATCAGACGCCACATAACGCGGCATCTGATCAGGAACCAAACTGTTTGCCACTTATTTTGACATTAGGGTAGTCAACTCATCTAATAACTAAATTTAAGAAATAAAAGCAGACGACAATCGTTTTAAATAAACGACGTCAAGGCAGTGAAGAGTTTAATATGCGGCTGAACAAAGTTTTTCTAATACATGTACGTTTTTAGTCTCCCGACACATAGCAATTTGCGTTCAAATCAGATGGCATTTGCTTGAGAAAAATATGTGACATTATTAAAAGAAAAATGAAAGTTCAACTTAGAGTTTCACTGCAAATTTAAAAAACACTTTGTTTGAAATAAGTTTGAATGTATATTAGACACCGTGTTCGTTATATATGCACAGATATTAATATTTATTTAATACAGTTTGCAGACGACATATTTAAAACAAACGATATAACGTCAAGATAAATGCTAAAGAAACCCAAAGTTTAGTCAAATCCATTCCATACACTGCTAAGCAACCCATCAATATTGGTAGTGAAAGGATACATTTTAAAGCTGTCCCATTTATCAGACCAGGAACACTTTTGGCGTCGGTTTATTTTACGTTCCCTTGCGAGTTAAAACAAGAACATACTTTACTAATATAGATTTTTGCATTTGGTGACAAATTCAACCGCAAGTTGCAACACATATTGAGCCCGTAAAGTACCCGTTGGGAAGCCAGGGTAATAATGTCCTCAAGTATGTTCTTGTCTAGCGTCTTACAATCAAATAGAAAAAAAGTACAGTGGAGAAGACGTTATGCTTCCCTGGTTACAACAAGACACAATTCTACAATAATGTAGAAAACTGATATCTTCTAAATATTGTTTATGGTTTTTTAGTGTGAATGTCAAACAGTTAAGAGCCTGATCAAACGCCAGGTAATCAAGCGTCTGATCTTGATCGAAACTGTTTGCAATGGACATACATATTTTAGTATAATCGCTTTTTTTTTTAATTTATTGCCTTTTTTAATTGTTTTAATTTGTATACAATTTCAATTTCAAGGTCCTTTATTACACTCATTCATGATATTCATAATGATATATAACGAAAGATGTATTCTGAAGGTAAACTGAACTGAATGTCGGCAATGTTCGATTCATCGGATATCGAGGTAATCGGTTTCATATCTGGGTCTTATCTATTTGTAAATTGCACATAGGGTTTCTGCAGAAATCATCTGATCAGGATCTCCACTGTCTGTCATTTTGCAGTTTATCTCAGAACACAATTCTAAATACATGTAGATGTAATATTAAATGGACTATATCAACACTAACTAGCTTCATACGCATATATTTCACTTTTCATATACAGTAAAACCTCGCTATTACGACCACTAAAACAAATGTTAATTGGCTGTTTAATAGACAGGTGACAGCTTAAAGCAAGGTGACAGTGAAACAGAAAGCTCCTATAGGAGCTTTCTGTTTCACTGTCACCTTGCTTTAAGCGGTCATCTATCGTAAACACTCTAATAATTAACATAATTTAGTGGTCGCAATAGAGAGGTTTTACTGTATTGCATACCAATTACACGTACAGTCGAAACATGATAATCCGAATTCGTGTCAGTTCGAAATTACCCATATTTCAAAGTGCAAACGTGGCTAAAGACGTTTTAACTTTGGAAAACTGGCATATTCGACTTAAGCGAGATCGACGTATCGAAATTCAACTCATAAAATACTGATAAGATCGATTTAAGCGAGTTTGAAATATCGAGTTTGGACTGTACACATACATGTACATTAATTCATCGAGGGCGATTGTTTCATAACGTATTTGAACTAAACGAAAATATTGTCCTTTCTATACAACACTTACATTTTCTTTATAATCAACTGAACGTAGTGATGAGTATGTGTGTAGTACATGTACCTGTCTATGGTAAACCGTTTAGACCCACGTGACTGTTAGTCAGATATTAACCCTCTAATCAGGATGTTCTCTGTTTATCGTGTTTACTATATACATGTATCTAAAAGGTCCAAAATGGACAAGACTACAGTGGAGAAGCGCTATTCCTTCCCGTCAAACGCGTTTACGCTGAATCCATTATTTTCATTGCAAAAGGTTTGGAGCCAGATCAGACGACGGGTACATGTAATCCGGCGTCTGATCAGACTCCAAACTACTGTTTGCCACTCATATTAAAATGAATATTCAAAATTGTCAACAAGTTGTAATCTTCTATATCTTATAGCAATACGTTTGCGGTTCGTTTGCATTTAAACGAAAAATAACAACTTTTTCTCCATTGTAAAAAGGAAAATAGACATGTCATTTTGAAGAATCAGGGTTCAATGAATTAGTTATGGGCGAAATCATGTTAAATCTGATATTCTATTTCCCTTAAGATTTCAATTTTGGAACATTTTTATCATATTTTTATTTTAAAAAACAAATGGCGTACCATGTTTTACTTTATGGAAACGCAAACCACAGAACAAATAGCATCAACTTTAGCACGTATGAAGGACCCAGCGGGCATGTCAGAAAATTATGTCATTTAGTCTGCCCTTGTCTTGTCTGTTATGATTAGTTTTAAGACATTTATTTCAACTGCTTTCCTTTTCACAAACAAATTAGTTTTTTCTTATTTATTATGATTAGTCTAAGAAATTTATTTCAATCGCTTTCCTTTTCAAAAACAAATTAGCGTGTTCTCGTATCCTTAGTAAACTGTTTTGTACCACATAAGACACCGAGTAATTTTTTGTCTGTTCAAGCCCTACTTATCTGTTTGAAATTCAAGCTATCGCTTTCGCTGACAAGTAGGTCACTACTGACATTTGCAAATAGTTTGGATCCTGATCAGACACCGCGTTAAGCGGCGTCTGATCAGGAACCAAACTGTTTGACACTCATATAATTAACATTTGTTAAGTGGAAAACGCATACAATCCCAAATTTTACAAATCAAAGCGGACGAGAAAATTAATATAAGAAGACGATACTATGGCAGCTACTGTGTATGTTGGGTTATAAAGGGTTACAGTTGAAGGGTTAAACATATATATATACTTTACTAAAGAACAACCATAGATTTTAACAAGCTATTGTGTTGCACTTACGTTTCGTCTGTAAGATAAATGGCTTTAATATTCCTTTAACTCATCTATACAATTTACACTCTTCGCAGTAGTCATTACGGTGATATTTATAGTCACACTGTGTGCCATAGTGAACCAATGTATCTTTGAATTACATTAAAAAGGTATACAAGGCAGAACCTGATATGATATAATATAAACGGTTGCTAATCAGCATATGCGCTGTGTGCCATTTTCAAATTTAAGAAAATAGTCATAAATAGTGATAACTGGAATCAACTTACAGCGTTCCCTCTCTTCAACGACACCCAATGGGAGACACAAATTGTGTGCGTTGTTCGGAGGGCGTAGTTTTTGGGAGCGAAATTGGCTTAAATTTGCAATCAGCTTGAATCCAGATCAGACGCCGCGTTACGCGGCGTCTGATCAGGATTCAATCTGCTTGTCACTCTTAATTATGTTCTTCCTGTAAAAATGTCAAATATGTAAATTTGAGAAAAACAGTAGACAACCATATTAATCAAACGATATTAAAGTAGTGAATGAGTACAGTGGAGAATCTGTTATTCTTTCCCGTTTAACCGCAAACGTACGCAAACGCAAAGCACTAAAACGTAGAAAAGAACAATTTTTGGTCAATTCTGATAATTCTTGTTTATCTTGGTGGCAAACAGTTTGGAGCCTGATCAGACGCCGGGTTACCCGGCGTCTGATCTGGCTCCAAACTGTTTGCACTGCAAATAATAGTTTTAGCGTAAACGCGTTTATTGGGAAAGAATAACAGATTCTCCACTGTAAGACATAGTTGTCTTGTTTGAGGAACAGCGGCAAGCTTTGTTGTACATGTACGATGGGGATCATTGTTCAGAGGGCCGCTGTATGGAGGGAGCACTGTATTTGGAAACTGGTATCGTTCGTTAAAAGTGTCAAGGTTAAATGAGTTAAACTGTCCTTTCTAGGCTTTAGTTGGTTTATATACCAAAAAGTCATGTAATTATGTACATGTACATGTATATCAAAGCCAGTCAACGTAGCTCTAGTTTAGATGATGGAAGAGCACATTTAGATGAAATTGTAAATTGAAAACCGTAAAATGTAGTATTGATTTTGTGTTTTGCCTTCCGAATCTACTGGTTTATTGTATTACTTTCAGAAAATTGGTTTTACAAGTGGGATCAAACCCATTTATTGTCTTTGGATTTTCACAAAAGTGCGCAGTGCTTGTTGGTAATTGATGAATGTCATACAGTAGCGACCATGGAAACCTTTCTTCCCTAGGAACGCCTTTGGACGCCTCTACCTATTCATGTACACTGCTAGGTGGATGCTTTAAGTAGGTTGGAGGTAAAGCAGGAAGCCCCTCAAGGAACATCTTATCATAAACGCTGTAAATAAGCTATTGAGGCATACGTTTAAAACTCATAATGTAATATTATTGTTTAAAACAGGTACAAAAGAAGAAGTGTGTGTTTCCATAGAAACTAAACTAAACGCAAATGCAGTACAGTAAAACCTCTCTATTACGACCAGTTAATTGTGTTAATTATCTAATGTTAAGGCGGTGAAAGGTTAAAGCAATGTGACAGTAAAACAGAAAGCTCCTAAAGGAGCTTTCTGTTTTACTGTCACTTTGCTTTCATCAATCATCCGTCTTTTAAACAACCAATTAGCCTTAATTTTAGCTGTTGAAACGAGAGGTTTTACTGTATATTACTATATGGACCCGACAGTATTATTTTCAATATTTAAGCTCTTCAGTTCTAAGTGACAAGCGGTTTTGTACCTGAAAAGACGCCGATGATCTTAGATGTTGATCGTTAGTAACTCTTAAGAAAGGTTTTACTGTACTTAGTTGGTTGTAGAATAAACCAAATTTGAGACTGTCTGATTTCCCCAAGGCTGTCTAGATTTATGCATCCGTCTTGTGAGAATTCAGCTGCCTTGCTCGTCGTTTACTTTCAAACATGTCACGAAAAGAAGAATATCTCTCACGATTTATCTTGCCATGTTAGTTGTGTTTTGTTACAGTAGAGAAAACGTTACTATTCGATTATTGTCTGCTTATAGAAATAGAAGTGTAATTGCAATGTAGTGTTCCCTTCTTAACAACTCAATGTACTCCGAACAACGATTCTTTTTTACAACAACCCTTGCCGCTGCTACCCTAAACAAGACGTTACTGCTGCAATATCGTCTGCTTAAAATTGCCATTTGCTGTTTTTTCTCAAAGTTAAGTAATGGACATAGTGACCGAAGAAACATAATGACGAGCTGAAAACAGACGTCTGTTCTAAATTCAAGCTATTTGCAAATTTAAGCAAATGTCCCAGAGTGTGTGTGTTGTTCGGAGGGATTCGTTATAGGGAGGAAACATTTGACTTGACTTACATTCGCAAACAGCTTGAATCCAGATCAGACGCCGCGTTATAAATCAAGATCAGAAGACGCTTTACGCGGCGTCTGTTCTGGATTCAAGCTGTTTGCAAATGTAAGTGATGAATTGCTTAAGGGGAAATACTGATCGTTTTCGCACAATTCAAAGTACGTATGATGGAATAAATTGTGTAAAACTCCTTCTTAAAATAGCATTGTTTCTTAAAGGGTTTATCGATATATAATAAAATGTCAACTGTCTGAATATTCCACAACTTTCACAGATCAGATACAAGCACGAACACATAAATAAATTCAGTGTTTTGCAAAACGGTGGCTCTAATGTCTCGTTATTCATACATATTTTCAGAGATTTTCCTGATATATATATTCTGTGCCATTTCTGCACTGTGCATATTTCATTTTATATGTAATGCTTACTTTCAAAAAGTTTGGATTAAGAACATATACTGTAATACGCGGCGTCTGATCTACATATATATCCAATATGTCCAGCACTCAATAGTTTGTGTTTCCTTCAGTTTAAAATGCATACGTGTACATGTAAAATCCTGATATTTTACTTGTTTTGCAGACTATAGATTTGAAGCAGTCGACGATTCAGCATGATAAGGTTTTTAATTGTATATTATAAATATGTATCCCCAGGTTGTCTATGCCTATAAAGGACCGTAATAACCCATTACCCCATAGCCTATTTCTAGTTTTAAAAACAATGTACTACTTAAAGCAGGTTGAAAGTAAAGCAGAATGTGCCTTAGGGCACATTCTGCTTTACTTTCAGCCTGTTTTAAGCAAACATCTGCTAGAATATAGTAAATATTTATTATGGTACATATTCATAATTGTGTGAATTGGAACTATTTCCCTCAACGGATGAATAAACTAGAGGCGTAAAAAGGCGTATTTATAGGGTAATGGGTTAATGTAAGGCAACTATACGGGAAACACTATGCTAGATACTAGTGAACTAAGCAGATCATAAAACAGAAAGCTCCAGCCAAGCAGTATTCTGCATTGCTTTAGTTAGTCAATGCGCTAATTCTAGTACCTTTATTTACAGACCTTCAATATTCAATAATGACCGCTTCACACATAATACTTGCACTATGAATGACGTCATAAAACGCATTTGCAAATAGTTTTGATCCTGATCCCGCGTTCAAAACTAGAAGATCTTCAACATAACTTCTACACTACACATTGTCGCTGTTAGAGTTACATATTACCCCTGGTTGTCTCTGGCTACAAACACACTGTAATTATCATGACATAAACCTGTTCTGAAAGAAATATCTAATAATGTATTACAGTGGGGGAACGGTATTATTTTGCTTTTTAAAAAGGTACTTTAAGCAAACACAATTAAATACAATGACATTTGAAGACAATACTGTTTTTTGTTTTAACTTTTTCACTGCCAGGTTATATCAACTGCTTTCACCCTATTACTGCCAAAATATCGGCGTCTGATCAGAATACGAGCTGTACATGTATGCAAGGTCGCCTTTTGTCGCCTTTGGCAGTGAAATAGTTAACATAGATGGCAGCAGTATGGAACCTATTCAGAAGCCGGGTTACTCGGCATCTGATCCGAATATATATTATTTGCACAAGACAATATCGTTTGAGTATTTGATAATTTGACATCAGATTTCATACTGTAACTGTGACTGCCCTATGTCCTGCCAAGGATGAAGTGAACTACGTATAAGTGCAGTAAGGGAGACATTATTCTTTCCCAATAAACGCGTTTACGCTCAAATCTATTATTTCTATTGCAAACAATTTGGAGCCAGATCAGACGCCAGTGTTACCTGAAGTCTGATCAGAACTCAAAACTGGTTGCCACTCTGATAATAATAAACCGTGAGATATTTAAAAACGGTGGAGGTTTCTGCATTTTATTGCAGTGGAATTGCGTTTGGGTTGTGTTTAAACGATAAAGAATCACGTCTTCACTGTAAGTAAAAGTAGTATAGGGTCCACTATGGACCAAAGTGGCCCCTATACTACTAGTAAAGAAGTGTTCGGTACAAAGGAGACAAGTTTAACGTTATTCTTTCCCGTTTATATGCAAACGAAACGCAAACGCAGTGCATTAAAAAGGGTAAAATGACAACTTTTTGACAATTTTGACGACTCATTTTAAACTGAGTGACAAACAGTTTGGAGCATGATCAGACGCCGGGTTACCCGGCGTCTGATCTGGCCCCAAACTGTTTGCAATAGAAACAATAGTTTTAGCGAAAACGCGTTTATTGGGAAAGAATAACATTTTCTCCATTGTAACTTCAGATGTTTTTATAGCTATGGTTTGTTCTAAATTATGAGTCTCCAGTCAGATATAATACTGGTGATGCAACCTTGGAATAAATCCATTTGTATTATCCCTTATCCTGCGGTGATTTCGTCTGCTTCGAAACTGTCGTCTACAAAGTTTGTTAAAAGCAGACATATACATTTTTAAGTAAAGAAACCTAAAAACGAGTGTCAACCAGTTTGGATCCAGATCAGACGCCGCGTGACGCGGCGTCTGATCTGGATCTAAACTGTTTGCAAAAATCAATAAAGACCGACCAGCAGGCAAATGGTTAACAGCTTTTATAAGCAGTTATTTATGTTGACAACAAGGTAGAATATAGTAGTGTATCCATGATGGGTTTGTATTTAGGGATTAGCAATGTTTCATTTTTGAAGAAAGAGCAGCTGTATATTTAATAAATCGTTTATATTTCACAGCGATGTCATTACTCCATTTTTTTATATTAGGTTTGTGTTACATGTAAGTTTTCTCTTAATAGAAAACCACAGCGTCATTTCCACTGCAATAGCCGACCCTGACAGTTTCATTTAGATTCAGAGACAGAAGTAAGCTACCTGCTGTTTGACGTAGTTAGTACTATATGCGTCGCTAGTGTTGAATTTGTTAAGGAGTTACAAAAATGTCAAATATGTCACTTTGAGAAAAACAGCAGACGACAACTTTAAGCTGACGATATTGCAGCAGTGAAATATTATACATAATTGTTCTATTTGGGAAACAAACACAAACATTGTTGTAAGGATGGAATCGTTGTTCAGACGGCCGTTGTGGAGAGGGGGCACTGAACATGTAAAGATGTAGTCTTGTCAAAAGAAAGAACAATTTAATAGCATATATATTGGACATTGCAACAGATGGTAAAACGCCATTACTTTGCTACCACAAAGTTTTACTCCAATCGTAGATGTTACAGTGGAGAAAACATTATTCTTTCCCAATAAACGCGTTTACGCTAAAACTATTATTTGCAGTGCAAACAATTTGAAGCCAGATCAGACGCCGGGTAACCCGGTGTCTGATCAGGCTCCAAACTGTTTGCCACCAAGATAAACATGAATTATCAGAATTGTCCAAAAGTTGTTCTTTTCTACGTTTTAGTGCTTTGCGTTTGCGTACGTTTGCGTTTAAACGGGAAAGAATAACAGATTCTCCACTGTAATTGCATTACATTGGAAACAGATCAGGATCCCATCTTTTTGACACATAACGTCGCCTTAGTCTTATAGTGCTCTATCTCCATTTTTGCCAAAAATGAGATATTTATATAACTGGATTCGTCTCACAGAGATCTATCTCCTGGTGCTTGTATTTTATTGATTGGGGGTCTAATTATAGAGTTACCGCCTCACACCTTGCGCTATCTCCATGTTTCTTAGACACTGTTGTGTTTTATACTAAGCTATGTCCTGGAGTTGCAGCACTATAATACTTAATTTATAATCCTTAGAAGTATTACCCAATCACGTTTCAGGCATTAAGCACGTGACAGTAATGTTTACAATCACATGTTGTGGTATCTCCATATGGGATACATATTTGTAATATTACATTGAGCTATCTCCAAACTAAAAAGTTGAGCCACAGCTTCCGTGTCACGCCATGTCAGGTATAATAAATGAAGAATACGGGCATAACCATAAATGTGATAAGAGCATACAGATTTTTACTTGATAAGACTCTATTTCCAGATATTTGTAGATAGCTCAGTATACTACTGAAAAGAAATAAAATATTTTTTGAATTTTGAGCTATCTCCACAACTAAAATTAAAATTATGGAAAAACTATTAGATGAATGAAGCTGTTATTGTGTTTGGTTATAGAAATGTGCAAGGTCTTTTCTATTTTTTTTACTTTAAGAAAAAAAACGAAGAATTAATGATTTAACACACTTTGAATGTTGGAAGGCGTTTTTCTCGAAACTGTAAAAATGTAGATAGCTCATTATAAGAATAAGGCGACGATAAATTAAAATATATTGTCAACACCTTCTTGAGATTGGTTTTCCAGCGTTTTAGTGTATTGCTTTTGAGTTTAGTTTCCATTGGATAGAGAAGAAATTCCGATTTCCTAGATGTTACAGTAGAGAAAACGTTATTCTTTCCCAATAAACGCGTTTACGCTTAAACTATTATTTCAATTGCAAACCGTTTGGAGCCAAGATAAACATGAATTATCAGAATTGTCCAAACGTTGTTCTTTTCTACGTTTTAGTGTTTTGCGTTTAGTTTAAACATATTTATTTCCAGAAGTACATATGATTACAATTATACATGCTAACGTTATTTTACAATACTTAGGAAAAGGATTGAAACGAAAGAATAAACTTATTGCTTTGCGTTAGTGTTTTGCGTTTGCGTTTCGTTTGCGTTTAAACGGGAAAGAATAACAGATTCTCCACTGTAATTGCATTACATTGGGAACAGATCAGGATCCCATCTTTTTGACACATAAATTAAGATATAGTGTCAACACCTTCTTGAGATTGGTTTTCCAGCGTTTTAGTGTATTGCTTTTGAGTTTAATTTCCATTGGATAGAGAAGAAATTCCGATTTCCTAGATGTTACAATATTGAAGACGTTATTCTTTCCCAATAAACGTGTTTACGCTAAAAGAATGATTTCGATTGCAAACGGTTTTGAGCCAGGTCATATGCCGGGTCACCCTGCCTCTGTTCAGGCTCTAAACTGTTTGACATTCATGTTAAATGTAACATGAATAGTCACAATTGTCACAACGTTGTTCTTATCTACAGTTCACTGCATTGCGTTTGCGTTTCATTTGCATTCTAACGGGAAATAATAACGTCTTTTTCATTTTATGAATCGGCATTAACGAACTTGGTTCAATCATATCCTGCAGTGTATGAATATATAAGATTCTGCGTACTTTGAACATTTATCATTTGGACTATTTAATTGATGATAAAATAAGTCACTTTCTTAATGAGATAGTGTACAGGCTTATGTCATACAGATCTTATAAAAAACGGACAACCTGATCAGAAATCTCATTCAGGAACTGTATGATCTGAGTCAACATTGCTTTAAAAAATAACTCAATATAGGATGAGAATGGTTAGAAAATGGACATATATATATATCATCTTTTATTCCACCATTTCTGATGAGTGATTTCAGACGAAAATTCAAATTTTGCTCTGTTCTATCCAAGCGCTGTTACTAAGATGGGTTTGTCAAATGCCATACGTCGGAATTTCGCAATAAATTGTCAAGGAATTTAAATGATTTGCAAAACAAGGAGTCGATGTGATCAATTTCTCTAGCATACAAGATAAATACAATTGAAGAAGCCATATGCTTTGACACAAAACCGATAGTACAGACTCGGGAATGTCTGACGTTTTGAGCTCAAATCGTTTATAGTTTCAAAGACGTTACAGTTTCCCGATTAACCCTTTCACTGCCAAGTTTTATCGTCTGCTTTAACACTATTGTCGCAAAATATCGTCTGCTTTGATAATGTCGTCTGGACCTTTTTTTCAAGCCAGATTAAGGGTTTTCTTTTGACAGACTGACGAAATATCGATTTTAGTGTCAAACAGTTTGGATCCTGATCAGACGCCGCGTTTTGCGGCGTCATATCAGGATCCAAGCTGTTGGCAAAGTCGCTTTTTGACGCTATTGGCCTTGAAAGAGTAAAGAATCCCTTTGCTGCCCTGACGTTATCAAATGTCTTCTCAGGATATATCAACCCCTTTTACCATAGTTTGATTTCAGTATAGAAGACAGATTGTTGTTTAAATCAGGCTGACAGTATACATGTATCAGTATTATCCTGAAGAAACGTTCTTTTTGACATTTAGTCTGCTTTAAGCGATCATCTGTTAGGATATAGAAACCATTTCGTATCGTACATATCCATGATTAAAATTTGAAATTGTTTCCTTCAGATGAGGAATTAATCACAAATCTAAAAAACCGCAAATATATATAGCCCAGTTTTGTGTTAACTTATGGCCTTGTTGGATAATTTGTCAACTTTACAGTATCTATATTACAAGTTAAATCTGGATGCTTACTTAGACCAGTAATATTCATTCATCGTAATGAATAATTCAATTGTACAGTACACGGGAGAACACGTTTCTCTTTCTCGTTTAAACGCAAACGAAACGCAAACGCATCACAAAAACACGTAGAAAAGGACAGGTTTTAGACTTTTTCTGATTATTCCTGTTTATCTGAGTGACAAACAGTTTAGAGCCTGATCAGACGCCGGGTTACCCGGCGTCTGATTAGGCACAAAACTGTTTGCAATTGAAATAAAAGTTTTAGTATAAGTGTGTTTATTGGAAAATGATAACGTCCTCACGACTGTACATGACACACAACCTACATCATATTTATCATTCTTTAGAAACGTGATTTAACAGTATTTATTTCTTAGAAACACATTCATCACGGGGTGCTTACTTTTGTTTTAAATCCCCACAACATTTATCACTCAAACACATGGCTTCAGGAAACTTTAACTTCGAAACTTCAAAATAGTGTGAATTAAGTTTACACTATTAGTAATCTGTGCGTCGAACACTCTTTATACAGTAGAGGCTACTCCCTCTCTACAACAACACCCAATGGGAGACACGGAATATGATTGTGATGTTCCGATGTAGTTACATGTATTATAGGGAGGAAATAGAGTGCTGGGCAAGACTTTGATTACATTTGCAAATAGCTTGAGTCCAGATCAGACGCCGCGTTTCAATTTATTTCTCATCAGTCATTATGTTTCTTCAAAATGTTCAATGTGTAACTTTGAAAAAACAGCAGACGACAATTTAAAGCACACGATATATCAGCAGTATAAGGGTTTTGGGGGGAACAGCCTTGAGGGGACAACGGCAATCATTATTTTATGGAGGGAATCGTTGTTCAGAGGGCCTTGGTAGGGAGGAGCATTGTATAACTGAATTAACCCTTTGCCTGCTGATCGCGACTTCACTAATTTTTGCAAACAGTTTGGATCCAGATCAGACGCCGCGAAACGCGGCGTCTGATCTGAATCCAAACTGTTTGACACTCGTCTTTAGGTTTTTTTACATAAAAATGTATAAATCTAATTTTTATCAATTTTGCAGACGACAATTTGAAAGCAAACGATTTCGCAGCAGGATAAGGGTTAATTATTCGTTTGCAGACCACACGTTTCAGGAAGACGGTACTTAAGGGGGTTGAGCAGTTTAATATTGATTTGACTGTAAGTTACATAAAGTGAGGTAGACTTATTCCCATTTACCTCTTTCAAAACTTAGTTACTCTCGTCGGCTACTAGGTTCCCTTGTGGATCTTTTTAGTAAACAAGACATAAACCAGTCTATTTGGAATTCTGGGTATTGCAATAAATTCTGATCTTCTTTAGCTAACAGTGTAGACCCTGATTTGAGGGCTTCTCCAGGGCCCTCTGATCTGTGTATATACAGTGGAGAATATGTTATTCTTTCCCAATAAACGCGTTTACGCTAAAACTATTATTTGCAGTGCAAACAGTTTGGAGCCAGATCAGACGCCGGGTTACTCCAAACTGTTTGCCACCAAGATAAACAATAATTATCAGAATTGTCCAAAAGTTGTTCTTTTTCTACGTTTTAGTGCTTTGCGTTTGCGTACGTTTGCGTTTAAACGGGAAAGAATAACAGATTATCCACTGTACATGTACATGTACTACTGTTTGCAAATGTCACGAGTAAATTTTTAACAGGCCGTTGTGTTGAAAGGGTTAATCGAAACCAAACGCAAACGCAATACTATTAAATGTAGAAAATAAAATCTTTATGAAAATGTTGAAGAATTATTTAAATATGAGTGGCAAATAATTCTGATCCTGATCAGACTCGGGATACCCGACGTCTGATAAGTCTCCACAACTTTTGCAATGAAATGAGGTTTTTAGCTTAACCTTCACCTATAGAAGCACCTTTAAATGCATTCAGTGTATTGCTCCACTGATTAAAATAGTTTATACAGTCAAGAATAATTCCAATGAGAAATAGTAATTCTAGCAAATGGTAGTTTAAAGTAGGTTGAAAGTTAAGCACGCAGAACGCGTCATAATACATCTGCTTTACTTTCAAACTGCTTTAAGGGGGCATCTGTCCTCAAAAGTAGAAACAACCTATGGAGTACATGATTAACGTATTTACTCGGAAATAATTCAATCTTCTGGACGTTACATAATCCTGCCTGATATATTTGTTTATTATACTATTGAATTTCTGTTATTTAGACGTAATGTAAAAGTTCTTGATATTGATACTGTATATGGAAAACTGCAAGATTTACCAAGATAAACCCAAATATCAAAGGCTTCTTGCAAATGTGATTATACAGACAACCTTGTGTTTAGCTACCACTTCAAATATTCTAAACTGTTCTTCTTTAATACAGATAAGAGCTTAATGTAGGATACAGTGGAGAATACGTTATTCTTTCCCGTTTAAACGCAAACGTACGCAAACGCAAAGCACTAAAACGTAGAAAAGTACACCTTTTGGACAATTCTGATAATTCATGTTTATCTTGGTGGCAAACAGTTTGGAGCCTGATCAGACACCGGGTTACCCGGCGTCTGATCTGGCTCCAAACTGTTTGCACTGTAAATAATAGTTTTAGCGTAAACGCGTTTATTGGGAAAGAATAACACATTCTCCACTGTACACATAAAAAGGAAATTTGGTACAGGACTTCTGTCCTGCATTAAGTATCATTGTTCTTCTTCAAACAATAAATGCCTGCGTTCCACTGTACATGTTCACTGTCAGCAATATCAATGGTTATATCAGGGCTGCCATTTCTCCGGATTTTTCCAAAATCTTCGGATTTTCAATCCAACGGATGGAAGCTTAAAGAATGATGAAAGTAAAGCAGAATGCGCCTTAAGGCGCATTCTGCTTTACTTTCAACCTGCTTTAAGCATCACGTGTCTTTCAAACTAGAAACAGACTAGGGGTAAAAGGTATAATTCAGAAGATCGCGCTTGAAAAATTGAAAATTTTGAAATCTTAGGATTTTTTATCAACTTATGGCAGCCCTGTTATATTATTAGGAGAACTATACTTATACATTGTATCTAATTACACCTACGACATAAGTTTTGGCTGACAGTCACTAACTTTTAGTATTTTTTAATAATACATCATTGCAAAGCGAAGACGTCAAATTAATGTTATGAGTAATTGAAAACTTTACTGCTGAACAAAGATTAAATATTAAACCCTATAATAATACGGTAAAACTGTTTGCGTAAAATCTTTAATATTGATGTCTGCTATATCGTTTTAAAGTTAGATTTAAGACAGTAATACTGATGTTATTTCAAAACAAGTGGCAAACAGTTTGCAAATGCACTTTTTGATATCATTGAGGGTGAAGGGTTAAACGCGAAAGAAAAACGTCTTCTCCACTTAATAAAGGGTTAATGCGGGATAGAAACAATGCAATACTCCAATTTGAGGTGTTTTGTATTTCCTTTTACTGCATTAATCATTCATCTATCTTCATTATCTTAATTCTTTCTTCGAAGATTGATTTTGAAAGATTTTTGTTTCGGTTCTTTTTTTTTCAAATTGAGTTAGAAAAACAAAGTTATTTCATTTATGCTTGTGATTTAACCCCATTTTACGCGTTTGTACTAATAATGACTGTGTTTTTCAAACCAAGCAAGGTGAAAGTTTGATACATGTAATTTGGTTAACCCTTTCATGATCAAATGATTCGGGAGAGTTTACCCCTTGATCGCTTAACTGTCGTCTGCATTATTGTTGCTGTCTGCAAGACACGTTTCAAAGTAAGATTAAAGGTTGTATGACTTCATAAATGTCGATAAGAGTGCCGAGCAGTTTGGGTCCTCATCAGAAGCCGCGTTATGCGGCGTCTGACCAGGACCCAAACTGTTTGCAGACGTGCTTTAAAGCGTCATTGTGAGTGAAAGGGTTTAGTTAAGAGTGTGCCGTTCACGCGCGGATTGACGTGCAATAAATGCATACAGCTGAATAACGCGGCGTCTCACCAAGGTTTGAAATCTTTTATCTATCAAAAATGCATGTCTTGATTTGACAAATATTGTATGCGACAATTACTAAGGAGATAAGTAAGAAGACAGCTTTAAAATACATTTCTTAACTTTATTATCAGCATTTTCCAAATTACTTAATGACATTTCCTCTCAATTCTTCCCCGTTTAAACGCAAACGCAATTCACTAAAGTGAAGAAAACGACAATTCTTGAAATGTCGATCTATTTACATGTATTTAAATTTGAGTGGCAAACAGCTTGGAGCCTGATCAGACGCCGGGTTACACGACGACTGATTTGACTCCAAACTGTTTGCACAAGAAATAAAAAAATTAGCGTAAATTTTATTTGGAAAAATAGCGACTTTTCCATTGTAACGATTGAAAACCAGACTTTAGAAAGCCGAAAGCCTTTGCAAACAGATTCATCCAAAGGATTCAGATATCAAAGATTTTGTTGTAAAGCGTTGTGATACAGTGGAGAAAACGTTTTTCTTTCCCGATAAAACGCGTTTACATTACAAATATAGTTTCCTTTGCAACCGTTTGACGCCAGATCAGTCACCGCGTAACCCGACGTCTGAAATGGCTCCAAACTGTTTGCCAATAAGATAAAAAAGAACTAGTGAGAAATGTCAAAAATGTTGCGTTTGCGTTTCGTTTGCTTATAAACGGGAAAGAATAACCTTTTCTCCACTGTACATGTAGAAATTAATGCGAAATACACAGATGCACGATTCCTTTCGAAGTAAATTAAAAGATGTTTTTATACGCCCAAAGGGAAATCACTACTTCTCGTTGTTTTTTACACTTCTATAAAAATAAAAAAAATAAATAGTGCATTTGCGGATCTGCTCTTTAAGGTTAAGCAATCTTGCTTCGAATTTATAATAAGAATTAAGGATCATGATGAGATTTTGGGTAACTCATCTGGATCCTAACAATTTCATGCTCAGAAGGTACTACATGTACATGTACTACAGTGGAGAATGTGTTATTCTTTCCCAATAAACGCGTTTACGCTAAAACTATTATTTCCAGTGCAAACAGTTTGAAGCCAGATCAGACGTCGGGTAACCCGGCGTCTGATCAGGCTCCAAACTGTTTGCCACCATGATAAACATGAAATATCATAATTGTCCAAAAGTTGTTCTTTTCTACGTTTTAGTGCTTTGGGTTTGCGTACGTTTGCGTTTAAACGGGAAAGAATAACAGAGTCTCCATTGTATGTGTAGCTTATACACTGTCATTCTTATTCATTTCTGCTGAGGATATTGCTGCGAAAGAAAACTTCATTGTTTACACTGTTAACCAGACAACGATGAAAATAGTTTTCGACATGTAGACTCATGAATACATTGTTTAACCCTTTCATAACCAAACTTTTGGTGAGGTTTTACCCTTTTATCGCAATATTGTCGTTTGCTTCAAGATTGTTGTCTGCAATATCGTTTCAAGGTTATATAAAAAGCAGTATAACTAACACAATTTCGAAACAAGTGACAAACAGTTTTGATCCTGACCAGATGCCACGTTACGCGGCGTCTGATCAGGATCAAATATGTTTGCAAATGCGCTTCATAACGTCATTGAGAGTAAAAGAGTTAAGCACCGCGTATGTCATTTAATATACGGTATGTTTGGTCTACGATAATGTCAAAAATCCCTTATCCCATTGATCCCTTACACACCCAGTTTCCAATTAAATCTAGTCCATGTTCTAAATTGGTAAAATGACAAATCATGCAAACCTTGTTTAGAGGTCCACACTGTTTGTATAAGACAAGTGTGCGTGTCACTAGTATATCGTTCCCTATTTCTATAGATCAATGAGATAAACAGTGGAGAAAACGTAATTCTTTCCCGTTTAAACACAAACACATCGCCATAAAACGTAGAAAGGGACACCTTTTTGGCAATTCTGACGATTCCGTTTAATCTTAATGACAAAAGGTTTGGAGCGTGATCAGACGCCGGGTCACCCGGCGTCTGATCAGTCTCCAAACTGGTTGCAATGGGAATTATAGTTTTAGTGTATGTATACAATGTATGTATGCGTTTATTGGGAAAGAATAACGTTTCTCAACTGAAGTACTGAGTTTGGGTTGCATCCCCTTATGCATGTACGATAAAACCTCTCTATTACGACCACAGACTTTATTAATTAGTTGCCGTTTAAGACAGGTGCCTGCTTAAAACAAAACAATGTGATAGTAGGAGCTTTCTGTTCTACTGTCACCTTTCTTTAAGCTGTCGCCTGTCTTTTATACAACCAATTATCCTTCGTTTTAGTCGTCGAAAAAATGAGGTTTTACTGTAGTCCTACCCGAAGTCCTAGATCCGCTTCTACAATCAGTGATAAAATCTTATTTCATTGAAAGAAAATTAAGAAATAAAAAATTCATACCAGTGTTCTTTCGTTCAATCGAACACTGGTAGGAGTTGATATGCGTAGTAATTTAATCACGAGGCCTTTAGGCCGAGTGATTTAATTACAAGCATCTCAACGACTACCAGTGTTCGATTGTTAGATAGAACACTGGTATGAATTTTTTATTTCGATTCTAACACATAATTTAACCGAAATTTGCACCGAAGCAACGGCGCTACATTTCTTGGCTTACGCATTTTCGAAGCCAAATGACGTCACGTTCGAACGTTTAGCGCGTGAGTGTTCTACTGAAAAGTCGTACACTGAGACGGTCCTTCTTCGCTTATATAGGGGTGTGGGCGAGGTGTGTTAGAATGAGTATTAATCAATGAGCTTTAAGTTCAATCACAATTGAGTCTTGTTAAACCGAATTCGATTCTGTCAAACTTAGCCATATTTCAAAGTTAAAACGTTGTTTATCCACGGTAGCCTTCTACATGTATTTAAGCGAATTCGTGTTATCAGATCTTAACCGAAAAATACAACGTCCAACTTAAGGTGGTTCGCAGGTCTGCTAATTTCCTGCCAAACCTCATTACAACATTGTTTAAATTGAAGAAAAAAACCCATATTGAAAATTTTAAAAAAATCCTTTTTTTCTTCAGATAGGACCCATTTGGACACAACTCAAAGTTATGAAAACGCATGAACCTAGCAGTCATGTGCCGCTATCAGAACTAGCAGATATAAGACTCATAGATTGTCTGAATGACATGTGGCAGTTTACCTCATTCATTCATTCATGAAATTTCGAATAAGGCGCATTCTGCTTTACTTTAAACCTGTTTTAAGCGGTTAACTATCTTCTATACTAGAAACAAGCTATGGATTTAAAACAAAACTCTAAACCGGAAACACCTCTAAACCGGAAATGTATGTTGTCCCCACACATGTCCGGTTTAGAGGGGTGTCACTGTATATAAAATATCTCTCTTGTATGTATTCTTGTTATATGTAGGGATACGGTAGTTTTAAGCAGATATCTGTCACGGTATAGGAAAGGTTTTGTGTGTCTATTAAAAGCACGAAAAGACATTTCTGTAAAACAAAATATAACACATTTGTTAGGCAAAAAGTATTAAACCACTTTGATAGTTTGGCGTTAAATGTACTTAGCTTGAATACCTTTATACTTTACGTGGTATGTTGATGGTGATAAAACGTATCAAAGCGACAAGGCTAAAGTGTACCATAGGCTGTGAAAACAGCTAACTAGGTTATGTTTCCTTTTCTAATCAAGAAGAGATTTCCATGGAGAATGCACTGCTTCACAATGAGTGTTATGAAATCAATAGTGTCTTTAGTTGTACAGTGCTCTCTCCCTACACCGACCCTCCCAACAACGAGTCCATCTTTACGACAACCCTTATCACTGGTTCCCAAACAAGACAAATTATTTCTTACCATTTCACTGCTGCAGTATGGTCTGCTTAAAATTGTCGTCTGCTGTTTTTCTAAAAGTAACATAATCATCATTTTGACAAAGAAAATGCTTAATGACGAGTGACAAACTGCTTGAATCCAGATCAGACGCCGCGTTACAAGGCGTCTGATCTGGATATAAGCTGTTTGCAAATTTAAGTCAATTTCCCTCCCTATAACGACTCCCTTCGAACAACGCACACAATGTTTGTCTCCCAATGGGTGTCGTTTTATAGAGGGGGCGCTGTACTGTCAAACATGTTCTAACAGCCATTACTTACAGAAACATTGGCTTACATAGACATGTATTTCTATCTGCAAGACAAAAGTCTGAAGGAGATGTCTGTTTTACTATTGTTCTGCCTTTAGTTTGCATCTGCCGAAGCACTGTAAATACACGGTGTTAATAGTATTCTTACAAAGGATAATATCTTATATTTTCGCGTTTAAACGCAAACGCATGGGAACGGAATGTAGAAAATGACAACGTCTATTTAGTGCAATCTGAATGGCAAACAGTTTTGAGCCTAACCAGACACCTGGTTGATTATCTGGCGACCTATCTTGCTCCAAACTGTTTGCAATGAAAAAATAGTTTAAGCGTAAACACATTTATTTGAACAGAGTATCGTTTTTTCCACTGTAGAATATGCTTATCACACAAGTGCCAGTAGTTCCGAGGTTTTTCTTATTCACCCCTGAATTTTTCAATGAACTATTCCAGTTTCCAATCAGGTCTAGTTCATTATTTAATGATAAGGGTTATTTTTGTGATTTTTTGCAAACTGACAGTGTCCTCAGTGTCACCGGGGGCCCTCTGATATTGGTCAGCAATGTTTGCATAGGACAAATGTACTCATTAAAGGTAAACTGTTTGTTATTGAAGAGTGTACTCATCCATAGGGTTGAATGTACTGACAATGGTGTCATTATTCTTGTTCAAGTCCTAATGTAGTCAATCTGGTGTCTACAAGATGTTCATCCAAGAAATATTGGGATTTTAAAATATAAGCTACTGCTTACAGCACAGCGAAATAAAATAAATGAGCCTATACTGCAGTTGTTTGGTCTAGCATTAGGCTCCATATGCTGTCCATATGATACATATGACCTTAACAGTTGAGAAGAAGTTAACCTTTCCATACAAAAGTGTTTATACTTAAAAAAATATTTCGATTGCAACCAGTTTGGTTCATAATCAGACGCCGGGTTACTCAGATCACTATAAAACGACGAGCTTGTTTAAAATGCTGTGACTTTCTATATTTTCCTGTATAAATATTAGTTTCGTCTTGACTGTATTCTGAATTCAGAGGAATTATATGTCCGACCAGGATTCAAATTTTAGTATTTACAGAGGAGAAGACGTTATTTTTTCTCGTTTAAACACAAATGTATTGCAATAAAATTTAGAAAATGGCACCTTTTTGACAATTCTGAATCCTCATTTTAATCTGAGTGACAAACAGTTTTGAGCCTGGTACCTGGCGTCTGATTTGTCTCCGAACTGTTTGCAAGGGAAATAATAGATTTCGCGTAAACGAGTTTAATGGGAAAGAATAACGTCTTCTCCACTGTACAAATATTGTGTATGTGTACATTCATGAAAACTTAGAAAATAAAGAATATTACTAATTTGAAAAAAGAAGAAGAACTCTGCGTCTGACTAGGATTTCAAATTTGAGTATTTAAGTGTCTTGAAAATCGTTGTAATGATTATCAAAAATGCTGTCATTTTCTGTATTTAACCCATTTGTGCCCACGATCTCATATATGGGACATAGGCAAACAATGTAGACTCTGATCAGACGCCGCATGATGCGGCGTCTGATCAGAAGCTAAACTGTTTGCTGATAGGAATTTCAATAAAAAACAAAATGAAAATGAAATTTGACCAGGCATCCCTTTGATAAAAAATGGACTAATCCAATATAAAACATGGAAGAATCCACTGGGCACAAATTGGTTAAATACATTAGGGTTGACTCTTAGTTCCGTAACGGGAAGGAATGTTGTCTTCTCAGTAAGATTAAGAGACATATTCTGCATTCTTCAGAGTGTACATGTACACAGGCGATATTATGGTAGGAAAAGACATAAAGACTGCAAATGTATCCTCTTTTGACTATCCATTAAACACCTTGTGGCTATACTATAGGGATTGACCCAGATGGCTTTATATAGATACAGATTTAGACTTTGTATTTTACTACAGTGGAGAATGTGTTATTCTTTCCCAATAAACCGTTCCATACAGTGGAGAAAGCGTTATTCTTTCCCAATAAACGCGTTTACGCTTAAACTATTATTTCCAGTGCAAACAGTTTGGAGCCAGATCAGACGCCGGGTAACCCGGCGTCTGATCAGGCTCCAAACTGTTTGCCACCATGATAAACATGAAATATCAGAATTGTCCAAAAGTTGTTCTTTTCTACGTTTTAGTGCTTTGCGTTTGCGTACGTTTGCGTTTAAACGGAAAAGACTAACAGATTCTCCACTGTACTGCAGTGGAGAAGATATTACTCTCTCCCAATAATCGCTTAAACTCTATTTCCAATGCAAACAGTTCGGAGCCAGATCAGACAAGGCTCCAAACTGTTTGCCACTTAGATTAAAATGAAACGGGCGAAATTTAAACAAAAAATTATGTTTTTCTGATGTATGTGAATTGCATATGCATTTCGTATGCATCTAAACGTTAAATAATAACGTCTTCTCTACTGTAACCAAATACTCGTTGAATTAAACATGGTGATTTCGTTAAGATAGGAAAGAATAACACTTTCTCAATTGTAAGCGTTGCAATGGCCTATTTGGCTTTAGTGGATTGAATTTACTAGTTTGCTTAATCTCAAAACCCGTTACATGTAGCATTTTCAGGTGTTTCTGTATGCACTTGTTTTCCTTTATGTTCTCGCAGTCATAGTGTCATCTATTTCAATAATGTTGCCTGTACTTTCATGTTTATTTACTTTTAAAGCATCTTGACCTGGTACAATATTGAAATCAATGTCAAACATTTTGGAATCTTGACAGACTTACAGTTAAGAAGATATAATTCTTTCCCGTTTGAAAGCAGACGAAACGCAAACGCATTGCAACGCAATAAAGAAAATTACTTTTTGACATTTCGGACTATTCATTTTAACCAGAGACAAATAAAGCTTTAAGAGTGATCAGACGCTGGGTAAAATTTTCATCAGACGCCGGGTTGTCGTGATCTGGCTTCGAACCGTTTGTAGTTAAGATTATTGTTTCAGCACAAACTGGCTTATTGTGAAAATCAAAACCCTAACCCTAACCACTTCTCGGTGTCAAATCTTAATTTAACTGTTTGCACGCTAGCGATGGATATGTCTGCCACAGTGATTACATGTAACTCTGCAAACAGATTGGATCCAGATGAGACGCCACGTAACGGATCCAAACTGTTTGCCATTCTGACACTGAATTTGAAATAAATTTTGAAAATTCTAATTTTAGATCGAAAGCAGACGACAAGGTGTTGCAGACGAAAAGATTACCCAGCATGAACAGATTTAAACTCTTTGTAAATGTCATAGGTTATGGCAATGGCGGTGGAATTATTACCGTACACTGTGCTGTCTGTAGAGGTCCCCAGTGTAAAGTAAAATGAGTGTCCTGTTTTGTCTTGTTTGTTTTCATTCTCAGACAAAAATATTGTATAGGATTTTACACACTATACTTGGTGTACAGTATGACATTTCACAAACAAGACTATCAATAGCTTTTAAGACGCTGAAGATTCTCTGTGGCAGCACACTATCAAAAGTAATGATTTTTCTATCAAATAATACGATTAAACCTTTCATTATCAAATTTAACGTAGATTTTGTCGTCTGCTGAAATATTGCTGTCTGAAATATCGTTTCAAAGTTAGATTAAAGTCAGTATAACTGGCGTTATTTTAAAACAAGTAGCGACAGTTTTGATCCTTATCAGGCGGGATCAAAACTTTTAACAAATGCGCTATTTACGACAGTTATATTGCCTTAAATCTAGCATTGAAACAATATTGAAACAGAGGATAATATGGCGGCGAAGGGGTAAAAACCTCACGATAAATTTGACCATGAAAGGAAGTTACATATTTCCCACTGTTTGACACTCAATATTAGAACCATCAATAGATGTCAGACGTCGGAAGACTCTGCGTGATAGCTCCATATTATAGTTAATGATTTTCCAGCATTTCAATGCACTTGACCTCCTATAACATATTACAGCACAGGCATATTGAGACCATTTATCAATCTAATAGACGACCAACCGATATAAGATAAACTTTCAGACAAACAAACGTCAATCGCGTGTGGAATGGTCGGTATACAGTAGAGAATACGTTATTCTTTTCCCGTTTGAAAACAAACAACACGCAAACGCATTGGTCTAAGACGTAGAAACTGACAATATTTTGAAACTTCTGTTGAGTCTAGTCTAATAGGCAAATAGTTTGGAGTCTGATCAGATGCACTGTTCAGGGACTCTTATCAGTAGCGTGTTCAGTTGCCACTGTTTGCGGCTTTTAGGTTAGCAGTGTGTGCCCCGTGTGCAGCGTGCAGAGTACAGTAGAGAAAACGTATTATTTCCCATAATAAGCGCGTTTACGCGAAAATAATTATTTCCATTGCAAACAGTTTGGAGCCAGATCAGACGCCGGGTAACCCTGTGCCTGATCAAGCTCCAAACTATTTGCACTCAGATTAAACCTGTTACAGTGGAGAATCTGTTATTCTTTCCCGTTTAAACGCAAACGTACGCAAACGCAAAGCACTAAAACGTAGAAAAGTACAACTTTTGGACAATTCTGATAATTCATGTTTATCTTGGTGGCAAACAGTTTGGAGCCTGATCAGACGCCGGGTTACCCGGCGTCTGATCTGGCTCCAAACTGTTTGCACTGGAAATGATAGTTTTAGCGTAAACGCGTTTATTGGGAAAGAATAACAGATTCTCCACTGTAGTCAGAATTGTCTTTTCTATATTACATTGTAATGCGATTGCGATTAAACGGAAGAATAACGACATCTCCACTGTATTTCAGATCGTATTTCGTAACACGGCGTTTAATCAAGATTCGAACTGTATGGCACGCATATCGATGTTTTTGCAGAAAAAAATCTTTAAATAGTATTTTGACAAATAAAAGCAGACGGCAATTGTATAAAACAAATGACGTCATGGTAGTGAAGGGGGTAACCCTTTCACTCTAAATGACGCCTAAAAGCGCGTTTGCAAACAGTTCGGATCCTGATCAGACGCCGCGTAACACGGCGTCTGATCAGGATCCAAACTGTTTGAGACTCGTTTTGAAATTCCTTTAGTCATACTGTCTTAAATTCAACTTTGAAACGATATTGCAACACTCAATTTTGAAGCAGACGACAATATAGCGATGAATGGGTAAACATCTAACGATAAGTATGACCAGGAAAGGGATAATACCAGTATTTTGACAAATTGATTCCATCGCGTCTGGGCAATTATTTTTACGTCGGAATATTACTGTATCTTTGAATTGTTCTTGTCGACCTCGAGATTCCAAAAGGGACTCGTTTTTTGGAAAAAGTGTCAGTCGGGTTACATGTACCTGATTTTTTATCACACGTTCCCAGTAATTCCACCGGTTTTAACTTTTCAACTGCCAGTGACTTCTTGTCTTAAACATGTAAACAGTTTAAATCCTTGTCAGACACCGAATTACATGTACATTTAAATTATTTGACGCTAGTATGAATTTCCTTTAGTAAAGATATTTTGAATCAAAACTTGGAACAAGCATGCTAACAGCAATGTTTTAAGAAGTCGATGATATGGCTGTGGTTTTATGTTTTATAAAAATAAAGGGTAAAAATTGCTTGAACAAAACTCTGCTAATGCGTGTTCATTAAAATATTTTATTTGTAATTCGGACGAGAAAATGGTCCCAATTTTAGCATCAACAAAACAAATTTCCCTAAAGCCGTAAGCTTTTCCTTGATATATTGTCACAGGAATACTAGTGCTTAAATCATTAATTCAATTGTCGAAAATTATCTCACTAAAAAAGTGATATCTGTCCGATATTTTAGTACGTAATTAGGTTTCGTCTCATCTCGTGATCTTGAGGGTGAAAATGCAATTTATAACTTTTTATGACCATGGGACAATCTTAAATATCACATAAGAATCCCACGTGGTATAAAACAAATTTCATCAATTCGGTTGTATTGCGGTTACTGGCAACTTCCCGCATTTACCTCTGAGAGTGATGAACAACGCTCTAGTTGTGCAAACAATTTGGATCCGAAGCAGACGCCGCGTTACGCGACGTCTGATTTGGATCGAAACTGTTTAGTACTTGTCTTTAGGTTTCTTCTGTCAACTTGTCTATTATTGCACTTTGAAATTGAAAAGCAAACGACAATTTAACAAGACGACATTTCAGCGGGATAATGTACGTTACACTGGACTTACTGTATTTAGATCCAATGACATGTGTCTTGTACTGTTCAAATGCCACATTCACACCCTGTCGACTTATTAGGCAGCTCTTTTAGAGCTACTACGATTTAGATGAGAGGCCATTTCCGGGCGTTGATAAAGGCCACAAAAAACATGGCAGAAAGGTGAGTCAAGTTTCGATTTTGCTTCAAAACAGTATTTTTTCTGCTTTTTTCTAGAAATCGGGGAATGTAGTTCCACGTAAAAATGTCCACTTGACGAATAAGTTATCATCGTATGCTCCATTATTGTGATGTGGCGCCCCAATTTCATTCGGCACAAACGTTACACGATCATTTTCAAACCGAAAGTGGTCAAAACATCAACATTTATGTACAAAAAAGTGCAATGCACGAATTGATTCTGCATCTAACGCAGATTTAAGATGCACACGAACACTATTGGCTGTTTGGTATACTTTATGTGAATCGGAACACGCAACATTGAATATTATGGGCTAATTTTCTAAAAGAGGTGCCTTCGAGGTTATGAGGTGCCTGATAGGAGCCGAGCAACCTACTAAGAGGAGGGTTTCTGTTGAACAGATTTAGGACTGATATTGTCAAAACTTGCTATATTTCATCGAAATCATGACCTGTCATGATTTCAAGTGAGGTGCCAATAATACGGCTTTATAGAATCTTAAATCAAACTTTAAATGCAATGAAACGGATATAAAGAGGTCTGATTGTTAGCAAATTGGAACATGAACAATTTTCTGATTAGCAAAATGAAACTTTTACACAAAAAATAGAAACAACAACCCTTCCACGGCTCAAAAAGCAAGCACTTAAAACGTTACATATAGTTATTGTAGCTTACGTCAAGAGGAAGGGACTTTTGTCGCAACGAGTTGTATTTGGGAGGTTAACAAACCACGGAATTTCACGGACTCACGTATCTCGGAAATCTTAATAAAAAATGAAAAAAAACAAAAAACAACCGGAAATCTATTTTTAGAATTAACAAACCACGAAAATATGTTTGGAAATTTAAAAAATAAAACACCTGGAAATCTGATCGGAAATTGACGTCGCGTTATTATGACAATCGCCTCTATCGATACCAGACGTTGATCATTTATTTTTAAACCACCAATGTAACCAGGTGGTACCTTTTGAAAGCGTGATCACCTATGTCATGTATTCAAAATCAGTATATGACGTAGTTTCCGCATTCTAGAGTGAAAAGGTATCCGCCTTATACACAAACCCACATCATCGGACTGATTTTACATGCAGAATGTAGGTTGTGGTTTAGATTAGCGTAATGCCTTGTTAAGCTTTAATAAATGTCAATATTTAAAATGTCTTTGTATTCTGTTCGAAAACTATCATCTGAGCTATCGTTCATATCTATGTCACAAAATGAGTCCTCAGAATACAGATATGTGTCATGGTCTAAACAAGTTGGAAGTGTTTGTTTCTCTGGAATCGCCGTTAGGTGACTGTTTGTTGGTATGTCTGCAGTCTTGTCAAATAACGTTCTTCTTGTTTTTGAGTTATTTGTGCTGAAATCAATTTAGATATTTGTGACAAAAATCGAACACTCTTTCAATCTGGTGAGTATTTACTGGCACTTCTGATATCTTGAATTGTCCTTTTAATCTTCGCTGCTGGGGTACTACTTAGTGGAATATTTGATTTAGAATATGAATATTTGATTTGAGCGTTGTAGCTGTGTCTATGGTGTGCATATCCATGTTTCTTCTTCGCAGGGAACAGGCATTTTCTTCTAATACATGTACCACGAAATACACCCATCTGAAACGAAAGGAAAATGAAAGTGGTCTACTGCGTCTATGTCATTTTTCATGGATTGTTAGTCATTTATGTATTTGAGAAGTTGTTGAATCCCACTTGTGTACAAAAAAGTACATGTCTAAAGTATACTTTCCATCTATTTGCTAATTAGAAAATTGTTCATGTTTAAATTTTCTAACAATCATACCTCTTTATATCCGTTTCATTGCATTTAAAGTTTGATATAAGATTATATAAAGCCGTATTATTCCTTGGAACCTAACTTGAAATCATGACAGGTCATGGTTTCGATGAAATATAGCAAGTTTTGACAATATCAGTCCTAAATCTGTTCAACAGAAACCCTCCTCTTAGTAGGTTGCTCGGCTCCTATCAGGCACCTCATAACCTCGAAGGCACCTCTTTTAGAAAATTAGCCCATAATATTCAATGTTGCGTGTTCCGATTCATATAAAGTATACCAAACAGTCAATAGTGTTCGTGTGCATCTTAAATCTACGTTAGATACATGGTAAATTCTTGCATTGCACTTTTATGTACCTAAATGTTGGTGTTTTGACCACTTTCGGTTTGAAAATGATCGTGTAACGTTTGCGCCGAATGAAATTGGGGCGCCACATCGCAATAATGGAGCATACGATGATAACTAATTCATCAAGTGGACATTTTTACGTGGAACTACATTCCCCGATTTCTAGAAAAAAGCAGAAAAAATACTGTTTTGAAGCAAAATCGAAACTTGACTCACCTTTCTGCCATGTTTTTTGTGGCCTCTATCAACGCCCGGAAATGGCCTCTCATCTAAATCGTAGTAGCTCTAAAAGAGCTGCCTAATAAGTCGACAGGGTGTGACATTGCGCGAGTTCGAGGTATTAAAGTGTCGTGGTTTAAACGTACATGTACAATGTAGTTGTTTGTTGTTTTATTAAGTGGAACTATTCTTACCAGTGCAGGAATAAATTAAATGCATAAAAAAGCGTATCTATTGCGTAAGCGAGTTCGAGAAATCGTGGGTTATAATGTACAGTAAACATTCGATATTTCGATCTCGCGTTAGTTACATGTAGAACACACCCATAGTGAAATACTAGTATTTATAACATACCAGACAGCGTGAGCGTTGAATAACACCCGTTGTTTAAATGTCATATATAACTAGTTAAATAATTATGCAAATGAGGTACGCCACGACGTCGTTACTTGTGACGTCATTAAAATGCGTTATATGCGTTCAATTTCCAACGTCTTCTTTCCATCATGTAGATTCAATTTATAGATTTTTGGTGTAATTGATCAATATTAGATCTACATGAAAGTGCCTATTATACATATAATAACATAAACATTATGCTAGTGAACGGGGTTAATTTGGAACAACTTTTTTCCTGTATAGATCTACTTATATCGCGCTTAGCATTCACCTGACCTCAAAGGCTGCGATAAATAACTTTTCTCGGTTATGTTATAAAAAGAATATAACATCCGTGTTAATAATTTATTGGATTTATCAAACTCGTCGTTTTAGAAAACGATAAAAACTCGGCAAAGCCTCGTTTTTATCGATTTCTAAAAGACTCGTTTAATAAATCCAATAAATTATGAACACTCATGTAATATCCTATATGTTCGGCATAAGCGGCGAAGGGGAAAAAACCTCACGATAAATTTGACCACAAAAGGGAGTTACATATTTCCCACTGTTTGACACTCAATATTCGGACCATCAATAGATGTCAGACGTCGGAAGACTCTGCGTGATAGCTCCATATTATAGTTAATGATTTTCCAGCATTTCAATGCACTTGACCTCCTATAACATATTACAGCACAGGCATATTGGGACCATTTATCAATCTAATAGACGACCAACCGATAAGATAAACTTTCAGACAAACAAACGTCAATCGCGTGTGGAATGGTCGGTATACAGTAGAGACCACGTTAATCTTCTCGTTTGAAAACAAACGAAACGCACGCGCATTGGTCTAAGATGTAGAAAATGACAATATTTTGAAACTTCTGTTGAGTCTGGTCTAATAGGCAAATAGTTTGGAGTCTGATCAGATGCACTGTTCAGGGACTCTTATCAGTAGCGTGTTCAGTTGCCACTGTTTGCGGCTTTTAGGTTAGCAGTGTGTGCCCCGTGTGCAGCGTGCAGAGTACAGTAGAGAAAACGTATTCTTTCTCAATAAGCGCGTTAACGCTAAAATTATTATTTCCATTGCAAACAGTTTGGAGCCAGATCAGACGCCGGGTAACCCTGTGTCTGATCAAGCTCCAAACTGTTTGCACTCAGATTAAAATGTTAGTCAGAATTGTCAAAAAGGTGTCATTTCTATATTTCATTGTAATGCGATTGCGATTAAACGGAAGAATAACGACATCTCCACTGTATTTCAGATCGTATTTCGTAACACGGCGTTTAATCAGGATTCGAACTGTATGGCACGCATATCGATGTTTTTGCAGAAAAAAATCTTTAAATAGTATTTTGACAAATAAAAGCAGACGGCAATTGTATAAAACAAATGACGTCATGGTAGTGAAGGGGGTAACCCTTTCACTCTAAATGACGCCTAAAAGCGCGTTTGCAAACAGTTCGGATCCTGATCAGACGCCGCGTAACGCGGCGTCTGATCAGGATCCAAACTGTTTGAGACTCGTTTTGAAATTCCTTTAATCATACTGTCTTAAATTCAACTTTGAAACGATATTGCAACACTCAATTTTGAAGCAGACGACAATATAGCGATGAATGGGTAAACATCTAACGATAAGTATGACCAGGAAAGGGATAATACCAGTATTTTGACAAATTGATTCCATCGCGTCTGGGCAATTATTTTTACGTCGGAATATTACTGTATCTTTGAATTGTTCTTGTCGACCTCGAGATTCCAAAAGGGACTCGTTTTTTGGAAAAAGTGTCAGTCGGGTTACATGTACCTGATTTTTTATCACACGTTCCCAGTAATTCCACCGGTTTTAACTTTTCAACTGCCAGTGACTTCTTGTCTTAAACATGTAAACAGTTTGAATCCTTGTCAGACACCGAATTACATGTACATTTAAATTATTTGACGCTAGTATGACTTTCCTTTAGTAAAGATATTTTGAATCAAAACTTGGAACAAGCATGCTAACAGCAATGTTTTAAGAAGTCGATGATATGGCTGTGGTTTTATGTTTTATAAAAATAAAGGGTAAAAATTGCTTGAACAAAACTCAGCTAATGCGTGTTCATTAAAATATTTTATTTGTAATTCGGACGAGAAAATGGTCCCAATTTTAGCATCAACAAAACAAATTTCCCTAAAGCCGTAAGCTTTTCCTTGAAATATTGTCACAGGAATACTAGTGCTTAAATCATTAATTCAATTGTCGAAAATTATCTCACTAAAATAGTGATATCTGTCCGATATTTTAGTACGTAATTAGGTTTCGTCTCATCTCGTGATCTTGAGGGTGAAAATGCAATTTATAACTTTTTATGACCATGGGACAATCTTAAATATCACATAAGAATCCCACGTGGTATAAAACTAATTTCATCAATTCGGTTGTATTGCGGTTACTGGCAACTTCCCGCATTTACCTCTGAGAGTGATGAACAACGCTCTAGTTGTGCAAACAATTTGGATCCGAATCAGACGCCGCGTTACGCGACGTCTGATTTGGATCGAAACTGTTTAGTACTTGTCTTTAGGTTTCTTCTGTCAACTTGTCTATTATTGCACTTTGAAATTGAAAAGCAAACGACAATTTAACAAGACGACATTTCAGCGGGATAATGTACGTTACACTGGACTTACTGTATTTAGATCCAATGACATGTGTCTTGTACTGTTCAAATGCCACACTGCGCGAGTTCGAGGTATTAAAGTGTCGTGGTTTAAACGTACATGTACACTGTAGTTGTTTGTTGTTTTATTAAGTGGAACTATTCTTATCAGTGCAGGAATAAATTAAATGCATAAAAAGGCGTACCTATTGCGTAAGCGAGTTCGAGAAATCGTGGGTTATAATGTACAGTAAACATTCGATATTTCGATCTCGCGTTAGTTACATGTAGAACACACCCATAGTGAAATACTAGTATTTATAACATACCAGACGGCGTGAGCGTTGAATAACACCCGTTGTTTAAATGGCATATATAACTAGTTAAATAATTATGCAAATGAGGTACGCCACGACGTCGTTACTTGTGACGTCATTAAAATGCGTTATATGCGTTCAATTTCCAACGTCTTCTTTCCATCATGTAGATTCAATTTATAGATTTTTGGTGTAATTGATCAATATTAGATCTACATGAAAGTGCCTATTATACATATAATAACATAAACATTATGCTAGTGAACGGGGTTAATTTGGAACAACTTTTTTCCTGTATAGATCTACTTATATCGCGCTTAGCATTCACTTGACCTCAAAGGCTGCGATAAATAACTTTTCTCGGTTATGTTATAAAAAGAAACTCGTCGTTTTAGAAAACGATAAAAACTCGGCAAAGCCTCGTTTTTATCGATTTCTAAAAGACTCGTTTAATAAATCCAATAAATTATGAACACTCATGTAATATCCTATATGTTCGGCATAAGCGAGATCGAGTTATCGAAATTTAATTTATCAAATACTGGTAAGGTCGATTTGAGCAAGTTCGAAGTATATGTATCGAGTTTCGACTGTAGTTGGTTGTTTTATTTAATCAAACTGATTGACCCTGATAATTACACTGTCTAAACAGTTGCTGAAAGATAATATAAGATGTCAAACTCTTTATCTCTGCACGAGAACTTCACTCTAAATCACTGCTAATCTAAAAGTACGATGAAAATAGCAATCCTCTTCAAATAAATAAGTGCGTATACATGCACGTGCACTTGTATTTCTCCTTTTAGATAGAAATGTATTTCGAAGTAATACCGTACTGGCTTGCTCTGCACTTGAAGTTGTAGCTGTTTAATAGATTGCAATGAAACCTCGAAAACATCCCCTCTCGTCAAATTAATCCGTACGACTATTTAATCAATGAAGCTAAAACATGATTAAGCATTGTTTTAACCTTTTAAAAAAATTAATTTACCCATCTAAATATATTTCGTTTACGTTTCGTTTGCGTTTAAACGGTAAAATATAACGGTTTCTCTACTTTATTTTACCCATTACTGCATAGATACGCACTTTTACGCGTATCATTTAATCCTCCACCGAAGAAACTAGTTCCAATTTATACATTAGTATGTATCATAAGAATTTTTTATTTGCTTTTATCAGGCTGGGAACTCTGATTTACTTTCAAACTGGTTTTAGTGGTCACATATCTTCATTACTAGAAACAGGCGATAGAGTAACGGGTTAATCAGTATAATATGCGTTGGTTCAACCCCTACATTGCCATCGAATCGCCTGCTTAAATAGTGTTCTTTACTCTTGCTTCTCAAGTCTATATTATATAACCTCAGAACGAGTATCAAATAGTTAGGACCCTGAATAGATAGGTTATTTTACTCACATCAAATTGTGTTTTCTTTTACCTTGGAATTATCGGAGATGTCACACCTCCTTCATCGGCAAGACTGTACCGAAAACTCCAAGGGCAAGGCAAAATAACGTTTTCTCTGAGTAAAAGAACCAATCTACTCATACCTGATCCAGAGCAGAGAATCTTCTTTGGATGAGTTACTGTCCCGATTAAACACCGCGACATCTGATCAAACTTTAAACACTTTAATTAAATGAAGGGGGTGTAGTTTAAAAACTCTCGTCTATCCGTCACAAAGCACTGCATGTTTTTTGCTTAAAAAACAACCTTTGAGTCATCTGTTTAATACCGAATCGATCAGGCTTGTAATTTGAATAAACAAAAAATGCCTGAATTTTTAACGTACCAAGACATTAATAACAATTTGTCTGTGTCCAGCATAAATGATGAACAAATGCAGATTAACCTCTCCATTGCTGCAAGTTGACAAATACGATTTGAAATCGTCTTTTGCTTCTTTTTTTATTTCTCAAATTAACAATTTAGGCATTTCGACCGATGCCATGCCGACATTAGTGTCAAACAGTATGGTTGCTGATCAGACGCCGAGTTACTCGGCGTCTGATCTGTAACCAAACTGTTTGGAAATGTCAATGTATCCAGAATGGCAGCGAAGAGGTTAGTCCCACACTGGGAATTGTTTTTCTCACAAACCTGATCTCATTAATAGCGTCCCATCCTACAGGGGAGAAGACGTTATTCGTCCCCGTTTAAACGCAAACGAAACGCAAACGAAACGCAAACGCATTGCAATAAAATGTAGAAAAAGAACTACTTGTCGACATATCTGATTATTCATTTCAAGCTGAGTGGCAAACAGCTTAGAGCATGATCAGACGCCGGGTTACCCGGCTCTGATCTCGTTCCTAACTGTTTGCAATGGAAATAATAATTTTAGCGTTAACATGTTTTTTGGATAGCATAACGTCTTATCCTTTGTACCGTCCTCATCCCAGTTTGTCGTCTGCTGTATCCAAATGTCGTCTGCTTCAATGCTTTCGTCTGTAAATCAAATACGTCCAAAATGTTATCGTTTCATTATATAAAAATATTAATGTAACATTATTATTTTACTATGTTAAATCCATCAATGCTATAACGTCATCTGCTTTAACCCTTTCCCTTATAAAAGCGACTTTTAGCACATGTATTTTATTCATCCACTGAAGAAAATAGTTCCAAATGATACCGTAATGAATATGTGTCATACTTAATATTTTCCTTATTCTAGCAGGTAATAGCTTAAAGCAGGCTGAAAGTAAAGCAGAATGCGCCATATGGCGCATTCTGCTTTACTTTCAACCTGCTTTAAGTAGCCACCTATTTTCGAAACTAGACACAGGCTATGGGGTAATGGGTTAAAACAATAGTCGCCTTCTTTTATTCCTCAAATTTAGATTTAACATAAATTGACTAATATTATCATGTCCTGTCCTGATACATGTAAATGAGACTGACTAGATGCCATGTTAAGAGGCATCTGAGCATGATCCAAACTGTTTGCAAATAATCATTGTACTTGGGGTAAGGCAGTCGGATTCAGCTTTAAAATTCAATGAGGACTGAATGTGTCTCTATCACAACTTATAAGGGTTTGTTATAGCAGGTATATACATGTATCTATTTACCGTCTGCTTTAATATTGTAGTCTGCACAAATCACAACATTTTACTTCATTGTTACAACAGCAGAAATGTTCATAGGAACAGCGTATATTAGATCCAGATCAGGGTACATCTTAAGTTGCGCGTAGCAGATTAAATGTTACAATTTCAAACCTTAATCCCGATACATATTATGTGTTTTAAGAATTGTCGTTTGAAAATAAAACAAAATAAAAAACAAGGTATTTTTTTAAACAAAAGAAACAAAATACTAGAGCAAAACATATGGGACCCAGATCAGATACCAATCATTCGGCGTATGCTGCGGATCCCAACTGTTTAGGAACGTTTCTCTAGTGATGCTTCGCATAGAAAAGGGATAACGAGATATTTCAAGTGTTTTACATCAAAACGGGCGATGAATAATAAATGAAAACAATGAATAGCTATTAGCGAAATGAGTTTATACCTCCACTGTCCCGTTAATCTTTACAAAAATCACTTCATTCGACAGGGTATATAGCCCTCCTTGATTATTAACCCTTATCATGCAAAGAGCCACGTGACAAACTATTGCAAACAGTTTGGATCTAGATCAGACACCGCGTAACGCGGCGTCTAATCTTGATCTAAACTGTCTGTCACTCATATTCAAAATGTCTTCAGTTTAAAAAGCATGAAGTCTAATTTTGAGATTTTGCGCAGGCGATGAATCTGAAGCAGACGACAATCCAGCATGATGAGAGTTCATCTTTAATCTGGCTATTGTGAATTCACAAGACATTTGCGAATTATTTTGATCCTGATCAAACGACGAGTTACTCGGCGTCTGCTAAGAATATAAACTTTTTCAAATTTCACATACAGGTTTTCTCTTTCAAAAATACTAAAAACCATATTTGGGGAAAATGCAGACGACAATTTTGAAGCAGACGATATGGTTGCTAGGGAAAGTGTTAAAAGCTTAACTTCCATTAGCACGTGACGTGTTAATGTAGAATTGTTTATAATGGCTACACGAGTTTAAAGCAATTTAATTGGCTCTCAGAGATTTCTCATGGTTACATCAATTCTAAATGAGCGAACACGCTGTGACAATTATGAAATTGGTCCCTAGAAACATAAAAACAACTCATATTTCAAGATTGGTTTAGACTGTTTATTTTAGCGTACATTGAAGTTTGAATTATGTTACAACTGGGTGAAAGGCAATTGTTAAAGACAAACGACGACCAAATGCAGGACAAAAGTAATGCAGAAAGGCAAAGTTTTCCAGTAGAAACGTTCCCGTTTGTTTTATATCTGTACAAAGTTGTTAACTTGACATAAAGGCAACGCATGGATCCCTTTTTAGGTTTCGGCCTTACATGTAAATGGTTCACGGCAAGGCACCGTCTACCGAGGATTTCCTTTCACGAAATACTCATGACACAAACAGGCTCACATGGACCTGTTGCATAGTACTAATTTAAAAAAAAACTCGCTGTTCAAATGTTATATGCATACCATTTGATATACAATGTAAAATCCAATTCTTAATATTTCCAGCACAATGCAGTTTCAAACTGTCTTTTGCAAATAACTAGCTGCGTGGTACATGTATCTAACTCAGTCCTGGACTGTGTTAAACCCCTCTCAGCTTATGCACCTTATCAGTTGCTGTCGCAATTACACTAGTAAACTCATTCATTCCAATAAACACTATCAACAGGATTACATTTAGTTCCACAAGGACACGTGTCTCAATTTTAAAAATAGTCTTTTAGTCTTACAGATAACTTTCTCTCAAGCTCTGGTATTGAATAATACTAACAATGGCAACATGGCCATGTTATAAAACTATCATGCCTGCCCGAAACCTTCAGTACTGTCAGTACTTTGATTTAGATGCCACATTATCATTTTTAAACTGTAACACATAACAACCTAGCGACGAACATGAAGTAGAGAAGATTTTGTTTTCTTAACCGTTTACACGCAAGCAAAACGCAAATGCATGGCAATAAAATGTAGAAAATAGCAATTTATTGGCAGTTCTGGGTTTTTTATTTTGATATGAATGACACTTATTGCTATTGAAATAATAATGATAATTATTATTTGCTCTATATAAGGAGAGCATACAAGTACAGTAGACAAACAGTACACACGCGTATATACATATAAAATGACAAAACATTGACGGCAAAGGGAAAGAAAAGAAAAAAAAGAGCAAAATATTCCTTCAACATTTCATTACACTGCATTTACGTTTTGTTTCGTTTAGGCGAGACTTAACCATGTCTTCCCATCTGTACATACCGTGTTACCCTTTCCCATAAATCGCATTTGTTATTAAATCATGAAAATGCACCATATCATTTTGTTTATTAACCCATTACCCAATAAATACGCCTTAATTTATTCATCCAGTGAAGAAAATAGTTCAACTGACTTGATATAATCCGAAATCTGTACAATAAGAATTATTTTCTATATCCTACCAGATGCTAACTTAAAGCAGGTTGCAAGTAAAGCAGAATGCGCCGTAAGTCGCATTCTGCTCTACTTTCAACTTGCTATTAAATAAGTTGTTACCGTTTCAAAACAAGAATCAGGCTATGAGATAATTGGTTAATTTGTTAAAATGCTCCATTCTTTGCTTTCGACAGCTTCGCTCGCGTGTAAGCTGTGCCTACTTCATATTTCATTACGCTAAAACTATTACTTCTATTGCAAACAGTATGGAGCCAGATCAGACACCGGGTAACCCGGTGTCTGATCAGGCTCCAAACTGTTTGCTCCTGAGATTAAGATAGATCGTAATCAATTTCAAAACATTGTAATTTTCTACATGTTAGTGTATCGTGTTTGCATTTCGTTTCGTTTACGCGTTAAAGAATTATGTCTTCCCCACTGTACAGTGGAGAATCTGTTATTCTTTCCCAATAAACGCGTTTACGCTAAAACTATTTTGTCTTTTACAAACTGTTTGGAGCCAGATCAGACGCCGGGTAACCCGGCGTCTGATCAGGCTCCAAGCTGTTTGCCACCAAGATAAACAAGAATTATCAGAATTGTCCAAAAGTTGTTCTTTTCTACGTTTTAGTGCTTTGCGTTTGCGTACGTTTGCGTTTAAACGGGAAAGAATAACAGATTCTCCACTGTACATAGCACGCCTATAATTGGCAATCAGTATGTGAAGCAAGCACAATGTCGCTTCGTCAGAAAATTTACAAGGCTTAAAATTGGATAACGAACAAAATCGCTGTGATTGCTCATTGAGCTCGGACTAGAACGACCACTTACAGTGGAGAGGACCTTATTCGTTTCCGTTTAGCTCTTTCACTGTCAAGTTGTATCGTCTGCTTTAACCCTTTTAGCCCAAAAATATCGTCTGCATTGATTATATCGCCTGGAGAATTTTTTTTAAGTCAGATTAAGGTTTTTTTAAATCACGAAAACTCATTACGAGTGTCAAAAAGTCTGGATCCTAATCAGACTGTTTTAGAGTCGCCTCTTGGCGCCATTGGCAGCGAAACAGCTCATCACACACGAAACGAAAATCCAATGTACTAATATGTAGAAAATCACAACGTTTTGAAATTGCTTACGATTTCTTTTAAATTGAGTGGACAAACAGTGTGGAGCCTGATCATACGCCGGGGTAGATGCCTACAAAGGCGCATTTATGGAGTTATACTTCCAACGAAACGCAACACAATGCAATACCATGTTCAAAACGCATTTTAAGTTCATGTTGACCATGATTGATAATTGCCTGATCTGCAATACTCCCTCGTTACAACGACACCTTAGGGGAGACAACGGGTGTGTGTGTTGTTCGAAAGGAGCTGTTATATGGAGGGAAAATTAAGACTTGGCTTTCATTTTGATAAAGGTTGAATCCAGATCAGACGTCGCGTAACGCGGCGTCTGTTCTGGATTCAAGCTGTTTGTCATTCGTCAGTATATTTCATCTGTCCAAATGTCCACTAACAAATAATTTTGAAAATGTCAGACATTATGGCATTTTTTATAGAACAATGGCAAGCGTTGTTGTAGGGAGGGAAACGTTGTTCGTGAGGGCCGTTGTAGGGAGGGAGCACTGTATGTATAAAATGTTTGGAAACAAAAAGTTTTAAAATAAAAGCACTTGTTCTTGTAGTTTTAGGGGTACATGTAAAGAAACCTTATTCCAAATATGCTTTGGTCTTTGTATTTAGAGCAGGTGGTAATTTTGAGCAAGATGAAAGTAAAGCAGAGACGTTTTAAAATGTGCTATTTTTTAATGGTCTTACTCAGGCTTGATTTGTTTGCTCATCAAAATTTCACATGCCTATCAATATCGATATAATTGGTATGTGTATCTAATTTATGTAATCTATTCCAAATTTCTGCACATGTCTAAATGCAATACGTCTGTTGAAGTTCAATGATTTTCACAAATAATTGTACACGTCCAAAACATACATACAGTGGAGAAAACGTTATTCTTTCCCAATAAACGCGTTTACGCTAAAACTTTTTTGTTCAGTACAAACAGTTTGGAGCCAGATCAGACGCCGGGTAACCCGGCGTCTGATCAGGCTCCAAACTGTTTGCCACTCAGTTTAATAGTTATCGTCAGAATTATCAAAAGGTTGTTATTTTCTATATTCTGGTGCATTGCGTTTCTTTTGCGTTTAAACGGGAAAGAATAACGTTTTCTCCACTGTAGCCTCAGCAAACAGAGAGCTTATGCCGGTGTTTGTATAAGTCTGTACTTGTTATCTCCCTTACAGAAATCTAAATCAATAGCCATCGCAGCTTGGATGATACTTAAGAAGCCTGCACAATGCCGGTCTTTTAAATCCTTTTGCTGCCCATGATTTGTTTGTTACAAAGTGTCCTCTCTTTTCATTTTTCAAGATACGAGTGTAGGCAATTATGGCTAAAGACATGTTGACATAAGTATCAAACAGTTTGGTTCATGATCAAGTGTCGAGTTTTGGGGTCTGATAACGTTCCTAATTGTTTGCAAATTCTAGTCAGACCAAGACAGTAAGTGAGATTAAAAGGCATGCCATGGCTATAGTTTGTTTGACAATATCTTCAATACTTTTTGTCGAATTTGCTATTGACCGATGCTGGTTTTTATTTTCGTTTACAGACTGTTATACAGTGGGAAATGTGATTCTTGAAGCAACACAATTGAATGTTACAATGACATGTTTGGAAAGTAATGACAAATGTTTTGCCAAAGGTGTAAATTGATGTGTGCCCATATCATACGACTGGTTTCTCGCGGTCTTATCTGGCTCCAAGCTGATTCTAAAGCATACAAAGGAACATAAGTTATTCGTTCCTAATATCATTTCCATTGCAAACAGTTTGGTGTTTGATCAAACGCCAGGTATTGCTCCAACATGTTTGTCTTTAGGTTAGAATAAAACGTGAACATTTTTTAGAAATTTAATAATTCTCTACGTTAAATTGAAATACGTTTTCGTTTAGCTTCGTTTAAACTGTACTTCGTGTGTGTGCTCAGCTAACTTACGACTAATTAAAGTTAGGTTCATGTTGTTTTAGTGCTGATCAAAATGTTATTTTAAAAAAAACGAAAGCAATTTTTAATCATGAGACCGACAAAACCAAAACAACTGAACTCTCGACAGCAATACCAACAATACTCATTTGTAAGGAGTAAAGTGCAAAACGAAATGCAAGACAAACGAAATACAGAAAGTTCCTTGAGGGGTTTATGCGGGACAAAAAAGATACCGTAGGGAAAACTTCACATGTAGAATCGTGTATTGCTTTAGCCTTGTATTTGTCAACTACAGTAAAACTTCCCTATTACGACCACTTAAACGAAGGCTAATTGATTGTATAATAGAGAGGTGGCAGCTTAAAGCAAGGTGACAGTGACACAGAAAGCTCCTACAGGAGCTTTCTGTTTCACTGTCACCTTGCATTAAGCGGTCACCTATCGTAAACACCCTAATAATTAACAAAATGTAGTGGTCGTAATAGTGAGGTTTTACTGTATATATTACAGCTACAGTGCTCCCTATCTACCACGACAACCAATTGGAGACAAAAATATGTTCGTTGTTCGGAGGGAGTCATTATAGGGAGGGAAATTGGCTACGGTTTGAATCCAGATCGTAACACGGCGTCTGATCTGGATTCAAGCTGTTTGTCACTCGTCATTAAGTTCTTTTCCTGTCCAAATGGCCATTCTATAACATGTCAAAAACAACAGACGACAAACATAAGCATACGATATTGCAGCAGTAAAAGCGTTGGACATAATTGTCTTATTTAGGGAAACGCGGTAAATGTCGTTGTTTGGAGGGAGTCGTTGTTGGGAGGGTCGCTGTTGGAAGGGAACACTGTATTTGAAAAACGCGTTTATTCTTAACATATTGAATGTGTCCCTTGCAACGGTTGGAGTATCGCAAGACTCTAGGTAACACTGTGTCTAACCAGGCTTAAAACTTTATGCCGCTAAGATTAACATGAGTCGACAAAATCATATCTTGCATTTAGATTTGTTTTATAAACGGTAAAAAGAGTAACGTATCTTCCACAGTATACACGTACTAGTTAGTCGGTAGAGACTGAATTATATTTTCTGCGAATTTTACCAAATTTGTCAATCTGTAACACACTTAACAGATAACCATTTAAGACATTTTACGACAGGTTGAACTTTAAGAAAAGTGTTCAACATTCAGCCATTGACTTTAACTCTTTCATTCATGCTTATACTGAAACTTAAACAGAGTTCTGTTCCATATCACTCGCTGAGAACTTCGTCATTTGCCTTGGCTCTAAACAGTTTGACACTTAGATCATTTCTTAAAATACCTATCAAGAAATTATCTTATCTTAAATTAAGTACTTTGTGTTTGCCCTTGAATTCGTTAAACATGAATACATAACATTTCCTACATTTTAGCAACGAAAAGAAGTTAATCTATAGAATGGATTCGAAGAAGTTCCCACTGGACGTGTTAATTGTGATATGTGTACAAAAGCCATATGAAAATAGGCATAAACCATCGCCTCAAAGTAATTTGTTGTCGGCCTGTGTTATTTGCAATACATTAACGTAATTGGTATATGTGTTCTAGGCTCCCTGTTGGCATGTTTATTCATTATTGTTTTACAATTAACAAATGTATGATTAAAAGAAGAGATCAAATATTTTATGTTTGAACTGCTACATGTATATTGCTACTGTGAAGATGTTATTACAGTGGAGAAAACGTTATTCTTTCCCAATAAACGCGTTTACGCTAAAACTATTATTTCCATTGCAAACTGTTTGAAGCCAGATCAGACGCCGGGCAACCCGGCGTCTGATCAGGCTCCAAATTGTTTGCCACTCAGCTTAATATTGATAATCAGAATTGTCAAAAAGTTGTTGTTTTTCTACATGTTAGTGCATTGCGTTTGCGTTCCGTTTAAATGGGAAGGAATAACGTTTTCTCCACTGTATAACATCTCGTTTTAACGAAACGAAACACAAATAGAACGCACCAAAACACAGAAAACCAAAGGCATTTGCTGGATTTGTAAATATTTTGAATTCCTTTTTTTGATTACATTCTTGAAATTAAGAATGTACCGCTATTCATTTCATGTTTAATTTACCGTTTGCCTCTTGTTTTGAAATCACGCCAGTTATACTGCCTTAAATCTATCTTTGAAACGCTATTGCAGACAACAATATTGAAGCAGACCACAATATGGCGGTGAAGGGGTAAAAAACTCACGATAAATCTAATCATGAAAGGGTAAATACAGGTTTGATAGTAGATACACAAACATGGATAGAAATACATCTAGAAAAACGCTGTTGGGACATTCATTATCGTAATAACCAACACTAAATAAACAAAACACTAGCTGGGGATGGAGTGTTTTCATATTATATTTCCTGTCTTCATTTCCCTTTAGGAAATCTTCTAAGATTGCTTTTTCGAGCTATTTGCAAAAACAATAAAATTAAATCACTTCTACAGATGCATTCGCACCCCAAAAGCGTTTGTTATCTTAAATACTCTCGATCAATTTTTGTAGCCATTATTCACAATGTGCGTTGTTGTCATATGTTTTCTCCTTGTGGTTTGAAATTCTCAAATCCGTAACCAACTCGTAGGAAATTTTGTCAGTGTTCTCTTCATTCGAGTTGCTGTAGAAACTCTAAAAATCGAGCTCTCTTAAGCCAAAATTATCCGTACTTTAAATTTAACCTAGTTGCGGCTAGTGGATCATTCCATGCTTATTTATTGGATCAGTGGATTTTTTATCTAAGGGTCCCTAGTTTAAATTGTCATTTTCGTTTTGTTTCTTATTGAAATACCTACATGTATCTGCAAACGGTGTTTACTTTGATCATACGCCGTATAATACTAGTCTACGCATGTGCCAATGTCCTATATATAGTTATATATACAGTGGAGAATCTGTTATTCTTTCCCGTTTAAACGCAAACGTACGCAAACGCAAAGCACTAAAACGTAGAAAAGAACATCTTTTGGACAATTCTGATAATTCTTGTTTATCTTGGTGGCAAACAGTTTGGAGCCTGATCAGACACCGGGTTACCCGGCGTCTGATCTGGCTCCAAACTGTTTGCACTGCAAATAATAGTTTTAGCGTAAACGCGTTTATTGGGAAAGAATAACAGATTCTCCACTGTATGACCATGGGCACACATGGTTATATTGTGTCTAAGCCGCTGTATAATTTTAAAACCCCTAGTCACGTCTATTTGCATCTTTAGCAAGTAGTGTATCTGAGACAACCATACTAAAATATGTTGTCTACTTTAACCTTGCCACCCCTGTACTATCGTCGGCTTTGGTCATGCAGATTGTGCTTTTGTTTCAAGCTAGATTCAAAACATTAAGTCCTAGCAGAAAACCACCTAAACAGTTAAAATTCTACTAGACTTAATTAGAAATTTGAATTTTCCATTTCAACTTTCAGGGAAGAAGTATGAGTTAAGGAACAATGACTTAATATATCTTGAAATGATTGACAAACATTTACGATCCTGATCAAACTGTTTGCATAAACGACTGTAGTCGTATATTGCGCTGAAAATCGTAATCCAAATGAGCTGATTTGATTGATTGGTTTATTTCTACAATGCTATAGTTTTTGTAAATCATTTTAATTAAAATCTGCTCTGTTTACGGCGCAGTGTTGCCATTAATTTTACAAGGCGTTGCATTAGTTCTTGAAGCTTAAATAATTAATGTTTCAGAACTAAAAGCCGTTCATCTTTATTTTACGCTTTTAGAATTTACTGTTAATTAACTGCTCTGCACATTTTGGACTAATTATGGCCTCAAATGAAAATGAAATATATTTCCATTGGAGTTTCGTTTAAACCGAGTCTTTCTACGAAAAATGAAAGAAATATCAAAGTAAGAAAGCGATAGCTTTTACTTCTGAACTGTCGATGGCTTAACCCTTATCATGCTGACTTGTCATCTGCTTTACATATATCGTTTGCTAATCACTCTCAAAATTAGTTCTAAGCTCTTTGCTGAAGAAACTTGAATTGTAAATGACAAACAGATTTGATCCAGATCAGACGCGAGTCTTATCTGGATAAAAACTGTTTGAAAGTGTAAGCAATTTCGTGCTTAGAACAATAATAGTTAACTGACATTTGCAAACAGTTTTGATACAATGAACAGATATGCCCTAAGAACTGTTCTTCATCACGCTTTCACTGCTAAATTGCATTTGAATTGCTCAACCCATTGACAGTCATTTTATCGTATACTTTAATTATATTGCCTAAATTATTGCTTGCAAGTAAAATATATAGACATTTGACCAAAGCCATACCGATACAAATCATGATCAGAGGCCTTCTTACGCTTTTTCTTTTTTTAGCTCCAATTTGGGTTACATGTACCTGTTGTCTGATTTGATATTAAACTGATTGCAATGTCTATAAGAAAGGCGTCCTGTCTTTTGTACTTTTTAGAACAGTCTACAAATTATTCATATAGTTTACTTCAATTCAAACTCGTATAATGCGGTTATTCTATGAGAAATGCCTTAAGTCAGATTATTGCTTATTACAAAACCAAAAAATACGTAAGGCGTCTTTAGGAACAACATCATAAAGTGACCATTGCTGTTCTCTTTAGTGGTCGTTTAACACAGGTAAAGTGATTATGTGTATAAAATACACATGCAGAAATAAAAGTATGACCTACATGCCTGATTTCGTGACTTTATTATAACATTTTAAAACCATCGAACATAATAATAAACAAAACGGTTTCGCTTAACACTCATCAGGCTAATGAGAGTGACCGTAGTGTTTTTAACTATGTCTAAATAAAGTTACAGTGGAAAGACGTTTTTATTTCCAAATAATTTAATATTATTTGTTTTCATAACATTTTGTCAGCTGTGATTGGCTGTAATTTTTGTTTCATAACTCCATGAAAAAAATAATAATTCAGGCCACGCCTTTTAAGGACTACTTTCTCTTAGTCCAACTGCTCTCCACAAGCTCTGCATGAAGCAGAACGCCAAATGACGTAATTGATGTCGACGTTACTACAAAACAACGCCGCGTTTAGGCGGAAAATATATATGGCGGAGGGACTACAACTAACGTTTTAAAAGCGTTAAAAAAGAACATTCGCGTCAGATTCTCTATTTAACTTCTTTCTTAAATTCATTAGTGATATTAAATCATAAGGAATAATTCGGAATATTTATTGTATTCATGGAGGTATAAAAAAAAACCCTGGTCACACTTGTGTATGAAACCGCGAAGCGGTTTCATACAGTGTGACCAGGTTTTTTTTTCATACCTCCATGAATACAATAAATATTCGAATTATTCCTTAAATAAACGCGTTTGTGCTTAAACTATTATTTCTATTGCAAACAGTTTGAAGCCAAATCAGACGCCGGGTAACCCGGTGTCTGATTAGGCTCCAAACTGTTTGCAACTTAAATTTAAATGAATCACGATAAAGTTCCAGAAGTTGCAGTTTTCTATATTTTAGTACATTGCGTTTGCGATACATATGCGTTTTAACGGAAAAAGAACAACGTATCCCCTCTGTACATGTACATGTACGTAACCAGACACTTAAGTCATACTATTTATTCCTGCATATATTTTATCTGGCGCTGACGCTTTTTCCAATTACTGCTCAAAATATACATATATGCTTTACATTGTATGTTACATGTTCATTCTGCCAGGGAATATTATTGAATATGTATTGTGTTATCCCTGTTCATATTAAACCAGACTAATCTCCACCAAAATGATGGAATGAAATCATCTTGAGTTTGACAGCTGAATAGGGTTAACTTTAATCAGGCGGATCTGTAACATTCTGAAATATTAAAAACTACACAAATGATCCACAGCAGGATGTTTAATGCATCATGGTTGATTGTAGTAAACGTCAGCAGGGCTTCCATAAATTGATAAAAAAAAATCCTAAGATTTCCAAATTTTTCAAGCGCGATTGTCCTAATTATACCTTTTACCCATAATCTGTTTTCAGTTTTTAAGACACGTGATGCTTAAAGCAGGTTGAAAGTAAAGCAGAAGGCGCATTCTGCTTTAATTTCAGCCTGCTTTAAGCTACCATGTACTGGAATAAAATCCTAAGATTTAGGAAAAATCCGGAGAAATGGCAGACCTGCGTCAGCATGTTGCACATATGAATCGCTATTCTGTCAGTAGTGACTTCACTTGGTTTTAATATATCGACTCGACGTTAGTAGACTCCAAAGTTATGAAGAGTTTTAGTTGAGTCTAAGATCGTTCTTAAGCATTTGGGCAATCTCTTGATAACCTTGGCACAAAGTCTACAAGCCTAGATCCTCTATTCATTCAATAAAATACAGTAGAGTATAAAATGCAATGAAATAAACTATAGAAACAGATGCATTCTTGAAAATGTTGACTGTTAAATTAGGTGTGTTTGACAAAAAGTTTGGAGCCTGATCAGACGCTGGATTAATCGGCGGTTGACCCGGCTCTCAAATTTTAAATTGTTGAAACACAAACGAGTTTGTTGGAAAATAATAACATGTTTCCTTATGTACACGTTCCTATTCACGTTTTAAAATTTTATGACAAAAAGTTACTAATATCGAATACGTCTTTTGTAAGCCATAGAATTAGATTAGGTTTTATAGAAGAGAACGGCATTAAAGTCAATATCCTCTTCAAAATAGCGTTGATATGTACACCGTATTCCTATTTCCTTGACAGCTTACTTTGTCAGTAGTGCAGACAGACACATTAATCATTCTACTGAATTACCGTCTGTTTTTACCCATTCACTGCCGCGAGTTTTTTACCCCTTCACCGTTTCATTGTCGTCTGCTTTACTTTTGTTGTTTGCAATATCGTTCCAAAGTAAGATTCAATGTAGTATGACTTAAAACATATCGATACGAGAGTCAGTCAGTTTGGATCCTGATCAGACGCCGCGTTGTGCGCCATTGAGAGTGAAATGATTAAAACTTCTGTCTACATGCTTCCAATATTGATGTTTATACCTTTGTACTGAAGTTATTTCAACATCAGAGTCAAACAATCTGAATCCGTAACAGACACTAAGTAAAATGTTGTCCGATAAATATCCAAACTGTTTCCAGATGGAATATAGATCGCGTTTACCAGGCTAAGTATGAATTCTTACGCAATCCTATAATGTGAAAGTCCCTGGTTTTAAAATTTGACTCTATTGCCAGTTGAAACTAATATGTTTTAAATTCAGTGATGAACACTTTAAAATGATTGATCATACATAGTGGTTTACGGAAAAAAAACATTAAGACAAACTTAATTAACATTCGGCAAAACAAAAGATAAATAAAAGTATATATCAAGTGTTACTTAAGTATCCATTAATCATTGACCCTCGCTGGATTTGAATGTCAGTTAACCAGTCTTTGGACAAACTGTTTCATACATGTGTAATCCTTCATTGCCTATACCTACACTTCATTCAATTGCAATAATATTGTTTTGATACTGCTCAAATGCCAAAAAGCGCGTTATTAATTCCAGGTCGAAACTGTTTCACGTCAAAAGAACAACGATTTTAGACTTTAAGAAATCAAAACAAACGATATTGATCAAGCAAACGATTTTATTGCAGTAAATGAGTTATATGAGTAATAACGTCATGTTGGCCCTGAAACAAACACTATCTGCTGAGCGTTGTCCAGTTCGCCTTTGTACTTTCAATACGTTATGTATTTGTCTTCTGCAAAGGTTACAACAACTTTCACAGTTTTTATCTGAATTTCCTCAAGAAACTAGCACCAGAGTTTCAAACTCATCCAAATGAGACACTGATCAACTATAGCTCCAAACAGTTTTCAGTAGTAACCAACATCGTGCAGAAATTAAATATAAGCTATATAGCCTTCAAACTTCCAATACGGATAATTATTGTACGTTTGATAATACCTTTTACTGCGTTTCCCGTCTATGTAGGATTTACGAGATACAAGATTTGGTAACTTGTGAATTACTACAGTGAATAACACGTTATTCCTTCCCAATGAGGTCGTTTTGTCTCAACTAGGTCATTGATCAGGTTCCAAGCTGATTACAACCCAGATTAAAAAGAAGGGTCAATATTGCGAAGAAAGGACTATTATCATTTTTACAACTTAGTTGATCAGGCTCAAAACTGTTAGCCAATCGGGTTGCATGCTAATTGTTTCAGAAATACTTTATGCATAAAGCTTATGTTTAATGGGCAAAAAAAACGAATTTAGTTAACCATTGCCCTGCTAGCTGCGACTGTACTTAGGATTTGTAAATACATGTAGTTTGGACCTGATTAGACGGCGTAACACATTTAGTCTAACAAGGATCCACATTGTTTTACTCTCTTGTTTATGCTTATTTATCATTATAATGTTTTAAATTAGTTTAAAATTGTGAAGCTTATGAGTTTGAACTAAGCTATATTTTCAAATGAGACAACCGAGGAAATGGTATCGTTAACTCTGTTTCATATGAATTTTTATTATATCTTATAAATTATGTAACCCCTTCGATTTCACTATATCGAACCAAACACACCATCATTGTTTTGTTTAAATTCAAAACCTTAGATGTAGGGCACTACGTAATATGAATGTCAAACGTGTTTATGCTGCTAAGATTAATTAAAGTCTGACTTAGATCCAAACAAATGCCTTGATACTCTTTACATTGGAAGGATGATTTACATGTATCATTGCCATGCTTAATCTAGGTTAATGGCTCGTTTTTAACCATAAATCGTAAACGAAGTTGTGATATATCTTGAATTAAGTAATATATATGTCAGAGCTTAACCTTCATCGAGCTAGAGCACTTTGCTGGTATTTTTCTGGTATTTGCAAATCATTTGGATTCAGACAATTTCCCGAATATTGCAGCGTCTTATTTAATAACAAGTGTTATACTCGAGAATATTCTGAAAGAGAAAATCTGCTTCCAACTGGTTTTAATATTTAAAAACGACTTTTTTAAAAAGGGTAAACTTTTAGCAAGGAAATGGTTTTTTTATCCATTTAGTTGTGTGCATGGAATTCATGATATAACCTTGTTCCGACTAGTTATATATTGACAATAAATTATCACTGACATTAATCGAAGCAGTTTAATATAGTTGAACATCAGATACATTGACGGACGAACTAGTGGATAGATATGTACCAACAAACCAAAAGCTAATGGGTAATCCGGACAAAGAATTATACAAATAGCCACTAGATGAACTTTATAACTTAATAACTGATATGCCATAGTAATTTCTCAGATGCTTCAGACCAAAAAGAAACATTATGACATGTTTACGCATCCTTTAAAACACTGTGCATATTAAGGGTACAACTGTAGTGTGCAAACAATTTATACGATGATCTTACAACGCCTACAAGAGCCCTCTGATCAGGATAAGCACTGTCTTCCGATTTGCAATTTATTGTTAAAGTAATCGTTAAAAGTAAAATAGTGCAGCAGACATAATTTGATAATTTATTTTTCTATTTCAAGTTCCAGGGCTCACTTAGTTAGGTCAATAAGAGCTCGTCCTTAATCATTGTCCGGTATTTACATGTATCTTGAATACCTTAATTGTTTGAAAAAAGAAATCAGCTACTTAACTGTTTGAGTTGATTTATTTGAAAATACTTTAAACGGGCATCAAAAAGTTATTAGGCGTCTGATTATGATCCAAAATATTTTTAAATGTAAGTCAAGTCGCTCTAGTGTTGAAAAGAATAAATGAAAGTCTATTTACTATTTATAGACAGAATATTCATTTAAAAATGTGAGTGATTAGATGTATGTTCAATATTTGTATAACATGTATGTATCTTGATTAATCATGGAATGTATCTTATATCTTTGAAGGTTTCATGTAATCAATCATAGTTTTGTTTAGTTTAGTTTGAGATATTAGCAGTCATTCAGTAGCGAGGGATTGATTGAGATTTGTTACGCACAACCTTTTCACTCATAGAATGTCTTTTACCACTTTTTTTCTTCCTCCACTCTAGCAGATAGTTCCAAAAAAATCATGAAGTGTATCATAAAATTATTAAGAAATGTTTCCTATATACTAGCAGATGGTAGCTTAAAGCAGGGTTAAAAAGCCTTCAGGCGCATTCTGCGTTACTTTCAACATGCTTTAAGTGGTCACCTGTCTTTAAATCTAGAAAGGATCTTTGGGGTAAAGGATTAAAAATATATGCAGAGGCACTGGCACAGTTTTAATAACTGTTGCTTTGATAACTCGGACTACAGTGGTAAGCAGACAATGCTTGACACGATACGACGCCGAGCAGCTCGGCGTCTGATTAAAACTTAAACCGATTGGTCCTTGTAAAGAAGCATTTTCAGAAAAATGTTTCCAAGTTTAAGTTTCGTAAATAAATACAGACGATAGGACGGCATAACAGTGAAATGGTTTGCTGGAACATTTACACATTCTCGTCATATACATACAATGTATATTATATCTTTTTGGGTTACACTTGCCCCATACAAACAGTGTGTACCCTGATCATAGGGCTCCATCAGGAGCCCTCTGATCAGGGTCTACACTATTTGTCATTTTGAAATAAATTGTTAAAATCAACACTAAATAGTAAAAAATAGAATAGACACATATTGAAATTGGAATTGTCCATTAAACGTTTCAGAGATGATTGAGTTAACACACATATTAATTGTGATAGATTTGTTTTTTTCCAAATAATTAATCGCCAAGAAACTTGTGAGCGTGTTTATGTCGGCGTATATAACTTCTTTGAACAATTGTTCTATTTCATTTTAAGAGAAGTTCTTAAAATAAAGACATATTTTATCACGTTGATTCTTTATATACGAAATAATAAAACGTATTTGATTAAACACGTATTTTGGAGGTGTTTATCTCGATAGATGGAAATATTTATTTTGTATGTATGAAATGTAAAATTACATGGTAAAACATTATTACAAGCGTTGTAAAATAGATAAATAGCAAATGAATGACTAATGGAACATGACAGTCACGCCATACACCAATGAGACCACAACAATTGAAAATCCCTTATTTCCATTGTGGTCATTAAATCCTAGATCCGAAATAATGAAAAGTATTACTGTTTAAACTTGTAGTTTAGAATTTAAACGTGCTTCATTGCGGCTATCGAATATGAACTAAGATATCACTAAGACATTACAAGCAACGACTGACTGCCTAACAACAAGTCCCTTGTAAACTGCTTATTGTGTTTCAAACCGGTTACAAACTATATGTCACAACCTTGAATTTATTAATTGTTGTATTTATCCGCATTAATTACAATTGCATAGTTCATTCTCCTACACTAGAATGTAAAACTTTACAATAACTTTGTTAAAAATTTATATTAGAAAAATACATAATTAAAGTACAAGTAGAATGCACAGTGCTCCCTACAGTGCAGTGCATCCTACAGTGCTTTCTTTGTACTTTCCAAGTAAAATATACTGTTTCCACATTGACCATGTATGTTTTGTATTGTTGATTGTATGTTATTTAACGAGGTACCTGAGTGTGTACAAGTTGAATAAAGTATGTTCTGTTCTGTTCTGTTCATACAACTGTGTCCTTCACGAACGGTCCAGTAATTGAATCTCAATCATTGCATACGCTTGTACCAGTATGTATCGGTATGACTTCAAACAAAGAATTTACACAGAACAGCTTCCATACGTTATAAATCTCGTTTCAGTCTAGACCAAAGTCTGCCTAGAAAAACCCCACTCAGGAATTAGTCGTAAAGTCCATAAGATGGAAGGTTATGTACCAGAATAATTTGGTCTATCCGTCTGATTTTCCAACAACAAACACAATCCTCTCTAAAAGACATTTCGTACAAAAGTCATTAATTTGTCATGCAACTACGTCCAAATGAATTTGGTTGAGACAGATGCAACATAACCTTTACTACACTTATGTTGAATTAGTAACCAACTTGAATATGAGGTCGTGTTTTTCCGCGTTTCGACTGGATGTAAAGAGTTTGACACTCTAATGCTTATTTTTTCTGAAAAGAAAAAGCAGATACATTTAAACGAATTATAAAAATGTTTCAGACTCCCAATTTTGCATTAGACACTTTTACGTACAGTGCTATTATATGGTTTATAGAAGAACAAACGTGATGTGTTTCTTATATCTTGATTAAAACAGCCACTAGCATTAATTTAATAAGCTTCAAAGAGACCAATTGTTTCCAGATAGGTATACAATGTATTGCACATTTGACCATTTAGGATTGTGTTATACAACCAATTGTAAAATGACAAATGGTGCAGATCCTATTATTGAAGCAGCTTACTGATATGTGTATACAGGACAAGTGTACTCTTCACAAGTACATTGACTGTAAAGGTGCGCATATGCGTCATTGGGGGTTAATGAGGTACAAATAATGCACACAGTCCTTACTTTTGTTGTAGTAGCGGATCTTAATGTCATTATAAATAGTGACGTCTTTACCCATGGAACTTAGTGTCACATACATGCGTATTTTACAATCAGGATCCGGGGTTATAACGATTTATGGTTCTGTCTAAGGTCGTTCTCGAGGATTTGATAAGTCAGATTTGAACGAAAGCTCTAATCTGACCAACCAAATGCTTGAGAACGAACTCAGACTCAACTCAAACGATTTATAACATTGGAGCCAGGATATATGTGAAGAGTATACTTGTTCAGTGCAAATAGTGATATCAGGTCAGAGTGCTCAATAATTCAGGAGCCCATGGTCTGGGTCTATATTGTTTGTTAGTTTGCAATAGTATGGATATGACACTAAGTGGTCAGACATAGACTAGATTTATTTAGTGAATGTAAGTATCAATTTGAAAGTTTAACGAGTGAGAGAGTGTAGTCATTTCTGTTTGCTAAATGTCTATAAATATACCTTGCGTTTTACATGATTGAAACTGATTTCTTAAAACTTGTAGGCGAATAATTACTCGGCATTTCACCAGACTCTTATCGTTTGTTCTAGGACAAGCGCGTTGATTGGGAAAGAGTAATTTCTCTCCCGTCAAAAAGAACATTCACAGACAGTTGGCAAACAGACAAATATTTACAGGGATAAGCATTTACATATCTAATCAGAAGTTTGGTTCAGCTTTGTAACTAGTCTCAAATAAATCATAGATGTTCACTTAAGAATATTGGCGGTTTAGTTTGTCTATGGACTATGAATACTATGCTTAAGTTTGTGGCGGAACCTTGAGTGCACCGTTAAGAGTACTAAATGTTATTGTCGTGATTGCGTAATACCTATAAGCCAACCTGATTTCGGGACGTCTAGACTATACCAAAGGCAATTATTTCGGCATTAAAATACAAACATCTTAACCGTGTAGGTTATCAATATTGCTTAACCCCTTCAATGCGAAACACACAGTACAGTAAAAAACCCTCTACTATGGTCATTAAATTGTGTTAATTAGTAGGTGTTTACGACAGGTGATTACTTAAAGCATTGTGACAGTTAAACAGAAAACTCCTTAAGGAACTTTCTGGTTGACTGTCACCTTGCTTGCAGCTGTCACCTATCTTTTTTTACAATCAATTAGCCTTCGTTTTAGTTGTCGTATTAGAGAGGGTTTACTGTACGGTATAACCTTCGAGTACCGGTCTCGACTGAACCGGACTTCTTTGAAGGCCGGATAAATGTATCGACCAAAACACATATTCAAATCTTCAACGAAGAGCTGAACCGAGCGAATAGGGCAGGTGGCTGCGTAATGCATAAGGAAATTTCTCTGTCAGTTTTAGCCTATATTGAGCAACCAGCCGTCTTAATATACCCTCGATTGACATTATTTTAAAAGGCTGCAAATAAATACGAAAGACTCAAGCAGGAAACGCAACACAAACAATACACCCACCTCTCAAGCAGAACACACACACAGTCATACCATAACAAACACACACACACACACACACACACACACACAATCCCATTCCCTCATCTACACACTAAATAGAAAACACGCAAGACAAACATAAAGCAAAGTGAATATAGGAGCCCGCCTTGGTACGGTCAGCAGCAATCAACAATCAATTATAAATTAATTATTAACAACCACTGGGGGGTTTAACCTGGGTTTAGGGGCGCCCAACCTCACTCTTATCTCCTACATTCACCTATAAAGACGAACAGTGTACATAAAATATAAACCCTGTTCCACAACCTTACAATCAAAAAGACCACCAGCACAGTAAGTAAATACATGTAAAACTTCTAACAAAAATTCTATGACAAGATTATTAGTAGCACAGGAATTAATTAAACATTCAAGCCCGTGTTAAAAATAACCCACTATGGCAACGGTCAAATTGTACTCAAGTGACTAGTCTGTAGTCAAGAGTAACTGTAAGACATGGATGGGTTTAGGGTACGACAGAGAGGGAGAGAAAAAACAAAGCACGAAAATCCGACATAACTCTCCCGGTTAAGGACGGCTTTAGAGATACATCATCATGTAGTGCTAAGCCCTGTATGTCGTCGCACAACCAAAGAGGAAAGCATAGTTATCAGTTGTAGATTGATCGATAACCAAACGTGAAGTGCGCAGCAATATAGTTGGATCATAATCTTTTTTGAGGAAAAATCTTATACGTTTCACAAATAGGTTTTGAAAATGCATATGTCCAAGAATCTTACGAAGTCTGTAAATCACATCACCATAAAACTCCGGATGTGAAATACCTTGCCGCAGAAAATACTTTAAGTTACATTAATACTTGTTAATGAGAGGAAGATTTCTATAAAATAATTTAGAAAATGTTTTACGAAGTTTATGAAATCTGTACCCCTGTTTAAGAGGCTTTTCAGTAATAGTTTTATTACGAATGTGGAAGTCCTCAACACAGGTACAGGCCCTAGCAAAACGAATAAATTGTGAAATATAAACCCCGTAAGATGTAAAACGGGGAACATCGCCATCTAGATGAGGATAATTTACAATACTAAAATCAAAATCATCTCGTTTATCGTAAATCTTAGAAGAAACAATTCCGTTATTTATTAAAAGATCCAAATCTAAAAATGGTGCCGGTAATTTGACTCGTTTGTTTTATTAAAGAGACTCGCAACCGGATGGTGTACTTGTCAAAATAAAATAAAATACTCAAATAAAATCAAATTTGTGGCATTATTTGGCTTCGGACATTAAAAAAATAGGATCAGTCCAAAAAATGTCTCAAGAATCGACACCGAATCTTAGTTTTTTTAGATATTTTCCATCGTTTTTCTATAGCGTCAGCTGACGGTATAGTTGTTGTTGTTGCTTCTCTACACGGGCTCTGACATAAACCCGAGCCGAATAATGTAGTATCGATCGCTACCAGTGAAGTACCTTAATTCGCTACCATATACAAAAGAGCGCCCGTAGCCGAGGGGATAAAGGCGTGTCCTCATTTTTCATGTTTCATTTTTCATGGTCTCCGCATGGAGGGCCACGGGTTCGAACCCACCAGAGCTTCTTCTTTTCTTTTTTTTGAAATGCATTTTTTAACAGAATTTATTATCATAAACTAAATCTTACCCATTTATATAAGCATTAGACATATATTTACAAATTACTATTTTTAATGCTAAATCCGGTTGCGAGCCTCTTTAAGGCGTAGTTCTTTTGGGTAAATAAAAGGAAACAACGTATCAAAAAATGGGTTGTCTATATTAAAAATATCATCTAAATAGCGCGATGTATTGTTAAAGGCTTCGATCATATCTGCCTGTGTATCAGGTTTTAGACTTAGCATAAAGTCCCTCTCATAACATTACAAAAATAAGTCTGCGACAAGGGGCGCACAGTTTGTACCCATAGGGATACCATTCACTTGGCGGTATATGGTACTCCCAAAACGTACATACATGTAGATATTATCCAGAAGAAATGATAGTGATTTACAGACATCGGTGCAAGTCCACATAGTGTAATGCTTAACCGTGTCATTTGTAAAAAATGCACGATCAGTATTACACGCCAGAAATAGTTTTCTTTCTCTGGCAAAAGTTTTTTCAATAAGTTGTATAAGTTTAGCTTTTATTAAATTATGAGGTAAGGTAGTATATAGTGTTGAAAAGTCATACGTACTTATATTGCAAGCTTGGTATTTTCAAACCCTCTCTAAATTAGTCAAAACCGAAAACCTCACTAAACGGAACCTTTTACTCGGTTCGGAGGTTCTGCTATACAGTTAATCCGTATGTTACAACAACTGAATTCTTTTGATTGGATGGTGTTTACAGCAGATTGCTGCTCACGAATGTAAGTTTAAAACAGAAAGCTTCTTTATATTTGTATTTCTTTAAAGCTTCTACCTTTAATCTGTTCCAACACAGTTTCAGTAAATAACACATGAATTGAACTAGAGAAATTCTTACCTAGCCATGGTTCTGGGGGGTTATTGTCATAGGAGATGTTTTTGAGATCGCTAAAAGGATAGCATGTCAGTATATATATTGACTAAAATGGCTTTTAATGAGCACGGACATTATGTATTTTATTCATTTGATTTAGAGGACAGATCTGTTTCGGAAACATGAAATATACATATTTATGTGAATTATGTGAAGCAGGCTCATTATTTGAGTAGTAAAGGCATGTGTTAAATTTAAGCCTTTATAAAACTAGCTCGCTTCACTGGTATTCACAGTCAAATGTATACAATTTTCAATTTCTTTTAAACATTAATTACTAGTTTTAATTTAAGTGGCAAACTGTTATGAACCTGATACAAGATACCTGCCGATTGACATAATGTGTTTAAAATAAATATTGTTATTTGGACAGAATGACGTACATGTATGTAATAAAACTGTGTAATAAATATACAGACATTAATACTACAACAAACTTTTTTTGCACATAAAAAGGTGAACAGCTTTATCATGGTTATAGCACGTCCAACGCTTATATCAATATACACATGTACAAGAATTTTCTTTTCTACTGTCGCTTTATTTCAGTTTTTCTGTAACATGTATTTAGGTTTTAGGAGAAAGTCCTTATCTATGCATTGGTGCATTTGCAACATTGTTTATCCTGAACAATCTGCTTTTATACTTCTCGATTGCGTGCCATTGTTGTAAAATCTACGTTTCGGAATAATAGCATACACATTCGTTTTTCAAATTGTGATAATATCGGTAATTGTAAACTTTAAATATATAGTTCCTGCACGGAGTTAGAGTGATATGTCTGAAAGTTTGTTTACTCTTGGGAAGAAATTTCCATTACAGTAAGTTATAGATTTAGATTTGTTGAGATGATAAATAAGTACTTACGTTTTGGCAAGAATCATTTGGTTTTGGAAACTAAATATATAAATCTACGAAACCGATTTAAACTTAGACATTATTACCGGTACATTACACATAAAAGCTAAATACCATGTGGGAACAGTTTATTTTCAATAAACGAATTTGTGCAGCAATAATTATATATATTTACGTTGCAAAAGGTTTAGAAACTGGCCAGGTTCCAAACTGTGGCAAGTTACATTTTAATAGGTATAGGTTAGACCATGGTTGCAAGCGAATAAACGATATAGTTCGAGGGGGCGTAGCCCCCGAGAACTATATCGTTTATTCGCGCGCAACCATGGTCTAACCTATTTAGCACTGGCTTGGGCTCGAGGAACACAAGAAAACCATTCGTTTCTGATTTCTGTTTTAGACGAAAAAGTCATTTTGTTTGTAATATTTTACTAAAATTGAAAGGTTATTTCAAATGATAAGTTTGAGACATTAAGCATGCTATAACACCAACATAAATAACGCTTATTGAAGCTGTATATGTAAGCACAATTCATTAGTAATTGTCTTTAAAGTCTAGGTCTCACTGTACATAATACAACGTCATGAAGCGTGTGCAGTTCACCTCTGAGCTCAGTTGTTTTTAGAATTGTGACGTCAAATTGCCTTGAGATGACGGAAGCGAGGAATAAGTGAACAGTTTATTAGTTATTCCATGGTTTGTTGAAATAAACGATATATTCACAGGTTTTTGAGGCATCTGATTGGCCGAGAGCTCCAAGCCATGTGCTAAATACAGTAAAACCTCTCTATTACGACCACTAAATAGAAGGCTAATTGGTTGCATAAAAGACAGTAGACAGCTTAAAGTAATGTGACAGTAAAACAGAAAGCTCCTAAGGGAGCTTTCTGTTTAACTGTCACCTTGTTTTAAGCCATCACCTGATTTAAACGCTTAGTAATCAACACAATTTAGTGATCGTAACAGAGAGGTTTAACTGTATTTTCAAATCATTTCACCACCATAGATGACCTTAGTAGAAATATAAACAGTTTCCATCCAGAGCAGACAACGCGTAACTCGGCGTGTTATTAGGGTCAAAACTGTTTTTCACTCGAACCATTTATTCTTTAGTCAGAACTTCAAAACACTCGCATTTTGCATATGTCTTTACTGATTTTCGCTGACGATTTTGTGTTTTATACAGAGTTAAATGATACAGTTTACTGACTTAACCCGAAAACAAACAGTTAGCTAGCCGACGTCTGATCTGGCTCCAAACTATTGCAAGGGAAATCAAAGCTTTAGCGTATTATACGTAAGGATGTTTGATCTTGATCTAAACCGTTTGCAGATTCTGGTTTAGTTAGTTTAGGCAATGGAATTATCACACACACACACACACAGTACCAGATATATAATATGGCGTTTGGTCAAAAGATATATTAATCCAACAAGATAACTGATGGTGTAGCATTGTAACCCATCACGCTTTACATCCATATTTCTGAAACTAAGACGTAAGATAAACTACGTTCACCAGTGAAGTCCTGGAAGCGTCTACCGTGGCCATAAGATTTACGACAAACAATAACCGTTAATTATTAAACTGACACAAAGGCGATCCGTTGGTGCTTCGTTATCATTAACTACCCGAGTCTTAAACACAAATAATTCGACTGAGTTTGGAAGGAGTTTAACCTAAATAGACAATTCCAGTTTTCAATAAAGTGTGGGGTTTCGTTTTTACTTGTATATGGTTGATTTATTCAATGTATTTCAAAATAACAAAGAGTGCTTAAGGGTGTATCAATGTCATAAGCCATTTTTTCAAAGTATTTAACTTTTTTCTAACATTGTTTTTTTGGAAGAGCTGTTTATGATGAATGAAAAAATGAAGAAAAAAAATATGGTGGTGTCCTTGTTTTTGAGCTACAGCGATTTGAAAAAGGTATGTCAAATTTGGACTTTTTTTTCAAATTTTACCCATTCAGGGTACAAGCTTCAGTAAAATTTATTTCGAAACAAAACAAACATGATAATTTGTGTTTCCATTATTTATTTCATGTCTATGGTGGTATTTTCACATATAGAAACCAAATTTAGACAAAGCAGGCACCAGGTATGAACAATATCGATCCTTGAATATCAAAAATATGCTTTGTATAGGGCATGATTTTATTAGATTTTTTATTTTATGAAAAAAAGTAAACAAAGTTTGAAAATGAAATAGTTCTAGTATTTAACTTTTTCTTATATTCTACCAGATGAAAGCCCATGCTAAGGCAGTTCAAAATATGAAAAGAAATTGAAAGGTCAGTGTTGACAATTTTGAGTTATTAAAGTAAAAAGAGTTATCTCCCTTTACAAAAATTACAAAAAAGTACCATATCGATGCTATTTAGAGCTTTATAATTTTCATATTTGGTGCCTTTTTTTTCTTAAATTAGTTTTTGTATGAAGAAATACTACCATAGATAGGAAATAAATAACACAAAACCAAATTATCATATTTGTTTTCATTTAAAAATGGATTTTATTGAAGCGGGCTGTTTGAAAAGGACAAAATAAGAGGAAGTGGGTGGGGTAAATTTTACATGGCCGTAGAGCCAACTGTTGTTCACTAAAATGTACACTTTTTCTATTTTTTCATTCATCTTAAATAGCTCTTCAATACAAAACCATCATAGAGTGTTTTCATATACTTTGAAAGTTTCCCAAAGTCATGACATTGATACACCCTTAAGGAGCCCTTATATCATGGTCTACACTATTTGCATTAGAATTTTTATCTAAGGCATATTATTTAAGAAATGAATTGGTTTTTGTCGGTGTTCAAACCAAATGAACGACAGAAAATTATCGGCAAATACCATGAATCGCGTTAGCGATTCATGGTAAATTTGCCGATAATTTTCTGTCGTTCATTTGGCTTGAACACCGAAAAAATCTGTTCATTCTTATATTTACATTATTTTATCTTTATATTTGTTATAAAAACAAATCAAACTTTCATTTATTAAAGGAGAAATTGGGTTTATAAAGCAAAATGTACGTCGAAGAAAATAAACTTGAATGAACAGCCTAACGAAGTTAACTGCGCCCCCTGTAACCAAATAACATAGCTAGATCTATACTGCGCGGATAATATAGTTCTCAAATTCACTTCAGGTTTTTACTAAGGAAAATACTTTTAAGTACATCCAAGTACGTTTTCTTATCCTCAATCGGGTTTTTAATTCATGCAACGGTGCAAGCAATCGTCAAGTGTGAACGCTAATACCGTATTCTTAACGGGCGCGAGCCGTATAAAAATCCGAAGCTGAGAGGCACCATATGGGTTTTTTATGGATTTGGAGCCAATACTCGGAGCCTAAGTTGGAACCGAACAGGAGCTGAGGATTACTAGTGTTTTGTGATTTTTTTCTATCATTAGCGCTATTTACCAGTAATTTCAGTGATTATTCTGTAAAGTTTCTCTTCTTCTTCTTCCCATTAAGTACATGGCCCCTCTGAAGCATCGACGCACTGTGCACAAGTTTCACTGAAGTTGTCGGGGGAGTATGTCTTAGTATATATGTCTCTGCTAGCCACTGACATACGTGTTAATTTGTTCGTTCCTGATTATTACTGTTCATTTGTTATAATTAATCGTTACAGTGTTTCATAAAACGTAATTGTCCTCCGAGAACACCCTGGTAATGAACATTTTAAGGATGTTCACATTCCAATGTGATGACGTAACCATGTTAGGTACAGTCGACCATCGATATGGTCTATCTTGATTTTATTTCAGTCGAGCATATCCGTAATCCAGAGTCAAATGGTGGCTATGCCACCTTTAAAACTTGAAATACGGAAATGTTCGACATAATGCGGTTTAGAAATTATTGCATTAAACTGTAGGAATGCAGATAAATTCTACTTATGCAAGTTTCTGATGTCGTCGAAGTTGTATTGTACTGAACCATCGAATAGCGCGTGAGTTTGAAATGTACTTATCATGTCAATTTCAAGTGTCAAATTTAGGGTCAAGACAGTAAAACTTTGTCAGATTATGCATGTTTTCTTTCTTGTATTGGATCAAGACTCAGGAAATACGGAATCCAAAACCGTCATACAAGCCCGTACACCCTGCCGAAATACCGTGTAACTAATAGTGTGTAGGTTTATCATGACTTGAACGGCCTTACTGTACAAGTGCGCTTTTATGGCGACGTGGTAGAGGGCATGACTTCGAACCTGGCGACCCGGGTTCAAACCCGGGTCGGCGCGGGTGTTTCTTTATAAAGAACACCCAGTTACGTTGGGCGCCAAGAAATTGTTTGCGGGGGGTATACAAATTCGTAGCAGACGGACAAAGTTTCGGAGCGCTTCCTACTGCATTTTTTTCACAATGAGTGTAAATAATTTATATCAATATGAATATAAAATCTATATATATTGGTATTTAGTGTTTAAAGCAGCATTGTGTTTTTGGGAAACCTGCATAAAACTGTTGTTTGGGATCCCATTAGAACTACACGGGACGTGATTCTTTCACAAAAAGCGGCTTTATCTAAGAAATTCGCTTTTTATTTTATTTTTTTTAATTTATGGATGTAACATCCAATAATTTGACCTTGCGAACGAAAAGAAGGACAACTCTGTAAAAACAGGGCCAGATAAGGGGAGTATTTCGAAAACTAAAATCTTTATTTCTGCTTTAAAACCAATGGTGTCATTATTCATTAGAATCGTCTCGAAGAGACAATTCTAATGAGTAGTAACACCATAGCATTCGGTGCTGAAATGAGTGAGAAAATGTTGGATTTGTTCAGTTTACTTCCGCTTATCTGGAACACTGGAATGAAGTGGTTAACCCTTTTTCTGCAGACGTCTGCTTTGAAATTGTCATGTGCAAAATTTGTTTAGTTTAGATGTATGCATAGTTTTAATTAAACAAACCTTAAGACGATTGTCGAACAATTTGGATCCAGATAAAACGCCGCGTTACGCGGCGTCTGTTCTAGATTCAAACAGTTTATAAACTACGTAAAGTTTCGACCAGCAGGCACAGGGTTAACCAATGAGTTAACTGTGAAGTTGATCCCGGCTGTATCACGTGACACTAAGCCGTGTAGTAATGTTTATGTCAGGCGTTCTATTTTCGGTTTGTTATGGTTTTAAACTGCTCTTTTTGGTGATTTAGGTCTGTCTTCAACATTTCATAGATCAGTTTGGCCCATAAGAATGTTCAAACATTATTATTAACCGTTATTGTATTTCAGACATTTAAAAAGGTCTGAAAACACAATGGGACTTTAAAAAAAAGATTCAATCTAGGTCAAATACAACGTGGATTTCTAATTTTATAGTAGTGAAGATTAATGCGCAGCAACTTAACCCTAAGCTCCGCCTCCTAAGGTCTATATGAAATGAACACCGAATTTTACAATGGAGAGAGATAGGGCGAATGTAAATATTTGTGAATGACGAGTAAGTGAAACCCCTCTATTACGACCACTAAATACATTGATTGTACAGTTATTAAAAAAAAACAAAAAACCCCACAGGTAACAGCTAAAAGCAAGGTGACAGTTAAACAGATAGCTCCTTTAGGAGCTTTCTGTTTTACTGGCACATTACTTTAAGCAGTCACCTGTCTTAAACACCTACTACTTAACATAATTTAGTGGTCGTAAAAGAGAGGTGTTACTATATACTAGTCGCTAGTGTTAAATGCGTTCATTCCATTGCATTTGCGTTAAACTTCGTTAAAACGGAAGACATACCTTCTCAACTGTATAAATCTGTTTACCAAGAAGCTCCAGGGACAATGGTTATATATTGTACGTATGTACTCAATGGGGAGTCTAGATACTTGTATAATAAACCTTGTTTTTCTCCGGAAAATCAAATAGAAATGAAATAAAAGTTGCATAAAGTGATATTAAGTTGTTAAGATGAAATATAAATCTTATTTCAGTGGCGGGAAATGTATTTCTTAGATATTTTTCTCGGCGGATAATAAGAAAATAAACGCTCTTAAGATTGTGACATCGTCAACTGGTAATAGATTCAACCATTTCACTCTCAATGTCGTCATGTAGTGCATTTGCCAACAGTTTTGATCCTGATCAGACGCCGCGTTACGCGGCGTCTGATCAGGATCAACACTGTTTGCCACTTGTTTTGAAATTACGTAATTGTACTGCCTTAAATCTTAAAACTTTGAAACAATATTGCAGACAGCAATATTAAAACAGACGACAATGAAACGGTGAAAGGATAAAAGCTTCACAATAAATTTTATCATGAAAGGGATAACTGTATGTAAGACAAACATTATTGATTTTTTTAATACCATTGAAGCAAGTGTCTCTTTATTTGCAAATATTTTTTATCTTGAAAAGACGTCGCGCAAAACGGTGTCTGATCAGGAACCAAACTGTTTGACACTAGTATAAAATATTTCTTCAATCGTTTTAAATGACTCTGACATATATCATTGTATATGACAATTGTTCATCAAGACAATATTATAGCAGTGGACGAGGTAAACAGGGCTACTATAAGTTGACATGAAAAATCCTAAGATTTCCTCATTTGCATTTTTAAGTGCAATTTTACAAATCGTACCTTTACCCAAACTTCTGTTTCTAATTTTGTTGACGCATGACTACTTTAAGCTACCATGTACAAGAACAAATCCTAAGATTTAGGAAAAATCCGGAGAAATGGCATCCCTGGTAAAAGAAGCACGAGATCCTTACAAAACTCTTGTTTATTTCCTGCATTAAGAAACGTTTCCAATTAAATACGAGAAAAACGGCAATTTTCTTGCTTTCTATCGTTATCTATAGCAATGTTAAACTTCATTTTTTTCTTGAAAATCGATAGTGATAGTGGCAGTTGATTATTTTTGGACGGACATTACTGTGTATTGAATTTTGTTTATACCATTTTTTATATAGATCTTGTTTTAGTGTCGAACAAATATTGCTGGAAAGTTTCCTAATGAATAATGTAAATCTTAAAACTTACGAAACTAAATCTTTTTTGTGAACGACTTAAAGCAAAATATCTGCAATTCAATCAATAAATAACGTGTTTTAGCGCACGTTTAAATATTGTTAGAATCTATGATGTGAATAATATGTAAGATCAGCTTCATGCCAAAAGCAACAAGAAACATTTAGCCATGTTAAATTGGGTAAACTTTAACTCAATCGCCCCTGAAACTTCAAATGGACAATACTAGTTTCCAAACCATTATAGTCCATTTTGACTAGGGTTATTTTACAGGGTTACAGTGGAGAATCTGTTATTCTTTCCCGTTTAAACGCAAACGTACGCAAACGCAAAGCACTAAAACGTAGAAAAAAACAACTTTTGGACAGTTCTGATAATTCTTGTTTATCTTGGTGGCAAATAGTTTGGAGCCTGATCAGACGCCGGGTTACCCGGCGTCTGATCTGGCTCCAAACTGTTTGCACTGCAAATAATAGTTTTAGCGTAAACGCGTTTATTGGGAAAGAATAACAGATTCTCCACTGTATGGTTGTTTTTAGGTTTATTTAGCAAGATGTAAACCAATGTTCACCCTGATCAGAGGGCTCCTGCTGGAGCCCTCTGATCAGGGTATACACTGTTGGCATTCACAGTTTATAAATAAATTAACTCCGTCATCCTTTGTAAAGATTCGAAATCCTCCAGGAACAGCTTTTCTTATGGTCAAATGCAGAATATCTCCCAAGGAGAATTCTCTGCTCTTGATAAGGCAAGGGTAGATATATAGGTTCTTCTACTTAGGGCAAAAGGGTTTTTTTCCGTAACCTTGGGATTTTCGGAGATATCACATCCCCTTGCCGATGCAGGGGATGTGACATCTCCGAATATTTCAAGGTTCAGGGAAACAGTGTTGCTCTGAGTTAAAGAACCTATCTACCCATGCAGAATATCTCGGCTTCGGGATATTACAGCGGAGAAAAAGTTATTAATTTCCATTTAAACAAAACTAAACAAATAAATGAGGCAAATTATGTTTTTGTGACACATCTGTCTATTTCAGTGGCAAAAGTCTGGAGCAGGATCTGACGCCAGGTTACTCGTATCAGGTTTCTGATCTGGCTCCCAAGTGGGCATACGGCTTTGTATGTGTTACCTGGGAAATAATAACGTTTTTCTCCATTGTTACCGTTTTACACTCGAATTGAGTTTTGTCTGGTTTAAAAGAGTTGAGTTATTTCTAATAATAATGTAATACTCAATAACTAAGCATGAGGCGAGTAGCCCATTTCCTGACGACCACGTATTGGGCAGTATCTGCAAACAGTTTGAATTCAGATAAGACGTATTTGCGTCTTATCTATTGCTCATGTCTGACACATTTTAAATATCTCTTCAATTAAAAACTCATACTTTTAATTAGTATTTAAGCAAAACCATTTCAAAGCAGACGATATTACGACAGAGGAATGTTTAATTATTGACCTGACAGAATTGTTGTCGGCGTGTTTGAAAGCACGCACAGAAGTTAAATGGTTCCCTGATGAATGAAATGTAAATTATGGCAAAAACCCTCCGCAGTCAATTTCCTGCATTGCACAATCTGCAAACAGAAAAAGTGGTTTACAGTGGAGAATCTGTTATTATTTCCCAATAAACGCGTTTACGCTAAAACTATACTTTACAGTGCAAACAGTTTGGAGCCAGATCAGACGCCGGGTAACCCGGCGTCTGATCAGGCTCCAAACTGTTTGCCACCAAGATAAACATGAATTATCAGAATTGCCCAAAAGTTGTTCTTTTCTACGTTCAGTGCTTTGCGTTTGCGTACGTCTGCGTTTAAACGGGAAAGAATAACAGATTCTCCACTGTATCACAGAATGCTAGGTTTTACATTACACATTTCTTCCATAACCAAACGTGCAAGGTTCAAGTTGTGACTTATCGAGTTCTGTGATCTACTCGTGCATTATACCATCGTGTTGGCAAATAATTGCTCTTTAAAATGATATATAACACATGAGTTTTGCAAGTGTTATATCGAAGTTATTGATCAAGTAAAATTACTATTTGAAGCACCCTCGTACATGTTACATAATGTTTGAACATTTAAAGAACTTTATCAAAATCCACTTGTCAACTTAATCTATCGCTCTCAAAATCGCTTAAAAGCGCGTTTGCAAACAGTTTTGATCCTGAGCAGATGCTGCGTAACGCGGTGGATATTCAGGATTAAAACTGTGTTACATTCGATTTACAATTTCTTAAGTCATATTTCCTTTATTTGACTTTAAAACGACATTGCAGACAACAAAACTGAAGCTGACGACTATGAAACGGTGAAGTAGTAAAAATCATCTAAAACGTTGGCAGTGAAAGGGGTAAATTATATTTAGATTGGTAATAGAAATAACAACACTGCATTGTCTATGTTATCTAGCCCTCATACAATACTTTGTGACTGATTAAGATACTTGTATCTCTTTGCTGTAGGTTGCCCTTCCATACATAACGGTCGCCACAGACTTTAATCTTACATCAGAAACTCGCCTGCCTTTATACACCATCACGTATATTTATTGACTTGTCGCTTCTTGCAAGTTTGTCTGTACCCATTAAAAAGAAATACAACGATGCTATTGCGTGTCAAGATGCCATATGTAATTCCCAATAGGAACATGATAATCAGAGTGAGCAACACTGAAATAGAGAAACACATTAATGATTTAAATCATCCATGTATATTGGTAAGTCAACCTTGATGTCAGCGGTCATTCTTTGAAGCTGTCTCAACACTTATCCCTTTCATTGTCAAAATTGTCGTGAGGTTTTTACTCCTTCACCGTTTCATTGTCGTCTGCTTCAATATCGTTTCAAAGTTAGATTTAAGGCAGTATAACTGACGTAATTTCAAAACAAGTGGCAAACAGTTTTGATCCTGAACAGACGCCGCTTTACGCGGCGTCTGATCATGATCAAAACTGTTTGCAAATGCGCTTAATGACGTCATTGAGAGTGAATGGTTCAGGCAATCGGACTGCTTACTGCAGGACACAAATAAAGGCCCAGCTCTTAATGGAATATTCTCCATTGTTATCCTGCATCATGTTTTTGTCTATATTACTGTTCACTCAATTGTGCATTGAATACATTAAGGAAATGAATTGAATGTTTTCGGCGTTTAAGCGAAATAACGCCAAAAACAAAACAGTTTAATTCTTATATTTACATTTACAAATGTTTAATAAGTAATTTTGAGGGGAAAAACAGCAGACGATACTTTAAAGTGGACGATAGTTTAGCAGTGAAAGCATTAGATATAACTGACCTTTTTTGGGAACAGCGGCATGAATTGTTGTAAGGAGTGAATTGTTGTTCGGAAGGACGTTGTAGGGAGGGAGCACTGTATCAAGAAAACGAGGATATTCAGTCATTATATGTAGAGGGTTAAGCCATACAGTGGAGAATCTGTTATTCTTTCACAATAAACGCGTTTACCCTACAGTACTGAACCTTATTAAATTAAATTGATAATCGCAAGCGAATTGCCATCGAATTGCCATCGAATCGCGCGCTTCAAAATACATATCCTACGTTTGACTATTTTTACGCGAATTTTCCGAAGCGGTTGTGACAAAAATGGAATCGAAAAAAATAACGAAGGCATATTTGCGAACATTTGTGAGGTGCACCATTCAAGAAAACTTACCCGAGGGTAAAGTTAGTACTTTGAATCGCAAGCGAATTGCCAGCGAATTGCAAGCGAATTGCCATCGAATCGCAAAAATTGTTAATTTAATAAGATTCAGTACTGTAAAACTTTTATTTGCAGTGCAAACAGTTTGGAGCCAGATCAGACGCCGGGTAACCCGGCGTCTGATCAGGCTCCAAACTGTTTGCCACCAAGATAAACAAGAATTATCAGAATTGTCCAAAAGTTGTTCTTTTCTACGTTTTAGTGCTTTGCGTTTGCGTACGTTTGCGTTTAAACGGGAAAGAATAACAGATTCTCCACTGTATATACCTGATCATAGGACTTCAGTGAAATAAATCAGATGCAAATGGTGACATTTGCGAGGAGCTCTGTCGTTATTGTATAGCAGGAAAGTCTCTTGATTTCGTCTAGACGTCGTTAGCTACTTTTCACCCTGTTGTTTAAGGGATAGACTCTGGACATAATTCATCAGTAACTGCACATACAGAGTTTCATGCTGGTCGTCACCACCGTATAACATACCGTAGACAGCCATAAAATAGCCATTTTCCCTGTAATCTCTTACATTACTATCTTGTCGGGATATTAAAAGACGGACATGATGGCCCCAGCGTCAAGGTTATAGGGTTCCCCTATTTCAATGACGAAACTGAAGGACAATACCAAACAAGCAAAACATTCTGTATGAACTATACTAGTGATAGAGAAATTATTTCTAATGATCACGATTTTTTTTCATCTTCTTTTATCATTTTTTTTATTATTATTCAGATAGACACCTCAACTCAATAGGTACATCAACAACTTTCTGTCTCAGCTAGTGACAGGAAATACAATGCGATTCTTGCATTCAAAACATGTCAGTAAATAGGTATAGAAACACACAGCTTGGCTATCAAATTAATGTATTTTCTGTTAAAATATGTAACATTCGAATATAAGAAAGCACAACAGACTTGGAGAGTTCGATATGCCTGCCATATTGAAGAGCTTGTGTCCATTTGCGTGAACTCTACAGAACATCCCATCGCGAACATCTCGGGTCAGGGCGACGAAACGAGGAGTGACCAGGAATAAGAGAAAAACATGAAATGTTATAGGCACGTGAGCCTGTGTGTCGCCCTGAGCCGAGATGGTCGCGGCAAGGGGTTCCGTAAAGTAGCGCTAATGAGCGCATGGCAGTTTAAGTGTTATTAGATCAATAATGAAGATAATTGTAATGACCCTGTGTATGACTGAGCTAACAGTGTACAGTGGAGAAAAACGTTATTCTTTCCCGTTTAAACGAAACGAAACGCAAACGCGTAACAATAAAATGTAGAAAATGAAAAGTTGCTGACAATTCTTATTAGCCATTGTTAGTTGGTTGACAAACAGTTTGGAGCCTAGTCAGACGCCGGGTTACCCGGCGTTTGTTCTGGCTCCAAACAGTTTGCAATGGAGATAATAGTTTTTAGCGAGCGTAAACACGTTTATTGGGAAAGAATAACGTTTCTCAACTGTAACCCCTTATTAGACTGCTCATGAAGGATATACCCTGTTTGACACTCAGTTTGCCCCGTTTGGGAAAATAAATCGAATTTAGGGAATTTGTTCAAATGCTAGGATAATACAATGTAACAGTTACAATGGGTGTCCAAAGCTTTATAATATTTACGCTTATACCATACAAGTGTTTGGCAAGAAATGACAGGCAAGGCAATAGTAAACTTGCAATGCGTGTTTTAGCAAGAATTTATAGTGATGTGTCTGAAATTGTGTTTACACTTGCGGAGAAACTTCCATTACATGCAATAAAAGAATTAGTGTTTAAAATGTTGATTTGAGATTTAGATTATTCCTCTATTCATAAACCAATCATTCTTGGCAATGCATAATTCAAAAGTAACATTTCTACTGCTACATGGTCTGAAGATTAAAATTTAACATCTGCAAGAAAAATGTTAAAAATTAATATTGAATATCGAAAAGAAATTCTAGTGTCAGTAAGCTAGAGTTCTGACCAGACGCAACGTAACGTTGCGTCTGATCTTGACCAAGACTGTTTATAATTGAGGAAATGTCTGCCTTTAGCAGGATACATGTAACTGTTAAACAAAACTTTCACCACTTTGCCTGGAGTACAATCGTTATTTGCACATACAGTCGAAACTTCGAACATGCTTAAATCGACCGGTATTTTATATGATAAGTTTCTATAAATCGATCTCGTATAAATCGAACATACCCGTATTTCAAAGTTAAAACATGGCTAAGCCACGTTTTAACTTTGAAATATTGGTATATTCGAACGAACGCGAGTTCGAAGTATCGGGTTTCGACTGAAGTTAACATCCTGGTCGTCGTTATTAATTCCACAGTCCAATTGGTGGCGCAATTTAACAGTTTTCCTAGGGTATACCTGAAATGGCCGACTTCTCTGCCTTTACGGAATGGCTTTCCAGATTTGATAAGCGTAATTTCGTCAAGGAAGAACATTTCGAAAGGTTGAAGTAAACGATGTCTAAATGCGGTTAATAATGCGCCCTGCAGAAACCTGATGACAACAATAAATGAACGACCCTCGTAAAAACGGCAATAGTAATCATTTTTTAAGTATTTTCAATTAGGATTTATTTGTCTGAATTTTTGTTTACGTTTGCGAGGACGCTTCAATTACATTTAGTTATAGAATTACACTTGAAATTTATTCCCTATTTATGAAACAATCATTATCTGGAAGTCATACACCAAAGTAAACGTTTCCTCCTGCTTCATGATCGACTGCTTTAAATAGGCGTTTGTACCAAATAGCATACGTATACAGTGTTCCCTTCCTACAACGACCCTACGTATACAGTGGAGAATGTGTTATTCTTTCCCAATAAACGCGTTTACGCTAAAACTATTATTTGCAGTGCAAACAGTTTGGAGCCAGATCAGACGCCGGGTAACCCGGCGTCTGATCAGGCTCCAAACTGTTTGCCACCAAGATAAACATGAAATATCAGAATTGTCCAAAAGTTGTTCTTTTCTACGTTTTAGCGCTTTGCGTTTGCGTACGTTTGCGTTTAAACGGGAAAGAATAACATATTCTCCACTGTACATGTAACAATTCTCTCCTTAAAACGATCCTTGCCACTTTTTCCAAAATAATCTGCTTGTTTGTGGAGTTTTTTACAGATGAAAAATAAAGAAACGGCTCGTATGGCCTGCCTCGACATATGATTTGCGAGAAATGCAGTCAGATGTAATTAAATAAAAATGGATTGCTTAAGAATCGCTTTTTACGAGGGTCTTCCACTTTCAAACTTGTATTCCAATCCGACATGAAACAATATATTTGCAGTTAGGGATGAATTATTCTTAAGGAGTATCAATAAAACATGGTTATTATATCTAATATGTTCAGAAAATGTGCAGTCGAACTTGTGTAAAGCTGTCACTATTTAAAAACGCATTTATAACTTGGTGGACATATGACTGCAAAATACAGAACGTACATGTAAGCACGAAGAAAGCCACATTAACAAAATGTTTTGGCTATAGTGTTGTCCTTTATTTAGTCACTGTCTATCGTAAAGAATGGTAGTTTGTCATTTTTGTAGCGACCGCTTGATACAAGATTGATGGTAAAGTGCATAGAGCAGTTATATTGTATAGTAATCGATGTATATTACATTCCCGTTGACTTTACTTTCAACGTAAACTGATTTAAGTTTGAATATAATTGAATAAAGCAGAATATGTAGTCTTGAACGAATGTAGGTTAAGGTCCGCCCCGAACAAAATATCAATATCTTATTTCTTTATCTAAGACATGTTTAAAATAGAAACCAAGCAAAATGGAAGACAGCAGAACATTCCTGTAAGATATGTATGTTTTAGTTCTGCCTTGCAATTTCCTTCAGCTCCTAAATTATTCAACTGTAGTACAGTGGATAATCTGTTATTCTTTCCCGTTTAAACGCAAACGTACGCAAACGCAAAGCACTAAAACGTAGAAAAGAACAACTTTCGGACAATTCTGATAATTCATGTTTATCTTGGTGGCAAACAGTTTGGAGCCTGATCAGACGCCGGGTTACCCGGCGTCTGATCTGGCTCCAAACTGTTTGCACTGTAAATAATAGTTTTAGCGTAAACGCGTTTATTGGGAAAGAATAACACATTCTCCACTGTAATAGCGAGAATTTACTGTTTTTTTATATTCCATGCGTTGTTTTCAGAATCATAGTGTACCAATGGTGACACTTCTCTGGGTTCTTTACGAATATTGTTGAAACAGTTCCGGACCGTTGCATGATATTGTTTCACGTATGCCTTTATTACTTGACTCTACATGATGAAGATTTCTAAACGTCAGTTCCAGTATTCTTTCCCGATAAACGCTTTTACGCTTAACCCTTTCATGATCAAATCTTAAGTGAGATTTTTACCCCTTCACCGTTTCAATGTCGTCTGCTTCAATTTTGTTGTCTGCCATCTCGTGTCAAAGTTAATCTTAAGGCAGTATGACTACAATTTCGATACGAGTGTCCAACATTTTGGATCCTGATCAGACGCCGCGTTACGCGGCGTCTGATCAGGACCCAAAATATTTGCAAACGCGCTTTTAAGCATCATTGAGAGTGAAAAGATTAAACTATTATTTTCATTGCATACAGTTTGGAGCCAGATCACACGCCGGGTCACCTGACGTCTGACCAGGCTATAAGCAGTTTGTCACACTCAGATTAAAATGAATGGTCAGATGTTTTAAAACGTTGCCATTTTCGCCATTATGTTGTAGATCTCATGCGTTTGCGTTTAAACGGGAAAGAAAAATGTCACCTCCACAGTATGATGATGGAATGCTTGATATCATTACCCTTGTTTCCATAATCATAAAGCTCTTTTACACGAATCTAAATGGAAATGTGATGCTTAAAATGAAGAAAATGACAGTTTTGATAATTCTGGTTGTTTTTTATATCTTATCAGCAAACCCGGCATCTGACCTGGCTCAAAACTATTTGCAATGTACATAATGGTGTACAAAAACCGCATGTTTTGGAAAGGAATAGCCTATTCCATTGTACATGTACCACTTTGTAATGCCTTAAGTCTTCGATTTTCAAATGAGGTCGTAATAATGGGTTTTTACTATAATTACGAGCTCCTTTCCTTAAGCTAATTGGTGTCCTGACCACTTATACTACAACGCATTAATCACCAATACTGTCTTTGTGTGTTATGATGGGTTAATTCTCAGTGATGACTCTAATGACACTGTTCGCGTGACGTAATAACTGCTTTATTGTTATTAATTCATTTAAGGTTAAAATTTGACACTTGCAATGTTGTTAAACATTAATTCAACGACCATTCAGTGAATACGCACAGCTGGAGACATGCTATGATTAATGCAAGGCAAAAGTAATGCAGAAAGATGCTAAGTGTTTGAGTGTATGCATAAAACATGTATGTACATGTACCGGTTAGACAACTACAGTGGAGAATCTGTTATTCTTTCCCGTTTAAACGCAAACGTACGCAAACGCAAATCACTAAAACGTAGAAAAGTACAACTTTTGGACAATTCTGATAATTCATGTTTATCTTGGTGGCAAACAGTTTGGAGCCTGATCAGACGCCGGGTTACCCGGCGTCTGATCTGGCTCCAAACTGTTTGCACTGCAAATAATAGTTTTAGCGTAAACGCGTTTATTGGGAAAGAATAACAGATTCTCCACTGTAATTAGTCTCGCTGAACATATGTACTAATGTATTAACCTCCTTGCAAAAAAACTCTTCATAAATGAAAGACCAAACAGAACATTACGTTTTGAAGCACCGTTATAATGTTGGTAAGCACATAACTATTTCTTCTGCTTCATTAATCCTATTCCACAACATATATATATAGAACGTTACCATGTATACATAGTTTGCCCAATGAGATATCACAACGCCAAATACTTTCTTCAACATCTTACAAACGGCTTTGCAAGGGAAATATATGTATAAGGTTTAAAAGACAATTTAGTGACATATTTAGTGAATGACAAAGGAAGACTGGGAGACTAAAAGAGGCAGGTGACTACAAAATAAATATAAGTATAATGCCGATAGCTCCTATTTTTCTAACAAACCAATTATTCGGAGTGGTTTTATTTTCGTTTAAGGAAGGTTAGGACTGTACTAATAATAACTTTTAGTGACATTTCTTTTACCACATATATCCTGTCTAGAATATCGAGCAACCAGCAAAAATACCTTCCCTATTTCACTCATTTCTTCATAGTAGTACCATGTACATGTTCATTGAAATGCCTTGTCCTAGTTCTACAATGTCTCGTAATAGACAAATTTCCCGTTGTTTCTTTTTAAATATTTCTTCTTAAAGCATGTTGAAGAAGCAGAAATTTCCCTTTGGGGGAATATCAGCTGCACGTTCAGTCTGCTTTAATCCTATCGCTATAAATGACGTCACCAATCGCATTTGCAAACAGTTTTGATCCTGATCAGACGCCGCGTCACTTATACTGCCTTAAATCTAACTTTGGAACGATTCTGCAGACAACAATATGGAAGCAGATGACGATATGGCGGTGAAGGGGTAAAAGCCTCACGACAAATTGTTTCATAAAATGGTTTAGCAGCATCCTATGACCACATACAGTGGAGAAAACGTTATTCTTTCCCAATAAACGCGTTTATGCTAAAACCATTATTTCCATTGCAAACTGTTTGAAGCCAGATCTGACGCCGGGTAACCCGGCGTCTGATCAGGCTCCAAACTGTTTGCCAACCAGCTAAAAATGGTTAAAAAGAATTGTCAACAACTTGTCATTTTCTATATTTTATTGTTACGCGTTTGCGTTTCGTTTCGTTTCGTTTAAACGGGAAAGAATAACGTTTTCTCCACTGTATGTTGGAAAAGCGTTATGTACAGAAGTAGACCACCGTCATTACACTCACTCATATAATTACAGTTGTAAATGGTACGCTTAATTAACAGAGAACAATTGTCTTGAAATTCTTCCATTCTTGATCATCAGAATAGGGTTTTCATTTGTCTCGTGTCAATTACTGGACGAATGGCTTCAAGCAAAAGACTCCTTCCATCCATCCTCCATTAACCATTGTCATGCTGAATTATTGTCTGCTTCAAAATTTGTCGTCTGTAAAAATAATGAAAATATTTTTTAACAAATCACTTAAAAAATCTCGAACGTCAAACAGTTTGGATCCTGATCAGACGCCGAGTTTCTCGGCGTCTGATCTGGATCCAACCTGTTTGCAATTTCAATCGAAGACACGTTTGACATTACAAGGGCTAACCTAATTCTGTTTTTGTATCGTACTTTTCTAAGACCTCTTACGCAGAAAAGATAATGCCATCTAAAAGGGAAGACAGTGATTTTCCCGACTGCTCGGAATTATAACCTAATGGCATCTGCAAATAACAATTAAGTGGAAACCACAGTGTCCAATTTATAAATGAAGCCTAAGTTGGAAACTGGCATTTTCATTAACAACTTTTATCTTGCTCGGATTTGACTTCTACTTCAAACAGTTTATATCATGATCTGGCGCCGATTAACTCGGCGTCTGATCAGGATCCAAATTGTTTGTCAACCGTATTGATCTTTCGTGAGACAAAGCCATAATTAGATAATGCCTAGCTAATTTTTGTTGACAATATTTTAAGCAGATGTTGAATTACCAGAAGAAAGTATTGTATTAAACGTAGAATGTTTCACTAATCTCTGTCTTTTGTATGTTAGTACGATCCCTTTATTACATTAGAGCTGACGTTATCCTTTTTCATTTAAACGCAAATGCCTTGCAATAAAACGCTGAAAATGGTACATGTTCCCTAAAACGGCCGTCTAAACAACGATTCCCTTTTTACAACAATGCTTACCGCTGCTCCCCGGTACAATATGTCTAACCGTTTCACTGTTGCAATATTGTCTGCTTAAAATTGTCGTGTGGTGCTTTTTCTCAAAGTAACATTTATATATTGACAAAAAGCATAATGACGAGTGGCAAACAGCTTAAATCTAGATCTGACGCTGGATTCAAGCTGTTTGCAAATGTAAGCAAACCCGTGCTTAGCACTCTAACGCTATTATTCCCCTTCCTTATAACGATTCCCTCCAAACAACACACACTATCTTTGTCTACCAAATGGTGTTGTTGTAGAGAGGGAGTATTGTAATATGTAGATAATTCTGACCATTTAAAACACGTTTTTTGGCAAATAATAACATATTCTCCACTGTAGGACTACCTAAAGAAATACTCACCCTTACACTGCAGCTCTCGACTTGACGAGTATTTTCAAACTTGTTCACATTATTTATGTTTCTTTAACTTGTTCACACTCGTCGTTTTGTTTCTGTATTTAAGAAATGTTTACACTTAAATTCAATAATATTTATCAGACTATAACTTCATAGTAGGCGTTACGCTCGTATTAGGGCAATGGTAAAGGTTCATTAATGGCGATAATAACTACTACAGTGGAGAAAACGTTATTATTTCCCAATAAACGCGTTTACGCTAAAACTATTATTTGCAGTGCAAACAGTTTAGAGCCAGACCAGACGCCGGGTAACCTGGCGTCTGATCAGGCACCAAACTGTTTGCCACCGAGATAAACATGAATTATCCGAATTGTCAAAAAGTACTTTTCTACGTTTTAGTGTTTTGCGTTTGCGTACGTTTGCGTTTAAACGGGAAAGAATAACAGATTATCCACTGTAACTTGCTAATTAACCCTATCATGATCATATTATTCGGGAGATTGGTATCCCTTCACCGCTTTAGTGTCGTCTGCTTCATTATTGTTGTCTGCAAGACACGTTTCAAAGTTATATTTAAGGTTGAATGACTTAATAAATATCGATAAGAGTGTCAAACAGTTTGGGGCCTGATCATCGTCTGATCAGGACCAAAACTGTTTTTAAACGCGCTTTAAAGCGTCATTGTGAGTGAAAGGGTTGAAGAAGGGTGAATGTTCACAGCAATATTTTACTGGACACTGACTACCTATTTGCTTTTCTAGAAATACAGAAATATTTTAGGTCGTTATGATTTATTTTATGTACAATCGAGCCTCAATAATATACTGAGTAGATGACAATTTAGTTCATGCAGTCGGTTATATTACCTAATGCTCTATATTACACGTACAGTAGAACCTCGCTATTACGACCACTAACTTATGTTAATTATTAGGGTGTTTACGATAGGTGACCGCTTAACGCAAGGTGACAGTGAAACAGAAAGCTCCTATAGGAGCTTTCTGTTTCACTGTCACCTTGCTTTAAGCTGTCACCTGTCTATTATACACTCAATTAGCCTTCGTTTTAGTGGTCGTAATAGCGAGGTTTTACTGTAATTCGTTAGTTTTGGCTGTTATACTGACCTAAAACTAAGACGAACTGTTTTATGTGCGAGAAAGATGCGTAGAAGTTTTAAAATCAGGGTCATTGAGAAGTTTTCCGTACCCGGGTTTGCCGTATTGTAATGGAACAATATTGAATAATTGTCATTGATTGGTGTCTGGTGAAGGTTTAATACAATAGTTCATGCTTTATTGTTATTGTTACAATACTATTAAGAATGAGACGAACTAGTAATACACATAAAGTTTAGCCACTATCGGTTAATGACAGTCATTTTGTTTTCTATAATTTAATATTACATGGACAACTGTAAACCTCTATGAACCATGCTCGGTATAAAATTACTTGTTTTAAAACGTTTTACTGATACTTATAGTGTTCTATGGCCTTACCAATCAAATCAACACACTTCAAAATAAAGAAAGCATAGCGACAATAACATATGGGCCGCCTATTACATGAAACCCATAAATTGTTTAACAGAGCACGATTTATTTGTTATCCTCTAATAAATAAATTGAAAGAGAGTAAAAAGCAAACAAAAAACAGATTCATCACTCATTATTCAAAATTATCCAACAAAACAAAGTTCAAGATTTAGTGCAACCCTTTTTTCTATCCTAACTCTTCTATTGTTAACCCTTTCAATCTCAGTAACGACATAAAGCGCATTTGCAAACAGTTTTGATCCTGATCAGACATCGAGTAATGCGGCGTCTGATCAGTATGAAAACTATTTGCCACTTGTTTTGAAATAACGTAAGTTACAGTGGAGAATCTGTTATTCTTTCCCGTTTAAACGCAAACGTACGCAAACGCAAAACGCTAAAACGTAGAAAAGAACAACTTTTGGACAATTCTGATATTTCATGTTTATCTTGGTGGCAAACAGTTTGAAGCCTGATCAGACGCCGGGTTACCCGGCGTCTGATCTGGCTCCAAACTGTTTGCACTGCAAATAATAGTTTTAGCGTAAACGCGTTTATTGGGAAAGAATAACACATTCTCCACTGTATACTGCCTTAAATCTAACTTTGAAACGATATTGCAGACAACAATATTGGAGCAGACGATAGTATGGCGGTGAAGGGGTAAAATACTCACGATGAATTTTACCATGAAAGGGTTAATCAACAACTGCTTCAAACCTGCCGTGTGTGAAATTTCTCGATCCAGGATAAACCTCAATACATGAACTACTATCGAACATATTGAATCCTGGCCAGACACCGAGTTACAGCAGATAAAACGTTATTCTTCCCCGTTTAAATGTAAATGAAACGCAAATGCATTGTAAGAAACTGTAGAATATGACAACATTTTGACAACTCTGACCATTTATTTTCATCTGAGTGTAAACAGTTTAGAGCCAGATCAGACGCCGGGTTACCCGGCGTCTGATCTGGCTCCAAACTATTTACCCAGGAAATAATATGTTTAGCGTAAAAGCGTGTATTGGGTAACAATATCGTTTTCTTCACTGTACTCTGACCTGAATCAAAAATGTTTGCAAATGTTACAACACTAAATATAATACAGAATAAATAAAGAATGGTTTGATTCGTTTATCGTTTCATCGTTGAAAGTAAACCAAGGCTAATTTAATTGGGTCTTATCGTAACTGGCGCATCAGAATTGCAAGAGATGCAATCACATAACAGTTACACACGGGAATAAATATTACAAAATAGTGGAATGCAAAAGACAGCACAAAAGGGATCTCGCCAGTCTAAATGCTTTCGCTTGCTTTTACATGTAATTCAAACGTTTTGATTAAAGGCACTTTATTTGAAAAAGGTATTACGCGTGGCAAACATTTGGGATTCTGATCGGTCTCTGGATTTGTCAGCGTCTGGTCAGGATTCGAAAATGCCATAAAACTCGTATCAAGTATGTAAAGGGGCTGATGTTACACGGAGGAAGACATTATTCTATCCCAGTAACAGTGTTTGTGCTAAATCAATCATTCTATTTGGAGCCAGATCAGACGGCTGGTAACCCGACATCTTTTCGATAGGTAGTTGCAATGCTCTTGCCTTGAAAGTCGTTTAAACACTTAATGTCATTATCGTGACTTCACGTCTTTTCGCAACCGTTTTTGAGAATGCACCACACATCCCTTAACTCGCTGTGTTGCAATCTGTTTAGAATGTTTTATTCTGCCTCATCATTATACAATTGAGCCGTGCCATAGGAAAACATGTCTTATGCACTGCAAACAGTGTAGATCAAAGCCAGCCGCCGCGTCAAAGACGCGGCGGCTTGCCTTTATCTTCACTGTTTGACACCAATATTTAAAACATTTTATGTAGCTGTATTATATATGTTATTTTGCAGTGTAGACCACAATCAGATGTAGAGCCTGGGACTACAACTCTGCTTGGTCTGTACAATGTTGCAATGCAATAAGACTGGTTTTGTCGTGGCATGGCTCATATTAACTTTGGATATTTTAGAATTAATCTTTTATCATGTTGAATTGTCGTGTGCTTAAAATATATCACATGCAAACAAAATATTAATAATAATGATCGTTTCTAAACTCCAGAAAATATTAACATGAGAGGCAAACAGCTAGGGTCATGAGCAGACGCCGCGTTGCGCGGCGTCTGATCTGGATCTAAGCTATTTGCAAGTGTGCTCTAAGTCGCTCTAATCACGATAAGGGTGAAAGAAGACAAACTTTCTGAAGCAAACAAAAGTACTGCTGTCCAGTAGTTGAAACGATATTTCGCAATCATGTAGTACATTATAATTGATATTGAATGCAAGTTTGCTAAGATATTGAATGAAGTTGACATGAATGATTACAAGCATGCTCTAATCTGAATGCTTTGTAATGGTTATAGCTATGTTTAATATCGCGTGTTTTTGAGCAACTTGTCTAGAATTCAAACGTATGTCTCCTATCCATTACATGTATTGACTTGAATTAGTTTGGGCATTATCGCTTTGAAATGAATGAACCAGATTAAAAAGAATAGTAAAGAATATGTTATTATTTCCTAGTAAATGTTATTTGCCAAAACAATGATGTCCATTCAAAAACACTTGTAGCCAGGTCAGCCACCTTCCGATCACGCTCCAAACTGTTTCCCATTGAATTAGAATTAATTGTAAGCATTGTTATACTTTTACATTTTATTGTAATGTGTTTACGTTTCGTTTGCGTTTAAACGGGACAGATTAATGTCTTCTCCTCTATTACTTCAGACGACACAGTTGAGTCAGGTTTCGAATCAGCAGGCTATTTGTCATAAGGGAATTACATGTAATCAGATTTATTTTGCCCAAATATTCCAAATACAATGGAAATAATATGATTAATGATTTATGAATATGCATTTTTGGATAATTGAACAATTTATCAAAATGTTGTATTCACTGTAACTAGTTTTATTTGTAAATCACTTCGATGATAATTTGAAAACAAACTTGATTGTGATAAGACGTTGATTTCATCGGCGTTTGATAATGATCGAACTGTTTGACACCCGTGTCGATGTGGTTTGTATTTTCAATATCTATGTCTGGTAGAATTTATGTGTACGTTTCCAACACATGCGCTAACAGTAATATGTAGTATCCACTGCAAACCATTTATTCAGCCAAATCAAACGCCAAGCTATTCCAGGGTCCAAAACTGTTTAATTGTAATTTGGTTTCGTTGATATTTGACATTCTATTTACTGCTTATCATGTCAATTGTACACTTATACATTTTGTTATGGGGGAAATCAAAACTTAAGAGGAGTATAAAACGAAATCAGTAAGATCAGACCCTAAGATTAAAAGGCGTTGGAGATGATTATGAGATCTTTTGTAAGCTTTAATTTGGTCAGATGTGAGCAAAATACTCAAATCTGACCAATCAAAAGCTAGGTAACGAAATAAGGCTCACCTCAACCGCTTTATAGATATTAGATCAGGCACCGAGTTGTTTTTCGTTCAACTGTTTGCAAATGTAGGTCATGTTGCGATTTGATAAAAACAAAAACGCGTGCGCTCATTAAAGATAATTTCAGTTTTTATCAAGCAAGAAAGTCTAAGAAAATGATTTTCTTGTGCCAGTGTTTTTATTTTGCATGTTTCATAAAACAAGTATCCTTTTACAGTAAGTTGACGCAATTACGAGCTCTGAATCCCATACATGTTAATTGTAAAGTGGGGAAAACGGTATTTTTTGCTAATAAAACTTTTGTTCTGAAGGAATTATGTCCATAGCAAACAGTTTAGAGCAAGATTAGACGCCCGGTAAACACTGTTTGCCACTCAAACTAAACTAAATCGTTACAAATTTTAATTTTGATTGTTGTTTTATTTAGTTGCACAAAATTTGCCAATGGGTGAAAACAAATTTCAACTCAAACTAAAATAGTGTTTCACAAAGCTCGGATTTTGATATCAGACCAAAATGATTTTCCTGCACTGATTTCAGTTATCATGTAAGCACTACATTACAGTTAATGTTATTCCAATTAGTTACAAAACGTTTATAGTCGTGTAAGCAATATGTCATGAGAACTTGAAACAAAACAGTAGATATAAAAATTGAGCCGTGTCATGAGAAAAATTATTCCATTGCAAACAGATTTGATTAGTACCAGTCGCCGCGTCAAAGACGCTGCGACTGACTCAATATACATGTACACTGTTTGACACCCATATGCATCTAAACCATTTTTGTAGCAGATTTATATACGGTATTTGGCAGTTAAACCAAACTTATAGAGACTGGGATGACAACGGTGTTTGATCTGTATAACGTTGCAATGCTACATGTATAAGGCAGGTTGTTTTCATGACACAGCTCATATGCATCCTTTATTTCAGTCCCATATACGCATGTATATAAGTTAATTGCATAATATCTTGAAATGACACAAAATATATATGTAAGAAACCAGTCCACACTAACCTTATAAGACTTGCACGAGATTCTAAAACCTTAGCACACGAAACAATCACATATTAGGCAGTAGAAAGTAGTGAGAATATATTTACATAATTGTTTTAAATGAAAACAAGAAAACAACTGAGTACAGTGGAGAAAACGTTATTCTTTCCCGTTTAAACGCAAACGAAACGCAAACGCATCGCAGTAAAATTAGAAAAATTACAACTTCTTGACCATTCTTAATGTTGATTTTAACCTGGACGGCAAACAGTTTGGAGCCTGATCAGACGCCGGGTTACCCGGCGTCTGATCAGGCTCCAAACTGTTTGCTTTGGAAACAGTATATTTAGCGTAAACGCGTTTATTGGGAAATAATAACGTTTTCGCCACTGTAACAAAATGATACGAATAACAATAGAACTCAAAGACGTAGAACTACATGAGCACTAGTGAATGCGGTGTTCTGGTCCTTTTTAAAACAGCTATTGCAAATGCACTGCAAAATCATGTGGACAATGACAATGAGTTGAAAACGTTGCGCTGATTTCCTTCTTTAGTTTCAAAGGCAAACTGTTTGGAGCCTAATCAGACACACTCATAACAAATGCTTTTAAGTTAAAAAGCATAAATCTCATTTTTAGAATTGTTTCAAAAACGATATCTTTATCGGTCTTAAGACAATTCAATTTGATTTTGGTTAATCCATTGAGCCCTAGTCCCGAGTATACTCATCATTTACACGCCGTGTTAACTGTAAATAGTACATATGCCCTATACAAACAATATGAATCAAGATCAGAGGACTCCTAGAAGAGCTTTCTCATCATCTATTGAACTGTTTTCATTTTGTAACTAACACATACCTAATCATTCCAAAACGGATTCGACTTATTTGGAAAACTGGAATTGTCCATTTGCAGTTTCAGGAGTGATTGGGTTCACAGAAGTTTGGCTGTACTTTGATTAAAATGAAATAAAAATGAGAATTGCCATTTTGAAAGGTATAGTGACGCCGCTGTGGCCAAATGAAGCAAATGAGGTTTCAATTACAAGACTCCACTCATCAGCATAAAAGGTACCTTAATGACAGAGTAGCGTGTATGCACTCATTACCAATCTGCCCCTCTGTTCTTGGAATGTTAATACCGAAACTATACATTAGTACACAGAGACTCATCAGTGCTTTAGAATCTCAGATCAGTTTTAACCCTTTACCTAATAGAAGCGCCTTTTAGCGCATTTTAATCTATCCCTCCGCCAAAGAAAAAGGTTCAAGAATATACAGGCATAAACATGTACAAATCGAAATATGACTTATATACTAGCAAATAGTGACTTAAAGCAGGTTGAAAGTAAAGCAGAATGCGCCTTAGGGCGCATTCTGCTTTACTTTCAACCTGCTTTAAGTGGTCACCTACCTTCAAATCTAGAAACAGGTTATGAGGAAAAGGGTTAACTAAACAATTTTACTCTCAATGACGTCATAAAGCGCATTTGCAAACAGTTTTGATCCTGGTCAGAATCAAAACCGTTTTCCACTTGTTTTAAAACTACGTCAGTTATACTGCCTGAAATCTACCTTTGAAACAACTGCAGGTCATATTGAAGCAGACGACAACAATGACGACGAAAGGGTTAATGCAATATTAATCGTCGATTATTCAACGATTTATGCATACCAGATGCCTTGTCAAAACTGTAAAAGTGTGAGAAGAAATATTCTGCTTACTTGCCTGATTTAATCAGTTACCTGTCTTTAGAACTAAAGCAAATACATGTACAAGATTAACTGTACTAAACATTTATTTTAAAATTATTTTTAAGTGGTTTCTATATCTAAGCGGATGGCAACTTAAAAGCTTGCTGAAAGTAAAGTACTCTGGCGCGTTCTGCTTTACTTTCAGTCTGCTTTAAGTGGTCACCCGTTTTCAAAATTAGAAACAGGTACTGTGATAATTGTTAAACATGAAAGGTTAGAAGTGTAAAACAAGTACTAATTTATAATTTTCATTAAATGCTAAAATCCTGATTAATCATTATTAGTGAACAATTTTCATTGATTAATCAACTAAACAATTCGCATCGATTAATAATACTCTTCATATTACATGGTTGAGGAAACGGTATTACAGTGGAGAAGTAGAAACAAGTTGAATTTGCTGAATGTTATTGCATGGCATTTGCGTTTCGTTTACGCATAAACTGAAAAGAGTAACGCCTTCTCCCCTGTATGTCCCAATAACAGCGTTTACGTACAGTGGAGAATGTGTTATTCTTTCCTAATAAACGCGTTTACGCTAAAACTATTATTTGCAGTGCAAACAGTTTGGAGCCAGATCAGACGCCGGGTAACCCGGCGTCTGATCAGGCTCCAAACTGTTTGCCACCAATATAAACATGAAATATCAGAATTGTCCAAAAGTTGTTCTTTTCTACTTTTAGCGCTTTGCGTTTGCGTACGTTTGCGTTTAAACGGGAAAGAATAACAGATTCTCCATTGTATCGTTGTGAACAGAGTATCCGGTGTATGATCTGGCTGCAAAACTGTTACGACTTAGACAAAACAAAATCTCCAAGAAATTTAGGAGCCTTTGTTGGCGTTTTATTTCCGTTAATTCAGGAGAGCGCCGAAATATCGTTAATTACATTTCATGATGATATAGGCCTAAGTGATGTAAAGTATATGGTAAAATAGTGGGAGTGTGTAATCGTAGATGGACATAGACAGTGGAGAAAACGTTATTCTTTCCCAATAAACGCGATTACGCTAAAACTATAATTTCCACTGCAAACAGTTTGGAACCTGATTAGATGCCGGGTGAACCGGCGTCTAATCAGGCTCAAAACTGTTTGCCACTCAGATAAAAATAAATTGTAAAACAAATCTAAAAATAGATATTTTCTACGTTTTAGTGTTTTACGTTTGCGTTTTGTTTGCGTTTAAACAGGAAATAATAACGTTTTCTCTACTGTTAATCTAATCTTACCGTAAAATCGCCTGCTTTGAAATTCCCATTTACTCGTTACGCGGCGTATGATCTGGATTCAAACTGTTGTGTAAATACCAGTTAAGTCAGGATATTGATTAAATTTACATTTCTCCAAATCCGTTTAGTTCTATTTATCGGTTACTACATTGAAGATCTAAACGATATAAAGCGGCAACAATTAGTTGAAATGGTTGTGGAAATATATATTTACCTGTATCATTGAGCATGACGACCTCAAAACGTTCATGACGTTATTCGTCGACGTTGATAATAGACTAAACGCAAACGCATTGCAATAATATGTAGAAAATAACAGATTACAAATGTATTAGATTTCTTTATAATTTCATTTTATTTTGAGAGGCCAACAGTCTGGTACTTGGTCAAACGCCGATTTACTACAATGTTTAATATGGCTTCAAACTGTATGCAATGAGTGTTAAACGGTTTAGCATAAACGCTTTACTTTAACAGTTATTGGGAAAGAAAAGCCCTTTCCTAGATTTTCAAAAGGCATACTTGCAGTGTGTTTTTCGTTGAAAATACAACAGTTTGGCGTGCAAAGACCTCTCAATAAGGGTATGTTGCGATAGTTTTGGTAAAATATTGTTTAACAAGAGCTCCAGATAACGGGAGTATTTCAACATATAAATCCTTATTTCTGCATTTAACACTATGGTGTAACTACTAATAAGAATTTTTTTTCGAGATAATTCTAATGAGGAGTAACACTAAAGGATTTGGTGTTAAAATGAGTACATGTTAGAAAATCTTGAACATATTCAGTTTAGTCCCTCTTATTTGGAGCCTTTTTTAACCCATAACCGTATCGGGCGTTTCTAGTTTTGAAGACATGTGGCCATTGAAAGTTTGTTGAAACTAAGGCAGATCTGCTTAATATTTAAGATTGCTTGAAACTACCACCTTCTACATGTAGGACATAGAAAACAACCTTATAGGTGCATATTCAAAATTGTGCTGTGAAGCTATTATTTTCATTCGTGCAGGATTAAATTAAAGGTGTAAAGTACGTATTCATTGGATTGTGGCTTGGTTTTTTCCGATATCTTGAACTAGAAGTACAGTGGAGAATCTGTTATTCTTTCCCGTTTAAACGCAAACGTACGCAAACGCAAAACACTAAAACGTAGATAAATACAACTTTTGGACAATTCTGATAATTCATGTTTATATTGGTAGCAAACAGTTTGGAGCCTGATCAGACGCCGGGTTACCCGGCGTCTGATCTGGCTCCAAACTGTTTGCACTGCAAATAATAGTTTTAGCGTAAACGCGTTAATTGGGAAAGAATAACAGATTCTCCACTGTACTCTAGACATTTTGTCCAGACAGAATGGTAATGTAGGGGATTGCAGAGAAAATGGCTATTTTATGGCTGTCTATGTTTTGTTATACTGATGTGACAGCCGACATGAAAACGTATACAGGAGAGAAGACTTTATTCTTTCCCAATAAACGCGTTAACGTTTAAACTATTGATCCCAATTCAAACAGTTTGGAGCCAGATCAGACGCCGTTTAACCCGGCGTCTTATCAGGCTCAAAATGTTTGCGAATCATATAAATATAGACAGATGAACATTTCAAGAGGGTGTAATTTTATTCACTTAAATGCATTGCGTCTCTTTTGCGTTCAAACGTGAAAGAATAACGTTTTCTCCACTGTAAGTATATGCAGTTACTGATGAGTAATTCCCAGAGTCTATCCCAAAAACAACTGGGTGAGAAATAGCTCACGACGTCTAGACTATTCTAGAGGCTATCCTGGTATACAATAATAACACAGCTCACCACAGTATCTGATTTATTTAACTGAAGTTTTGCGTTTAGCTATAAATTGGTACACCTCTACATATACAACATGTAGTAACAAAATATCCCTGATTAGTAAACTTTCATTCCGGTTACTTGTATAGCAGTACAATCTCTCTTGTGAAAACCGAAATATCATTACAGTGGAGAAATCGTTAATCTTTCCCAATAAACGCGTTTACGCTAAAACTATTATTTCCATTGTAAACTGTTTGAAGCCAGATCAGACGCCGGGTAACCCGGCGTCTGATCAGGCTCCAAACTGTTTGCCAACCAGCTAAAATGGTTAATAATAATTGTCGTTTTGTTTAAACGGGAAAGAATAACGTTTTCTCCACTTTACATTACTCACCTCAAACACTTTGAATGGGCACTTGCAAAGTCTAATCATTTTTTATTATTTAGGAATGATGCGAAAAATATTGCAAGTTACAAACAGTGTAGACCGACTTTGATTACATGGCTCCTGTAGGAGCCCTCTCATCAGGGTATACATTGTTTGCATAGGACAGGTTTACTACTCTTCGCATGTACATTGATTGTTTATGACATTTCTTGGGCTGAATGATAGATAGATCGAATTTTTATTTACATCTCATCAATGCACATTCAATACATATAAGAACATGTACAAAATAATCTTAAAGATAGCGCAAAGCCATTCCTTAAAGGAATTATAAGAGATGGTATAAATGACATAACATGTCATGTATAACACAGATATTTATAACATCACAGTATGACACAAATGAATAGAATGTTACAATTTTTAATAATGCTTTAACATATTAAAGCCGTGCAAAGAGGAGAGTAAAGAAAAATCTAAGAATAGTCAACCAAAGCAAGATAAAATATTCCGATGTTCAAAAATTTACATCTGTTAATAAAACGGAAAGATCAAATGAAATGATTATTATTGAATGTGTTAAAGGCTATTTATGCATCGCTTAACCCTTTCCCTCATAGAAGCGACTTTTAGCACATGCATTTTATTCATCCGCTAAAGAAAATAGTTCCAAATTATACCATCACGAATATGTGTCATACTTAATATTTTCCTTATTCTAGCATGTAATAGCTTAAAGCAGGCTAAAAGTAAAGCAGAATGCGCCATATGGCGCATTCTGCTTTACTTTCAACCTGCTTTAAGTGGTCACCTATCTTCAATACTAGAAATAGGCTATCAGGTAAAGGGTTAATTGTGTACTACCTGTTAGACCTGATTTAACCCATGTGTGTCCATTGTCTTATATATAGGACATACATTGTAGGAAAACAGTGCAGACTTTGGTCAGACGCCGCATAATGCGGCGTCTGATCAGAGTCTACCCTGTTTGGTGATAGTGATTTTAATAGAGAGAAAAAACTTGAAAATTAAGTCCAGGCACCTTTTATCAAAAAATGGACTAATCCAATATATACGCATGGAAGAATACACTTGGCGCAAATGGGTTAGACACTGTCCTCAGCACTGAAAACAAGCTATGGTTGAAGTATGGAGAAGTACATTATTATCCTGATTTTGAGCCAGAGGTGGGAATATAATTGAGTCACATTTGATACTACATCGAACCTCGTTTTCTCGAGCTCGCTAAAGTCAAACTAACCCGAATTTCAGAGTTGAAACTTGGCTGAGTTACGTTTAAACTTTGAACTACCGGTGAGATCGACTTTAATAAGTTCGGGTTGTAAAATTCAGATAAAATGTACATGTTATACGGAGGGAATTCGGCTAAAACTAAATCGAGGTATCTACTGCATTTATTTAAGTTTCCTCGAAGGGAAAATCAAGACACAAAAACACTTCTCTCAAGCCGGCATTGATTTCGAATATTATCCGATCAATTTTCTTTCTGTTCATTAAAATTTTAATGAACTTCTCTATTTCATGGCTTAATTGGGTTTTTAAAAAGAAAAAAAATCATCAGCCCTCTCATTAAATGCGTTCTATGCAATTTATCACACAATCAATCATGGATACAGTGGAGAATCTGTTATTCTTTCCCGTTTAAACGCAAACGTACGCAAACGCAACGCACTAAAACGTAAAAAAGAACAACTTTTCGACAATTCTGATATTTCATGTTTATTTTAGTGGCAAACAGTTTGGAGCCTGATCAGACGCCGGGTTACCCGGCGTCTGATCTGGCTCCAAACTGTTTGCAATGGAAAAAATAGTTTTAGCGTAAACGCGTTTATTGGGAAAGAATAACACATTCTCCACTGTAAACGGATCTGCAATACATTAGCAGGCACTTCCATAGATTTGACGATTCTTTGCAAACAAGGTACAGTGGAGAAAACGTTATTATTTCCCCCTTTAAACGCAAATATAACGCTAACGCAAAGCACTAAAACGTACAAAATTACAATTTTTTGTAATGTCTCACGATTCATTTTAATCTGAGTGGTAAACAGTTTGGAGCCTGATCAGACGCCGTGTTACATGTACCCGGCGTTTGATCCGACTCCAAATGTTTGTAATGAAACTAATAGTTTTAGCGTAAACGCGTGTATTGGGAAAGAATAACGTTTTCTCCACTGTATAAAGGAATAATGCAATATAAAAGTAAAGTTACACTGATACCTCCGATGCTTTTGTAGTTGTATTAATGTGTAGTTTTCATTTTCTTTAGCTGTTGTAGTCATTGTTTTTGTTCAGTTGTTGTTGTTTCATTAATCTATTTTAGTTGTTTTGTTCATGTGTTCGTGTTGTCACATTCAGATTTTTATCGCATTTCTTTACCGTTTCGATAACACGGAAATACGACGCTATCTTAGTGAAGAAGACGTTGTTTTTGTTTTAGTTTGCACGAGCTTAACCCCTTCACTGCCGTGACGTCATCAATTTTAAACAACTGTCGTCTGTTTTTATTTCTAAAATTCGATATTTAGTTATTTTGACTTATGAAATATTGAAATGAGTATAAGAAGTTTGTATCCTGATCAGACGCCGTGTGACGCGGCGTCTGATCAGGATCCAAACTGTTTTCAAAATACTAGTGTACTCGGGGTAAGGCAGTGAAGGGTTAACCGCAAACATTATGTGATAAAATGTACAGAATGCCCTTTTTAAAAATAAACTTACGCTTTATATTTATATGAGTTGCAAACATTTTAGAGCCTGATTAGATGCCGGTCGTTTTCAATAAAATGTGCTCGTATATGTCTGGTTTTCTGTTGTTGTAGTGCTGAGCTTGTGTTATATTGAATTAAATAACATGACGTGCACAGTGGATAAGACGCTATTATTTCGCAATGGACGCGTTAACGCTCAATTAATTACAGTGGAGAATCTGTTATTCTTTCCCAATAAACGCGTTTACGCTAAAACTATTATTTGCAGTGCAAACAGTTTGGAGCCAGATCAGACGCCGGGTAACCCGGCGTCTGATCAGGCTCCAAACTATTTGCCACCAAGATAAACATGAATTATCAGAATTGTCAAAAAGTTGTACTTTTCTACGTTTTAGTGCTTTGCGTTTGCGTACGTTTGCGTTTAAACGGGAAAGAATAACAGATTCTCCACTGTATAGTTTTTGGAAACACTTAGACAGGTCAAACTTCGGATAACCATGTACCCGTTTCATAAAACTTCGTACGACAAAAACGGTCGTAAGTCAAAGCTATAAATACATTCAATTTTTGATTTTCTCTATCCTGTCTTGTGACATCTCTTTTGAATCGTCTTGAAAAGACGATTCCAAAGAAATGTCACAAGACAGGATTAGATGGAGAAATAAATAAATAATGAGAATTTTAGAATCTGACTTAGGACAATATATGTCGTGCGAAGTTTAATGAAACGGGGACCAGGTAGCTGGACAAGCTCCAAAGCATTTTTGACTCAGGCAAAAACTAAATCGTCACAGTTATTAAACTGAGAATAGTAATACAGAAATTTGTATTGTACTGAATAAAAAAATTGCCATTTCCTCCATTTCATTGCATTTTGTTTGCGTTTTGTTCCGTTTCAACGGGAAATAATGCAGTCTCCGTCACTGTTCGAGCGGTAAAATAATGTACACACTATCCTTTAACCCTTTCATGATCAAATTATTCGGGAGATTTTTACCCCCTCACCGCTTTTTTGTCGTCTGCTTCAGTATTGTCTGCAAGACACATTTCGAAGTTAGATACAAGGTTGTATTACTTAAAAATATCGATAAGAGTGTCAATCAGTTACGCGGCGTCTGATAAGGACCCTTACTGTTTGCAAACGCGCCTTTAAGCCTCATTGGAAGTGAAAGGATTGCACCAAAGAACGTTTTCCCTGCTGTGGCGTGTTTGATACAAATCATAAGTACATTGTATCTATTGTAAGTACAGTAAACCTCGATATTACGACCACTAAATTGTGTTAATTATTAGGGTGTTTAAGGTAGGTGACCGCTTAAAGCAAGGTGACAATAAAACAGAAAGCTCCTTTAGGAGCTTTCTGTTTCACTGTCACCTTGTTTTAAGCTGTCACCTCTATATCATACAATCAATAAGCCTTCGTTTTAGTGGTCGTAATAGCGAGGTTTTACTGTATATATTGAACTAAATGATAAATATCGAAAGGCTAAGCACGCATGCCTTCAACAAAATTACCGAGATCTGTCTGATCATTTTAGTTTGGCAATAAATTTAACCCATTCACTGCCATGACGTCATCAACTTAAAACAATTCATCGTCTTCTTAGATTTCTGAAATTCAATTCTTAGGTATTTAGACTTAAGAAATGTTGAAATGAATGTCAAGCAGTTTGGATCCTGATCACACACCGCGTTACACCAGTATTGGTAAACAAAAATGGCACAGAAGAATCTTATACGAGTATACATGTATGAAAGCTGAAATTAGCGTTATCTGCATGTCAAGAGTGTCAATGGTTAATTAACTACATGTAGCAAATTATAACGGCAAGGAAGGTGTTTTGTGACAGATGTACGTGTAGAGCAATTTTCACTTAGATATTTGCTGAAAAGGTTTTTACAATCCATTTTCAAACACTTTAAACTTCTATAAATCTGCTTTTTAAACATTTCGTTGGAGGATACATGTAACTGCTTTTACACGATCCACCAAAAAAACCACAAACGACTGACACAGACGCCAAAACATGATTGACATTCGCCGTTAGATGTTTCGAAAAATGAAAAAAAAACGTTTAGGGTCGGAGGGAAAATATAGGATCGGTCGGGTTACCAGAAACACACGTATATATTGATTTTGCCTTCGTTAAATATCAATTCGGATGTAAAACAGTTTGATACTTACCTGACGCCGACTTATTCGGCGTTTGGTTTAGATCTTAACTATTTGTAAATGCACGTTCAGTCGCCATTATCGTATAGAACAACTGAAAAATTTAAAAATGTATATGCTGCATATTGCAGAAGCTGTTTCCTGTATCAAAATGACTTCCGGTTTGCCAATAAGTATAGATATTGGTCCGCTCAAGATGAAGTTACCGTTGAGAATACAAATCGGTAATTTCCGGCACATAGAAATGACGAAAACAACAATGTTATTATTATAATGGTGAATACAGTGTACGTACAGCGACGAAGACGTCATTCTTTCCCCATAAACGCGTTTGTGCTAAAAGGGTTTTTAAAGCTATTAATTCCAGTGCATACGGTATCCGGCGTTTGATCAGACTCCTAGCTGTTTGCCACTCAAAAAGTTGTATTTTTCTACATTTTAGGGCATTGCTTTGCGTTCGTTTGCGCTTAAACGGGAAACAATAACATCCTCTCCACTATAGTTGTTTCTTAACTAACGTGTTTGCACTTAATCATTTTACTGTTAAATTTAACCACACTTTGTTTTCTCTTTAGATGCATTTTCATATATCAAACAGTATGATAAGAATTATTCTAACACACTTCGCACACGTCTCTATACAAACAAAGAAGGAATGTATCTGTGTTTAAATTCTCATTCTAACACAACTCGCGCACACCCCTATATAAACAAAGAAGGACGCAACTGTGTTTGAATTCTCAATAAAACATGCATGCGCTGTAACGGTTAAAATGTGACGTTACTGGCGTAATATGGCTTCGAAAATGCATACGCCAAGAAACGAAGCGCCGTTGGTGGGTGCAAATTGTAGTTGAATTGAAGTGTTAGAATCGAAATAATAATGTCGTTGAGATGCTTGTTATTAAATCACTCGACCTCCGGCCTCGTGCTTAAATTACTACGCATCTCAACTTCTACCCGTGTTCGATTGCACGATAAAACACTGGTATGGATTTATTATTTCTTTAATAAAACACGCACGCGCTGTAATGTCTTAACGTGACGTCATGTGGCTTCGAAAATGCGTACGCCAAGAAATGTAGCGCCGTTGCGTCGGTGCAAATTGTGGTTAACTTGGTTAATTGAAGTGTTAGAATCGAAATGATAAATTAATACCAGTGCAATAAAACACGGGTAGTCGTTGAGATGCTTGTACCTGTAATTAAATCACTCGGCCCTCGGCCTCATGATTTAAATACTACCCACCTCAACTCCTTATTTCTTAATTGAAAGATGTACAGACAGTCAGATAGTAATACTGTGGTGTTTTTGCAGTTAATTTTTATCCAGCACAATAAGTTAATTTTGAAATTTGGGAAAAGGGTGCCTTTTTCGGGTTCATAAGGACAATAAAATCATTATGCCTCACACTAAGTGAAGCTTTATGGATACTTAGATTACTGTGTCAAACAATCTGGAGTATTGGGTCCAAGGCTATAAAGCGACTAAATTGAGTCTGATATCGTTCTCGAGCATTTGATTGGTCAAAGCTCAAATATCGCCGATCAACTGCTTGAGAACGATCTCAGACTCAACTTAATCGCTCTATAACATTTGGATTTAAACAGACACCAATGCACTTGACCTCCGAGTTTCCTCGATACTGTCTGTTTTAGACATTACATGTTTTGTTTTCATACAAATGTGTTTGACATTATTGTTTTCGTACACATGCATTTATAAGCGAAGAGATACATGTACAGTGGAGAAAACGTTATTCTTTCCCGTTTAAACGAAACGAAACGCGCAACAATAAAATATAGAAAATGACAAGTTGTGGACAATTCTTATTAACCATTTTAGCTGGTTGGCAAACAGTTTGGAGCCTGATCAGACGCCGGGTTACCCGGCGTCTGATATGGCTCCAAACTGTTTGCAATGGAAATAATAGTTTTAGCGTAAACGCGTTTATTGGGAAAGAATAACGTATTCTCTACTGTACATAAATTCTGCCTCCCCTGTTAATGTTTTGTTCCTCATTTCAACTATGACCTTGAGATCATAACACCCCTGCTTTTATCTTCTAAATGAGAAATTGGTTTACCAACACCGATGTGTATCTTACTCTGGAGACATAATGTAATGGTAGCTCTTGTCTTATCTTGCAGACATCGTCTATAGACTCCCCTATGGGACGTCCAATTACCTAAATATCTCAAGCCAATTTGTCTGTTTCAATAAATACAGTAACACACCAAGCTTCATCACTCACTATACATGTACATGTACCTACGGCGTCATTATGTTTGCACAAAATCTGTTGATGCTTCTGGAAAACAATTCTATCGAGAGGGATTTGGTAGGAGAGAATAACTAGAAAATGCAGCAACGTTTGTTATAATCCCGTTTATCTGAAATCCATGGTCACTAGAAATCGAATTGATCGTGTTAACCCATTCACCCCTGAAACTTTTTATGGGCAATTCCAATTTTAAAAAAGTCTAATCCAATTTTGACTGTTTGGAGTAGATTTTATCAATATATTTCAAAATGAAAAACAGTGCAGACCCTGATCAGATGGTTCCTTTAGGTTCTACACTGTTTGCATAGGAAAAGTGTAATCCTCACAGGTACACTGTTTGTAAATGACGAGTATACTCGTAACTAGCGTTGAATGTGTTAAAACAGGGTGACTATCAAGCAGAACTTTCTGCTTACGTCCATCCTGCTTTAATCAAGCGACTGCATGGTATACCGAAATCCACCATTCTCTTCAGTCGGTGAAAAAACGGGCATGGATACTTTATGATATCAACGTGTCTATATGTTTGTCACTAACTAACATCATTATTCTATTTGTAACAATTTATAAATTCAAATTTAGACATAATGATGAAAAACAGCCAGCGATAAATACCATATATAAAATAAACGTTTGCATTTTGCCTTCCACCGTAAAATAATGCTTATCTATTTAATGCTGAAGTTTCGTACACATACAACCTGATCCACTTATACATGTATTGATATTCAGGAGGAGGAGTAGTGGGGTAGAAAATTGTTCAGAAACAATAGAAGTAGTTCAAACAGGACAGGCATTGGCCGATGGCTCCTTGTGGAACCCTCACGTTAGGGTCTACACTCTTTGCAATATTAACATATGGTGGTTTTCAGCATATGAAGGGTAAAATCCTATACGTATACCGATATGTATATGGTAATATTTGTCACTAAGAATGTGTACTTTATTGCCTTTGGAGATGGTCATAAAAAGCAATGCTTTCGATCAAATCCTTTGTCACTTATATTATATGTAATTTACATGATTGTGTATTACTGTACAGTTTGAAATAAAATATGTTTAAAATAAACACCTATCTTATTACTTCATTATCGCCTGAAACTTCCAATGGAAAATTCCAGTTTTCATTAAAGACTGGTTCATTTAGACTATTTATGGTTGTTTTTCATAATATATTGCAATATGACAAACAGTGAAGTCCCTGATTAGAGGACTCCTACAGGAGCCATCTAACCAGGCACTTTACTGTTTGCATAAAACCAGTGTTTTCTTAAAAGATACATTTTTGGTAAAGGACGCATATATGCGTCACTAGGGCTCAATGAGTTAAGGCCTATCAGCGCTCGTAAAAATTATTTATTTACAATTTTCTTTTATTCTCTCTTCAGTTTGCGCCCACATGTCAGAAGGAGCTTTCCTTATATACGGTGCAAGACCCCCGGAGTCTGCCAGCATTGTGAAATCCTACACCGAGACATTCCACATTCCCTATGTGTCACCCACATCCATGGAGACGGTTCATAACGGTCGCTCCGACTTTCAGCTCCATATGAAACCATCACACACTAGAGCAGTCGTGGCACTTATACAACAATACCAGTGGCGATCATTTCACTACGTCTACGATTCCGAAGAAGGTGAGTTACGAGTACAATGGCGGGGTCCGTTTCATTAAACTTCTTACGACAAAAAGGTCGTAAGTAAAAACTTCGAAATACATTAAACTTCTGACTTCTCCATCTAATCCTGCCTGTCGTGTGACATCTCTTTGGAATCGTCTTTTTAAGACAATTTCCAAAAAGATGTCACAAGACAGGGTTAGATGGAGAAATAAATAATAATTGAGACTTTTATAACCTGACTTACGACCGTTTTTGTCGTACGAAGTTTTATAATTGTTCGTAATTCTTGTTCTTTTTGTACGAAACGCATCTATAGTAAAAACTCTCTTTTACGACAACTATTTTGTGTTAACTATAACGAGTTTACGACAGATGACTACTTTAAGCAAAGTGGCAGTAAAACAGAAAGCTCCTTAAGACGCTTTCTGTTTTATTGTCACCTTACTTCAAGCTGTAACCTGCCTTTTATACAATCAATAATTCTCCGTTTTAGTGGTCGAATTAGATAGTTTTAACTGTACATTCGATGATCACAGCTATTCGTCAAAGTTAAGGAATTTAATTTGATGCCAAATGTCATACACTGTAAGCCTTATCAGATATAGTGGAGAATCTGTTATTCTTTCCCGTTTAAACGCAAACGTACGCAAATCACTAAAACGTAGAAAAGAACAACTTTTGGACAATTCTGATAATTCTTGTTTATCTTGGTGGCAAACAGTTTGGAGCCTGATCAGACGCCGGGTTACCCGGCGTCTGATCTGGCTCCAAACTGTTTGCACTGCAAATAATAGTTTTAGCGTAAACGCGTTTATTGGGAAAGAATAACAGATTCTCCACTGTAATACCCAGCCCTGTAATGTATAGCAATGTTTGTATAGTTTTGGCCTTCTCTTTTTGAACCCAAATCCCATTTGATTAATCAAGTGCTAGTTCGTTTATTGACCTGCGTGTATGAATCTGTTTGAAATTATGCAGTATCATAAAACAAAATTTCTTAATTTCATAAATTGATTTTCATGCTTGCCGGTCGTAGATTACAGCTCTGAAATGGCAGTGTTCTCATTTATAACGATCTGATTATTGTTTTGAAAAATCTCTGCTGATAATCACGCCAGTATTAACCCCTCACTGCCAAGGCTGAACACGCTGATGCAGCGCCCTCTATCTACAGCGACACCCAACGGGAGACACAGATTGTGTGCGTTGTTCGGAGGGAGTCGTTATAGGGAGAGACTTACATTTGCAAACAGCTAAAATCAAGATCAGACGCCGCGGCACGCGGCATCTGATCTGGATTCAAGTTGTTTGTCATTCGTCATTATTGTTTTCCCTGTCAAATGTCTAAAAGTTAACGTAGATATACATGTAAACAGCAGACGACGATTTTAAGCAGCCGATATTGCAGCCGTGAAAAAGTTGGCAATTATGTTGTTTGGGGAACAGCGGCAATGGTTGTTGTGAGGTGGGAACCGTTGTTCAGAGAGCCGTTATAGAGAGGGAGTACTGTATTTATAAACAGCTTGGATACTAATCAGACGCCATATCGTTGTCTGCTTCTATATTGTTGTCTGCAATATGGTTTCAAAGTTGAATTTAAGGCAGTATGACTAAAAAAATCAAAACCAGTGTCAAACAGTTTTGAACCTGATCAGACGCCGCGTTACGCGGCGTCTGATCAGGATCAAAACTATTTGCAAATGCGCCTGTTTTCGTCATTGAGAGTGAAAGGGTTAAAAAAGATTAAAACGCCATAACAATACAACACATATACAAATTGAGAGACTTCAGTAAATACACAACGTATAGGATTGGTATAAATCTGTGTTGCAAAAGTGATCAGACTATTCAGACGCTTTATATATTGTCCGGCGTCTGATTTTGTCCCTGACGGTGTGTTATGTCCTAAGATTTTAACATAAACGCGTCTGTTGAAAAAGAATTACATCTTCTCCACTATATTTATGATTTATGCATCAAAAGTGAGGACTTTATAACGGAAAACTTCATTACCGTATGCAAAACACTTCACATTAACTTGTACAAAGTATAGACAATCTGGCTGCATTTTGATGGACACATTTGACGCCGAGAAACTATCAAATAATCTAATTTTGCAACTCAATGCAATATCTTTTAATCTTGCGTACTACCGCAATATCTCTTAATTCAAGTTTTCATGAGGTACATGTATGGTCCGAATCCTAACTGCTTTTAGAAATTATATCTATAGAAATCGTAAAACTCCTGCAAAAGCTCTCTGATCCTGGTTTTCACTGATTGCAACAGATGAATTTACTCTTTATAAGCGAACAGTTTGTAAAGGACTAAAGTATTGATATTAGGGGTCAGTGTGTTAATATCATGTGTTGATAGTTCTTGTTTTGTTTATTCAAATATGTTTCATATTTTGTTTGCCATTGTTCCATTGTTTATTTACATTGTAGGGGAAGGGTCTAATCTAATGTTGTGAGAACTTGTGACCCGACCCCATTTCCTTATGTATATGGAAATAAAATATGTTTAAACTAGAAATTGTAAATAGAATCTAAGAAAAATATCAGCCTCTTTCTCTTGCCAAGCTCACTGAATGTGTTAGGTAAAAGGGGCATTTTAAAAAAACATGGAGGTATAGGAGTTACTTTCAAAAGGAAGTTTCTGTTTTACTAAATCTCATTTTAAATACAAAAGTATTACGTTATTAGTTACATTATACGTATGTTGGTGAACGGGAAACTAAAGCCATTCTCGTAGTTGTAAGCCTTGTCATCTCTGTTTAACCCTTTCACTCCCAATGACGTCATAAAGCGCATTTGCAAACAGTTTTTATCCTGATCAGACGCCGCGTTACGCGGCGTCTGATCAGGATCGAAACTGTGCTACTTGTTTTGAAATTACGTCAGTTAAACTGCCTTTAATCTATTTTTGAAACGATATTGCAGACAACAAGATTGCAGCAGACGACACTATGACGGTGAAGGGGTAAAAACCTCTCGATAAATTTGATAATGGAAAGGTTAACATGTAGGAACATCATGATCATAGAGCATTGTGGATACATAAAGAAGTATATCTTATCGGAAGGTCTGTGTAGATACAAAGTACAGTGGAGAAAACGTTATTCTTTCCCAATAAACGCGTTTACACTAAAACTATTATTTGCAGTGCAAACATTTTGGAGCCAGATCAGACGCCGGGTAACCCGGCGTCTGATCAGGCTCCAAACTGTTTTCCACTCGTATTAAAAAAAATTGTTCAGGATTGTCAATAAGTTGTCATTTTCTACTTTTTAGTGTAATGCGTTTGCGTACGTTTGTGTTTAAGCGGGATGAATAACGTTTTCTCGACTGTACGTACATGAGTGGGTTAAAACACAACTAAAGACATTCAACCAAGGACTAGACTTGGTTGAAATGGAAATATAGTTTAGGGATTCAATGCGTTTATGTTTAAACCTGTTCCTGAAAATTGCGCCAATGTTGGCTTTTACAAAAGATTGGACCGTGTTAGATCCTGAGTTACACGTTCTTGCAATTTGACCATGATTAAATTTGCAAGACACGTGAATTTAGTTGTGTTTTGCTAATTCAATCAAAAACTCTAAAAATGCTGAGAATAATTCTGAAATAGACAAAACTACTTTCCACGGGTGGAATTAGCAGGAAAGTAATTAAAATTTGGAATATTAGTATTACAAAACAAGAGATGCTAATTTCATTGAATCCTATGTGGGCCTCCAGTCATGAAAGCATTTAAGATTTTAAATTACAACGCAATTCTACAATAACGTTTTCTGCTTCAATAGGATGACAACATATATTGCATATATTATCAACAATTATCATGCTGAATTGCTGTATCTTCAAACATTTTGTCTGCGAAATAAATCAAAACTTTGTTTGTATGTTTTTTAAACTGAAGATAAGTTGTATACGAGTGACAAACTGTTTGGATCCTGATCAGACGCCGCGTTACGCGGCGTCTGATCTGGATCCAAGCTGTTTGCAAAAGTAGTGTTAGCCAGGTCGCGCTTTGCACGATTAGGGTTAATACATTACGTTTGTTTCCCAATAACCATTTTCAACGAAAACAAGAAGCTAGAAGTGTGGTTCACAGGATGAACCGAGTTGCTAACAGCAATTGGATTTTAGCTACAGTTCGGATCTTTGTACAATACAAACATTGGCGTTTGATTAGAATCTTTGCTGTTTGACGCGAGTACAATGTACCCTTGGCACAATTTGTAAGATCAATTTGTCACTTTTAACCCTTTACTGACGTGACATCATATGTTTTTGAAAAATTGTCGTCTTCTTGTACATGTATTTATCAAATTTAGATATCAGGCATTTTACTAAAAAAAGTACATCGATACAATTGCCAAAGTTTTATCCTGCTCAGACGCGCCGCATTACGTGGCGTCTGATCAGAATACAAACTGTTTGTAAATAACAAATGTGTTCGGGTTAAGGCAGGGAAGGGTTTAAAGGTGATTGTGATAACAACGTCTTAAGAATTACAGCATGTCGTGTTAAACCAACTATATATTGCATGCTGAGTAGTTATTTCTGTTGAAATGGGCATAGTTAAAATTAACCCTTACACGGAAAAGGCGAGGGCATTCGATAATGGAAACATTTCGTATCGTGATCAAGCTCGACCGCTTATTGTTGATCTGTGGTTAATAATTAGCATACAGTGTTCCCTCTCTTCAACGGCCGTCCCAACAACGACTCCCTCCTTACAACGACCCTTGCCGTAATTCCCTAAAAAGGACAATTATGTCTAACACGTTTACTGTTGTGATATAGTCTGCTTAAAATTGTCGCCTGCTATTTTTCTCAAAGTTACATATTAGATATTTTGACAGAAAAACTTAATAACGAGTGACAAACAGCTTGAATCAAGATCAGACGCCGCGTGACGCGGCGTCTGATCTGGTGTTTCAAGCTGTTTGCAAATTTAAACCAATTCCCTCCATATAACGACTCCCTCTGAACAACGCACACAATTTTTGTCTCCCATTGAATGGCGCTGTAGAATGGGAGCGCTGTACATGAAAATACATACAGTGATACTTTTGCAGCATATTAGAGATTGAACTTGTTTACTTACTGGGAAAATATGTTTATCCAACGAGCGAACATAATTTAGCCGTGTCATGACAAAACCAGCCTTATTGCATTGCAACATTGTACAGACCAGGCACTGTTGTCATCTCAGGCTCTGTATCTGAGGTTTGTACTACACTGCCAAAATCCCTATTTATTACAGCTACATAAAATGCTTTAGATACATGTGGGTGTCAAACGGTGTATATCAAGACCAGCGGTCGCGTCTTTAACGCGGCGGCTGGCCTTGATCTACACTGTTAGCAATGCAATAAGTCAAGTTTTTTCATGGTACGGCTCGATTATTTTAGCACTACTGCGTTGGAAAATACGTTATTATTTCCCTTTCAACGAAACTAACATCTTCGCAGGGCAATATAAATGAAGAATATCATAGCTTGTTTCAGGGCTGCCATAAGTTGAAGTGAAAAATCCTAAGATTTCCAAATTTGCATTTTTCAAATGCGATTTTACGAAATCGTACCTTTACCCCACAGCCTGTTTCTAGTGTGTTCGACATGCGACTACTTAAAGCAAGCTGTAAATAAAGCAGGAGGTGTCAATGTAACTGTCAATGTAACTGTGCAGCACAATCTCATTTTACCTGATGAGGTCCGGATTATACTCATGCTCTAGTGATTTTCAATAGTTATTTCTAACCAAACTATCCAATATAAAGGTAGAGTCTCACGCGAGAAGCTTCAATGGTACTTTGCTAGCGACATGTCCATAAGATCCATGGTTTTTGCAAGGAAATTGTCTGGCAAGGCGTTATGATCGAAAGGTCATCTAGAGATGTCGTTAACGCTTTCATGATCAAACTGTTATGTAATAGGTCAGACCTGTACATGTATCTGCATGCTCTTTGAAATATGCAGATACAGTTGAACAGATGTTATTCATTCCCGTTTCCCTAAAAACAAAACGCAAATGCATTAAAATTAATTGTAGAAACCGGCATGTTTGTGAGCATTTTGACGATTTATCTTTATTCTTTTCTGGTTTAAAACTGATTGGAATAGGCATAATTATTTTCAGCATAAACACGCTTATTGGGAAGGAATTACATCTCTCTACTGTACTAGTCGATCTTTGGACTGACTTTATATTCGGACAGTTTATCTATTAACCCTTAGCCTGCCACTCACGACTATAGCTCCATATGCAAACAGCTTGGATCCGGATGAGACGCCGAGTAACTCGGCGTCTCATCCGGATCCAAGCTGTTTGACACTCGGACAACATTTTCAGCAATTTTGAGCAACTTTGAAGCAATTTGAAACTTGAAGCAGACGAGAAATATAGCAGACGACAATTTATTTGGCGGGCTAAGGGTTAATGTTTCTCATGTTCGTCTAGCGTGACAGATAGTCATCTGGAGTAGACATTATTTGTGCAGCGCATAGGAACTAATAGAAAGTGGAAATTGAGAAAATATATTGCTTCTTTATATATCTCAAATAGAGCGCCATTTACATCCTATGTTATTACAAAACTATGTAGGAACAAATATATAGAACCCAAACATTTTTCGAAGGAACTTCTCGCTCCGCGTTAATGGTCCATATGTAGAGCATTACATTGCTATAGGCGATTTAATTCGACTTTGCAAACATTTTAATTCAGATCCGACGCCGCGCAACGCGGCATCTAATCAGTATTCAATTTTTTGTGCACTCTTGTCGATAGATTTAAAGGTATAGGCCTTATTTCTGATTTTTTTTTGTGAAACAATAAACAGACAGCAATATTAAAGACGACCGTATTATGGCGATGAAAAGGTTATATCAAACGATAAATGTCGGCGTCTGATCTCGATCCAAACTGTTTGTCACTCACATTCAACTTTTCTACAATTACAAAAAATCAACATAAATATAATTTTGACTTTTGGCAGACGGTACATTTGAAACAGACGACAATTCAGCATGATAAGGATTAATTGTAGCCACAAGAGACATATTTGCTAGTTGGATGTTTATCATAATTCGTATAAAGTCATGTAGAATTCATTTTACAATTTGAAGCCCCCCACATGAGGCCAACTTTTACAATTACTTCAGATAATTATGAAAGGATGGGCAAAACAACACTTAAATCAGTATACCCTGGTGTGCAGATTTATTGTTACATTTAGATATAAACGACCATTAAATGAACGTTTACTGACAGTTTGTATCCTGATTAGACGCAGAGAAACTCTGCGTCTGATCAGCATCACTGTTTATCACATCACTCGAACAATTGTTCATTAACAAAGAGGCATACATCTTTATTTTCAGACAGTATTGAACCATTATCATTCTAATCGCGACTAGGTTCGTTTACAAACAGTTTGGATCCAGATCAAACCGGATCCAAACTGTTTGTCACTCATTATCAACTTTTTTCTTCAGATCAAAAACCATTAAAACTAATTTTGTTGGTTTTTGTCGCATACTATATATTCTATGCAGACGACATTTCAGCATGATAAGGGTTAAAGCAGATGGTATGACAGCCTGATAATGGTTAAGATCAATAACTACCTAGTGCACAAAACTTCCAAAAGAATGGCGTTGTCTTAAGATAGGCAACTCTCAATGTAAGGGAAAAGAAATTGCAAAAAGATCTTAATTCTAATTAGATGCCGTGTAATTTTGGGCTTTTCCTGTCTGCAAATAAAGAAGAGTAGAAAAGATGTGGTATTTTATAGTTTAACCCTCGTCATGTTAAGCGCGCCCTGGCTTACATTTGCTAACAATTTTGATCCATATCAGATGCAAAATTGTCTGTCATTCATATTCAACATTTCGTCAGTTTGATAAACTTAAAAACAAATTTTGATTTAATTTTGCAAAAATATATTTGAAGTAGATCTAAATGACAATTCAGCATTATAAGGGTTAAAGAAAAGAAACAAAACACAATGCCATATATTGCAGAAACTTGAAACTGTGGGTGATTCTTTTTAATCTAAGTGACAAGTAGTTTTATGTTATTTTGTAACAAATGTAGTAAAACAACCCGACAAAAATCAACTATCGTCAATTCTAGTCACCAGAGACACATTTTCTAGTTGGAGTGTTTATCATGATTCGTATAAAGTCATGTAGAATTAATTTTACAACTAGCAGCTCCAACTTGAGGCTACCATTGAAAATTAATTCGGATAATTTTGAAAGGATCGCCAAACAGCACTTAAATCAGTATACCTTTGGGGCGAATTTAATGTTACATTTAAACGTACGCCACCATTTGATGAACGTTTTCAATCAGTTGAATACATCAATTAATTGTTTTGTATTTAGACAAAGGCATCAACATAATTTTGTATTATTTTGCAGATGACTGTATAAAGCAGTCGATCTTTCAGACTGATAAGGGTTAATATCAATTACTGCCTAATACATAATTCTTTCCAAAGGCCAGTTTTTCAAGTATTTCACAAAGCTTTTAAAGCCGAATTATGTAATTTGAAAATATGCTTTAAACGGTTGTTTTTGATCCCGTTTGAAATAGACAGGTCGTTATTCTTTCACAAAAAGCGGTTAAATCTATGAAATTATTTTTTAAATGTTTTGGTAATTTCCAAACATTTAATATAGTTTTTGTCCTAGACATAATGAAAAGGTTGATAAGCTGCAGTGTCTGTTTTCTATCAGCTAAGTTGGTACAGCAAGTGAATAGCATTTCAAATGCACCAAGTTTGAGTCCCAAATGGTTCAACATTGTTTATCACAATGTACATGTACATGTATTGTCCGAATGTATTGACCAATCAGTCAAGAATAACGAAAATATCAAGTTTTTGTCTTTGTTTGTCCGAATTTGTGTCTGCCATGTAGCTCGACCTTTTACATAATGGTTTAATGATTGACCAGTCAACAAATTCGAAATATACTATTTCACCAAGTTATAAAGTCACATATCAACATTTTCTTTATAATCAGTAGCTATGGATATTTGACATTCATCGCGTTTGGTCGTGTCACGTGGCAACTGCATCGGTGTACTATTTATAGCAGCATTCTTACTTTCGATTTCTTAGGGTGTTAAATAACCCGTTTTAAAGTTCAACTTTATCCAAAAAAAATTTAAACAAAGGGGACTTTAAATGTTGTTCAGATTCTGGGTGACTTTGGGCTTTGCCTTTTCTAATATAGTACCATTGGCACTTGAAATGACGTTCTTCTTTCGAACCAAGCGATTATGCTTAAATACTTTTTTTCTTGCAAACTATTTCGGGTAACAAGGCGTATGATCAGGTTCCAATCTGTTATCAACTACGAATAAAAAAAGGATGTCACAATTAACCATTTCCTACATTTTAGGGCATCGTATTTCAACTAAGCGTAAGCAAATGCTTCGCCATATGTTACAGTTACAGTAGAGAAAACGTTATTCTTTCCCAATCTACGCGTTTACACTAAAACTTATACTTTCTTTACAAACAGTTTGGAGCCAGATCAGACACCGGGTAATCCGGTGTCTGATCAGGCTCCAAACGTTTTGTCACTCAGATTAAAATGAATAGTCAGAATTATCAAATAATTGCCATTTTCTCAGTTTTATTGCAATGCGTTTGCGTTTCGTTTGCGTTTAAACGGGAAATAATAACGTTTTCTCTACTGTAAGCGTAACTGTATTAATAACTTTAAGCTTAATCTTATTCAGTTGAACATTTTAGTGGAGATGAAGTTGTTATATCCCGTTTAAACTCGGAAACACAAACACGTTAAATTAAATTAAATACTATTGTTTATGTTACCTTAAGCGGAAAACAGTAAGGAGCATGGTCAGGCCCGGGTTTCCTGCCATTTGATCCAGCTCAAAACTGTTCGCAATGGACATGACTGTTTTAGCACCAACATGTTTTTTGGGAAGATATAACGTGTCGCCCACTGTGTATATAATACCTAAACATTCAGTTATTTTATAAAATAACTGAAATAACAAAAACATATATAGTTATGATTCATAGTAACTGACAATTGTATTGAATATTTGGGACATATTTCAAATTCAAAACAAAATTAACATATTTTTAAAGCGCATTGCAGAAATTTAATTCAAATATTTTCTGTATTAGAATAATTGACAACAAATAGTTTTTGTTTACACGATTCGTGTTAGAATGACACCTCAAATTACATTACATGGTTGATTTTAAACACATCCATGCCTTTGTTTGTCTTCGTTTATATCGATTTCAATTACATTTAGCAAAACCTTGTCCCCTGAAGTAAGATTCATGTTGTATGTTACATATATGCTACGAAGTGAGATATGGGGGAACGACGTTATTATTTCTTGTAGATACGAAACTGCATATTACAGTGCATCTAACCCTACAATGACCCTCCAAACAACGGTGCACTCCTTACACAACTTGTGCCAGTTTTCCCCAAACAAGACAACTATATCTAACGCTTTCACCTCTGCTTTTTCTCAAAGTTACATATTGGATACTTTGAGAGAAGAAACATAAAGACGAGTGACGTGGCGTCTGATCTGGGTTCAAAATGTTTGAAAAATGTATGCCAAGTCAATGCTGAGAACTATAAGGGTATTGATTTCCCCTACCTATTACAACTTTATCCGAACAACAAACACAAAAGTTGTCTCCCATTGGGTTTTGTTGTAGTAGAGTTCAGCAGCATAAACATCTCATATATGTCTTTGACTGAACCTGATAAGGCAACCTTGCTTCTTTTACCATTCTCTTGTATTGTTGTACAGTGGAGAATCTGTTATTCTTTCCCAATAAACGCGTTTACGCTAAAACTATTATTTGCAGTGCAAACAGTTTGGAGCCAGATCAGACGCCGGGTAACCCGGCGTCTGATCAGGCGCCAAACTGTTTGCCACCAAGATAAACATGAAATATCATAATTGTCCAAAAGTTGTTCTTTTCTACGTTTTAGTGCTTTGCGTTTGCGTACGTTTGCGTTTAAACGGGAAAGAATAACAGATTATCCACTGTAACTGTGCTTTAGTCGTTCTCTTTCCGTGTTCGTATAATATTCTTGTCAAGCCATGGCGTCAGGGTCTTCAATGGGTTTAAACGACTTCTTGCTCTGCTACACAGTGACACAATAGCATACATGTAGTCTTACCTGTATGTAAGAAGTTATTAGGATTCGACAGTGTTGCAAGGTATATTATGACGTCTTAACCAAGTAAAATTGCATGCATTACCGACGATATTGGCCAACGTTATTATCACTTAACTCTTTGCAGGGTCAGAGTGTCAAACAGTTTGGATCCTGATGAGCCGCCGCGTTAAGCGGCGTCTCATTTGGATCCAAACTGTTTGCAAAGGTACATGTAATCACTGTAGCACATAATTATATCCGCCGCTAGATTGCAACGATGACTTTTTAAACTTAACCCATTCAAGCCTGTATATTGCAATAAACTCTCCTTGTGTGCTTGTTGGAATATTCCATTATATATAAAGATACTACATCTTGTGGCCAAACAGCAAAACCTTTTATAGTGTATAGCAGATATTGAAGACCCTGATGAGACACCGCGTCTACATTGTTTGCCAATGTCCCCTTTTAACGACACTAGACTAATATGGATTAATTCTGAAGAAAAACAAAGATACGTTGTATGTCCATTGTATGTATGCTATGATGATTGAAGGTCATTGTCTTGAATATTCGTTCCAGTTAATGGAAATAAAGTCTCAGTTTTATACTGCCTTTCCTTTTCCTAAAATCAACAACCACTTTTTAGACTTTATGAAAACGTTCTTACATCTACGCTTTAACCCTTTACCCCATAGAAGCGACTTTTAGCGAATCTGATTTATTCCTCCGCTGAAGAAAATAGTTCCAATTTAATCAGTCATGAATATATATATTAGGGAAAATTTTCAATGTATTCTAGCACAGGATAGCTTAAAGCAGGCTGAAAGTAAAGCAGAATGCGCCTTAAGCGCATTCTGCTTTACTTTCAACCTGCTTTAAGTAGTAAGCTATTTTCAATTCTAGAAATAGGCTATCAGGTAAAGGGTTAACCCTTTCACTTTCAACGACACCAAAGGCGCGTTTGCAAAAATTTGAATCCTGTCTGACACACGTTTCGAAATTTTGTTAGTCATATGGCATGATATCTAACTTTCAAACAATGTTACAGATAACAATATTTAATCACAGGGGGCCGACACGATTGATTTTTGAAAGAAAAAAATGTCAGAAGGTTTATATATGTTTTTATGGAATGGTATTATATTAGCTAGACAGAACTGCAAAAAGGATGTCGTTTCATCAATTATTATTCATGATATGCCCGGTTTTGTAGAGATAGGGTGAGAACATACTGACGATCAGTTGTACCCCTTGTCTCTATATATACCTTCTGACATTTTTTTTCTCCCAACAATCAATCGTAGCACGTCCCTGTGTATTTAATCAGACACAATGAAAAAATAACGCGTGCTTTTTTTCGTTTAATAACCCCGATGATATGAATCGATAGCCAAATGAATAATGGCTATGTTAAAATCTAATCATAAGTTCTTCTTTATCATGATATATCGACTGCTAACATTGAGAAGTCAGTATTCATTTCTCAATTTAAATTTGTAAATGCATTATTGATAACAGAAGATGGTTGAAACACGTCGGTACATGTATATTTTTAACCCTTTACCTGATAGAAGCGCCTTTTAGCGCATTCCGTTTAATTCTCCGCGGAAAAAAATAATTCCAGTCTATACAGTCATGAAAATGTATTAGAAGAAATATTTTCTTATTTCCAGTAGGTGGTAACTTAAAACAGGCTGAAAGTAAAGCAGAATGCGCCTTAGGGCGCATTCTGCTTTACTTTCAACCTGTTTTAAATAGTCACATATTTTCAAATCTAGAAACAGGCTATACGGTAAAGGGTTAATGCAGAATACGTTATTATTTCCCCTAGAACGTGTTTAAGCTTAAACTATTATTTCAAATAGATAGATAGATTTATAAATCATGAAATGTACATTTGATTAAAACATAGCAAAACAGTAAGCATGATAAACCAACAAGGCCATATCAAACATTATTAAACGATAAGAAAAACACAAAACAGAGTAAAAGTATGCTCTTATTTCCATTGTGGTCCTTGCTATCAGTTTGTAGCCAGATCGGACGCCGGGTAATTATCTACATTTAAGTAATGTGTTGTTTTCGTTTCGTTTGCGTATAAACGTGACAGAATAATATCTTCTTCACTGTACAAAACAGGCAGAGTTCTTATTAATAACAAGCACGTCTGACTCTCAACGTTTTGTTAACTCCAGTGCCACTAGGTCAAAGCAGAGTATCGGATCAATGGAATTTCAAATATGCTGCACAAATTACTGCCAATGGAAATTAAAAAGATTTATACTAGCGTGCATTGGGTATATGAATATGGCTGGTTCTAGTTTAATCTAGATACCAATTGCAATTATCTCTACGCGTACGTGTAGCATGTCAATAAATTCGAATATACCAATGAGTTATGACGTCAGATCAGCAAGAATACTCATATCCATATTAACCCCTTCACTGCAGTGACGCCATCGATTTTAAACAATTGCCGTCTGTTTTTATTTCTCAAGTTTAAAGTCAAGGTATTTTGACCTACTTGTTTTTTAAGTTTAAAGTTTTGACTTCAAAAATATTAAATTAGTACCAAACAGTTTGGATCCTGATCAAACGCTGCGTTATGAACTAGGTCTGATCATGATCTAAACTGTTTGTAAATAAATATTGTACATGTATTCGGGGTAAAGCACTTAAGGGGTTTACATCCTCACTGTCACGACGTCATCTGCTTTAAACAACTAACGTCTGCTTTTCTTTTATAATTTTAGATCTTTCTTATTTTTCAAATATTTCTTACGAGGCATCTGATGAGGGTTCCAAATGTTGCACATTATCATTGTGTTCCCTGTAAGGCAGAACGGAGTTAACCATTACAGTGGAGAATCTGTTATTCTTTCCGGTTTAAACGCAAACGTACGCAAACGCAAAGCACTAAAAGTACAACTTTTGGACAATTCTGATATTTCATGTTTATCTTGCTGGCAAACAGTTTGGAGCCTGATCAGACGCCGGGTTACCCGGCGTCTGATCTGGCTCCAAACTGTTTGCACTGCAAATAATAGTTTTAGCGTAAACGCGTTTATTGGGAAAGAATAACACATTCTCCACTGTATACTTCCAGAGTAAATTTTATTGTCTTCTTGAATAGTCGTCTACTTTTAACAAAAAGGAACAATGACAGTGAATTATTTCAACATTCAATATATAACATCCTTCAGTAACTAAAATCAGTGAAAACAACGTCAGTGCACAGCAACTAAAGCATTCAATATTTAATTAGATATTTCTCTGCATTTTCAAAAAAAGATTAACCAGCGCAAATGCTATAATACTTTTCATAATGTAAAATTACACACTGTTGATAAGATTTAACTGTATCAGATTTAGCATCAACTGATTCAAGTCTGATATAATTACTCCGTTAATTTACGCTTTGATTTCAATAAACTAATTTATAGTAATAAACTCTGGGTGTTAGTTGGAAATGAACCGTTTTAGTATTTTCCTTCCACATTTAAATCCTTTGCCTTGCGATTTCGACTTAAATGTATTTGCAAACAGTTTTGATTCAGATCAGACGCCGCGTTACGTGGCGCCTGATCTGAATCAAAACTGTTTGACACTTGAATTCAACTTTTCTATTTTATAAATTCCAAATTCGTATTTTGACAAATTCTGAAGACCACACTTTCAAAACAGACGATGTAACGGTAGGATAAGAGTTCTGTTCAATTAACACTTTAAATGTTGAATAAATATCTTTAGTTTCAAAATGTTGTTTGCTAAATTATTACATTCGATCGACCTGGTCATCTGGGATTTTTACAAAACGTAAACAAAGTGCATCCTTCTAGATCTTAATCACCGTCTAATTTAAATTATAATTCAATTCAAACTTTTTTGTTATTGCAAGTCCGGATCAAAGAATACAATGCTTTGAAAACTAAAGATTCTAATTAGTTTAATTGATCCAAGTGAAATTAAATAACAAAACATGCAATTTTGCCGTTTCCTGCAATTTCATGTACGTGTTTTCTGTCTGCGTTTAAAATCTCACATTGTCTTTTCCGCAATTTGGACGTAGTAATAAAATTTAATATCATCCCAAGAACGATTCACAGTATCAAATGGGTCACTCGTGTACAATATACAGTGCTCCCTCCCTACAATGGCCCATAGTACAAATATTCCCTCCTTACAACAACGTTTGACGCTCTTCCACCAAACAAACAAAAATTACCAACCTTTTCACGTCTACAATGTCGTCTGCTTAACATTTCCGTCTGCTGTTTTTCTCAAAGTTACAAAATGGACATTTTGACCAAAACATTTTAAATAACGATTGACAAACAGCTTGAATCCAGATCATAGGTGCGTTACCCGGCGTCTGATCTTGATTCAATCTATTTGCAAATGTAAACCGATGTCCCTGCCTATAACGACTTCCTCCGAACAACACACTCGACGTTTGTCTCCAATTGGGTGTTGTTGTAGAGAAGGAGCATTGTAGATTCTTATTCAAGTCTCATCTGTGAACATAAATAAAATATAATAACAAATACCACATAAACAACAAATATGGCGTACACAGCCATTGTTTCTTAGAATTATAGGAAACTATCATAGATTTAGTTTCATAGACATTGTTCGATTTATAAGTGAGTATTATATAAATATAAACAAATGTAAGACCATGTAAAAGCACCTAAAACTTGTAAATTACCCCTTCACTGCCTGACGTGATCACTTTTAAACAATGTCATCGGCCTTTATTTCTCAATTCTAGTTATTTTGACTTACTAAATATTGAAATGAGTAATAAACAGTTTGGATCATAATCATAATGACGAGTGTCAAACAGCCTCAATCCAATTCAAACGCCGCTTTACGGTCGTCTGATCTGGATTAAATCTGTTTTCAAATGTACGGCAGGTCACGCTCAGCACTCTAAGAATAGTATTGTCCCTCCCTGTAACGACTCCCATCCGAACAACACATACACTCTTTGTCTCCCATGTGCTGTTGGTGTAGTGACGGAGCACTGTAGAAAAAATAAGAAAACATTTGCTGTTGGAAAATTGGTTTCAGAAATGCAAAGTAATTGCTAATGGTAGTTGCCATTTATGACCCCCATGGAATATTGGTAATATGAAAAGCAATTATAACCATGTTTTCATACATGATATGTATAAGACCTTTCATTACCTTTAGATTGGTGTACTTGTATGTGCAAGTAGTTATAGTCCAGATCATACCCCTTGTAACTCGAAGTCAGATCATGATAAAAACTCGTTGACAGGCATATCTGTTCCATCGGTAAAATTCCTGAAACAAAAGCTTGATGACTATAAGAAAGACGACATATTTAAGCAGAAGATACATATATCCTGGCAGTGAACCGGTCAATAATGTGCTACAGTTCTCCTTCTCTACAACAACACCAAATCTGAGACAAAGATTGTGTGTTATTTGGTGGGAATCGTTATACATGATGTAGGCAGATGAAATAATATTCTTACAGTGCTGAACGTGACGGACTTGGCTTACATTAGAAAACAGCTTGAATCCAGATCAGACGCCGCGTAACGCGGCGTCTGACCTGGAATCAATCTGTTTGCCACTCGTCATTATGATTTTTCGTCAAAATATCTAATAATTATCTTACTATAATAAAACACAATTATTGGGGAACGGTAGCAAGCATTGTTTTATGGAGGGAATCGTTTTTTTCAAGGCCATTGTAGGATAGGGAGTACTGCACATACAGTGGAGAATATGTTATTCTTTCCCGTTTAAACGCAAACGTACGCAAACGCAAATCACTAAAACGTAGAAAAGAACAACTTTTGGACAATTCTGATAATTCATGTTTATCTTGGTGGCAAACAGTTTGGAGCCTGATCAGACGCCGGGTTACCCGGCGTCTGATCTGGCTCCAAACTGTTTGCATTGCAAATAATAGTTTTTAGCAGCGTAAACGCGTTTATTGGGAAAGAATAACAGATTCTCCACTGTATATTGTTCCCATGAGATTTTCTTTTATTAAATACAGTACGGTAAAATCCTGGAATTACTACCACTACATGTAATCATAATGTTTGATAGCAGTGTTGATGACACTGGTCTTCAAAAAGAGAGAGAAAAGTAAAACAGTAAATTCCTAACGGGGTTTTCTGCCTTACGTTTATTTTGCTTTATGTCTATCTCGCATTTTATATCAACAAGGGGCTTCAGTCCATTGAGTATGATAACAAGGTTTCAGTAAATAGTCAATCCTGTATTAACTCCATCGCTGCCATGACGTCATAGTTTTTAAAACAATATCATCTGCTTTTATTTCTCAAATTTAAACGTTATGTTAATTGACTAAAGGTATATCGTTATGAGTGTCAACAGTTTGGATCCAAATCAGACGACTTGCTCGGTATCTGGTCAGGATACAAACTATTTACCTAACAAAAAAACCTATTGTAATCGTGGTAAGGATGTGAAGGGGAGGCAAACTACGAACAGTAGTGTTTAACAATTGCATAATTGTAACATCATTAACATTGACATTGTATACTAAAAAAATATTTGCAGACTTCAATGTTACATATTTGGGTGAAAAATACAGCACAATTCAGATGTATGCTTATACACTGGTGTACGAACTATTTCTTTTGATTGGTTGTGATAAAGTAGCGTCACGTTAACTATTTCAACGGCAATTACGACTTGAGAGGAATTTACCAGATATCCTTAAAGTGGAGAAGACGGTATTATTTCCCGTTTAAACGCAAACGGAACGCAAACGCAAGGTAATAAAATGTAGAAAACTACAACTTATATAAAATTTTAACGACATAATTTTATCTAATTTGCAAATAGTTTGGGGCAGGTTCAAACGCCGGATTTATCGGTGTCTGATCTGGATCAATACGCCAGTGCAAAAAATGTTATCACAAATTTTATCATGTTCACTTAAAAACTGTTGATGTAATTTAAATGTAATAAATTTCGAACAATCTTATTCCAAATTTAATCTAATTACTCCGTTAATTTGTGCTTTAATTTCAAAAACTAATTAAAGAAATAAACTCAATGTTACCGTTAGAATCTTTTATTATAATTTCATTGTTCATTCGGTTGCAATGACACATTGTATTGTTCTAAATACTATCTACATAACCACACGCATTGGTTTTCTGTGCTTGACATATTCAACCCTAGCGACGAATTTACTCATCATTATCAAACAGTCTACCTTCGAAGAGTACCCTTGTCATATGCAAACAGTGAATATCTTGATCGGAGCGCTCCAGTTGGAACCCTTCGATCAGTGTCTGCACTATTTATTATTTTGAAATATATTGTTAATACTAACCTTAAATAGTCAAAACAGATCTAGGCTTATTTTGATAGTGGAATCGTCCATTAAACGTTTCAGAGGTGAATCAATTCACTACCAAGTTTTATCGTCTGCTTTAACAATATCACCGCCAAAATATCGTCTGCATTCATAGTCTCGTCTGCAATATTTTCTCAAGTCAGATTTAGAGCATTTGTGACTGAGGAAATACTGATACCAGTGTCAAACAGTTTGAAACCTGATCAGACGCCGCGTCTGATCAGGATCCAAACTGTTTATAAAGTAGCCTTTTGGTGTCATTGGCAGAAAATGAGTTAATGCTTTCAGAAATTCTATCCAAATTGGGGAACAGTTCAGACTCAATTAGATGCCGAGAACATCGATATGGTTACATGAATCTTATGCTATTTACGAAATGTACAGTTGGGAAGACATAATTCCTTCCCCTTTGACCCTTTCCCTTATAGAAGCGCCTTTTAGCACATATGATTTATTCCTCCATTGAAGAAAATAGTTCCAATTTATACAGTCTTGAAAATGAATCATAAGAATGTTTTTCGTAATCCTAGCAGATGATAGCTTAAAGCAGGATGAAAGTAAAGCAGGATGTGCCTTAAGGCACATTATGCTTTACTTTCAACCTGCTTTAAGTGGTCGCATGTCTTCAAAACTAGAAACAGATTATGTGGTAGAGGGTTAAATGCAAACGAAACGCAAACGCAATGCCTAGATATTTAGAAAATGGCAGCTACGGTTTATTTTACAACAATTTGGAGCCGTGTCAGAAGCGATGGTTTGATCTGGCTACAAATTATTTGCAAGGGACATTAAGATTTTAACTCAAACGCATTCACTGGAAAAGAATAATAGCTTGGGCACCATAAGTCAAGTTCCAATACCATTCTAAGAGTTAGATGTTTTGAATGTCAATTGGTTTAATTGATTCAGGCAAATCAAATAATAAAACACGCAATTTTGCTGTTTCCTGCAATTTGAAATAATTTCATTCACTGGCTTTCAGTGTATATATTTAATTCTCTACTGTAGCTCTTCCGCTCTTAAACTTAATAGAAGATTGGTTTGCAGAATGTAGTCGGGATTAAGTTAATTGGGTCCTGCTTATATGACCTCTGCAATCAAACAGTTACAAAGATGCTAATCTGAGACGCAAAGGCAATGCAATGAAATATAGAATATGACATTATATAAATATTAGATGGCAGTTTGCGTGACATTCAAATTGTCAGCCCGAGAAACAGCATGTCACCCCGAGGCGTAGCCGAGGGTGACATTCTTGTTTTCGAGGGTTGACAATTTGAATGTCACGCAAACTGACATCTAATATTTATTTTATTACACCGAGCTTATCAATTATAGCTTTAGAATCGTCTCATTTGTATTTTATAAAATGTGTTGTGAATACTTAGCGCAGACATGTACGTAACGCGGGAAACGACGTCGCCGTCTATGACGTCACATTGTTTATAATTATGTTACCACTCTTTATAACGTTCCAATGTATCCAATAGCGAACTTAATGTCAATGCTGACAGTACGTTTTCGGACGGAGTAAAAAAGTAATGTCTTTTAGAGTGACGTCACAAAAAGAATATCATAAAGAGTGACAGTATATTTTGAATAGATGTAAAAGACATGCAAAATGTTAACTGTAGGTCTATGGGAATTTAACATTGTAACTCAAAGCGAGGTGTAATAATATATGAATATTAGATGGCAGTTCAAATTGTCAACCCGAGAAACAGAATTTCACACGAGGCGGAGAATTTGAATGTCACTTAAACTGCAATCTAATATTTATTCTATTATTCTGAGCTTACCAACCTTGGCTTTGAAATCATCTAATTCGTGTTTCATAAAATAACAGAAAGAAAATCAAGATTCATTAGAGTTATTTGTCCCGATGTGACATTCAGAAGAATGGCATATAGCAGAAGAATGTCGCATATCTCAGACAGCAATATCAAATAGTGACAGAGATCAAGAGACATTAGAGTTACTTGCCCCTATGTGACATTCTTTAGAATGTCGCATAGCAAAAGAATGCTTAGTGTGACAATTGAGTTTTTGGATATATGTAAACAGTATGCAAAATGTTACATTTTTATCTATAGGAGATAACATTTTCTCACATAACTACCCTTGTTTTCTATAGCGAACAATGATGACGAATATCCTTATCTCCAACTTGTGTAAGATCACTTTGATGACGTCACTATTACGTCACTATTTATAACGGCGTTTTGACGTCACCGGGGTTCCAAAAAAATGCAAATTGCTTGAAAAAATAGCTTAAATCGTAGGTAATGTGAGAAAAAGAATCTGTCACTCGTCGATGTTTAAGACAGGTTGATCTCAAACTCGTCTACAATAGAAAAGTTATTAAGCGAGCCAAGTCTCGCTTAATAACATTTCAATTCTAGACTCGTTTGAGATCAGCTTGTCTTAAACATCGACTCATGACAGATCCTATATGTAATTCAAAGTAAGTTATAATAAAATGATTTATTATAAACGCGTTAATTCGGATGAAACGTCTTCTCCACTGTATTGCTTTTAAACAAGGTGACGGATGACGTATATTCTAATACAAGAATTCTAGTACTTTTTTATCTTGCATATTTATGACTTTATCAATTAGAACTATTTTCAGTGGAGGCTTGGATTAAAGACGTACATGTAATAAGGTTTATACATTAATTTGTTGAAAATCTATTAACCCACTTTGATTTTCTGTACAAAATCAAGCACTTTATTTTAAAACATCAAAACGTATTCTTGATTTTCTTTTATATTGTTTTAAGGTCCCATGTTATCAAAAACAATAGTATAGAGATGTCCTCGATAACTATCTTATTATAACAGTGAATTTACGCAAAAAGAATGTGTTCTGAATCAGACTAATGTACAATATATGAAAATACACACAGCTGCTGATAGGTAAATAGTTTTAGATACACAAATTAACGTTTTGATGGTATTTTAAATTTACGATCATCTGGGAATGTTGCTAATATGCACAGAATAATAAACATGTTTTATCCCCGTCATTAACATTACGTCATCCTTTTTAAACTGTTTTCGTCTGCTTTTACTTCTCAGATTTTGATTTAGGTAAATTGACTAAAGTTGTATCGTGGTGGGTGACGAACCGTTTAGATCCTGATCAGACAAATTGCAAACAGTTTTGAAAATAACAATTTTACTCGGAAGCAGGCAGTGAAAGATTTAATACGTGATATACAGTGGAGAATCTGTTATTCTTTCCCAATAAACGCGTTTACGCTAAAACTATTATTTACAGTGCAAACAGTTTGGAGCCAGATCAGACGCCGGGTAACCCGGCGTCTGATCGGGCTCCAAACTGTGTACCACCAAGATAAACATGAATTGTCCAAAAGTTGTACTTTTCTACGTTTTAGTGCTTTGCGTTTGCGTACGTTTGCGTTTAAACGGGAAAGAAAAAACAGATTCTCCACTGGATGTATAAATCATTCACATTAGCTATATGTTATTTTTAAAAGAAAGAGTTTAACGCAATAAACGCTGAAAATTCATGTCTTTATAATTTTTGTTATTCCCAATTTTAAATACACCAATACCAACACTGCCTTGTAGACACGCCTTCAGACGCATTCAGCTTTACTTTCAACCTTTAAGTGGTCACCTGTCCCCAAAACTAGAAATGTAATATAGGGTAAAGATTTAAGCATGGAGACCAAAGAAAGGACATAGCTGACAAAGCAGTCACACATTCAATTGAACACTACTTCGTCGTTTAAGAACATTTTTCTAGGCCAGTTCATTTCAAAAATATTAACTAGTACAATTTCTACCAAATTTGGCATCATATAAAATTAAACAGTGCTGATAAAATTTAACTGTGACAAATTAAGCATCAACCTATCCCATGTTAAATCTAATTTCTTCGTCCATTAGCGCTTTAATTCCAAAAACCTAATTTTCAAGTAATAAACACCGTGTTACTGTTGACAACGAGCCTTTTTGTTTAACATTATTTGATTTTGTTGCAAAGACACATTGAATGCTGAGTTAAGCAATGCACTGCCTTACACCGAGTACAAACACTATTTGCAAAAAGTTTAAATCCTGAACAGACGCCGCGTAACGCGGCATCTGATCAGGATTCAAACTGTTTGACACTTATTTCAGTATTTCTTGAGGCAACCTACCTAAATTCTAATTTTCAAATTTGAGGATAAAAAGCAGACACCAATTGTTTAAAATGGATGATCTTAAGGCAGTGAAGGAGTTTATGTCTTCTGTTCCAAAGTTCTGTCTACCTGATCTCTGTAGTAAATTGTTTGACCTTTTTCACTGATTATGCTCATACCTCGTTAAACGATCTCTAAATGAGGGGATCTGTTGATCTTTACAGGCATGTGACCTTTCATATAAGTAATAAAATGATACAGAAAGCTCATACAGGAGCTTTCTGTAATATTTTTGACCTGCATTAGGGTCTTATAGCCGGATATTTACCAAATATGTAGCTGTTATTAATCAGATTTGACTCCGCTTCGAAAACAAACATTCAAGGTGACTAACAGTTTCGATCCAGATCTTGGCATTTGACAAAGGTTCAATTTGTTTGCAACATGAAAACAAAGCACAATTAATACTCTGAGGGTTGCATGTTTTGCATGTCAAAGAGTCTAATTGTTTCAATTGATCCATGCGAAATAAAACAATAAATGATGCAATAGCGATGTTTCCTGCAATTAAAGACAATTTCAACAACTCACTTTCATTCGACGTTAAAACAATTTAAATGATTGCTTTCGTTTCAATAGCCGACTTTTGCTCTCCGGGTCCTATAAATGGGACATAGGCAAACCGAATAGACTCTGATCAGACGCATGGTAAGGGTATAAACTGTTTAATGATAGAAATGTCAATATAAAACAAAATAAAAATTAAAGTACCCCTTAGATAAAATTTGTAGTAATTCAATATATAATCATGGATAAATCCGCTGGACACAAATGTGTTAAATTTACGTGTGTATAAGACACACTGTCGACCAATAATTCTAACCAGACTTTGTATGCTAGAAACAAATACATACATCGACACTGAATCTCGCTACAATGAAGAAGACTTAACGCGTTTAGGCAAGATTTCTTATCTTAATTGCAAACCCGGTGTCTGCCCAAGCTTCAAACTGTTTGTCAGTCATATTAAGATAGTAATATTATTGTCAGTTTTTAAAAACGATTTTTTTATTTAATTGCATAAATTGCGTTTGATGTCGCTTAAACGTTTTGTGTCCGATCTTGCTCGTAGCTATTAGCAATGGACATAATGTTATTGCTTAAACGCGTAAATTGGTTCATTATAACGTATACACCAAATTAAAACTCGATATCCCATTCTTAGTTTGTCTCATTTTGTCCTTCTTTTGAACGTATTCACTACCAGGATAAAGTCATACGTGTCCTCTTTTATTTCACGGTAAAACTACGCGTTCTGCAGTATGGGCAAAGCACCCATTATAATTACATCGTTGTCAAACAATTGGGATCTTGATCCGACGTCGAACTTCTATTACCTATTAACTTATTGCAACTTTTCAGTGTAAAGTAGTAAAGGGTTTAGCAAATAGAATTGGTAAGTAGCTGTCCAAATGCTATTGAATGTAAAATGCATGAAACACTTGCTGATAAACGATTAGTTTTAGATACTCAAGGTAAATTTCTTATGGAAGTTTCAATTTACGACCCCAAGGAGTAATGCTAATATGAAACAATATTACAATAATTTAGAGCATGATACAGTGGAGAAAACGTTATTTTTTCCCAATATACGCGTTTTTTTACACTTAAACTTATATTTTCTTTGCAAACAGTTTGGAGCTTGATCAGACGCCGGGTAACCCGGCGTCTGATCAGGCTCCAAACTGTTTGTCACTCATATTAAAATGAATAGTCAGAATTATAAAATAATTGCCATTTTCTCAGTTTTGTTGTAATGCATTTGCGTTTCGTTTTCGTTTAAACGGGAAAGAATAACGTTTACTCCACTGTATCTATAATACAGTCGATACTCTGTAACACGGGTTCGTTTCAGTCAAGCGTACAAATAGTTCAATATTAAAACCTTTAAAAACTTTGAATGTTAAATGTTGGTACAGTGCTCCATCTCTACAACGAGGTAGTTCGTTATAGGCATGGAAAATTAAAACTTGACTAACGTTTGCAAACAGCTTGAATCCGGCGTCTAATCTGGATCCAAACTCTTTGTCACTCGTCATTATAGTTATTGTATCAAAATGTTCACTTACATGTATATGTAACTTTCAGAAAACAATATACGACACTTCGAGGGGTAGAATGGGGTTCAATGTGTTGAAATAGAGTGGGGTTTTTTAAGGTTTATACGTATGATCACAATTAATTGCCTTAGAGCTGTCTCATTGACAAGTTCATAGACTCAATACACGAGACTAAATCCCTTCACTGCCTTACCTCGATTACAATGGACCTTTGCAAACAGTTACGTAACGCGGCGTCTGATCAGGATCTAAACTGTTTGACACACAATTCTATAGTTCTAAACTTAAAATACATAAATTTTAAATTTGAGAAATAAAAGCAGACGACAATGGTTTATGTTTGATGACGTCATGGCATTAAAAGGGTTAATGACGTGTAATCAACTACCGCGGAATTAAGCCCTTCAATGCCGGGAAATAGTCTACTATGAAATGTTCCGTCTGCTTTCATTGATAAAATTTAGATTTTATTAAATTTAACTTAAGGAAACTTCTATGATGGTGACAATCAGTGTGTATCCTGATCAGGCGCCGTGTAACGCAGGGTGTGATCTGTATCGAAACTATTGGAAAATACTGGTGTATACGGGGGCCAGTCATTAAAGGTTTTAAAGGAGATGTGCTGCACTGGTAAATCACTGTAGTTCGGCAGTTTCATTCTGGTTTATCTTCTGTAGGAAGAATATATCGCAGTAATAAAGGAATCTATGACACCCAATTAGCCCGCAATGTTTCGAAACGAGGCCAATCTTACAATTAATAATCACAGTAAAGGGGATTCTAAAGTAGAGAACATTAACCTCTAACCCCTTAACAGTCTAACCCGGAGTACAGCACTCCCTCTCTACAACGACATCCAAAGGGTGACACCAATTGTGTGCGTTGTTCGGAAGGAGTCGTTAAAGGGAGGGAAATTGGTTTACGTTTGCAAACAGCTTGAATCAAGATCAGACGCCGCGTAATCTAAATTCAAGCTGTTTGGCACTCGTCAGTTTTTTTTTCTGACAAATATTAAACTTTGACAAAAACAGCAGACGACAACTTTATGCAGACGATGTTATAGCAGTGAAATCGTTAGGCATTATTGTCATGCTTGGGGAACATCGGTAAACATCGTTGTAAGGAGAGAGTTGTTGTTGGGAGGGCCGTTGTTGGGAGGGAGCATTGCATTTGCTTATTTGCAAACAGTTTGAACAGTCTGATCAGGTTCCAGACATTACCTAAAATTTGAAACCCGAATTTAAAGGCAGACGACAATTATTCAAAGCAGATGAAGTTATGGCAATTAATGCTTTCATCATTTACATGTACCCTTGAATGATCAAATTATTCGGGAGAGTTTTACCCCCTCGCCACCATATTGTCGGCTGCTTCATTATTGTTGTCCGCAGGTTTCAACGTTAGATTTAAGGTTGTATGGCAATAAATATTGACAAGAGTGTGATGCAGTTTGGGTCCTGGTCAGACGCCGCGTTACGCGACGCCTGATCAGGACCCAAACTGTTTGCAAACGCGCTTTAAAGCGTTATTGAGTGTGAACGGGTTTATGCTACACTTACAAATAAAACTCAGTGGAGAAAACGTTATTTTTTCCCGTTTAAGCGCAACGCAAACACAATTTGCACTAAAATGCAGAAAAAGACAAGTTTTTAATTTCTTACTGTATAGTTTAATCTGAGTGGCAAACAGTTTGGAGCCTGATCAGACGCCGGGTAGCTTGGTGTCTAATCTTGCTACTAGCTATTTGCAACTCAGGTTTATAAATTGCCAACATTTTCAAATAAACCGTCATTGTTCACAACTTATTGTATTTCGTTTGCTTGTCGTTTCGTTGAAAGGGAAAATGATAAGATCTTCTTCACTCCGTAGCCAATAATGTACATTGTAGCGACCCAGTTAATAGAAGGACCTCCGTTGTCTTCAATGCAAGTACAGTGGAGAATCTGTTATTCTTTCCCGTTTAAACGCACACGAAACGCAAACGCATAGCAATAAAATGGAGAAAAAGACACATTTTCGACAATCCTGACTTTTCATTTAAACCTGAGTGGCAAACAGTTTGGAGCCTGATCAGACGCCGGGTTACCCGGCGTCTGATCTGGCTCCAAACTGTTTGTATTGGAAATAATAGTTTTAGCGTAAACGCGTTTATTGGGAAAGAATAACAGATTCTCCACTGTAGTGAAACAGTGGAGAAGACGTTATCACATAACCTGCGGTCTGGGAGTTGCATAAAGTCATTTTGTAAATATCGTAATCCACTAGTGGAATATCGTTTTTTGGGCTCAAGTCGAGCCTATTCGTCCAGAAGCGCTGCATGTAGCAGGACATCAAATGACGTCATTTGCAATGTCGTTAACGTAAACAACGTCACGTTTTGGCGGAATATCTATTTAACAGAGGGTCTACAAAATACGGCTTAAATTAGTTTTATAGTTACTTAAAATTGTTATGTGATAAATATAATCTCATATTCGTGCTCATTATTTATCGGTTTTAATAAACTCGTTGACTAAAATTAATATGACGCTCGCCAAGGCTCGCGTCATATAACTTTAGCCAACTCGTTTATCAAAAATGATAAATAATGAGCACTCATATAAGATCCTCTATTTATTCTTTCCCAATAAACGCGTTTAAGTACAACTGTAACATATATTATGGGACATCTTGTACAAGGCATGCAGTGGAGAAAACGTTATTCTTTCCCAATAAACGCGTTTACGCTAATAATATTATTTCTCATGCAAACTTTTTGGAGCCAGATCAGACGCCGGGTAACCCGGCGTCTGATCAGGCTCCAAGCTGTTTGCCGTCCAGGATTTTATCAACATTAAGAATTGTCGAAAAGTTGTCATTTTCTTCATTTTAGTGCTTTGCGTTTAATGGGAAAGAATAACGTTTTCTCCACTGTACATACATAAAAAATGTACTAAGCATTTTGACTTCTACATGAAGAAGCTGTATAATGTGAACAATGTAAATTCTATTCAACCCTGCGTCAAAATGTGAAATCTTCTATTGGCCCTCAATGACCTATTTTGTGACGCTGTGCCGTAAAACCTAACTCATCCATCCATCCATTTGTCAACGACAATAGTCAGCAATACTTTGTTCACTGCATCTTCAAACGGTTCAGATCCTTGGTCCCGTCTTACGAAACGTCGTCCGACCAAATCGGTTGTAAGTCAAAACATTAAATTTGAATCCTGTCTAGTGACATCTCTTTGGAATCGTCTTTTGAAGACGATTCCAAAGAGATGTCACAAGATAGGATTGATGGACAAATTAATAATAATTCAGACTTTTATAATCGGACTTACGACCGTTTTTGTCCTACGAAGTTTTATCAAACGGGCCCGAGGTCAACCATCGCGATGCAAACGCGGCCCCTGATAAGATTCTTCACTGTTGTAAAATGTATGCACCTATGTAAGTTTTACGTGTTTGTCTTTTACAGGTCTGTTCAGAATACAAGAAATCATTCGAATGTTTGAAGAAGCCAAATATTTTAGACAAAACATACGTATACGTCAGTTGTCAGATCCCACAAATGCCCACGAGGACCTACGAGCCCTTGACAGAATGGAGAATACGGACAATAGTACGGAAAAACTTATTGTTTTGGACCTGTCGTCAGAGTTTGCATATCATCACGTGATGAAACAGGTAAGGATCTGACATGGTTTAACATTCGTCTGAGTTCAACGCGACTGTCCTTCTGCATGCGACTCTACTATATACTGCAAACGGTTTGGATACAGATCAAACGATGTGGTACTCTCTCTCTCTCTCTCTCTCTGCCCCTCTCTCTCTCTCTCTCTCTCTCTCAACTACATGTAAAAAGTAATTTCAGTCATGCCGGTCTAATGACAAAACATACGATAAATACTGAAGCTTAAACGATTCCAATCTGGGTCTATGCTTATAAAGCGTTTGAGTTGAGTCTTACATCATTCTAAATAATTTGATTGGTCAAATTTGAGCCGAGGCTCAAATCTGACCAACCAAATAATTGAGAACGAACTCAGACTCAACCAAAACGCTTTATAGGCGCTGAGCTGAGTACAACATCCATGCTAAAGAGCAAGCGCTTTATAAGTATAGTGCCAGGTAAACATTGATGGATTTATAAACGAGACTGTCAGCCCGAAAATAACAAAACCAACATATATGATATGTTTCGCAACGTTTACAGCATGTTTGGCCAGGCTCAAGCTGTAAGACAATATTCAACTAATGTTATGTAAGCAGGTTACATATAGTTTTACAAATGCATACAGTTCGCTGTTTTTTAGTCACCAATATTTTAACTTTGGCTACTCTTTTCTATTTATATGATTGGACCCCTGACCTGCCCATACCGTACTAGCACCTCTGTTATTCTAAAACAAATGCGATAAAGTAAATACATGTAGTTTGCTAATTTTTGGAAGCATTCTTTAATTCCGAAAAATATTGTTTATCATAGATTGTGACATAGTTTTTCTTTAGCAGCAACTGTATAAAAGGAACGAAACCCAGTAAAATACAGGCATTGTTATTTCAATCTGAATTACAGATGCGGAAAATCGCATTTTAGGGCATGTTCGATTGAGACTTTTCGAGAAAAGGTAATGTTAAATCACTGGCGACCCCAGAGAAAAATACTGCACGGTTCAAAAATGTTATTGCATCAGCACACGATTGAAAACTGTGTGCAATTCAATAATATTAATTATTTACCAACGATTGCCATTCCGCAGAAACTCGCGTAACATTTGATAACGCCCGGCCTGATTGCCGTGACAATAACAATGTTTCGTTGGACGACTGAAAGGTAAGCCAACATAAGAGTGACATCGTTGGCTGTTTGGTCCTTTAAGCTTAAACTATTACAAACAGTTTAGAGCCAGATCAGACTCCAAACTGTTTGCCACTCAGATTAAAATAAATAATCAAAATTGTCAAAAGATTGTCGTTTTCTACATTCTAATAAAGTGCGATTGCGTATAGTATGCGTTTAATCGGGAAAGAATAACGTTTTCTCCACTGTAACCTTATTCTTTGCGACTCTCAAGACATTTAGTCTTTGATTGACGAAGTATTGAACATCAGTTGCAACTCTATTTACAGCTCATCAAAGTCTAGTGTTCCCGGTATCATTCTATAGGGTTAATATTGCAATGTTTAGCGCATATACAGTGGAGAAAACGTTATTCTTTCCCGTTTAAACGCAAACGAAACGCAAACGCAAAACACTAAAATGTAGAAACTAACAACTTTTTGACAGTTCTAAAGATTGATTTTAAGTTGAGTGGCAAACATTTTGGGTAACCCGGCGTCTGATCTGGCTCCAAACTGTTTGCAATGGATATAATAGTTATAGCGTAAACGCGTTTATTGGGAAAGAATAATGTTTTCTTCACTGTACATGTAGCATTGTGTTTCTTTTATCGTTGGCACACTCTGCAAATATTGTCTGCAACAGCTGTCTTGTGATACAATTTTTCTGAGAGGATATATTTGCATTTGCTTTCAAAAATTATCCTCAGAGTGCAAAACAGTTATGGTCCGGGTTAGAGGTAGAGTTAGTTGGCATCTTATTAGGGTCAAAACTTTTTTCAATTATAAAAAGTTATATTTAATGGAAAAGGTTAAGCGTATATATTATATAGACAGTTTATTATTTTTATTTTTAATTTTTTTATTTATTATATAGCGCTCTTTTCAAACAGGAGGTGTGCGTTCAAACGCGCTTAAAGTTATGTCTGCTGGGTTAATACTTCGCAAATTTATCAAATATAGCAAGTTCACGCACGAAAATACTACGATTCCTTCAAACTCATCGAACATTCGACGAAGTGAAATATATAGAATGCTTGCGCGTAATATTTATGATCAATATCGTATGCAATAGCGAAAATTAATTCGCAGAAATGACACTCTGTACTACTGTATTTACTTTCATTTTCAGATACGTGAGGTTGGCATGAACAAAGAAGGATACAAATACATTCTTGGAACGGTTGTAAGTGTCTTTTTATCAAAGTTGAAGCATTCAACCCTAGCGACGAGTATTTAGTCATTTGCTGACAGTGTACTGGTGAAGAGCACTTTAGTTCTTTGCAGACAGTAAAGACCCTGATCAGAGGGCTCCCAAAGGAACCCTCTGATCAGGGTCTGTAATGTTTGCCAGTTGGCAATATATTATATATACAGTAAAACCTCTCTATTACGGACACCGAAATGTATGCTAATTGATTGTTTAAAGGACAGGTGACAGCTTAAAGGAAGGTTACAATAAAACAGAAAGCTCCTAAAGGAACTTTCTGTTTAACTGTCACCTTCCTTTAAGCAGTCACCTGTTGCAAAACGCCAAATAATTAACAAAATTCAGTGGTCGTAATAGGGAGGTTTTACTGTACATTGTGCAAAGGTGTTTGTACTCAATACTTTAGTCCATAGTAGATCAAAGCAGTTAGTCCCTTTCCTGCCATGACGTAATACTCACTGCAATCGCGGCGTATGTCTTGAACAAAGATCGTCTCGATTTATTGCTCAAAATTAAAAAATTTACCACTTAATATATTTGCGTGTGTGTGTTTTGATCATATGCTTAAAACTATGATTATAAGGTCAGCACTGTCTTTTCTCATGACATCGCTCAGATATTTGACATTTTACTGAAGAAACTATAGCAATACATGAACATGTACGAATGTCACAAAATATATAAATAATGACATTTGTGCACGGATGCTGATCCTTTAATGGGGTCGAAACTTAAACTCATTGAAATAAAATGTAGAATCGGTCGCTTTTGACAAGACTGACAATTCATTTGAATCACAGTTTAAACAGTTCCCTCGGCATCTCAATTATCTTTTAAATTTTGCAACTGAAACAATCGTTGTAGTACATGTAAAGCGCTTTTATTTGGAAATATACCTTTACCATATCCCACACATTGTTCTTTGTATATCCTTGCAGGACTTCGAGAACTTGGAAATGGATCGGTACCGTCACGGAGGAGTCAATATTACGGGATTCCAGCTTGTTAACTATACCTCGCCTTTTATGAAGGAATTCATCAAGCTATACAGAGTTCGTGATGCCAGAACTATGGGTGCAACATCTAATACATATGTACACGTTAGTAAAACCTTTTACCTCAATAGACATATTTACCTTAACTCTTTGAACCCTAGTCCCGCATATAGGCGTGCTTTTCAAACAGTGTACATGTGAATAGTACACTTGTCCTATGCAAACAGTGAAGACCCAGATCAGAGGGCTCCGAAAGAAGCCCTCTGATCAGGGTCTTCACTGTTTGTCATAATGCTAAACATTGACAAAAACAACCCTTAAAAGTCAGAAATGGACTAGACTAAAATGGAAACTGGAATTTTCCATTTAAAGTTTCAGGGAGGAAAGAGTTAAAGAATACAAAATGGGATCAAAGGGAATGCCATGGAAAGGGAGAAAACGACAGCTTTGTGAAAATTCTGACGATTGACTGCAGTCTTAGTGCTACCTGGCTTCTGATCTGGCTTCCCAACTGATTGAATGGAACTATCTGTTTTAGTAAATTCGCATTAAATGCAAAATAATTTAATGTCTGCTCCACTGCATTTTTCTTATCAATATGTCGCTTAAAAGTGATTGTATTGTACAAATGTCCTCAAAGTTGTTGTAGGCGGATTTTTGTCAATTTCTGCCAGACTAATTCCAGGCAATAATTGCCGTATGCAAACAAAATCCCTTCGTAGTACAGAGTTACATGAGAACCTTTTAACCCTTTCAATGCCTTGACGTCATCAGTTTTAAACAATCGCCGTCTGCTTTTATTTCTCAAATTAAATTTTAGATTAAAAAAGATATAATTAAATGTTTAACAGTAGGGATCCTGGTCAGGCGATACATAACGCGTCGTCTGGTCAGGTTCCAAACCTTTTGCAAATATCCATTGCACTCTGGGTAAGGTATTTATTACATTAAAGGTTTAAATCAACCAGCTTTACCCCTATTTTGTTAAATGCAAGCGAGACTTAATTACCATTTTAGTTTGGATCCCGATCAGACGCCGGCCACTCGGTATCTGATCAAGGTCCTAGCTGAGCAATTATTCGGAGCGGCAGTGAAAAAATGTCTAAAAATTATAACTAAAATTGATCGCAGACAACGGATTGTTTAAGCAGGCGATAATTTAGACAGGAACAGATTAAGTGTTACCTAATTTACATTACCAGCAGTATTTTCTTGAATTTGCATATGCCAAACACCCACGGCACAGTGAAGAACACGTTATTCTTTCCCGTTTAAACACAATTTCAGTGTTCACTCCCCAATCGGCCCTCCCAACAACGATCCCTACTTACAACGACATTTCCCGCAGTTCCCTAAACAGGAGAGTTATGTCAAACCTTTTCTCGGCTGCAATAACGTCTGTTTAAAATTGTCGTCTGCTGTTTTTTCTTAAACGTACATTTTATCGAACATTTTGATAGAATACATATAGTGACGAGTGACAAACAGTTTGAATCCAGATCAGACGCCGCGTCAATCTGTTGGCAAAAGTTAGCCAAGTCTTAATTTCCCCTCCCTTTAACGACTATCTCCGAACAACACATATAATTTGTGTCTCCTTTTGGGTGTCATTGTAGAGAGGGATCACTGTAATACATTTACGCTGAAATACATGTATTATTTCCATTGCAAACAACTGGGAGCCAGATTAGACGCCAAATTAAGCGTCTGGGTCGGCTCTAAACTGTTTGCCAATCTGATTAAAATGAATCGTTACAAATTTCTAAAAGTTGCCTTTTCGCCGTTTTATTGTAATGTGGCCGTGTTTCTTTTGAGTTTAAACTAATACTGCATTACGATATTATAACACACGTGTAACTAGCTCCTTCGCTGCCTTACCCTGAGTACAATGTATACAGCGCTCCCTCTCTACAACGACACCCACTGAGTGACGAAATATTGCGTGCGTTGTTCGGAGGGAGTCGTTATAGGGAGGAAAATTGGTAAACATATTTTGCAAACAGCTTGTATACAGATCAGACGCCGCGTAACGCGGCGTCTGTTCTGGATTTAAGCTGTTTGTCACTCGTCATAAAAAAAATTCTGTCAAAATGTCCAATATGTAACTTTGAGAAAAACAGCAGACAAAACGCGGCGTCTGTTCTGGATTTAAGCTGTTTGTCTCTCGTCATAAAAAAAAGTCTGTCAAAATGTCCAATATGTAACTTTGAGAAAAACAGCAGACAAAATTTTAAGCAGACGAAATAGCAGCACTGAAAGTGTTAGATATAATTGTTCTGTTTAGGGAACTGCGGCAAGGGTCGTTGTAAGGAGGGGTCTTTGGTCGGGTCGTTGTAGAGAGGGAACACTGTACTTGCAAACAGTTTGGATCCTACGCGTCGTCTAAACAAGAGCGAAACTATTTGCCATTCATTACAATATTAATTTAGTCAATTTACCTTCATTTGAATATATGTGAGGAGCAGATGATAAACGTTTAACGTAGGTGACGTCATAACAGTGAGTGGGTAAAAAGTGGTACATGTAACTGTTTGCAATTGATGTTATTGTTTAAGCACACGAGCTCGTGTGTCAAATGTTAATTGTCTTTTCCAGATTGACATGGCATTGGCAATAGATGCAATCAAAGTAACCCAAAAGACTCTCACAGATCTGACGACCAAATCAAACGCCATCTTTAAAACCACATTCCGGCGGGGCAAGGTGTTCAACCACAACCAGACGGAGGGCGTTCCCTGTGACACGGATCCTCCCGTGCCCTGGATGCACGGCAAGGCGCTTATGCGCGGGATGAAGGGCGTAAGGGGAAACAATTTTCAGTATTTACAGAGGGGAAGACGTTATTCTCTCCAAATAAACGCGCTTAAAATAAAACTGTTTGCCACTCCGACTAAGATAAGATGTGTAGTGAATAAATTTTTGTACATAAAATCGCACTGGCAAAACAATAACGTCTTCTCCACTTTATATGTTATACTCGTATGAATGATATTTCTAAAAAGTCAAAGTGGTAAGAACTTCAAAATCCAGTTCATTGATATGCTTTTTTATGCTTAATATCTATTTCTTTATTTTTAAGATCAAGAAAAAAAGAAGCAGAGAATTTAGAAGAAATATATTTCTAATTTTATCAGATGAAAGCCCATATGCAATTCAAAGTATGAGAAGAAAATAAATTATGCTGCTGCTGAAAATGTTGTGTAATTTAATAATAGGAGTAATCTACCTTTCCTACATTTACATTACCAAACTGTTTTTAAATTAAAATAAGGATTCTAAGTGAACGCATCTACTTTGAGAAATTAACTTCCTTTTCCCTCTATCTTAAACGTAGAAAGAGTACTGCAGCATTCTTGTGAAATATCTCTTGTTAAAAATTACAATTGTCCTACAATAAGATTCCAACCGTTTTAACGAGTGTACATTTCATTTCTTTGAATTGTTATATGTTATCTACTGCAGAATTTCCTCTTAACTGATCTTCTTTATTAACATTCTTGCAAATTTACCTTTAATGTAAATACACGTACAGAGGAGAAAACGTTATTCTTTCAAATTTAAACGCAAACGAAACGCAAAATACTAAAACTAGTCTAAGCTGTAGACCACTTTTATTTGCGGTGAAAGGACCATACAATCTTTTGGTACCATCTTATAGCATATTTCCTCAGGAGTTTGGAAACAATCGTCTGACGCGTATTTAGGTAGTGATAAGGGGAGATAATTGAGGTTTAAGTTGTCTCCCCTTGGATTTTTATGCAAAAACTGACATTCTTATTGGGCTTTTATTTCATGCGTTAGAGATTTAAAAATGGTATTTTGTCAACAATTATCAATATAGTTTACCTAGATACAAATTTTGAAAATGTTTTAGGATAGTTTCAGACTCGTTGAAATCCAAAATGGCCGCCAAAATGGCTATTTATAGTAACATTTAAGCTTTTCAAGCAATAATATTACTTATAATGACTACAATTTATACTCATATGGAACAATTTTAGTTAATTCGTATTGAACATTAACTAAGAAATCATACTATCCTTGATTTTGATTTGTTTCCTGTCATCCAGTGCTGAAATAATCCAAAATGGCCGCTGTATATACCTATCTCATTAATTTCTAATCACATAAATTTTCTTCATTAGGGCTTTCATTTCATTTGTTAGAGATTTAAAATGGTATTTTGTAAGCAATTATTCGAGAAGTTTCCCCAAATACATATTTTGAAAATGTTTTAGAATAAATTCCGACCCATTATAAATCAAAATGGCTGCCAAATGGCTATTTATAGTAACATTTAAGCTTTTCGAGCAATTCGACTATTTTTATTGACTGTAACTAATACTTATATAAACAATTTTAGTTGAGTCTTATCGAACATTAACTGACAAATCCGGTAAGTTTTTATTTAGATTGGTTCCTGTCCCCCAGTGCTGATATTGTCCAAAATGGCTTCCCTTTATACCTTTTTACTAATTTCTACTAATATAAATTTTCTTAATTTGCCATTTTTTTGATTTGCCAGATTATACAAATAATTTTTGTGTGTGTCTTTCCAAACATAGTTCATACTGATAAATGCTGAAGTTTGTAATGCTTTTACATGATAATTAGTGGCCTGTATTGACCACCATACAATCAAAGTGTTTATTTGGTCAGGATTGATTTTTTCTGATATGGATAACTATAAGGATATATGTGCCAATAAAGTGGATATTTCTTTACAAATGTTGAACAAATTTATCATTTCTTAGTATCAATATAAATTTATAAAATGTGTAGCACTGTATAAAAGCCTATTTTTGTAGCAGGATGTGTAATATACATGAAAACATATTTGTCAATAGTTTTCGCGGGTTAGTGGAAATTGTTATTTTCTGTTGATTAATATGTATATAAATGGAGAATATACATCTAACCTGACCAACGCATGGTATCAAGCAGGATGTTTAATAAGTGTTTCAAGCATGGGTCATTTCATTTTGTTAAATCTAAGTTAACCTCTTAATGGTACAAAAAGCGCCCAAATACACTTTTACTAATTTAACAGACTCAATAAGGAGAAACTCTCATCCTTAAACGAAGCTGTATTTCCTGTTTTACAAGTGCAATGTAGATTCGAAGATGGGCACCAATAAGCCGAGGAAGTGTGTCTGGGTCACTGACTAAAATCCGTGCTTAACTGAAGTCAAATCTTTGATGAAAAGACATGAGCACAAAGAAAATATGTAATTTTATCAGACGAGAGAGATTCAGTGTCTCGAAATATATGCCCATTATTCTTCCATCGTCATTTAATGATTCCATAGGTAATAATGTGAGCTGCTACAACAATGTCACTGCTGTTCGAGCCCGATGCATTGCAATTTTGACTATCGGAGACAGTATGGCAATGTTACATTCCCCAACCGGTATGAACTATTTTAACTTATCAAACTCATGGGGTCGATCAAAGAAGGAGTATTCGGGAAAATGCGAAACAATGGAAGCAATAAAGACAATATGATTATGATGCTGCTCTGAGAAGTGACGATAAGCGTCATATGATTGCAAGGGAGGTCATGTGCCATCACATTGGTAAAAGGAACTTTAAATAACCTCTAAATAGGGATCATAGTATTATAGAGAAAGTAACTAAATCAGTTCCAGAATTTGTGCAATCTGGCCATGCATAGAATGTTCTCAAGGATCATGTTTCTGAAACACTAATTAAATAATAATAGACTCCGAAGCCGTTGCGATTTTAACTTTCTTTCATATATGCTACATTGATATTCTCAATGAAGTTGGCATCTCGTCTTGGCGACAGGACTAGCAGGATTTTCCCGCAATTGAAGTTCATGAAAAGATCTAACAATATAGCGGAACTATTGTATCCAATGCGAACCTAATTAATAGAAGACATTGCGGTCAAAAGGGCAAATTTTGACTATAATTCAACTCTCCAGCCAACATCTTCTTTGCAAGGCTGAATCAAAGACCTAGAAAAAGTCAATGAACTACCTGAACCCTTAACCTTCGAAGCTCTGGTGAAGGGTCAAACTGAGCTTCAAGACGACTTGAAGTGATTCTTAAATGTGCTATGCAGTGGTTCAACAGCTAGATTGATAGCCATTGCAGGCTAGTTACAACAAAGTGCACGATATATACTATGAGTGTAAAAAGTGTTGGTTTCATGTCATATGAACTAAGTGCATGCTTATTTTTGCAACCAACCTTTAATATAGTTGAATCTAAGCAACTTTGATTAGATGATTTTTCAATTGATATATCTTGCTTTCTTTTACTTTTAAACATTTATAAGAGCATCTGGTTGTGGGTTTTAATTTTTGACCAGGAATATGGAAGACATATCCCCGTGTAACTATAGCATATCTATTATGTTGACTTATAGTATGTGCATATACTCTTACATATACATGGACCACCGATTTACTATTAGGTATTGTGACAAGTTAAAGAACAGCCTGTTTGGTCAATACTTTTCCTGTGACATAATAATTAAATACGAAAGAAGACTCAAGCAGGAAACGCAACACAAACAATACACCCATCTCTAAAGCAGAACACACACACAGCCATACCATAACAAAAACACACACACACACACACACACACACACACACACACACACACGCAATACCATTCCTTCATCTACACACTAAAAAGAAAACAACACGCAAGACAAACATAAAGCTAAGTGAATATAGGAGCCCGCCTTGGTACGGTCAGTAGCAATCAATAATCAATTATAAATTAATTAACCATTAACAACCACTGGGGGGTTAAACCTGGGTTTAGGGGCGCCCAACCTCACACTTATCTCCTATATTCACCTATAAAGACGAACAGTGTACATAAAATATAAACCCTGTTCCACAACCTTACAATCAAAAGGACCGCCAGCACAGTAAGTAAATACATGTAAAACATCTTACAAAATTCTCTGACAGGATTATTAGTAACACGGGAAAGATTTAAACATTCAAGCCCGTGTTAAAAATAACCCACTATGGCAACGGTCAAATTGTACTCAAGCGAATAGTCTGTAGTCACGAGTAACTGTAAGACATGGGAGGGTTTAGGGTACGACAGAGAGGGAGAGAAAAACCAAAGCACGAAAATCCGACATAACTCTCCCGGTTAAGGACGGCTTTAGAGATACATCATCATGTAGTGCTAAGCCCTGTCTGTCGTCGCACAACCAAAGAGGAAAGCATAGTTATCAATTGTAGATTGATCGATAACCAAACGTGAAGTGCGCAGCAATATAGTTGGATCATAATCTTTTTTGAGGAAAAATCTAATACGTTTCACAAATAGGTTTTGAAAATGCATATGTCCAAGAATCTTACGAAGTCTGTAAATCACATCACCATAAAACTCCGGATGTGAAATACCTTGCCGCAGAAAAGACTTTAAGTTACATTTATACTTGTTAATGAGAGGAAGATTTCTATAAAAGAATTTAGAAAATGTTTTACAAAGTTTATGAAATCTGTACCCCTGTTTAAGAAGCTTTTCAGTAATAGTTTTATTACGAATGTGGAAGTCCTCAACAGAGGTACCAGCCCTAGCAAAACGAATAAGTTGTGAAATATAAACCCCGTAAGATGTAGAACGGGGAACATCGCCATCTAGATGAGGATAGTTTACAATACTAAAATCAAAATCATCTCGTTTATCGTAAATCTTAGAAGAAACAATTCCGTTATTTATTAAAAGATCCAAATCTAAAAATGGTGCCGATAAATTTGACTCGTTTGTTTTATTAAGGCGTAATTCTTTTGGGTAAATAAAAGGAAACAACGTATCAAACAATGGGTTGTCTATATTAAAAATATCATCTAGATAGCGCGATGTGTTGTTAAAGGCTTCGATCATATCTGCCTGTGTATCAGGTTTTAGACTTAGCATAAAGCATAATGTTTGCTGCAAGTCATGAACAAACGAAAAACAGGAAAGAATCTCACAAAAGTATAACCTTTCTATAAATGTTATTAATATTCTTAACCATATGTGTCATAGCATAAACTACATGGGAGTAGATGAAATGGTCAAAATCGTCCAACGCCAGACCAGTTGTCTAACCATTTGTAACAATCTACTAGGAGTTGATATTTTACACTCACTTAATTATGTCACGTATTCAGTATTCAGTTCTTCTACTGCCGTGTGGTTTATGCGATTACTCATATGGTTCAATATATGAATAACCTTTTAAGAACCTGCCAGACTTTTGATATCAAGACCCATAGTAAGGTGCTTTACCTTTCCCCCATGACTTCCAAAATACTGTGGCAGTAGCAGTCTTGACCAAACGGACTGTTCTTTCACTCATGGCCATGCCTTAAAGTAAAACAGAACTTTTGCATGTATATGTAAGAGCAGTGTTTCTTCAACATGATCCTTGAGATCATTCTATGCATGGCCAGTTTGCAAATATTCTTGGTCTGATTTAGTTACTTTCTCTAGAATATTATTATCCCTATTTACCTCCCTTGCGATCATAAGAATATCACTAAATCATGCTGAAAGTCACTCATCCTCACTTCTCAGAGCAGCATCATAATACATATATTGTCTTGATTGCTTCCACTGTTTAGCAGGATATTCCTTCCTGGATCAACCCCTTGATTTTGACATGTTATCATATAGCATACCGGTTGGGGGGGGGGGGGGGGGGGTATTATAGCTTGATGTAATTGGGATCATAGCCCGACTGTCTGCGGTACACCTGAAAGCAATGTTAATGACTTTGTCTCCTTTGTGTATGTTTTTCCGCGAACCCCGAACAGCAGTGACATTGCTGTAGCCGCTCACATTGAACTATCAAATGTCACCGGAAGAATAATGGACACATATTTGGAGACACTACATCTCTCTCACCAGTGACCTGATAAAGTCACAACTTTGGTATTTTTGTCTAGGTATTTTCATCAAATGGTTTGACTTCATTTAAGTACTGAGATTTGTCAATGTGACACACACACTTCCTCGAGTTATTGGTGTCTATCTTACAGTCAAACTACATTGCACTTGTGAAAGATCAAAATCAGTATCGTTCAAATTTCAGTTTTTCCTCCACGAACCCGTTAAAATAGTAAAACGGGTAATTAGCTTCGATGCAGTTTTTGACTCTCTAATTAAGTGGTTAACTTCTATTCTACATTTGTTTCCGTAGATTCTAACAATGAAAAAACACATGCTTTGAACACTTATTAAACACGCTGCTTTATAATTATATCAAATTATGGCCAGGTATTCCTATATTTACCATTGGTATACATTTTCAACTGAAAATAACAATTTCAACAAACCCGCGAAAACTAGTGACAAATATATTTCATGTGCATTACACACCCGGGTGCAAAAACAACTTTTGTACAGATACTAAGAAATAATAAATATGTTCTTCCTTTGTAAAGTAGTATGCCCTTTTTAGGCACATATATCCTGATAGTGTATCAGAAAAAATCAAACTTGATAAAAAAACAAAAAAACACTTGCATTGTATAGTGGTCTATGTAGGCCATTAATTATTCCTGTACAAGCTTAACCAACTTCAGCATTTATCAGCATGAACTATGTTTGCCACAATGGCACTAAAAGACACACACAAAAAGAGATGTGCATAATCTGGCAAATCAAGAAAATGGCAAATCTAGAAAATTTATATTAGTAGAAATTAATAAAAAGGTATAAAGGGCAGCCATTTAGGATTATATCAGCACTGGGGGACAGGAACCAATCTAAATAAAAACTTACCGGATTTGTCACTTAATGTTCAATAAGACTCACCTAAAATTGTTTATATGAGTATCAATTACAGTCAATAAAAGTAGTTGAATTGCTCGAAAAACTTAATTGTTACTAAAAATAGCCATTTGGCAGCCATTTTGATTTACAATGGGTCGGAAACCATCCTAAAATATTTTCAAAATATGTATTTGGGGAAACGTCTTGAATAATTGCTTACAAAATACCATTTTAAATCTCTAACGAATGAAATGAAAGCCCTAATCAAGAAAATTTATGTGAGTAGAAATTAATGAGATAGGTATGTACGGCGGCCATTTTGGATTATTTCAGCACTGGATGACAAGAAACAAATCAAAATCAAGGATAGTATGATTTCTTAGTTAATGTTCAATACGAATTAACTAAAATTGTTCCATATGAGTATAAATTGTAGTCAATATAAGTAATGTTATTGCTTGAATAGCTTAAATGTTACTGAAAATAGCCATTTTGGCGGCCATTTTGGATTTCAACGAGTCTGAAACTATCCTAAAACATTTTCAAAATTTGTATCTAGGTAAACTACATTAATAATTGCTAACAAAATACCACTTTTAAATCTCTAACACATGAAATAAAAGCCGAATAAGAATGTCAGTTTTTGCTTAAAAATCCAAGGGGAGACAACTTAAACCTCAATTATCTCCCCTTATCACTACCTAAATACGCGTCAGACGATTGTTTCCAAACTCCTGAGGAAATATGCTATAAGATGGTACCAAAAGGTTGTATGGTCCTTTTACCGCAAATAAAAGTGGTCTACAGCTTAGACTAAACGTAGAAATACATTTTTCGACAATTCTGACAATTGATATTAAGCTGAGTGGCAAACAGTTTGAAGCCTTATCAGACGCCGGGGTTACCCGGCGACTGATCTGGCTCCGAACTGTTTGCTATTGAAATAATAGTTTTAGCGTAAACACGTTTATTTGGAAAGAATAACGTTTTCGCTACTGTATCTACTTTCAGTTGAAATTTGAAGGAGTGACTGGGAATGTTGAATTTGACGATAAAGGATTTCGGAAGAACTACAAATTTGATATCTTCAACGTTGGTCTTAACCGTGGTCCATTAAAGGTATGTGTGTAACGTCGAGACTACAGTAACCATCCTAAAACATTGGGACGCCATGTGTAATATGTCCAAAATGTGCAAACTGAACGACAAACAGTGTAGACCCTGCTCCGACTGTTCTGTCTGGTTGCAATAGAAATAATACTTTTTTGGTAAACACGTTTATTTGGGAGAAAAGAACGTATTCTCAATTGTATCCCGCGGTCTGTTCTTCTTCGTTTAATTGTCTTTCAACACGTTTTGCTTTAAGAGCATTAGTCTAATGTACTTGTAATGAGCAATTTGTCTTCATTTTAGTTTTAACTACATTTCAAAACTCTATTAGCTTCTTGTAGTGATATGCCAATTTATGGTTGCAATTTTGATAGCGAACGTAGGCGATAAAACAATGAAACGTGCGAGAAACGGACGCTTAAAGATGAGTTTGGAGCGTCCAATAGCTAACAGCTTCATGCAGGATAAAAGGAATGCAGATAAGCTCAATAAGGAGCTTTTGCCTAGATTAAGCTGTAATATTTTGTTACAGAGCACGGTGTTTCATATATACTGGTCGCTCTACATTATATAGATCTTACATCGTTTATCAAGATAAATCTATTCTCGACAGCCTGAATTGCGATTATTGGTTTATGTTAACCCACTTATACACGTATCTTGATATTTAAAGACGATGCCACGGTCAATATATACAAGGATGATCTTAAAGATCACACAGTGTTGCGTTTACAACAGAAAGTGTTTTCTGAAATAGCAAGCAGTGCAGGCTTGATGAAATACCGCTATGATTATAATATTATACAAATGTACCAGTATATAACTACAACAATGCAATCGCCAGAACTGCAAATCTCCACACTTTTACTTCATAGTATCACAGTTGCCTAACCCTGAGTACAGTATTAATTTGCAAACAGTTTTGATCCTGAAATCAATATTTAAGTCAAAATACATAAATTTTGAATATGAGAAATATAAGCAGACCACTTTTGTTTAAAGTAATAACGTCATGCCATGGAAACGATTAATTGCTGTTGTCTTGATGAAGATTTATCTGTGTGGTGCTATTCATATCATTTAAAGTCTAAACTTTTCGAATTCACACACAAATAATGAAGAAAGCTTTTACCTGGAAGCTTTCATCCGAAGTACTCGGGCGAAAGCTACCAGGTAAAGCTTTCTTCATTCTTTGTGTGCGAATTCGAAAAGTTTAGACTTATTATAATTGCTGTTGTTGTTTGCTGTTTTCAGATAGGAGAATGGTCTACTGATTATGGAATACGATTCGCAAGAGACGACTTTAAAGAGAAGGAGGTAGAAAACCAAACCGAATACATTTACACTGTAACTACGATTGAGGTAAGCCATTCTTGTGAAAACATGTTATAATGTTGAGCCATTCCATTCTTTCCTTGTAGGTCTTAAATCAGTGTTAAAGCTGGGCAACTTTCTAAACCAGACTGAATGTACCGGTAAACGAAGCACTCCTTTAAGAGCCTCTGTTGGCATTCTGTGTACTTTACCCTTTACACCATAAATACGCATGTTAACACAATTATGCGTCAACCTTCGGTCTGCTTCAAAGTAACCTTTCATCTGTATTCAATACTGCAAACAAGCTACAGTGGAGAATCTGTTATTCTTTCCCGTTTAAACGCAAACGTACGCAAACGCAAAGCACTAAAACGTAGAAAAGAACATATTTTGGACAATTCTGATATTTCATGTTTTTCTTGGTGGCAAACAGTTTGGAGCCAGATCAGACGCCGGGTTACCCGGCGTCTGATCTGGCTCCAAACTGTTTGTAAAAGAAAAAATAGTTTTAGCGTAAACGCGTTTATCGGGAAAGAATAACAGATTCTCCACTGTATGTAGTAAAGGGTCCAGTCACCTGCCAGTGATAGTTACAAAAGGCACAGCAGTCGCAAGAAAAATGGTTTCTATTTGAAAATAGGTACAGTACTCCCTCCTCACAACGGCCCTCTGAACAACGATTCCCTCCGTAAAACAACGCTTGTAGCTTTTTCCTTAACAAGACAATTATGTCCAACTTTTCACAGCTGCAACATCGTCTGTTTAAATTGTCGTCTGCTCTTTTCATAAAGTTTCATAATGGACATTTTGACTTAAAAAATAATAATGACGAGTGACAAACATCTTGAATCCGTATCAGACACCGCGATACGCGGCTTGATACATGAATTCAAGTTGTTTGTAAATGTAAGCCAATTTACCTACCTTTAACAACTCCCTTCGACCAACACACACACTTTGTGTCTCCCAAATGGCTGTTTTTGTAGAGAGGAAGCACTGTACATGAACATGCAAAAAAAATGCGTTTTATTGGGGAAGGGGTTAAGTTAACAAACGTTTACCTCGAGAGACTCGCCAATTGCTACGACCAAAATATTTTATTCTAAATCATTCTTAATATATAACAGCGTTACGCTAACACTGTTATTTCCATTGCAAACGGTTTGGAGCCAGATCAGACGCCGTGTTATCCTACGTCTGATCTGACTTCAAATTGTTGCAATGAACATAATGGTGTTTTACATAATCAAGGTGTTTATTTGGTCACAATAACGTTTTCCCCACTGTTTACTGTTGTTCATTATATCACATACCTACAAAGGTTCAACTCTTTCGCTGCCTAGTATTTTCGTCTGCTGGAACCCTCTTACCACCAAAATATCTTCTACAATGGTAGTGGCGTCTGCATTATATGTAAAGTCAGTTTTAATGATGTTTGGGATGAAGAAATGTCGATACGAGTGTCAAACAGTTTAGCCCTGATCAGACGCCGTGTTACGCGGCGTCTGATCAGGGCTAAACTGTTTGCAAAGTCACCGTATGGCACCATTGGCAGTGTAAGAGTTAAACGGGAAATAATAACGTATTTTCCAATGTCACGTGTTCTTACTGAGTGACTATTTGTTCACCTGCAGTGGTTGGATTTTGACCTTTCTATCATATATACAGTAAAACCTCGCTATTAAGACCACTAAAACGAAGGTTAATTGACTGTATAATAAAGAGGTGACAGCTTAAAGCAAGGTGACAGTGAAACAGAAAGCTCCTAAAGGAGCTTTCTGTTTCACTGTCACCTTGCATTAAGCGATCACCTATCGTACACACCCTAATAATTAACAAAATTTAGTGGTCGTAATAGAGAGGTTTTACTGTATAATGTTCTATTGACGATGTGTGGGCAGCGCCTTGTGACGTTGTTTTCTATGGTATTGATGTCAAAGCTCTTTGCACGCCTGCGCTCATACAAACATCGTACACTTTAAACATTGGACAACTTATTTCGATTTTTGGAACTCGAATTCAAATGTACTTTGCAAACAGATTGGATCCAGAGCAGACACCTGCAACGATTTTTATGTTTTTGTATCTAAAGAAACATTGGTTCAAACGCCAGACAGTCTGGTTTATGGCAGGACTTTGATTGACTCTGGTCTGGTCTGGTCGAGTTCGAAACAGATTGCAAATGCAAAACGAATCGTGAATGTAATATTTAATAACTTTATATGGTGTTACAGTGTGTAAAGAAGAGAAGAGGTTGTTCTTTCTCTCTAAATAAAGTAAATGAAACTAAAATAGTTTTCCCGTTTGAAACAATTTGGAGCAAGATCAGACTCCTGATAACCAAACATTTTACCATCCAGATGAAAATTAATATTTAAACTTCTCAAACCTTGTCATTTTCTATACTTTACTTCATTGTGTTTGCGTTTAGTTTCTTTCGAAAGGGAAATATTAACACATTTTCCCCTGTAACAGAATTTTATTTCCCAACGAATGCAGCTGTATTCAAAGAAAGTATGTCGTTTGCAAAATGTTAAGATCCATATCAGACGCTAAGTATTTTGACGTTGAATAAGGCTCCAAATTATATGTGATCAATCTTAAATGATTTATATATGAGCGAATCGTTGAGCATTGTTTAAAAGTATCCTCTACTGAAGTATATATTAAAAGGTTTCATTGCCCTGCATATTTCAAGAAAAACAAACCAAGTGACAAAACATTTGGATGCTGATCAAACGCCTAGGTGTCTTGTCTTGCTCCAATTTGTTATCAAACGCCATTCATACCGCCGCTAGCACACACCATGGTTTAAGGACCTGTCCTGTTATGCCTCGTTTATGTGTATAAACGTGACGTATATGGGACGTCACGAGGGCTAAAACATTCTTCAAGTGAAGTCGCGTCTTTTGTCTTTCAATCATTTTCAGTCGCACGTTTTAACACACAATCGAGTATGTTCCACTGTCACGGAATGCCTGTCATGTCACGTCCTGTCAAGGAAACTATCACGCACATCCTCGTGGTGAAATGTCACGGGCTCTTTAATGCACTCGCTTATGAGGAAATGTGTCACGGATTTTCTATGCACTCGCTATTGAAGCCATGTCACGGATACATTTTTCACAAGTAATCACGGAAGAAAGCGAGCCGCACTCACTCGAGGTACCCATTTCAGTATTCCTTATTCCTCTTTTCGACTGATATTATAGCTAAACAACGGTATCTTGACCACTCAAAAAGAGTTTTCAGGTAGCTTAATGGAAAACTTTAAATGACTAATCAAGTTTAAGAAATAGTCTAATCAATTTATGTCTTCATGAGTCGTGATTTTATTTTACAATTTTATATGACCAATACTGTATCGCAAACCTTATCAATATTTTACATTTAATTGCAAAGTGATAAACAGTGCAGAGACTGATCAGAGGGTCCTTCAAGAAGACCTCTGATCTTGGTCTACACTTGTTGCAAAGGACAAACGTATTTTCGTAGGTTTGTAAATGACGAGTATATCCGTCGCTTTGACTCAATGGATTCAAACAGAAGGCAAGTAATACATGCATTAAAAGTAGGAGATTTTCTATTTATGTTTTATGTTTTTGCATTAAGCCACCATCAGTTTCAATCCATTGAACCGTAGTGACACATATACGCGCCTTATATAAACATTGTACCTGTAAATAGTTTATTTGTCATATGCAAACAGTGTACACCTAGATTAGTTACATGTACCTCCTGGGGCCTTCCTCTAATCAGGGTGTGCACCGTTTGTCATTTTACAATACACTGTTAAAATCAACCTTAAATAGTCAGAATGGAATAGATATGAATTGAAAGCTTGATTTTTCGATTTTAATTTTCACGATTCCGAAAAACGGCGAACCAGTAATCTTTTGAGTGGTCGTACTGTATTTCTTTCCTCAGATTGTGTTTAAAGCATGCTTCTGTTAATGAATTGGCAAACAAACTCCATCCTGTGTTTCCTCTGTCTGTATCTGTCTGATATGTGTGTCTTTTAATCACTCATTGATGTTTAATGTATAGTGATTATTGATATCGTAACTTTTGCGACTACAACACATTCTAAATGTTGTGCACACTTCGAAACGTACACATTTTGTAAAGACCATTACAACTGAACTGAACACTAGGATGTTAAGACCGTTCAAAAGAGGGCTCAGATCAGTTTTTAAGGCAGATTGTTGTTTAAATTTCCGCTTTCATGCTACAAACGAATTTGTGTTGCAAACCATGTAGGATTTAGATTTAACCAAAGTAGTAATTTGGCGTCAAGTTGTTTTACTTTCTGGTTATACTTATTGTTTTCAAGAAAAATGCAAAAAATTAAGGCTGAGAATTGTTTTACATAAAAGGAATATAATGTGCTTAATGTGTAATAATGATGAAAGTAAGTGCTTTCTGTGCTATATGATACCGGCTATAAGGTTCTGGGATCCGTTTCATAAAACTTCTTACGACAAATGTTGTCGTAAGTCAGATTATAAAAGTCTCAATTATTATTTATGTCTCCATCTAATCCTGTCTTATGACATCTTTTTGGAATCGTCTTGAAAAGACGATTCCAAAAAGGTGTCACAAGACAGGATTCGATAGAGAAATCAGAGATTAAATGTATTTTAAAGTTTTGACTTACGACAACATTTGTCGTAAGAAGTTTTATGAAACGGGCCCCAGAATTGTTTGACAACGGTACAATGCTGAGTGAAGATGCCACGCTGTCCAAATAAATGTATACATGTCTAGACTGTATGTCCTTTATCAACACAGCCAAATCATTTCTACATTTTAATGAACTGCATTTGCGTTTCATTTCTTTTAAACGGGATAATTTACGTCCTTTCCACAGTACTGAACCTCTTTAGAATGATCTTAACACCAAAGCATCACTGAATTACTAAACAAAACGTTATATATATTATCACCAGTTTTAACCAAATACACAAAACGGTATATTACTTTTAAACTTTTCAAACAGTGTTTTAGTTATTAAAATTGGTACAACATATCGGACTGTTGAAAGAAGGTTTACAGGGACAGTTATAACAGTGTTCTTTTTATTTTTTCGCAGTACGAACGGGCGGAATATCGTAAACCGGATGTCGACACTGTTCCGATACGACAACGATGGTTCCCGACAACTATCATTGGTCTTATCCCGATAACAGGGCCGCCGGAACCAGCTGAGATGCCATCTTCCACAAGAAAAAACGTAACAACGACAGTGTACACATATGTTACTGACAGTGTTCGAGATTCTAAGGCAGTGTATGGAACCAGAAAAGACTACGTTGAAGCAAGCAGTGCTGTGAGATGTTTGATTTATGAAAACTACTGGTTTACAGCACATGTGATAACATTTTCTTTATATCTATCTTGTTGTTAAATCTGTTTCTGTTGTATCTATCTGTGAAGATTGTGTTATGCCTGATAGACTTATGTGCACGAGGATAAAAGAGAGAAATAGAGAGAAAGAGACAGACATACAGGCCGATATACTCATCCCCCCTGAAACTTTTAATGAGTAATTCAAATTTCAAAATGAGTCTAGTCCATGTTTGACTATGTAGGGTTGATTTTAACAATATATTTCAAAATGACAAACAGTGTTGAACCTGATCAGATGGCTCTCTGATCAGGGTATACACTGTTTGCATAGGAAAAGAGTAATCCTCACAGGTACGCTATTTGTAAATGACGAGTAAACTCGTCGCTAGGGTTGAATATGCTAGCAGACAGACAAATAGACATAGAAAAAGAGACTGACATACATATAGTTAAGACAAACAGAAAGAGTGTCAGAGACAAGGACAAAGAAAGACAGTACATGAGAGACAAAGAGAAACTGAGAAAGAAAGAGAGTGCGATAACGGGATGCTTCAGAAGAAGTGGATTCAGGGCTGTAGGTAGAGAGAATAGTAACCTTTGCACAGAAATACAAAATACATGTTTCTTTCTAATATTTATATCCCTACGTCTAAAGAAATTAGCTCTCTGCCACCGTAAACAATGTAGACTCTGTTCAGACGTTGCTTTTCCAACATGGTGCCTGATCAGAATCTATATTGTTTGCAATTTCAGAGAGGTTTCTGTCTTTTGACTAGGATAATGTGATATTTGTCGTCTGTGTTTCTCAAAGCTGAATTCAAGTTGACCGGATCTACATCCAGTCCGAATAAAACTATGCATTATGTCTGTATGATCTATATTGGTCCTATCCCGATGGAAGACAACACAATGCATCACAAGTCTCACCCCTCACTTGAATTCAGATTTCTTTATCTGGTAATGACAGATAACTGCTGAAATTAATTTAAACCTTAAATGCACACAAGGGATTTTTTTAATCTAAGGGTACTGGCTTCTAGTTTTTTTAACATTTTTTTCTTTATTTTTAATTAGCAGCTGATACTAGGGTGTTACACTGTAAATAATTGTTATGTTTTTCATTATAAAATGATAATAGATTATGATACTGTTGTCATGTACTTGTGGATAGTCTCTTATAATTCAAATTATGAGTGGGTATGTACTTATTGTATATGTTTAATGATGTGTAGTCAATGTTTGTACATGAATGAGACTTAAATAAATAAATCAATCAATAAACTTAACTGAATAAGAGGTTGATTCTGGTTAATCCTGCTGCACCACTCACTTGTTTCTACAGCAGTAAGAGGGTACGATACAGTGGAGAAGATGTGTTTATTGCCCGATTAAGCGTTGACGCTAACATATTATTTCAATTACAAACAGTTTGGAGCAAAATCAGACACATGGTAACCCGTCGTCTGACCAGGCCCAAAACTATTTGCCACTCCAATTAAAATAATTTGTCATAATGTCAAAAACAGTTGACAGTTCCTACATTATATTGTAATGTGATTAGTGTCGTGAGCGTTTAAAGACCATCGCGACAGTTTCTTCGATTTATCAAAACATTCTTTTTTTTTTTAATTTTGCAATGCAAAATTGCATGTTGCTAGTATATAACCTGTTATTTAGAAATAGGAAATAATAAAGGGGGTCCCCGAACTGGATTTTTTCTTAATAGCTTGTTTTTGGATATACCCCTAATTATCCGGAGACCATGCTTTTGATCATAAAATCTCAGACAAACCCTCTTCAGCTTTGTAAATTACCTAACGTGCTGGGTTATTTTTCATAGAACGAAAAATATTGTAGTAAGCAGCACCAAAAGTATGGAAAACTACAAACTATCCGTCAATAAATGGAACACATCAAATAGTTACTTTCCAAAGTTTTCCTCCTGTAGTTCTTACATTCAGATTTTGACAAAAATTTTCACAAATATTGATGAAGCATTTTAGTGAAAGCACACCTAAAAATAAAGGTACCCGAATTAGTCTTTCTAAGAAATGCAAATGTCTGCATAGAGAGTAATACATGTAAATCGAATTACTTATGGCTATCTACAAATGTTATATGTTAACCACTTTTAAATGCTAAAAATAGGTCCAAATACATACTGTTAAATTGTCAACAATATATCGCTATTGAAGCATTAGTTTGTATATCACTTAATCGTGGCCACAAAATGCGGGTATAACGCATAACTTAGCTTATTGAGATAGAACAAATACAACTTTCAAATATAAACATTTATCGGAGAGTATTGGTCAATAGAGGGGGGCAACATGCAAATAGTTTGTATTTGACTCCCTTTTACCATAAGAAACCGAAACTGCCGCGATGGTCCTTAAATGGGACAGAATAACATCTCAACTTTACCACTTTACGTTTGAAACACTGCACAAGGCTATTACGGTTTTGACACACTAATGGGCCTTGTACCGGTAGGTGTTTGCTACTTAGATTATTATAAAAAAAATCGTGATCAATGTCAAAAAGGTGTCATTTTCAACAGTTTAGTGTATTGTGTTTGCGTTTCGTTGGTGTTTAAACGGGAATAACATTTTCTCCAATGCAAGACCTATTAGACCCTCTAATGTGCCAAATGGTTGACACTGCATTGCCGTTTCGAAACGTAGTAGAATCTTTTTCAAAATATGACAGTGTGATGGGGACCTTAGTCAAATAATGCACTTTTAAACTTATTATGTTTTCATTGCACATACAAGAAACAACTATTTACGGGTAGTGTTTAATTTTAGTTTCATGCCACACTATTCATTCCAATATATTCAATAAACTGATATTTTCAGTTACTTTGAATCATAATTGATGCTTAGTTACTCGACGCCTAATCATGTTCCTACCGGCTGTTGTTGAATAACACTTAAACTCACACCTGACCTTTTTAATAAATAATTCCAATTTCCAATGACCATTTGAACTTTTTAGGGTAATCTTAAAAGATAAATTGCAAGGTTACAAACGATGCAGACCCTGGTTGGAGGGATCCTGCAGGATCCCTCTAATCAGGGTATACGCTGTTTGAATAGGATAAGTGTACTAAACACAGGAAGGCTGTTTGTTAATGGCGAGTATAATAGTATCTAGGGTTTAATACATGTATGTCAATGATGCAATATTTTTCTATTAATATTTCTTGTCTAATATTAACGTCTACATGTTTCAGATTTCCTGAAGATTTGTCGAAAGCATATTTTTACGAGTGCCAAACAGTTCGGACATAGAACGGAAGCCGCACAATGTGGCGTCTGATCTGGATCTAAACCAGTTGCAAATTCTACTTTAATCGCCTATGGTGGAGGAAAGACCAAAAGGGCATAAAACTGTATTTTTAGTTTTTTGTAGTTGGGGATAACTATGCATCTTTATTTCTCAACGTCAGTTACAATGGTTTTTCACCTTCACACTTAATCACTTTGTCAAATAGTTGTCATTGGTACATACCATATAAATAATAAAATATTTGAAACTCGAACCTGTTCGTAGCAAAATGTTCCCTGTAGCAGGTAAGGTGTGTAATAAAGGGGAAAAACAACTTATAAAATGTTGCACATGTATTACATCCATCGCGTTCACCTCTCTGTGTGCTCTATAAATAGCATAGCCATGAATAATAAGTGAAATACCTGACGCGTTAGAGAGTCAACTTAGATAAGGTGTTGGTCTTCCACGCAGGCGTCTCAGATCAAAGCTCCGCCCGCGGCTCTTCCATATTCAATATGGATGTTTCTGCTATGATTTGTTACGAGAGTTTCTCGTATTAAAAAATGATGACTTTGTTAACCCTTTGCCTCATAGCCTGTTTCTAGTTTTGAAGACAGGTGACCACTTAAAGCAGATTGAAAGTAAAGCAGAATGTGCCCTAAGGCACATTCTGCTTTACTTTCAGCCTGCTTTAAGATGAAATCTGCTAGGCTACATAAAACATGTGTAACGGTTATTGTTCATGAGGGTATAAACTGGAACTACTTTTATCAGCGGAGGAATAAATTAAATACGCTAAAAGTCGCTTCTATGGGGGAAAGGGTTAAGGGTTGGTGTGTTATAACCCACACGCCCTTTGTGTATAACGACAAATGATAAAACAATACGTTTGGGAGTCGACTCTTTAGCTCAGTGGTTACATGTATGGTATTCGACTGTGGCACAGGCGTCTCGGGTTCTATCCCCGCCCGTGGTTCGTTCATGTGCGGTATTGATTTTATGTGCGTTTATAGGAAGCATCCTGTCCGTCCGTCTGTATGTCCGTCTTAATACATTGTACATTATAAGGTAGAAAGGGTACTATCACAAGTTATGCATATTTTTCCATTCTGCTATTTCCAAAGGGGCAGATAATTGACAATTAAGGTTTCATGCGTTGTAGTTTGTAACCTTAACAGCGGTATAATATAGCCCCACGGCAACAGTTCTATGTATGTTATGCTTTGTTATGAGACTTTCTCGTATGTTTGACATGCAGTTCGTTCAGCCAGATTACAGCTTACTTCATTGGTCCCTGAAACTAGTTTCAAATTAAGTATTGTCCATTTAAATTTTTTAGGGTTGTTTCTATTACAATGTATCGCAACAGAAGGACAATAGTGTATACCGAGATCAAATGCCTCGTGATCTGGCATAAACGGCTTCTAGGTTGCAATGCAGAAACACAGTAATGTAGAACATTCCTTTGATGCACTTTCTTCAATATTATGTGAATTATTTGTGAAAAAAGCAGACGAAACTTGTTTAAAAACAGATAACGTCATTGCAGTGAACGGGTTAGCAGCAGTTCAGGAGATATCCTTGACTAGTTGGTGTGCTAGTTGATGCGCTAAAGAGACTTCCGGTGTTAACGAGTTCTGTCTAGGAGACTTTCGGCATTAAGTAGCCCAGGACAAGGCACGTCTAGTACATGTACTTTGGAATCATGTTTTCAAAGACGTCCAATACTTAGTAATTGGCTTTCTGAAGTTTTGCTGTTTTTTTCTCATGCATTGTTACAATGGGGTCAAATTTATTTTTTCTCTTTAACCCTTATCGTGCCAATCGCGACATGGCTAGAATTTGCAAACAGTATAGATCCAGATCAGTCGCCGCGTAATGGAGCATGTAATCTGGATCCAAACTGTTTGTAGCTCATAAACAACGTTTTTTGATTTTGCAAATCAAAAAAATAAATTTTGAATATTTTCGTAGACGAAAACATATGTAGCAGACTACAATTCAGCACGATCAGGGTTAAACCATTTAACCGCCATATTTATCCGCCCGTGTTAATGTTTTACCAGACAAAGAGTTATGTGCTAACATTTGTTGTCTGCAATATTACGCAAAAATAAAATATTTTAAATTTTGACCGATGCACTATTCAAACGGGTTCCATACAATTTATGCCCTGATCAGACGCCGGTTTACACGGCATTGATCCGGGTCCGAATTGTTTGCCAAGTCGATTTTAGTTGCGAGAGACAAGTTAAACGAAACTCAACGCAAGCATAAATACAGAAGAAAGAATTTGTCTTTACAAATAATTTAATCGCCAAAATTGTCGTGAAGTTTTAACCCTTGAACTGCCATTTTTGTGTCTATCTACAACATAGTTTCAAATTAAGATATAAGGCAGTGCGGCTGGAGAAATTTCTAACTTAACCCTTTACCCAATAACCTATTTATAATATTAAAGACAGGTGATCACTTAAAGCAGGTTGAAAGTAAAGCAGAATGTGCCTCAAGGCACATTCTGCTTTACTTTCAGCCTGCTTTAAACTACCATCTGTTAGGCTACATAAAAATATTTGATATGGTAATTGTTTATGAGGGTATAAACTGGAACTATTTTCTTCAGCGGAGGAATAAATTAAATACGCTAAAAGTCGCTTCTATAAGGGAAAGGGTTAACTGTTTTATTAACTTTTAACTGTTTGCAATGCGCCATCGATGTGCCATTGGCAGTGAAACGGTTAAAAGTAAAACGTGTTTGTTGGGAAAGTATGCCGCATGTCAACTTAACTTTGTTTATAACTTTTGTAATACTGATACCTCACTATAATTACACAATGGATGTGAGAACTATTTCTGCATATTGTACTAAATCTTTTCTTGGAGCAACATTGTTCTTCTAATATGCATTGTTTGTTGACTAAATACATGTTAATAAATCGAGACTATAGTTTCAGTTTTATTTGTCTATTTACTCCGTATACATACAAATGAAGAGTCAAACTAATCGTTATGATCATTTTGGGTACGAAATGGCCAAGATGTGGGTACGAAATGGTTTAGGTACGATTTCGTTTTGGTACGAAATGACAAGATCCCCACAGGGGACCATGAACAAACTACCCCTGAGACTAGGGTATGCACTGTTCGTCTATGTTAAAACAATTTTTTCCATTGCAAAATGTTTGGAACCAGATCAGACGCCGGGTAACCCGGTGTCTGATCAGGTTCCAAACTGTTTGCCACTCAGATTGAAATAGATAGTCAGAATTGCCGAACATTTTTATTTTCTACTTTTTAATAATTGCAATGCGTTTGCGTTTCGTTTGCGTTAACACGGGAAAGACTAAACGTATCCATCACTGTACATTGAATCCAATAAAAGACCCATCTGTAGAGTTTTAAATGATTGCTTACAAATGTAACTCTTTCACTGCCAAGGTGTATCGTCTGTTAGAACCCTCTCACCGCCAAAATATCGTCTGCATTGGTCGTTGGCAGTGAAATAGTTTAATGTGATACTTTACAGTAGACAAAGCATTAAACTTTCTCGATTAATCGAAACTAAACGTATTTTAGCAATACACTAAAGTGTATAAAATAACGGATGTTTGAAAACTGTTTGCAATGGAAATAATAGTTTTTGATTACATAACCCGGTGACTGACAAGCTTCAAAACTGTTTGAGGCTGGACAGGCACCGGGTTATGTAATCAAAAACAATGTTTCAGCATATTCTCGTTAAGTGGAACAAAATTAATCTTCCCTAAAGTAAAATTATCATGATGATTCTCAGCAGAAACAACGTTAACTTATACAGTGGAGAAGAAGTTATTCTTTCCCATAAAACGCGTTTACGCTTCGAACTATTATTTCCATTGCAAACAGTTTGGAGCCAAATCAGTCGCCGGATAACCCGGCGTCTAATCAGGCTCCAAACTGTTTGCCTCTCAGATTAAAATAAATAGTCAGAATTAACATAAAAATGTCATTTTATCAGTTTTATTGCAATGCGTTTGCGTTTCGTTTGCGTTTAAACGGGAAAGAATAACGTTTTCTCCACTGTAATAACTAAAGTTCGTTATGGTACATTTGTTAAGGAACTCATTCGAAATGAAGTGCAATATTTTAAAACCTAGTGTTAAGTGGGAAACATATTATCACTTTATGGGGTACAGCAATTATTTATTGCCTATTGCACACAGTTTTGAGCCAGACCAGACTCGTGGTTAGCCTACCTCTGACTCCAGACTGATTACAATTTGCATAGTGGCAAGGACGTGATTCTTTCCCGTTTAAACGCAAACGAAACGCAAATGAAACGCAAACGCAATGCATTAAAGTGAAAAAACGGACAACCTCTTGGAATGTCCATCTATCTATTTTAATCTGAGTGGCAAACAGTATGGAGCCTGATCAGACGTCGGGAAATAATAATTTTTAGCGTAAAGTCGTTTATTGGAAAAGAAAAACATCTTCTCCACTGTTCCACATATACTTTAATCCTTCACCCTGAAACTGTTAATGTAAAACTCCAAAGTCCAATTACGTATTGTTGTATTATCGTTAAGGCCATACTACTTTATTGTCCATTTTGACATTTTAGAGCTGATTTTAACATTATATTGCAAAATGACAAACAGTGCAGATCCTGATCAGAGGTCTCATGCAGGCGCTCTCAAATCTTAGTTCTACACAGTTTGTTTATGAAACATAGTACACTTTACAATGTTTACCACTTTTTCGGAATGACGAGTATACACGTTGCTAGGGTTAAATGAGTTTTAAAATCTGTCGCAAAAACATTTTATGCACCTTTAGTGTATACTAACATTGTATGGTTTGTATATTCATTATTTAGAATGAATATGAGCCTTGCCATGAGAACCTGCATTATTGCATTGCAAACAGTGTAGATCGAGGCAAACCGCCTAGTCAAAGACGCAGCGGCTGGCCTTGACCTACACTGTTTGACACCCACATGCTTCAAAGGCATTTTATGTAGCTGTATTATTTGGCAAGTGTAGTCAAACTTAGATACAAAGCCTATGATGACAACGGTGCTTGGTCTGTACAATGTTGCCATGCAGTGAGGCAGGTTTTGTCATGGCACGGCTCATATGTATTTATCATTTTCAATAAATGTAAGAGTGCTCCGATAACAGAACGGAATGTTAATTCCGAACCGCTTTTAGCTCATTTATTACTTCACAGGTAAATTATAAACACTTTTTGCGCACACTATCAAGGCGAGTTTAAACCTAAGAAAGAACACGCCATAAAAAGTCAATACGTATATGTTTAACTCATTTCTTTTGCAATTTGTTTTATGTTTGGCGAAATTGTCGCCTATCTGTCCTGGACTATGTCATTTTCAATGAAATAATTTCTTTATAATACGTTCGTGGAAATGTGAACAATAACAGATTTATTTCTTGGATTACACTAAACTTAAATGTTAGGGTCATTACACTATTTTGCAGGACGCCCCGTTCGTGATGCGAGCAGAAAGCAAATCAGGAAAACCTCTAGTCGGCAACGACAGATTCGAAGGTACATTTAGGTTTACGTATTGACCATTCAACCTCAATGACGCCATAAACGCGTTTGCAAACTGTTTGGGTCCAGATCAGACACTGCGCAACGCGGTATCTGATCAGGACCTAAACTGTTAAACACTCGTTTCGAAATTTTGTCAGTCATATTTCCTTAAATCTGACATTAAAACGATTTTGCAGACAACAATATTAAAGCAGACGACACTATGGCGGTGAAGGGGTAAAAGAACTCTCGATAAATTTGATCATGAAGGGTTACTCCTTTCACTATCGTACTCTGAGTACAATAGTTACACACTTTACAAACAGTAGAAGTGTTATTAGAATAAGAAATGATTGTAGGAATTTAAAGATTGACAATTTTTATTTATAACATAATCGAAAGCCCATACTTTCACCACTGTAACATCATCTGCTAAAAAGTGTCGTTTGTACTTTTCTCAAAGTTACGTAGTGGACATTTTTACTGAAGAAACATAAATACGAGTGACAAACATAATTTCAAATAATCCATTAATTTATAGCAATTTATTCATACCTTGGATAGTTCGGCTTTATCGCAAAGCCTTCATCAACACACTGAGATACAATCATTTGGTATCACGTGACTTTGAGTCGTCACGTGATACCAGGAGAGGACTGCTTTTCGATAAAGCCGAAATATCCAAGATATGAATAAATTGCCCTGATGTAATGGATTATTTGAAGTTATGGACAATCCAGAGCAAGAGAATAATGTACACGGTTCAACTGTTCGCATAGTAAGTCCTGCTCAGAACTCTAAAAGTATAAGTTTTTCTCCCTACAACAACGCACAAATAGCACACAAATTTGTGTGTCCCTTCGGGTGTTCTTGTAGAGAGGAAAAACTGTGTGCATCAATTATGATTTATGTCACAGTCAATCTGTGTAATCAGTCATTTCCTGAAATCACTGAAAATTTTAGTAATATTTTATTAATTCAACAGCAAATATTCATTCACATTATGTATGACTATTTTTGTTGAATACTTGATCTAACACTTATATCAGAAACATTACATATATTTTTAACATGCAATAGTTCAGTTTGTTATTTTTAAGATATTGTCATCATAACACTTTAATACATAAAGCTTGAGTCGATTCAGTCATTGTGTTTTTCTGTCATTTCATGAAATGACTAGACATTTCAGGCATTTCGTGAAATGACTAATAATTGCAACAGTCGTTTCGAGAAATGACTAAAATTTTCAGTTATTTCATGAAATGACTGATTACACAGATTGACTGTAACATTTATACTAAACTGTAATATCGATTGCATGCTGTGTCTTACAGGTTATTGTATTGACCTGGCTGAGGCTGTGTCGGATGTGGTAAAATTCGAGTACAGGTTGAAGATAGTTACAGATGGTAAATATGGCGCATTTATTGGCAAAGAAAATAACAGCACACAATGGAATGGAATGATTGGAGAATTGATTCGAGCGGTATAATATATACATTAACCAATTATCCAACAAATACGCCTTTTTACGCCTTTAATTGTTTCATTCACTGGAGAAAATAGTTCCATTTTATATAGTTATGGATTTGTATCATAGAATATTTTCTATATTCTGGAAGATGGTAGCTTAAAGCAGGCTGAAAGTGAAGACTGCGCATTAAGGCGCATTCTGCTTTACTTCCAACCTGCTTTAAGTGTTCACCTTTTTTCAATACTAGAAACGGGCTATGGGGTAAAGAGTTAAATTGTAGTGGATTTTTGCTACCCAAACAGTGATTGAACTTTGGCATAGAGAGACTTCACATGAGTATGGATACATGTAGATGAAAATTGGTATACAGTAAACCTCTATAACGACCACTAAAACGAGTGTCAATATGTTTGTTATAAAAAGGTCAAAACTTAAAAACTTAGTTGTCGTAAAAGGGAGGGTTTTACTATAAAACATTTTTAACAAAATATATCAACATGCGAGTTACAGTGGAGAATCTGTTATTCTTTCCCGTTTAAACGAAACGAAACGCAAACGCAAAACACTTAAACGTAGACAAGTACATGTTTTTGACAATTCTGATAATTATTTTCTATCTTGGTGGCAAACAGTTTGGAGCCTGATCAGACGCCGGGTTACCCGGCGTCTGATCTGGCTCCAAACTGTTTGTAATAGAAATAATAGTTTTAGCGTAAACGCGTTTATTGGGAAAGAATAACGTTTTCTCCACTGTAAGCTAATTATGTGTTTCTCTAATTCCTTTGTTGTTTTGTCTTTAATATACAAGTAGTTAATATATCCAGTACTCTAACCCTTATCGTCCTAACCGCGACTTTGCTAACCTTTTTAACAGTTTGGATCCAGATCAGACACCGCGTAATGCTACGTCTGATCTGGATCAAAACTGTTTGTGACCAATATTCTGCTTTTCTTCAGTTTTACAAAAACGTAAAAACTCATTTTGATATTTAAAACAGACGATATATTAAACGCAGACGACAATTCAGCATGATAAGGATTAATATACATGTAGTTAATATATTATGTAATATTCAAGATGGTATTCTATGACTGGTTTTATGCATTGTCCAGGGCTCCAGATAAGAGAGAGTAAATTGAACAAATCCAACATTTTTTCACTGATTTTAGCACCAAATCATATGGTGTCACTACTCATTAGAATCGTCTCTTGGTGATGATTCTAATGAGTAGTGACACCATAGGGGTTAAAGTAGAAATATAAATTTTAGTTTTTCAAATACTCCTCTTATCTGGAGCTCTGATTTTTTGCCTTTACATTCAGGAAGCCGACATCGCAATAGCCCCTCTTTCCATCACAAGTGCACGGGAGAGGGTAGTAGCCTTCTCAAAGCCTTTCATGAATTCCGGAATCAGTATCATGATCAAGAAACCGGAGAAGAAAAAGCCAGGTGTGTTCTCCTTCATGCAACCCTTCACTCTTGGTCTTTGGATGTGTATTGTGATTGGCTACTTTTCTGTCGGGTTTGGGATTTTCTTTGTCAGTCGGCTGAGTGCGACAGAGTGGCGAAGGGTGCGGTATAAGGCGAACGTCACATATAACAAGTTCACGCTGCCGAACTCTATGTGGTTTTCAATGGGGTCGATGATGCTACAAGGGAGTGACGACACATGTCCAAGGTAAAACGCAAGTTGTGTTAAAATTCTTAAACAAAATATTTTATCGAGTCAGTTACATGTGTATAGTGGAGAAGACGTTGTTGTTGTTTTTTCAGCGGAGCTGCATGGTATTTATTTAGACTAAGCAATTTCAAATTCTCAATCAATGGTAAATAGTCAGACATCTAGGTTTATGATCACCTGCTTATAACTGAATGGTCAGATTGGATAGGAGACAAATTGCATGCAGGCTGGTCTATGAACCCAATTACAAGTTTTACTGGAGATGAATTGTGAATGCAAAATTATTAGACACATTCTGCCATTGCTATGACAGCATGTTTCTATTTTTTCAAGAAACTCCATGAATGAATTGTGAACAGTAGATTAATGCAATAATCTACAATCAGCATGATAAAGCTTTTTAGTAGTTATGTTATATTTTACATAAAAGTTACTCACTTGTAATATTGATTGTTCTGCTTTTCAATCCAAGATATTACGATTCTTTGAAACCTTCAATTTCATACATTTTTCACACTTATCTACAGCAATAGATCTATTTTCACAACGCACTCCGCTGAATATCTATTTTAAAAACATTTCTTGTTTTAAAAGCCGAATTATTAGACTACTTTAACCCATTCGTTGTCATCTAACTTGTTATCTGCTATAGGTATTTTTATGTAAGACGTATTGAAATAAGTTGCAAAATGTTTGAATGCTGATCTGACGCCGCGTGATTAATATGTCAGAAAGGGTTAGAATGACAAGGTTTTGCAGTTATCTTAATGAGAAATGGATTATCCTTCCAAAATTAACTAAACGTTGCTACAGGAGCATTCTGCAAGAAATTACTTTTGTCCTGAATTTAGCTGTTACGAACTGTAATAAAAATACACGTAAATGTACTACGAATGTATAATATTTTAATGGTACTGAATACAGTTTTGATTTGTGGTTAATTGTTTGTAACGTCCGTTTCTGTCATCTATTGGCTAATTGCACGCCCCAGAGTGAGGGGAACGGATATAGAATACCCGGGCGTGATGCCTCACTCTCATTATCGACAGGGTTCTATGGTTCTTTTGGACGCGAAGTGTAAAACATAGATATATCGTCTCTCGGTTTATAAAGTCATGCCCGAACGACTTGGTCCGGCGTGGGATCGAACTCTCAACCCCAGGTACTGTTGGTATGTCATTCACTAACCTACTACATGTATATTTGACGTCATAAGGTCATCCCCTGGTCGTATTATCGGCGGTGCGTGGTGGTTTGTGGTTCTCATCACCATCTCTTCCTACACCGCTAACCTAGCAGCCTTCCTGACCATAGAGAAGCTATTGACACCCATAGAGGGCGCTGATGATCTTGTAAACCAGAACGAGATAGCATATGGTACTCTCGGAGAAGGATCCACGGAGGACTTTTTTAAGGTATTTTTAGTGACTACAGTAAAATACTTTATTATCCCCAAATACACGCGTTTATACTGACATCCGTAAGTCAACGCTAGGGCTGCCATTTCTCCGATTTTTCCGAAATCTTCGGAGTTTTATCCTAGCTTAAAACAGGCTGTAAGCAAAGCAGAATGCGCCTTAAGGTGCATTCTGCTTTACTTTCAATCTGCTCTAAGTTATCGCGCTTAAAAACAAGAAACATTGGAAATCTTAGGATTTTTCATGATCAACCTTTGGAAACCCTGCCAAGGCAAACAATTTGGAGACAGACGCTTGGTACAACGGTGTCTGGCTAGTGCTCTAAACTGTTTGCAACTTTGATAGAATCACGTTCGATATTTAATTAGAATGCAAATTTTTCGTTTTATTGCATTTTGTTTGTGTTTCATTTCGCTTAAACAGGAAATAATAATGTCTTCTCTACAGGTGTTTTTATTTTGCCTGCCAAACAAAGTTGTGTTGGCATGTATCGTATTACAGTGGAGAATCTGTTATTCTTTCCCGTTTAAACGCAAACGTACGCAAACGCTAAGCACTAAAACGTAGAAAAGAACAACTTTTGGACAATTCTGATATTTCATGTTTATCTTGGTGGCAAACAGTTTGGAGCCTGATCAGACGCCGGGTTACCCGGCGTCTGATCTGGCTCCAAACTGTTTGCACTGTAAATAATTGTTTTAGCGTAAACGCGTTTATTGGGAAAGAATAACACATTCTCCACTGTACATGTACAACAGTCCGTACATACACATGTGTAGATCTACGACGTTCCATTTTATAATATTTTGTTTAGATTAATTATGCACTACAGTACATCTCTATAACAACACCCAATGGGATACACATATTACGTGTGTTGTTCTGAGGGAGTTGTTATAGGGAGAGAAATGGGCTTACATTTGCAAACAGCTTTATTCCAGATCAAACGGCGCGCGTCTGTTTGTCATCCGTCATTGTGTTTTTTATGTCAAAATGTCCGATACGTGTTTTTGAGAAAAACAGCAGACGACAATTTTAGGCAGACAATATTACTGATTATTACACCTCGCTTTGAGCTACAATGTTAAATTCCCATAGACCTACAGTTAACATTTTGCATGTCTTTTACATCTATTCAAAATATATGATATTCCTTTCGTGACGTCACTCTAAAGGACATTACTTTTTTACTCCGTCCGAAAACGTACTGTCAGCATTGACATGACAATCGCTATTGGCTACATTGGAACGTTTTAAAGAGTGGTAACTTCTAATCAACTTTTGGCATTTTCTGTACAAGTTGCTTCCTTTTGTCCATTCCTTAACGATTTGCCACCATTTCGAAAGAGGATATTTGCCACCTAGACAATGTAAAGACTCTGTTTCTTCAATTTACTTATCATAAAAATCTTCTTTCTTTCTTATAATAACATTTTAAACAATGTGACGTGGTAAGACGGCGACGTCATTTCCCGCGTTATGTACATGTCCGCGCTAAATTGGTATTCACAACACATTTTATAAAAGACGAATAAAACGATTCCAAAGCCAGGGTTGGTAAGCTCGGTGTAATAAAATAAATATTAGATGTCAGTTTGCGTGACATTCAAATTGTCAACCCTCGAAAACAAGAATGTCACCCTCGGCTACGCCTCGGGATGACATGCTCTTTCTCGGGTTGACAATTTGAATGTCACGCAAACTGCCATCTAATATTTATATAATATGCGTAGTTTAACACTTTCCAGAAATCGGGCGTTTTAACTTACAAAACCATGTGGGAGTTTATGTCCACAGCGAAACCCTCCGTGATGGTATCAAGTCTTCAAGAAGGTAGGAATACATTTTGAAATTCACAAATTAGCCCATTCACTGCCTTACCGAGAGTACAATCATTATTTGCAAACAGTTCAAATCTGATTTTAATATTAGTGTTACAGTGGAGAATCTGTTATTCTCTCCCGTTTAAACGCAAACGAACGCAAACGCAAAACACTAAAACGTAGAAATTGTCAATTTTTAGATATCTTTTTACAAATAATTTTTATCTGAGTAGCAAACAGTTTGGAGCCTGATCAGACGCCGGGTAACCCGGCGTCTGATCTGGCTCCAAACTGTTTTGCAATGGAAATAGTAGTTTTAGCGTAAACGCGTTTATTGGGAAAGAATAACACATTCTCCACTGTAAACCTTTTGGAGTCTGATATGGCTCCAAACTCTTTTTAAGGGATATATTAGTTTTAGCGTAAACGCGCTTATTGGGGAAAGAATAACGTCCCTACTATAAATAGACCCTACTAAATTTGAAACTGGAATTGTCCATTTCAGGGAAATAAAGGTGAAACGGGAAAGAATAATATATTTTCTATTAATATACATGTAGCTTGCTTTGAATTTCAATGTTAATCTCCCATGAACCAAAATGTAACATTTTGCATACTTTTTACATCTATCCAAAAACTTCACTGTCACTCTATGGCATTACTGCCTGAACTATGCGACATTCATTTGCTATGCGACATTCTTTGGAATGTCACAAAGGTGCAAGTAACTCTAATGTCGCTTGATCTCTGTCACTATATGACATTGCTGTCAGAGCTATACAACACTATTTTGCCATGTGACATTCTTTGGAATATCACACTATAGGGGCAAGTAACTCTAATATTTCTTGATTTTCTTTTTGTATTATTTAGAGCGCTTTACTTCTTATTTTACAGACTAAGAATGAGACTATTCAAAAGCCAGGGTTGATAAGCTCGGTATACATTGTAATAAAATAAATATTAGATGGAAGTTTGCGTCTCATTCAAATTGTCTACCCTCCGCATTGGGTTGACATTCTGTTTGTCGGGTTGACACTTTGAATGTCACACACACTACCATCTAATAGTTATATCTTATTATACCTCAATTTCATTTACAATGTAAATCTCCTATATGTCACCGTAACATAAAAGTATTATCAGACCCAGCGGGAAACAAATTTACTTTCGGAAAAATACTGTCTCCCATAGACACGGAATATCGTAAATGGCATCAAACCGAAATTGACGTCAAATCCGTGTTAATGCACCAAGGCGTCATTTTAGATAACGTTAAAACTATAACATATGAAGCAGTTTGAAGTTAAAGTTGACAAAACGATGCAAATAAACAGTCAGATCCGAAATGGAAACATATGCTTGTATATTACAACCTATGCTGGTGTATTTATCTATATGAGAGATACACCTTAGAGTTTGTATAATTCCTTAAAATTTAAATATTTTTATAAACAGGAAAATTCATTATGAATCGCATGTGGGTCTGGTTACATTCATGATTCCAGCCAGCTTTAGTAAAATGCTAGATCTCCTGGATTAAACCCAGAGTTTCGGTATGATAAAATAAATGTTACATGTCTGAAAGTGTGACAGTAAATTGTCAACTTGAGGTCAACTTGAGGAGGATACTGTCAACCTCAAACATGTAATATCTATATACTGTGCCCATTCAACTAGATAACCATTTAACTGTTGCGTTTCCCTACAGGAGTAAAGCGAGTTAGAGAGTCGAAAGGGAAGTATGCATTTTTGCTGGAGTCAGTTTACAACGAATACGAGAACAATCAAAAGCCGTGCAACACGATGAAAGTTGGCCACAACCTAAACTCCAACCATTATGGAATTGCAGCGAGGAAATATAATTCACTCAGGTATAGTCTCGGAGGAACACTATTATATTCCGTTTGGACGAAACCGTAATCTTCTGTATACCCTATTACCCCATAAATATGCCTTTTTACGCCATTAATTTATTCCTCCATTGATGAAAATATTTATCTATGATAAAAAATATTTCTATATTGTAGAATGTGTTAGCTTAAAGTAGGTTGAAAGTAAAGCCGAATGCGCCTTAAGGCGCATTCTGCTTTACTTTCAACCTACTTTAAATGGTCACCTGTTTTCAAAACTAGAAACAGGCAATGGGGTAATTATAATGGGATACTGCAGTGCAGAGAACGTTATTTATTCCCAAGAATCGCTAGATCTATTTTTATTGCAAACAGTTTGGAGTTTTGCTGCTCTTAACTGTTTGCCATTAAGATAAAAAATTAGTTGAAAGGAAATGAAGTAAATGTAATTTACTACTCTAACTATTTATTATACATGTTTTGCCTTTGCTTTTCTTCTGCGTTTGTAACGAAAAGCATAATTTTTGTCCGAGAATTATGTACAGCTTTTACTGCCCTAATCCAAGTACTTTCAACTGGATCCGAGACTGGTTACAAAAAATGAGGCGTTATTTGGTCCTGTTTAAACGAACTTAACGAAAACACGATACAATGGAATATAGAAAATGACGGTTGTTTGAAAAGGTGAATAATTTATTCAGACCTGTGTGGCAAACATTTTATTGGCCCTGATCAGACTACGAGTTATCCTGCATCTAATCTAGTTGCAAACTGTTGCAGCGAACATAACGTTTTGGCGTAAACGTTATTATTTGCAAGAATAACGTCCCCTCCACTGTACACTTTTTATTTTATCATTATAGAGATGATATAACTCTTGCGGTACTTAGTCTAACAGAATCAGGTTTGCTGAAGAGTTTAAAGAAGAAATGGTGGGTGGACAAAGGCCAGTGTGGCTTCGATACGGGGAATAGGGTAAGTTGAATCAAAACACTGAAAGCTCTGGAAGAGTGTCACCATTATAAGGGAAAGCTCATTTAAATTGACTGAACAACATTTGTTGTTAATGCAAAATAAACAAACAACCTCAAATCAAAGCAAAAATGTGGCATTATCAAGCATATGGCACTCAAAAGTGTATTTGGAGACATCCTCCAGAAAATCCTCTGACTACTCCGACTCTTGATAGTGTAGATATTTGTTTTAAAATTTAAACGTTATAAAATAGGCCCGTCAAGTAAGAATGGCACTGTGATTGAGTGCGTAAAAGCGTTGACATATAGCTTAGGGTATATCTTTTTTAAGAGGCATGTAAAGGGATAGATAAGCAGCCCGAAATTAATCACTGTTTACAATGTTCTATTTGTAGGAGTCCAAGAAGCGGAGTTTGTCGCTTAGTAACGTGGCGGGAATCTACTTCATACTTATCGGCGGACTTGTGTTCTCCATCATTGTCGGCGTGTGTGAATTCATCTTCATCAAATCAAAACCAGAACCCATAATGACCCCCGAGGTATGATAAACCATTGACAGCTCCTTGGAAACCGCTGCATGGACTTTTCATTCAAAATAGGAACAAAGCCTTCAAACATTCGATAGGAACTTAACCCTTAGCCTGCCAGTCACGACTATAGCTCCATATGCAAACAGCTTGGATCCGGATGAGACGCCGAGTAACTCGGCGTCTCATCCGGATCCAAGCTGTTTGACACTCGGACAACATTTTCAGCAATTTTGAGCAACTTTGAAGCACTTTGAAACTTGAAGCAGACGAGAAATATAGCAGAGGACAATTTATTTGGCGGGCTAAGGGTTAAAACCAAACTATTTTAGAATACCATAACATATTATTGTTCCTAACTATACGCGCTTGTGCTAAAATTATTATGTTCATTGCAAATAGTTTGGAGCCAGTTCAGACGCTGGGTAGTTACTCATATTAAAATGAGTGGTCAACATTTTCAAACCCTGTTATTTTCTGTTTTGTATTGTATTTCGTTTGCGTTAAGTTCTGTTTCAATGGGAAGAAATAATGATTTCTCTACTGAATGACCACAAGCAAGGATTGCTTTTGATGTGGAAAGCAGGGGACTTGTCGAAGCAAGCAAAAACTGTATTTCTGCTTTCATGTGGTCTTGTATTAACCCCTTCATTGACAGGAATAATCTTCGCATAGTAAGACTAACACTTTAACCTATTTGCGACTAGTAGATTATTCCATGCTTTTATATTGGATTAGTACATTTTTTATCTAAGGGGTGCCTGGTCTAAATTTTCTTTTTCGTTTTGTTTTAAATTGAAATTCCTATCAGCACACAGAGTACACTCTGATCAGACGCCTAATCATGCTGTGTCTGATCAGAGTCTACAATATTTGACTTTGTACGATATATGGGATCGTGGGAACAAATGGGTTAGCATAAATGGTACTAATTGATTGTCTCAAAGCAACTTCGAAACATTCTTTTATGACTTTATCTCATTTAAATCGATTGCAATCACAAATAATTTGAATCCAGACCAAAAGCGTGTGTTTTGACGTCTCATCTGAATTCAAACTATTTAGCACTTGTAATGAAAATATAAACTTGAGCAAAATGGCAAAAACCAACATTGAGACCGTTGCTTTATGGCATTTTCAGTGCGGAAGGCATCATTCCTTCGCGTTTTAAGAAAACGATCCACACAAATACTATGAAATAACATATAATGGTTTCTTGATAACGCTGGCGACTTATTTTAATCTGAGTTTTAAACAGTTTAGAGCCTGATCAACCGGCATCGGATCTGACTTAAACCTTTTGCAACGGAAATAACTGCTTTAACACAAACGCATTTATTGACCATATTGAAAGTTGGTTTACACATCAAATATGTTATCCACGTAAAATGAAGTCGTTATAATTATCATTATTATTATTATTATTATAATTAGTAGTAATTTTATTATTATTGGGAAAGAGTAAAGTATTCGCCAATGTAGAGTGTTAACCAATCACTGCCTATTCCGAGTACAATGGGTATTTGCGTAACGCGGCGTCTGATTAGGATCCAAACTATTTTACACTCATTTTAACATTTCTTAAGTCAAAATACATAAAACTTGATAAATAAAAGTAGACGTCAATTGTTTAAAACTGACGACGTCATGGCAATGGAGGGGTTACATTGATTTCGTAACACAACATATAGGTTAACAAGGTAATTCTCAATGGCATACAGTTGATATCTTATTATTTCCTTATCGATATGATGAATGGGAATAGGTTAAAAGTATACAGTGGAGAAAACGTTATTCTTTCCCAATCAACGCGTTTACGCTAAAACTATTATTTGCAGTACACACAGTTTGGAGCCAGATCAGACGCCGGGTAACCCGACGTCTGATCAGGCTCCAAACTGTTTGCCACCAAGATAAATATGAATTATCAGAATTGTCCAAAAGTTGTACTTTTCTACGTTTTAGTGATTTGCGTTTGCGTACGTTTGCGTTTAAATGGGAAAGAATAACAGATTCTCCACTGTAGCTTCATGGTCTTATCATTGTATTCCTTATCATTCTGAATTATCGTCTGCTTTTTAACCCTTATAGTGCTAAATGCGACATGGCAAGCATTTTCAAACAATTTGGATTCAAATAAGACGCCGTGTAACGCGGTGACTAATCTGGATCCAGTTTGTTTGGAACTCATATTCAACTTTTAATCTGTTTGAATAGCTTAAAATTATCATAGATGTTTCCAGACGATACATTTTAAACAATTCAGCATGATACGAATTAATTGTCGTCTGGCAAATTAATTCAGAATTAGTTGTTACGTATTTTAACATGAAGAAAAATAAACGATACAAATATCAAACAGGAATCTGATAAGAGGCCGAGTAACTCGGAGTCTGGTTAGGATCCAGACCGTTTGCAAATGTTCGTAGAGTCGAGCTAAAATGATCTAGGGTAAATACAATAATAAATCCACTATACTTTTTATAAGTAAATGGCTAAGACAACATTCAAAACAAAATGCAGCTAAAAGAAGAGCGACATAAAGGCTGTAAGCTATAAATGGGATCTTTGTTCATTACTGTTGTTCTATATTGAACAAACATGTGTCAACAACGAAAATAAAATATTCAAAAGAAACAATTAAGATGGTATTTGTCGTTACGAATGACAGTTAATCTGTATTAAATTTCAATTAAAGCAACATGTTTTTATGTAACCTGATTTGTATTTTATCCATGTGTTCGTTCGTTCTTTAGGGCGAATCAATGCTTCCAGTGGCGGACACGGTGGATACCTTCCCGGATACAAACGGCACGGACGGCAACAATATCTACCATAAATCAGAAGGCGCAGCCTCTCCACTGAATGGAGCGGCTCGTCAGATGAACCATGTAAGTATAGAGGAGAAAACGTTATTCTTTCCCGTTTAAACGAAAAGAAACGCAAACGCATTGCACTTAAATGCAGAATTTATTTTTTTTAAATTTCTCACGTTTTTTTATTATTTAAGTGAAAAACTATTTGGAGCCAGTTCAGACGCCGGGTTACCCGGCGTCTGATCTGGCTCCAAATTGTTTGCAATGGAAAAATAAGGTTTAGCCAAACGCGTCTATTTGGAAAGAATAACTCGACTGTAGCACACACTGATGGATGAGTATACAGTGGAGAAGAGATTATTCTTTCCGGATACGCATTTGTCGGCAAACGTTAGTTGCCATGCAAACAGTTTGAAGCCTGTTGAGCCGCCGATTTATTCGATGCATGATCAGGCTACTGAGTGTCTGCTACTCCGAATAAAGCAAATCCTACATGTTGGGGATTTTTTTTATAATTTTTTTTTAAATTTTCTATAGTTTATTTAATAGCGTTTTGTGTTTGGAACGAAAATATAACGTCTTTTCCATTTTATCTAAATTACTTTTATGATGTTTATGTTCTAATCTAATTTATTCTCATGTGACATACATGCAATTGTCGAAATATCGAAGAGAAAACCATTTATTGAGAGCTTTAAACGAATTTCCATGAATGAGTTTATCTGGTTGATAAATTCAATGTGTTGATATTTACTTTGACACAACAAAGATATTTATTAACCTGACAGTTTCGGACATGCCTATGTCCTTCCTCAGAGCACTGACTACTGATCATCTTCGGCTATTTCCGCCACTGCATATATGAGCGGCAAAAACAAAATCTCACAGACCATCTCAACATAGAGGATGAAACAAACAGTCTTAAGTTTACACATGAAGAAGAAAAAGATGACAGCATACCTTTCTTAAATACCTTGATTATACGGAAAGACGATGGCAGTGTCAAACTCTTATTGTACAGATAAAGTTCTCATACCAACCAGAGGCCCGATTCATAAAACTTCGTACGTCAAATGTTGTTGTAAGTCAGATTATAAAAGTCCCAATTATTATTTATTTCTCCATCTATTCCTATCTTGTGACATTTCATTGGAATAGTCTTGAAAAGACGATTCCAAAGAGATGTCACAAGACAGGATTAGATAGAGAAATCAGAAATTAGATGTATTTTCAAGTTTGGACTTACGACGATGTTTGCCGTACGAAGTTTTATGAAACGGGTCCCAGTACCTGAATAACCAGTCACGACACCACCTTCTCCACCACAAACTAGGCGTTGTGAGAACACTGACGGAGAGATGTTCCACTCTGGTTTCAGAGGAACACGACAGAGTAGATGAAGAAAATAAAAACACACCAGAACGGCACTAGGAAAGTGTGAATATCAAAAATGGACCTTTGAAAGACAAAACCAGCATGAGGAAGAGAGACGATCCCAGCAAAACACCATGAGGCCTTGTGGTACTCCCATATGTACAGGGTGTGTCTGAAATTTTAGAAAGAACATTCAGGAAACATCGTGTTGCAACATCCATGAAACCTCACAAATGTATTAGGTCGCTACTGATACACCCTAAGGACAAAACAAGTGCGAGGTAGTGTATAAAATGGAGTGTAAGATCTGTGACCATGTTTTATCGGAGAAACACGTCGGAAATCGGAAACAAGAGTTAAAGAACATAAAAAAGACGTTCAGCAACTCGAGAAATCTAATTTTACACGATCAGAAAGGAAATCTTCACTAAAGTCTAACTTTATACAATAAAAGTGCAATCACAGACGATGTTGTACAGAATTATCACATAATAGATTTCGAGGGGCAAGTTCAATAGATAGGGAGGGTGTCACTCGGACAAGACAAGTGAAAGAACCGATACGGATCAAGCGCCCGTCTTCGAATATGAATAGGGACGATGGGGCCTACAAACTGTCACAAGCCTACGACCCTGTTTTTGCCGCTCACTGATGCAGTGGCGGAAATAGCCGATTATGACCAGTAGCCAGTGCTCTAAGGAAGGATGTAGTCATGTCCGAAACTGTCATGTAAATGAATATCTTGGTTGTGTCAATGAGAATTTCCCTACATATAAACGATTTTGCATGGACCCACAATATTTTGCCATATATGAAAAAAGATGTGGTGCCGATTCTTTTAATATCTTTTACAAAGCAAACCGGAATAGGATAGACCACGGAAAACGTATGTTTCTATTTTAACAACTATTGCACAAGCAAATTCCTGTAACTAAGTAAATGTCTTCTTATATATCTTTAACACCACACAAAAACCTTAACTGTCACTAAGCCACGCAGGTCAACGCCAAATGTATTTTCCACACAGGATGGTTCATTTCTATAGCCAAACAGACAGATATCAATTATACTGTAGCCACACATGCAAAGTTCAAGTCCACACAGGATAATATTATAGACTATAGCTACACAGGCAAATGTCAATTTCACACATGATAATATTATAATCTATAGCTACACAGGTCAATGTCAATTTCACACATGATAATATTACATGTATAGTCTATAGCTACACAGGTCAATGTCAATTTCACACATGGTAATATTATAATCTATAGCTACACAGGTCAATGTCAATTTCACACATGATAATATTACATTTATAGTCTAAAGCTACACAGGTCAATGTCAATTTCACACATGATAATATTATAATCTATAGCTACACAGGTCAATGTCAATTTCACACATGATAATATTACATGTATAGTCTATAGCTACACAGGTCAATGTCAATTTCACACATGATAATAATAAATTATTATAGTGTATGGCTACACAGGCAAATGTCAATTCTACACAAGATAATACTACAGTCTAGAGCTACAAAGGCAAATGGCAATTTCACCCATGATAATATTATAGTGTATGGCCACACAGGCAAATGTCAATTCCACGTTTAAAACAAGCTGCTATAAGTTTATGACATCCGTTGTTTTGTATCTTGGCTCATAGATATCTTTATCTGTTTTCCAGTTTAGTTACGACCCTCCTGCGTACAGTCCACCCAAGATTAGCTACGGGAACGACGCCAATACTGCAGTATGAGAGACACTTGATCCTATATTTTCAAGAAATAAACTATCTCACCTGCATGCGGAGTGAATATCACCACTGTGCTTACATTCGTACAAGTCTAGCCATGTCAGCTTTAAACCTTTAACACGCTAAAGTTGTTTCGTCTGCAGAAATGTTCAGAGTATATAGTACTTATCTGCCATACAGTTAAACCTCTCTCGGTCGTACACTCTTTAGAAAAGACGCAAGCAGATGGCTACTTAATGCAGGATCGAAGTTAGACAGAAATCCCGAGCATCAAACTGCCACATGTTACCAACTGGTTTGGATACCGAAACTATCGTTTTAAAAGTGTCCGGTATATAGAGCTTTCATTGTTTACAAAGTCATGTAAGTTACGCTAATTCATCTGAGTGCCAAATGGTTTGAATATAGATGAGACGCCGAGCTACTCAAACCTACTCTTCTGTCCAAACTATTTACAAATTATTCCGTAGAATGCTAAAGGTTTAAAGTCTTGACAATGAATGGTCTGCCCAAAGTGTGATCGTCTGGAAAATCTGCGGCGGAAATTAAGACAGATAGGGCCGCGGAAATTGAAACAGCGTGACAGAAGCTATAAGTGGCAGTTCTGCAGAATCTTGCATTTGTCGAACGCGACAACCAACAGCATTTTTATATAACTCAGTTGTTCAAGAATCTCCCTTTCATTTCACCAGGGTCCAAGGTTATAAAGCGTTGGAACTGAGTCTGAGTTTGTTTTCAAGCACTTGATTGGTCAGATTTTAGCCTAGGCTCAAATCTGACCAATGCAATGCTTGAGAACGTATTTAGACTCAACTCAAAAGCGTTATAAACTTGGAACCAGTAGTTTAGTCAATGTGACATCATTGTATAATATCGTGGTATAAACGGCTCTATTTTGTTACGATGGAGACGGTGTTATTCTTTCCTGTATAAACAAAGCTAAACGTATTACAATGAAATGTAGATAATGACTGGTAGTTTTCAAAATACTGATTATTCTTTTTAATCTGAGGGCCAGCAGTATGGAGCCTGATCAGACCTCGGATTACCCGGTATCTGATCTGACTCCAGGTTGTTTGCAATTGAAAATATTGTTTTTGCGTAAACATTTTTATTTTGAAAGAATCACATTCTTTGCACTGTAGCAATTGTGAATGAATGTGGTTGGATAAATGATATACGGATACTATACAGAGTTTAGTGTTATGTTGAACTACATTGTACGGATATTATAGCTGTACAAGTATCGCACCAGGTGATATACTGATTTAATACACAGTGGAGAAGACATTATTCTTTCACAGTTAACCCGTTTTTGTTCAATTACGTATATGTTCAATGCAAACTGGGGCCAGATCAGACGCCGAATATCCGGCGTCGGACCAGGTTCCAAACTGATTGCCACTCAGATTAATCATATTGTCAACATTGTCAGGAAGGTGCCATTTTCAACATTTTAGTACATTGCCTTTGCGTTTTGTTTCGTTTAAACGGAAACTTATAACGCCTTCTGCATTGTATGGATAGGGTTAGACATTTCTTTGAAATACAAGGTCAGTATTGTTCTCAACTTTGTAAAACCACTTCATTAACAATGGAAAGAACGTTGATCTTGCCCAGTAAACACTTTTACGCTAAGATTGTTATACCAATTGTAAATTCGTTTGAGCCTGATCAGACTCCGAGTTACCCTGCGTCTAATCAAGCTCCAAACTGTTTGCCACTCAAATTAAAATAAATCCTAAGAGTTTGCAAACAAATGTCATTTTAACTCGACTATTCGAAGAATATGGAGAGCTATTACAGTCACCCTCGCGCCCAGCTTTGCATGTTAAGGTTTTAAATCAACCTGGGAAAAAACCATCCTCTTAAAGCATTTATCACTTATGCTGCATTTTAGTTTTATCATACACATCTAGCCTGCCCTCATTTATCAAGATGGACAATTCTGGATGGTATTTTGGGTGAATTATCTCCCCTTTTGGATTTTTAATCAACCTAGAAAATGCAATCCTCTTAAATTATATATCACTATAACTAATGTAATTATCCAATAATAGCTTTACCTCAAACATCTTACTTGCCCCAAACTAGAGGCGGATATTTCTAGATGGTACTTTGGGTAAACTATCTCCCTTTTTGGACTTAGACATCCACGTTAAGAATTTTGATCAACCTAGAAAATGCCATCCTCTTAAAGTATATGTCACTGCAATTAATGTTTTTATTCAAAATAATCGCTTTAACTCAAACATCTTACTTTACCAGACTAAAGGCGGATAATTATAGATGGTATTTTGTATGAGTTATCTCCCCTTTTGAACTTAGACATCCACGTTAAGATTTTTTTTGATCAACCTAGAAAAATGTCCTTCACTTAAGGCATATATCACTATAACTAATATTTTTATAAAATAATCGCTTCACCTTAAACATTTTATTTATCCTACACTAGATGCGCACAATTCTAGATGGTAATTTTAATGAATTATCTCCCCTTTTGAACTTACACATCCACATTAATTTTCTTGATTAACCTAGAAAATACCCTTCACTTAAGGCATATATCACTACAAATAATATTTTTATTCAATAATCGCTTAACCTCAAACATATTACGTGTCTTACACTAGATGTGCATAATTCTAGATGGTATTTTGTATGAATTATCTCCCCTTTTGAACTTAGACATCCACGTTAAGATTTTTATCAACCTAGAAAATGCCCTCTACTTAAAGCATACATCACTACAACTACTGTTTTTATTCAATAACTGTTTTTAGTACAAAAAAGTAGATAGTCAAGTTTGCTGTCTTACGGACAACGCTTGTCTACATTTTATTGCATTACGTTTGCTTTCCGTTTGCGTTTTACGGGCAAGAATAATGTCTTTCAATTGTAGTTCACATTATTGTAGTATACATGTACGTGTATTCTCTTCACTGTGTGTGTGGATGTGATTTATACTAAACATTTTATTTTATTCTTAAATGATTTACATTCCTTCATTATTTGTCAAACGACATATAGATCTATACACATGATTATTTATATATGTTTATTTTTAAGAATCGTATGTAAGGTATAAAGGTATTGAAATAACACACTGCTCAAAGAGATATTCCGCATATTTAAAGACTAAATTGGGTTTCAATTTTATTTGGATATGAACGTTATAAATGCGCATAAACGAGTACTCCACGAGTTCAGTCACTTTTGACAGCATCCTCATCAATATTAAGGTTTGTTGACTTTTTCTCCTCCCACGGTCTGTGTTCTCTTTAGACCAAGTTTCTGTAACAATATAACCAATCAGGAATTATCAGAAATCTAGGTCAATGATCACTTCCTTGAAATGCAGTACTCACATTGGTCAATAGGCCCAAATGGCCTAGACTGGTATTCCGTTCTTTTTTCACATTTATCTTGGAGTTTACCCTTGAAAAACAATGAGATGCAGTTTAAATTAGTGCTGTTACTGTGTCATCATTTCTAAATTTAGCGTTGATAATTTCTAACCTTAACATGTGGGAAATTATGTTTATAAAATGAAACTAAATAGACACGTAAAAAATTAACCTGTGACGGAATATATCTTAAAAAGATATTTCCTGTATGTGTATCCAGGGTGAGCTTCTTGACTTTTGATTATACTGTGATCTGTTATGTTAGACTACATGTATAAATGGTCTTATTATTTTTAATCACCCCCTTCAAGTCGTTGTATTTTGCCTGTGAGTTTACTCTTTGAATGGTTAAATGTTGCATACTATAATATTAATAGCATAATTTCAAACACACTATGTACAGTGGAGAATACACTTTATTTCCCAATAAACGCGTTTTCGCTAAAACTATTGCATGTGTGTCCATTGCGAAGAGCTTGGACACAGATCAGACGCCGCCTTACCCGGCGTCTGATCAGGCTCCAACCTATTTGGCACTTAGATTAAAATAATCGTGAGAATATCAAAAATGTTTGCGTTTTCTTCATTTTAGTGAAAATCGTTTCGTTTGCGTTTAAACCGGGAATCAATAAAGTCTTCACTGTAACAGAAACATGACTGTGTTCGTGTCGTCTGTTTGTAGACCATAGTTAACGCTTGAACTCGAGTCGCTTTGTGAGAAAATGCATTTTCGGATTATGCAAACAGTTTGCAGACACTTACAGTGAAGAAGACGTTATTTTCCCCGTTTAAAAACACTAATGAAACGCAAACGCATTGCAATAAAATGTTGTGTGTAGAAAATGACTTTTTAAAACAAAATTCTACCAATTTATTTTAATTCAAGTAGAACACATGTTTGGAGCCTGGTCATACTACGGATTACCCGGCGTTTGATCTGGTTCAAAGCTCTTTGTTATTGGAGTATTCGGGTCTGAGTCTACACAGTTCGTACAGGACAGATGTACTCTTCATAGAAACTATGTTTGAAATGAACAATTATATGCGTTACCATGGTTCAGTTAAATAGACCAAAGGTTTGTGGATCGAGAGAGTTATATGTCGAGAATGACAGTTTTACCACATTCAACCCTAGCGACGAGTATACTCGTCATTAACAAACATTGTACATGTGCGGATTACACTTGTCCCGTACAAACAGTGTAGACCCTGATCAGAGGGCTCCGTAAGGAGCCCTCTGATCAGGGTCTACACTGTTTGTCATTATGTCATTTTGAAATATATTGTTAAAATCAACCCTAAGTAGTCCAAAATGGACTAGACTTATTTTGAAATTGGGGTGAATGAGTTAAGGAATACTGATTTGACTGTAACACTATTTTCAGTGTCTGTATGCATTTTGTTTTCACAGAGCGATTCGTAAAAAAATGTTTTGGAGAAGACGTTATTCTTTCCCGATTAAACGAAACGCAAACGCAATGCAATTAATGCAAAAAGAAAGATTCCTACGATGTATTTTTATCTAAGTGATAAAACAGTTTGGGACCTGATTAGACGCCGGGTAAAACGGTGACTGATCTGACTCCAAGTTGTCTGCAAGGTAAATTCCCATTTCAGCATAAACGCGTTTATTTGGGAAGTAAAACGTCTCCCCATCTGTATATAATGCCCATATGTATATGTTCAAAAAGTAACCGAACTCGCTTCATGGTGTGTATAGGTTGTATTTTGTAAACTCAGACATATTTTGTTTGATACCAAAAGTAGTAAAACTATTTTCATTAAATAATTCTGTCTTATTTGTTTCTCCCTTTTCAGACCCTACACCTTCTGGGGTTAAACACCTTCTGAGGTTAAACACCTTCGTTGTATAACTCATTGTCCCCTGAAACTTCAGATAGACAATTCCATTTTTCAATAAAGGCTGGTCCATTTTCGACTATTTACGGTTGTTTTTATAATAAACATGTATTATACTTAACAAAATTTCTAATCGGTCACTTTTTAAAGCTACATATGTCTTTAAATACTAAGTTCACATTTATGATATTTTACTCACAATATGATAGGGTCTTAGCGCTACTTATTTTTGGATTTATACACGTTTTCCTACTTCGTGAACGTCAGAACAACGACGTTGCTTGTTTAGCCTAATTTGCACGTGCAAAGTATGGAAGAAAGAATATGCCCCCAAGATTACACGAGTATAATCTCTAATGACTGCCTATCCCGAAAAACACCTAACATAGCAAGAATGATACACGGAGAGAAGGGCAGAGCCGTCGGAATGTCGCACGTCGTTGTATCCTTACGGCAAATAAGATTTAACCACCGAGGAATTCCGGAAGTGGAAACAAAGCAAGACTAATTTCAATGTATTCCATATTAGGAAATGGTTCTGTCCATTTACATGTGACTAGAACTTTTAACCGGAAACTTTCGACCATTTAGGCTTTATAACGCGGAAATTTGACGTCACCGGAAGTAGAGCAGACCGCCCCATGAAACCAAAATGGCGGATAACGATATCCCTAAGACCGATACATTGTATTGACACACCCGAGAGACAGATTTCTTTCTGTTACATGGACGGCAAGACAATTTAAGGGTCAACTCGGCCGTAACGTCACACCCAAGACGGTACGTAATCGGCTGCTAGATGTTGGCAGTCACTGGTGACGCCCCCTTGAAGATGAAGTTATCATCAGACAGCTTGGGCTCGATGATACAGATGAGTTAAACCCTACAGGGCACGTTTGCCACATTCTCAAGAAACGTGCTTGTCCCTTACCTCAGCTTCCAAACATTGACGCACTGGAGCGTGACGTCGTCGATGTGTGAGAAAGTTAGGTCATCAATACTTTTGCTGAATTCTTCTCGTCTATGAGAAGTCGATACGAAACTGTTATTGCAGGTGACACGGGCAATACTCATTACTAACATTGGGCCTTAGAACTCTTGTGAATTTCAAAATATGGGGTCCCTCCGAAGAAGTTGTTGTTTAAGCTTAGACAGAAAGGTGATAGCCGACAAATTGTGATAATCTGTTTCCAAATTGATTACATTGGTATTGTAACACAATAACATGGTTAATAATACCTTCATATTGCTGTTTCTGAATGAAATATAAAGTGACCGATTAGAAATTTTGTTGAGTATACAAAATCACAAACAGTGAAGTCCTTGAATAGAGCGCTCCTGAAGGAGTCCTCTAATCAGGGACTTCACTGTTTGCATTAGACAAGTGTACTTTTCACATGTACACTTTTGGTAGATGACGCATATATGCGTCACTAGGGCTCAATAAGTTACGGTGTTCTTTCTCTTTAACCCTTTTACTGTCATTACGTAATATACTTTAAACAATTGTCGTCTGCGTTTATTTCCCATTTTCAAATGTTAATGATTTTGACATAAAAACTATTGAATTGAATATCAAGCAGTAATGATTCTGACCAGTCGCCGCGTCTCCATACTGTTTGAAAATAACATTGCACCAGGGGTATGACAGTGAGTGGGTTAATCCGAACACAACAGTATGCCAAAGTTTCTAATACGGGTGCAGAATATTGAAATTCAACTGTATACATGTACATGTAAACGCATGGGTACATGTATATGCGACCTCAATCCAGCACGGGTACTCGATGTTCAGCTGTAACTAAGCAAGTTATGCATTTTGGGTGTCTGATGATGTAGAAGGGCGATAACAGGCTCCTCTAATTGGTATATGGGCATCACTAGTCAAAAATGCATTCGCTGGAATAACAGAAGTGTAGTACGATTTCACGTCATTCATTGTGACTCAGCATAAACCTGATTACGAGCCAGTAAATAAAATTTGTTCTGGAAAAGAAATGATCCGTGCCATGAGAAAACCTTGCTTATTGCATTGTAAACAATGTGAAACAAGGCCAGGTGCCGCATTAAAGATGCGGCGGCTGGTCTTGATCTATACTGGTTGACACCCACAAACATCTAAAGCATTGTATTTAGCAGTATTATATACGGTATTTAATTGGCAACGTAGACGAAACTCAGATACTGAGCCGGAGATGACAACGGTGCTTGGTCTGTACAATGTTGCAATGCAGCAAAGCAGATTTTGTCATGGCACGGCTAAAAAACAATACACTGTCATGATGTCAACTTTAATCCTACAGTAAATATTGTATACAACAACTGCCAAATGAAGTAGCAATGACTTCTCTATAACAAAACTGTGAATACGTAGTACATAAAGCTCCAAATGAGCTTGCTCTGTTAATTTTATTCCGCATAAAACAATCATCTGTCTTTAAGATTAAGCAAGTTTTTTCTCTACAGTGAAAGCTGATTAAAAGTTGGTCGTGCGTATTTTAGTTTTCTTCTGTATTTGTTTGGGCTTATATTGTAGTTTATACATTGTATATATTTTTGTAATGAAAATGCATTTAATAGCAAATATGTAAATGTTTCATCAATAATTGTATTTCTTTTTCTCCGCTGAAATGTGTTACCATACAAGAAGTAATCTATGAGCCGTATTGTTACCTTCACACTTATGGAGTTGCATTGCAAATATATCATTAAGGATATTCTCTACGAGTATACATTAAGATCTTGAGCGGAAATTAAAATAAGCATGGCCCCGGAATAACAGCGGTGAAAATATTGCTCTGTCTCTATATACACGCTGTGATGAGTCTGCTATAAGCTGACTATAAAAAAAATCCTAAGATTTCCAAATTTTCAATTTTTCAAGCGCGATTACTTAAAGCAGGTTGAACGTAAAGCAGAATGCGCCTTAATGCGCATTATGCTTTATTTTCAGCCTACTTTAAGCTACAATCTGCTAGAATAAAAATCCGAAACTTTCAGAATATCCTGAGAAACGGCAGCCCTGCAGTGTGATTGAGTAAATTTTATCAATCGCAAACAGTTTGGAGCCTCAAGAGACGCCGAGACATTAGTTCGCTTCAATAAAATCAATTTTAAATGAAAACAAATATGATAATTTGGTTTTGTGTTATTTATTTCCTATATATGGTAGTATTTCTTCATACAAAAACTGATTTAAGGAAAAACAGGCACCAAATGTGAAATTTATGAAGCTCTAAATATCATCCATATGGTCCTTTTTGTAAATTTTGTAAGGGGAGATAACTATTTTTACTTTAATAACTCAAAATTTTCAAAACTGACCTTTCAATTTCTTTCATATTTTGAACTGCCTTAGCATTGGCTTTCATCTGGTAGAATATAAGAAAAAGGTTTAATACTAGAACTATTTCATTTTCAAACTTTTTTACTTTTTTTCATAAAATAAAAAGTCTAATAAAATCATGCCCTATAAAAAGCATATCTTTGATATTCGAGGATCCATATTGTTCAAACCTAGTGCCTGCTTTGTCTAAATTTGGTTTCTATATGTGAAAATACCACCATAGACATGAAATAAATAATGAAACCCCAAATTACCATGTTTGTTTTGTTTTGAAATAGGTTTTACTGAAGCTTGTCCTCTGAATGGGTAAATTGTTTTTTTTTAAAAAGTCCAAATTTTACATACCTTTTTCAAATCGCTGTAGCTCAAACAAAAGGACACCACCATATTTCTTTTTCATTTTTTATTCATCTATAGCTCTTCCAAAAAAACAATTATAGAAAAAAAGTTTAATACTTTGAAAAAATCGCGTTTGGGTTGGATACACCCTTAAAATAGATTGCATACAATCATGAAACTATTTTTATTGCATTGGATTTCGTTCAGATTTGTAAAATATCGTCATCTCCAGTGTATGAAAATGCCTTGAAATCTTGGGCGGAAATTAAAGCTAACATGGTTCCGGTAATTAGCCCAGCGTGACTGTGATTATTGATGAGTGGCTACTAGATGGAAGACGGATTAGCTGAATCAAAGTCGAACAACTTTCCAACACAATATGTTTATACCCCTTCACTGACACAACCTACTATGTACGCTGGCATTACCAAACAGCTTGAATCAAGAACTTGGGTCCGTCTTACGAAACGTCGTACGACAAATATTGTCGTAAGTCAGATTCTAAAATAGGCAATTATTATTTATTTTTCCATCTAATCCTGTCATGAAAAGACGATTGTCACAAGAAAGGATTAGATGGCGAAAAATATGAAGTTAGATGTATTTTATAAATTTGTCTTACAATCGATTTTATCGCACGACGTTTCGTAAGAGGTGCCCAAGAGGCCAATGTAGTTTCAGGGTTTCAGATAAGGATGGGTAAACTAAACTTTTCCAAAATTTTCTCCTTTATTTCTCCTGTAAATCAAATGCTGTGACCCTCATTAGAATCGCTACCTCTCTTCTAGTCAGATGTGGATTAATTTTAAATTAAGTAAAGTACCAAGTTATAGTCTACTTTTGGCCCGAATAGCAGTTTAGCTGACTGTTCATTCAGTACCTATTTAACCACTGGGTAGAAAGGAGAAACCCGGGATGCATATCTTGCTCAAGAACATTTCTGTACATATGTACATAGTTGATAATTCAGTGCAACCCCTTTTCAGAACGCTGGTCCGGCGGGGGTCGAACTCGCGGTCCTGTTACCTTAGTCGAGTGCTTTATCACTGGACTACTACCGTATGTGGAATTCGAATTCTAGAATTGTATATTAACGGTTTCAGTACGACTAAACTAGTTAAATAAAGATTAATTATTGTACTGTATAAGGGTATATGACGTGATTTTCAAGTATAATTAATTCACAACATAAATACCAACGTTCAATGTGAAATTGAACTAAATAGTACATGCACTTTGTGTGTTATCTTTGATCCTGATGACAAAAGTTTTACAGTCAGGTAGCAGAAAGGTTATTTAGGAACTTTCTTCATTTTTAACCATGCATTTCTTTGTAAAACACTGTTCCTGTGACGAATAGGCTTGTCCTATTCAAACAGTGTAAACCCTAATAAGAGGGTTCCTTTAGCACATTCGAATAAGGGATGCACTGTTTGTCACATTGCAATATATTTTTTAATTCAACCTTTAATAGTCAAACGTAGCGTACATTGAAATGTTAACGGAAAGTGGCCATTTTGGAGTCCTAGGGGTAAACACGTGAAATCTCGGCTTGTCTTAACCCTTTTGTGCTAATGATCTCATAAATGGGACATAAGAAAAACAGTTAAGACTCTGATCAAACACAAAGTCATTGCAATCATGCGGCATCTTATCAAAGTCTAGACCCGACACTCCTTATATATAAATATACAAATATGGAGTGAATAGTCTCGGTGAATAATGCATTTATTTAATCTCTTCATTGCCTAACCCTGGGTACAATGGGTTTTTTTTTGGCAAACAATTTCGATCCTAATCAGACGCGTAACGCGGTGTCTGATCATGATCAAAACTGTTTGACACTCTTTTTAAAATGTCTCAAGTCACAATGCCTAGGACTCAAAATTGACAAATAAAAGCAGATAACTTTTGTATAATTGATGACGTCATGGCAGTGAATGAGTTAAGAGGCAGATAACTTTGCAATTTAAACACATTCTACAGTGTTTATTACCATGTGGCCTGTCAGAATTGCAAGAGATAGTTTTTGCTTCTGGGGCAGAGGCTTGTCATATTTTAACAGAATCTTGAATTGTGACTGTTTGAATTTGGAACATGATTGATGTTTAACCCTCCTCTGCCATACTGCCATACTGCCGACTGCTTTAAGAAAAAACTATTTTTGAAATTTAGAATTCTCACCAATGCGGTCTCGAGTTCGATCCCGGGTCGGGGCAGTATGTGAGAGGGTTTTCCTGACACGCCGGTTTCCTCCCACCGAAATGACCAAATTCGTCATCGTCTAGCCTAAGAGTTTAATTTGGTTTGTTTCATGATATATGTAAAATAAATAACGTTTAAACTTTTTAAACTTTGAATTTAAAATTCAACAATTTTGGAAACAGAATAATGGCCATGAATCTCAATCAGTTTCGACCCGAGTTACTCGGTGTCTGACCAGGATCCAAATATTTTGTAAATGGAAGTTTTAAAAGGCATTAAGAGGCATAAAGCGTATAAGTCAGATAAAGTGCAATCAATGTTCTGTATGGCGACATGGTGTCGTTTCCATTCTAACACAATTCGTAAATTAGTTCATGTAGTTTCTCAATAGATTATATTTCAAATGCAATCAGTAGGAATAACTTTACATTTGATTTTAGTATTGCTAATGTTCGTTATGATATCAGTGTTTTGACCCGATCTTTTGCAAAAGAAACTGAAGTGGCCCAGTGACATTTCAGAAATATTATTTTACTTTGATGAATATTGCATCAACTAATTTAGCTAGCGATCATTAATTTGACGAAGATCTAATATAGTTGATGAATTGTGCAATTTTACAGTAAATCCTCTTATTAAAAAACCACACATTAACCCTACCAATGCCATACCCCTGGTTATTTGTAAACAGTATGGATCTTTAACTGGTTTGATTTTTTTTTTAAAATGAGTCTAAAATAGCTTTTGAACGCACAACGCCTGTGTGAAAAGAGCGCTATATAAATATGGTATAATAATAATAAAAGAGAAATTTTTGACTGTGTATTGATTGCTTACTTTGGCTTTAACCTCTTCGTTACCTTATACAGTGGAGAATCTGTTATTCTTTCCCGTTTAAACGCAAACGTACGCAAACGCAAAACACTAAAACGTAGAAAAGAACAACTTTTGGACAACTCTGATAATTCTTGTTTATCTTGGTGGCAAACAGTTTGGAGCCTGATCAGACGCCGGGTTACCCGGCGTCTGATCTGGCTCCAAACTGTTTGCACTGCAAATAATAGTTTTAGCGTAAACGCGTTTATTGGGAAAGAATAACAGATTCTCCACTGTATTGGTTCATGCTTTTCAGTGGTTTACTGGGAAATAAGACTTGATAATCTCAAATTTTCAAACAGTGGGATTATCGCAACACGATTAATCCACTGTTGTTTCTATTATGAGTTTTCCAGTAGGGTTCGTTTTTTAAAATTACCGCCTGCTTCACCGACTAAACGACACTTTCTGTGATACCGCTGACTGCACATTCACTTTTAAGTTATACATGTATTGAAGGCAATGTGACTGCAAACAATCCGACACGAGTGCCAAACAGTCTAGATCCTGGTCAGACGCCCAACTGATCTGGGTCAATTAGTCGTCTTTCATGGTCAAATCTATCGTGAGAGTTTTACCCCCCTTTACCGCCTTAGTGTCGCTTGCTTCAATATTGTTGTCTGCAATATCGTTTCAAAGTAAGATTTAAGGCAATATGACCGACGACATTACGAAATGAGTATCAGACAGTTTGAGTCTGATCCGGACTCAAATTGTTTGCAAACGCGCTTTATTGCGGCATTGAGAATAAAAGGGTTAAACCATATTAGATAAAAACCAAAACTCAATATCAATGGCGACCGGTTGTGCTACCGATCAGATTTCGATATGCATGACGTATATTGGAACTAGATCATACGCAGAATTACCCGGCATCTGATCAAGCCCAAAACTGTTTGTCACTCAGATTATAAAAATAGTTTCTACTTTGTATTGCATCGCATTTGCATTTTTTTTTTGTTTAAACGGGAAAGAATAAAGTATTCTCCGCTAGGGCAAAGTTGCAATAAACGTGAGTACATGAGTAGTGTTAATTCATATTTTATTCCTTGATTATGCGCTTGCCAGAATGCAAACATTTTGTAATATTATACTTTAATGGAATATGAAAATGAGCGTAGTCCATCAAACATATATGACACTTTAGGCAAACCATATTAATGAGTAATGTCGATTTCTCATAATTGTCACTAAAATACAGTATACCACAGGTACTTGACACATACTTTATTAACTATTAACACCCACCCCCCCCCCTTTTTAAAAAAAAACAAAACTTTTTGATGCTTATTTTCGTTATAATTCACGTACTGTGGCGTTATTTGACGGAATTTGATGAAATAAAAAGTAGATATTGATAAATTAATCATTTCCCGAGGGTACCACAAGAGAATATCGGCGATCTAGTCTATTTTAGCATCAGTTTAAGTCGATAGTAAATACTAGGTGTTGAATTGCGCTGTTTACCTTGTATCTATAATAGAAGTATAGTACAAATTTTTTTTATTTTTTTTTTTAAAAAGGGGGGGGGTGTTAATAGATAATAAAGTATGTGTCAAGTACCTGTGCAGTATACAGTCGAAACTCTAAAGCTAGAACTCACTCAAGTCGACCGTATCCATATTTCAAGTTATAACGTGGCTAAATGGCGTCTTCACTTTCGAAATATAAATATGTTCGAAAGTTGTTACAACTATTGGTTGTTTTTATTGACTTTGGTTATACGTCACAGCGACACAATATAGATCATATAGGGCTGATGTGTAGGTGTATGTTATGAATGCATGAGTGACTAAGTGGCGCAGTTTGGTGGAGTCTAACCGGGTGTATTTTATCCTCCCCATCCGACTTGGGACTACACATATGTTGGTGTGGCCATGCACTATGATAGGTATCGTAGAGTAAGGTACAGTGGAGAAGAAGTGATTCTTTCCAAAGATACGCGGTTACGCTAAAACTATTGTATTCGTCGCATACAATGTAACAATCTTACCAGATAAGACGTTTAAAGACCCTTCGTCTGTTCAGGCTCCAAACTGTTTGTCACTGAGATTAAAAAATAAAATAGAAAGAACTTTCAAAAATTGTATTTTTATATCTTATTGCATTGCGTTTGTGTTTCGTTTGTGTTTGATTTTGGAATTACAGCGTTCCCTCTCTACAACGACACCCAGTGGGAGACAAAAACAATATGTGCGTTGTTCGGAGGGAGTCGTTATAGAGAGGGAAACTGGTGACATTTGCAAACAGCATGAATCCAGATCAGACGCCGCGTAACGCGGCGTCTGATCTGGATTCAAGCTGTTTATCACGCGTCAATAAGTATTTGTCCTGTCAAAATGTGCATTATGTAACTTTGAGAAAATTAGCAGACGACAATTTTAAGCAGACGATATTGCAACAGTAAAGGCGTTAGACATAACTGTCCTGTTTAGGGAACAGCGGCAAGGGTCGTTGTAAGGAGTGAGTCGTTGTTGGGAGGGCCGTTGTAGAGAGGGAGCGCTGTTTAACGTCTTCCTCACTGTACGAGATCAACCAAAAGTTTACTCACGTTGATGATGTCAGTAAATATATTGCAGAACACTTTATTTTTCCATTTTGACCGCAATTTAAAAGCAAAGGCAAAGCACTAAAAAGGAGAAAATGACAACTTCTCGACAATTCTAAATGCTTATCCTCATCTGATTGGCAAACAGTTTGGAGACTGATCAGACGCCTGGTTACTCAGCGTCTGATCTGACTCCAAATTGTTTGCAATGGAAATAGTAGTTTTAGTGTAAATTCATATTTTGGGAAAGAATAAGGTTTTCTCAACTGTACCAACAGATATTGAATCATTGATCGCCTTAATTCTATGTAAACAGACGAATGTCTAGGTCAAGACAAATGCGTTTGAGAGAAATCAAAAATTTAAAGTAAACCCTTGAGAAACTTTGTTCACTCATCGAGTTGATTACGTCTAGATGGAAATTTAGTTCTAGGAAGACTTGTCCCAAAGCATTCTCTCTTCCTTACAGAAAGCGTGGGAAATAAATAGTACATGATATTTCTGTATGTATTAATGTCCTTATTTGCCATGGCGTCATCAATTTTAATGAAATTGTCGTCTGCTCTTATTTCCAAACTTCAATGTTATGGGATTTAGACTTAAGAAACATTGAAATTGAATCCTGATCAGACGCCGCGATACACGGCGTCTAATCGGGGTCATATCTGTTTGCAAATGACTATTGTAGTCGATGTAAGGCAGTGAAGGGGTTAATTTTGTCACACTTGTTTTGTGAGATCTCTAAACTTTTCGTTATATATAATATATATTTATACATTAGAACTTAATCGAAATTACTTACACTGATTATCTAGAGTACAGTCTGATACAGTGGAGAATCTGTTATTCTTTCCCGATAAACGCGTTTACGCTAAAACTATTTTTTCTTTTACAAACAGTTTGGAGCCAGATCAGACGCCGGGTAACCCGGCGTCTGATCAGGCTCCAAACTGTTTGCCACCAAGATAAACAAGATTTATCAGAATTGTCCAAAAGTTGTTCTTTTCTACGTTTTAGTGCTTTGCGTTTGCGTACGTTTGCGTTTAAACGGGAAAGAATAACAGATTCTCCACTGTATAGTGAAGACAATATTCATTGCAGTTTTAAAATACATTCAACACAAAACGGAATGCAACAAAAAAGTACAAAATGACAGTGTATGCAAATGTCTATTATTTGTTTAAAGCAAAGTGAAAGTAAAATAGAAAACTGAAACCTGTCTTTTAAACAACAAATTAGCCTTCTTTTTAGTTGTCGTTATAGACAGGTTTTACTGTATTTCAAAACAGTACATCAGTATCTCATATCAGTATCTACATATTATTCTGATTAATCTATTCAACGGTATGCAGAACAGACTCCATGGTACATTTGTTTCTCGTATAGTGGGGTATAAGACAAAATATGATCTGTAATTCATCCAATTAGACATTCCAGGTCTAGACAGAGAGAATATAAAACCTAATAATATTTCACCATTTCAATCTCTATGACGTTATGAAGCGCATTTGCAAACAATTACGATCCTAATCAGACGCGTCTGATCAGGGTCAAAACTGTTTGCCACTTGTTTTGAAATTACATAAGTTATACTGTGTTAACCCTTTGAACCCTGGTCCCGCCTATAGGCGTCCTTTTCAAACAGTGTACATGTGAATAGTACACTTGTCCTGTGCAAACAGTGAAGACCCATATCAGAGGGCTCCGAAAGGAGCCCTCTGATCAGCGTCTTCACTGTTTGTCATAATGCCAAACAGTGATAAAAACAACCCTTAAAAGTCAGAAATGGACTAGACTAAAATGGAAACTGGAATTGTTCATTTAAAGTTTCAGGGAGGAAAGAGTTAAATCTAAGTTTGAAAGGATATTGCAGACAGCAACAGCGAAGCAGACGACAATATGACGTTGAAGGGGTTAAAACCGCACGATAACTTTGATCATGAAATGTTAAAACCTTAACAGTTTCATCGACTAATTTCGTTGTATGCTTTAACCCGTACACCGTTATCGAATCGTCTGTTTTTGTACTGTGATCTTCACTTTTTTCAGGAATAAATGTCTATGGTCTAAACTCCACCATTAATTTAGTCATAAAAGGGCAAGACTTGATTTCAAACTGGAGTTGCCATATGAAGGTCCAGTGTCAATGGGTCTATCTTTTAGAGTTACCTTCTCTTTAATAAATTGAGTCCTAGTCTTGCATATACAAGTCATTTTCAAACAGTGTACATGTAGAGAGTACACTTGTCATATACAAACAGTGTATACCCAAATTAGATTGCTCCTAAAAGAGTCCCTTAATCATAATCATTGTCTGTACTGTCTGTCATATTGCAAAACAAGTTATCACAAAACACACCTATATGTAAATAGTCCAAAACGGATTAGACTAAACTAGAAAGAAAGATTGTCAATTTGAAGTGTCGGGGATGAAAGGGTTCATAATGGATGGTAATGTCGGTGTTAAACTGTACAGTACTTCCTCAATACAACGACACCCAACAGGAAAAAAAGTATGTGTGTTGTTCCAAGGAAAAGTTATAGGGAGAGACATTAGCTTACATTTGCAAACAGCTTAAATCCAGATCAGACGCCGCGCGACGCGGCGTCTGATCTGGATTCAAGCTGTTTGTCACTCGTCATTATGTCAAAACGTCATATATGTGACTTTCAGAAAACCAGTAGACGAACATTTTAAGCAGACGATAATGCAGTCCTGAAAATGTTTGACATAATTGTCTTGTTTGGGGAACAACGACAAGCGTTGTTGAAAGGAGGGAATCGTTGTTCGGAGAGCCGGTGTAGAGAGGGAGCACTGTACAATAGTGTCTGTACTGCAGATAATTGTCCAGTCTAAACTAGACCCAGCTTCCTAACACTATGATCGTTTATCATCAAGGTAATTATTGTTATATCGGAGTGGTGTTATTCTCTACACGCTTTACTTAGTTTATGCGTATTTGTTATTTTTCTCTATACCGTTGAAACGCAAATGAAATACAATACAATAGCAATAGAAAATCACATTGGTTTGAAACTTCTAACCATTTATTATAATCTGACTAGCAAATAGTTTCGAGCCTAGTTAGACGCCGTGTTACACTGGATAATCTGTTCCCAATGAACGCGTTTACGCTAAACCTATTATTTTCAGTGCAAACAGTTTGGAGCCAGATCAGACGCCGGGTTACCCGGCGTCTGACCAGGTTCCAAACAGTTTGCCACTCAGATAAAACGAAAACTCAAAATTGTCAAAAGGTTGTCCTTTTCTACATTTTAGTAGTTTGCGTTTGCGTTTCGTTTGCGTTTAAACGGGAAAGAATAACAGATTCTCCACTGTACCTGGTGTCATATCTGGCTCTAAATTGTTTGCAATGGAGAAACTATTTTTAACCCTTAGCCTGCCACTCACGACTATAGCTCCATATGCAAACAGCTTGGATCCGGATGAGACGCCGAGTAACTCGGCGTCTCATCCGGATCCAAGCTGTTTGACACTCCGACAACATTTTCAGCAATTTTGAGTAACTTTGAAGCACTTTGAAACTTGAAGCAGACGAGAAATATAGCAGACGACAATTTATTTGGCGGGCTAAGGGTTAATGATTATTGACAAATAATAAAGTCTTCTCCATTGTATTGTATTAGTGTTTTCTTCTGACCTGTCGGAGTTATTTTAGATTGGAACATTCTAAAACTTTCAAAGGGATGAGTTTTCTCTACATACGGTTAATGATACGGATAGCTGTAATTTTTGTGCGCAATGTACAGTAGAGGATACCTTATTCTTTCCCGTTTAAACGCAAACGCAATGCACTAAACTGTGGAAATTTACTTTAAGAAATTTTAATTATATTTTTAATCTGAGTAGCAAAAAGGTTGGAGTCTGATCTGGCTCCAACATGTTTGCAATGGAATTAATAGTTTAAGTATATAAATGCGTTTGTTGGGAAATAATAAAATATCAGTAAAGTAAGCGCAATGGTCTCGTGCTGCACGAGGATCATGTTATCTCAAGTTGGAAAGTGTACGACTATATAGATCCGATGTTACCCTGTTATCTATTTACCATTATGAACTATTCTGTTCTAAAAATAACTCCGACAGGTCAGAAAAATCAAACAATTGTAATGTATATGTGATTAGTCTGTTTTAGGTCCCTCTAACATATGACCATGTTCTATGCTACAGTGGAGAAAACGTTATTATTTCCCGTTTAAACGAAACGAAACGCAAACGCGTAACAATAAAATGTAGAAAATGACAAGTTGCTGATAATTCTTATCAACCAGTTTTAGCTTATTGGCAAACAGTTTGGAGCCTGATCAGACGCCGGGTTATCCGGCGTCTGATCTGGCTTCAAACAGTTTGCAATGGAAATAATAGTTTTAGCGTAAACGCGTTTATTGGGAAAAAATAACGTTTTCTCCACTGTATCTGTGCTGCACAATAACCCCCTCGAGACGTATCAAATTCCAATTGTTTCTATCTAAAGTACTATGGAGAAAACGATAGAAATAATCCACTTTATATATTTACAGTATATATAGAAGATTACAGGATGCATACACATAATGGTCGTTCTTTTAACATTGTTATTATTCGCCAGACACAAATTAACCGTTATCATGCTTAACGCGACTTGGCTAACATTTGCAAAAAGTTTGAATCCACATCAGGCGCCGCGTAACGCGGCATCTGATCTGGATCCAAATTGTTTGTCACAAAAATTCAACATTTCTTCTGATCAAAAACCTTTAAAACGATTTTTGATTTTTGAGTCACAGACGATATTTTCAAAGCAGACGATAATTCAGCATGATAAGGGTTAATATGCAAAAGCTCTTGACGTTCTATCATTTATAAGACTCGATATCTTTTGACGTGTATAATGACCCTTTATTTGAAATAGATTGTCCCCCATGATATCACAATACACATTTGCAACGGAAGTATCCACAAGACAATATAGTGGATTTACCTAGTAACCCCTTCACTGCCATGACGTCACCGGTTTTAGACAATTGTGTTCTGGCTAAAGCATGTTTTGGCCCATATTGCGACTCGTTTATTGAGTCTATTAGAGTTTGTACAAGATAACCTTGCCCAGAAGTTTACCACAGTTTTCCACTGTCTAACATGAACTGGATCCCATCCCATTTCACAAGAAGCAACAAGTGTAGGGGTATATTTCCCAACCCCTAAAAAGAACCTCATTGTCCGATTCTGAACAGCCGAAATACATGTACATGAAAATTATTTATTGTCCAATACCTTGGAGCCTTATGCAATGACTGGCAACACTAGCGAGTCATGAAGCTTCCAAAAATGTAATTATCATTACATCATTACATTTTGCTATACGAAGAGCCAATGCACGACAAGCACTCTGACTAATATAACTATTTACATACGTAACGGTAAATACGTTCTCTAACGACAATTTGGAGGCAGATATCACTACATCAGTTTAAGAATAGCATATAAATAGTGTCATATATACAGTGTCATTGTAATTTGTATCGCTTGTCACCGAACATGTAACGTCTGGATAACCTTCAAGGATACCAATATCATGTATAAACACAATTGGTATAAATATGTAGTTATATACATGTTTGTATATATAGTAGCTTTGTCTTTCGACATTTACGTTTTCTTCAGGGGAGATTTCTCTAATATGATTATGGTAAGTCTGAAACTGTTTGTGTTACATATCTGCGTATTTAGGCCGAATAAATATTCAGTTAATCCGTTAAAGCATAGTCTCATATTATGTTGCAATTGTTCTTGTATGACTAATAATAAGAACACGATTGAAATCCCCAAAGAGTTATTCTTGGTGAAAATAATGTAAATATTGTTATCAATTTTGTTCTGTCAACAGTTACGGAGTACATTAAATGACTCTAATTCTATGTTATCAGACTAATAATGTGGTCAAGTCAAACTAAGGGGAAATCAGAGATTTAAGGGACAATTTTGTTCGCCTCTCGTTGGGTTTATTACGTCTAGATGGAAATTTATTTCCAGAAATCATGGTTCCAAAATATCGATGTTTCTTTCTAGCTAGCGTGGGAAATAAATTGTTTAGAATAGTGATGCATTCACTTTTGTTCTTAACCCTTTACCTGATAGTCTCTTTCTAGTATTGAAGATAGGTGACTTCTTAAAGCAGGTTGAAAGTAAAGCAGAATGCGCCTTTAGGCGCATTCTGCTTTACTTTCAGCCTACTTTAAGCTATCATGTGCTAGAATATAGTAAATATCCCCTATAATATATATTCATGACTGATAAAATTGGAACTATTTTCTTCAGCGGAGGAATAAATTATATTCGCTAAAAGGCGTTTCTATGAGGGAAAGGGTTAACGCATATCTCTTCACTGCCAAGGGCGCCAACATGCGACTTTGCACACAGTTTTGAATATGATCAGACGCCGCACTGTTTGACACTCTTATCGACATTTCTCTAGTCAAAATAGTCCTAAAACTGACTTTCAGACGATATTTTTGCAGTAACATGGTTAAAGTATATTAAAACAATTGGCAGGTAAAGAGTGTACATTGACAAAGTGTGAAGACCTTGATGAGACGTCTCATCAGAGTATGTACGGTTTTCTTTACCTTATTTCTAACATGTTCTGCTGTAAAGACAAACACTGCAGCAATGGTACAGTGGAGAATCTGTTATTCTTTCCCAATAAACGCGTTTACGCTAAAACTATTATTTGCAGTGCAAACAGTTTGGAGCCAGATCAGACGCCGGGTAACCCGGCGTCTGATCAGGCTCCAAACTGTTTGCCACCAAGATAAACAAGAATTATCAGAATTGTCCAAAAGTTGTTCTTTTCTACGTTTTAGTGCTTTGCGTTTGCGTACGTTTGCGTTTAAACGGGAAAGAATAACAGATTCTCCACTGTAACACTGCAGCAATGGTAATGTAGTTCCAAAGATCATCCCATAGTGGCTAGTGAACACGACAACAAATCGTTGTTGAAACGTGTAGGGAACTAAAACATTTTGTTGTCGTATCAAACGAGTAAGTTAGAACCCCGGGTAGTATAGAAGAAGTTCCTGACATATAAACATATTCGCATAACACACACTATGGAGCAAACTCATACGCCGGGTAACCGGAATTCTGATCAGGATTCAAACTGTTTGCCTCTAAGATAAAAACATAAATCGTTAGTATTGTAAAACAACTGTTAACCCATTACCCCATAGCCTGTTTATAGTTTTGAAAATAGGTGACTACTGAAAGCAGGTTGAAAGTAAAGCAGAATGCGCCATATGGCGCATTCTGCTTTACTTTCAGCCTGCTTTAAGCTTTTACCAGCTAGAATATGGAAAGTATTAAATATGATACATATTCATTACGGTTTATATTGGAACTATTTTCTTCAGCGGATGAATAAAATGCATGTGCTAAAAGTCGCTTCTATAAGGGAAAGGGTTAATAGTTACATTCGCCCCATTCAATTCCATTGAAAAATGTGTCGTTTAATTCGTATAGATGCAAATGCTCAAAGAGGCGAGGGTTATGCATTTTTTATTTTTTTAATCTTTTGAACTCGGACAGCAAACATTTGGCGGATTTTCAAATTTGTCCTTTACCGATGTATGCTTTCCTATTAGCGAAACCATAATTACTGACTAAATTCTTCTTTATTAATGAGATAAATTGCAAGAAAATTGATTTACCTCATAAACAGCAGCTGTCTGAATTTCTTTATGACAAAAATCGATATATTTATCCTACTTTAAAAATGACCTAATTTCCAAATGACGTCAAATCGGCATTTTAGCGCAAAACTGTCAAGTTTATGACGTTAGAACGTAAACAATGGAACTAAATATTTTGCTTTCGAATGTACATAACTTTAGTAATGCGGTCGTGACTGTTCCTTAAAGGGTACACAGTATTCATGTTATCAACCTTAATATGGAATAAACATAAATGCGTACTAACAAAATGTTCATTTAATATTAGAAATTATAGCAAATATATTGTAAATGTAAGAAATGAACTGATTGTTTTCGGCGTTCAAGAGAAATAAACGACAGAAAATTATCGGCTAATTTATCATGAAACGCTAGGGCGATTCGTGGTATATTCCGATAAGTTTCTGTTGTTTATTTCGTTTAAACGCTGAAAAAATGAGTTAATTTCTTAGTTAACGTAAAGAAATACACTCTCATAGAGTTACAAAATAAGTTCAACAAAGTTATGTTCGCGACACGGAAATTAAATCTGCTTTTGGGAAATTAATTCAGTCAACAGATACAGCGTTAACAGTTGCAGAAGACGTAAAACTTGATGCCTGACTAGCATCGAACTGTTTGGTTCTCTGAACGATGTTGCTTTTGTTCAAACATGTGCAATTTAACCCGTTCACTGCCTAACCCCGAGTACCTTAATCATTTGATACAGTTTGGATCCTGCTCAGGCGCCGCGACACGCGGTCATATAATAAATGGGTATGTTCACCTGAACCTTTTGAACCCCAGTTAACGCACTACGCATACAGTGTACCGGCTAGAGTTACAATTAGTCCGCCACCAAAAACTAGGGCTAGGGTAAACTTTAGAATCTGTCCGCAGGTCGTTTTGGCATTTTCGTACAAATTAACTGGCCATCTCTTGTGACATTAACCTGGCCATTTATGGTGACCTTAATCTTGGCTACACTGTAAATTTGGCGAACACTACACGTGTTTTAATTGTGTTTCCTGTCGAAATGCTAGCGCTTTCTAGAAAAACACCAATATTTTTAATATAATCGTTAGTGTTTTACACACATTTAAAAGTTTCATGCAAGTGTTTTACAAGCTTCAATTTAACAAAACACTGGCGTTTTCATCGACATGCGATGCATATCATTTTTCGACTATTTTGATATAAATCCATTTTAAATGTTATTTTAAGCATATTTAAAGAGATTGACCTAAATTCAAAGCTTTTCAGAATGTTCCTCGTCAAAAATGATCTTTAGCCAACACCTACTAAACACTAGCGTTTTCTGAGCGTTGCTGTGGAAAACAGTCGATGTGCTAGTGTTTAATTTTAGAAAACTGTCACGTGACCAAAACCCGGAGTTATCACTAACATCACGTGACGGGTTTTGAAATTATTTGGTTACGCACGAGAAACGGTTGCCGCTTGGATTATATTGGATTCCTGTTTTCAGCCAAAACACTGTTTCACGTAATGTTTTATTGTAAAACACTAGCGTTTTTCAGAAAACACCAACACACGTTCTCAAACTGTTACAGTGTTTTCATATGTGTTTGGATTCAAAACACCTGCTTTTACAGTGTAGTGGCCATTTCCTTGTGACATTAACCTGGCCATAAACATGACATTTTGGGTGGCGGACTAATTGCCAAATTGCTCCCAGTGTACCTGTGGAGAATACTTGTGTCCTTGGGAAACAGTGAAGCAATGGTTTGACAAAAACAACCCGACATAGTCAAAATTAGACTAGACTAAACTGTAAATATAAATTGTCCATTAAAAGTTTTAGGGGTCCATAAGTTAAGCACATTCGACTTATCGACTTCTAACGCTGGAAATATATGATTGGTTATTCGACTAAAGCTTGTCTAGTTATTGGGCCTCGATTGTATTAGTTTTTGACACAATGTTCCCATGTGAGCTTGTCTGGAAAATCAGAAGCGGAAATGAAGACAGATCGAGACATTGAAATTAGCACAGCGTGACAGAAGTAATAGTTGGGGATAATTTACTTAACCCTAATACTGTCATTTAAATACTGTTTTAACTCTTTGCATTCTGGGTAATATTTTCGTATGAAACAATTGCCGTCTGCTGTTGCTCTAAAACTAGAATTTTCAAAATTCTTTTCACAACAGGGCCATACATAGTGTCAAACGGTATGGATCCTGATGATACGCCACGTAACTTGGTCAACAATGAGTGTGGGTAAAATCGGGTCAAAAATAAGGTCTTAACACTCTAGAAGCTACACACCCCGTTTGATCTAATGAAAAACTTCCTCAAAATGTTTGTCGCATTCAATTCTAGGCCACAGTTGAATGTTGATCATGCCGGGTTAAAATCTAGGTCCCTATAGGTCAAATACTACATTGTGTACCTGGGGCCCGTTTTACTAAACTACTTACGCAAAAATTTTGCGTAAGTCGAAATTTTAAAATTTAATTTATATGTTTTATTATCACTTGCTACAAACAGCAAATAGCCAGATCAGAGGACGCGCTTTAAGCGCGTCCTCTGATCTGGCTATTTGCTGTTTGCAAACGTTTATGATTGAAAAAATAAGAGTTAAGCGTAAGTTGTTTAGTAAAACAGGTGCCAGGTGAGCGATCTAGACCCATGGTGGTCCTTGTTTATAGTTACAAGCATAATATGAAGCACTTCAAGGACTGTTGGTGATTCATTTTAATTAAGATTTCGATGCACTGTTAAGCGTGTGTTTTATGCTATGTTTTTGGCGCTTTGGCGTGGGGGTGATGCCCTGTTAAACGTGTTTGGTTTTTGGTTGTTGTTTTGTTTGCTTGTTTAATTTAAATATAACAAAATGTCAACTAATCTCATGTTATCTAATCAAAATGTTTTAACCCCTCCGGCAAACAAAATTATATGATTGTGTTTTATTTCAAAAATGAAATCTGTGTTTTAACTGTCACTCAGAATGAGAGCAATTGACTGTCGGAAAGACACGTGACAACTTAATGTAGGATGAAAAATATTACAGAACACTCCAACGGGAGTTGTAAAATTCTAAAACACCTGACGGATGCGAAACAACCCATTCTTGGTGATATGTTAAAACATTTATCTCTGACATTTTTATAGAAAAGTTCATCTTCTAATTAAGTTAAGTCCACTGTTGACTATTTAGGATTGTTTTGCCTTGCATTGCAAATTAACCCTTAGCCTGCCACTCACGACTATAGCTCCATATGCAAACAGCTTGGATCCGGATGAGACGCCGAGTAACTCGGCGTCTCATCCGGATCCAAGCTGTTTGACACTCGGACAACATTTTCAGCAATTTTGAGCATTTGAAACACTTTGAAACTTGAAGCAGACGAGAAATATAGCAGACGACAATTTATTTGGCGGGCTAAGGGTTAATAAACCTTCAGACAGGAGCCCATGGGATTGTGATAGAGTCAGAGTTGGCACTGGTTAAATTGTTGTTGATTTACAGTAAGAAGATTTGTTTTATATTTTCCAATTAACTTGTTTGTGCTAAAACATTAACTCTTTTACGAACAGTTTAGAGCCCGATCAGACGCCGCGTAACGCGTTGTATAAATCTGGATTCTAATTGTTTGCAAAACTTTCCGATTCGGGCTGAACGCGATAATGGTTAAGACAACCAATAGCGTGAAATGATGATTATTAAATTGGACACTGTTGTCGTCTGGAAAATTTTCATGATCAAATTTATTGTGCGGTTTTACCCCTACAGCGCCATACTGTCCTCTGCTTCAGTATTGTTGTCTGCAATATCGTTTCAAAGTAATATTTGAGGCAGTTTAAATGACGTTATTTCAAAACAAGTGACAAACAGTTTTGAACCTGATCAGACTGTTTGCAAAAACGCTTGATGACGTCATTGGGAGTGAAAGGGTTAACCCCATCAATGCGATGACGTCATCAATTTTAAACAATTGTCGGCTGCATTTATATCGCATATGCAAATATTCGTTATTATGACTTAAGGTGTATTGAAAGGAGTGTCAAACAGTTTGGATCCTGATCAGAGGCCGCGTTACGTGACGTCTGAACAGGATAAACACTATTTGTAAATAACTTGTGTTCAGGGTAAAGGCAGTGAAGGGGATAAGACAGATAGAAATGCTGCAATTAGCTGAACATGACAATAGTCGTAGATTGCGAGAGTTTTTTCTTAACCACTATTTTAACATATTATTATATTGTCTGTATCCCATTAAAAATTACAATTATTGTTTGTTTATCATTAGTATCATGGAGGAATTATACTATGAACGCCATTATATATATGTACAGCTATATATACTATTATCAGTCAAAAAAAGTAGATTCTATGATATGTTACATGTATGTTATGTCAGTTCATGTAATGTTGTGTTGTATGTTATGTTTATCGACAGTCTGACACAGAGTTGACCGGCTTTCCATTACTACATTATACTAAAGTGGAACCGCAATGCGTGCTCGGTAGATTCCTGTTTTGGGGGACACGCAGTCTTTTCACGTTCAGTATTTCTTCCTGTTTACTGTCATTTCTTCAATAGTCTCCTGCCATAATACAACATGTGACCATCAGGATTGACCATCGACAGATGCTGTCATCTGTGATTTGTCGTATGTCATATTACCCTTTGCACGCCAGCGGATAAATGATTATTACATTTGCAAACAGTTTGGATCAAGATGAGACGCCACATGACGCGGCGTCTCATCAGGATCCAAACTGTTTGACACTCTAACCATTTTTGTAACAGAAATTTTGAAAAATCTTATTTAAAAACAGTAGCAGATGACAATTGTTGCAGACGAAACTTACCAAGCATAAAAAGGTTTAATCCCGAGTGAGCGTGATAGATTACCCTCATCTGTTTTTATATATCCTGTCTTAATTCATTACCACTTACTATAACTCCTTCGTTGCCATGCCATCATCTGCTTTATTAAACAATTGTCGTCTGCGTCTCAGTTTCTCAAATTTAAAACTTAGATAAACTGATTAACACAATTTCACAATGAGTGCCACAGAGTTTGGACCCCTGGGGCCCGTTTTACTAAACTACTTACGCAAAATTTTTGCGTAAGTCAAAATTTTAAATTTTAAGTTATATTTTTATTATCACTTGCTACAAACAGCAAATAGCCAGATCAGAGGACGCGCTTTTAGCGCGTCCTCTGATCTGGCTATTTGCTGTTTGCGAACGTTTATGATCGAAAAATAAGAGTTAAACGATTTTGACTTACGCAAAAATTTTGCGTAAGTTTTTTAGTAAAACGGGCCCCAGATCAAAACACCACATCACGCAGTGTCTGTTCAGAATTCAGAGTGTTTGTAAAAATTCGGTGAACTCCGAGTGATGCAGTAAAGGAGTTAACTGAATCAGTCAGAGTGTTATATAATATCTCGTCAGGTTTGTTCGGCATCTGATCAGCATCAAAGTTATTCGACATTGACATCAGTTAAGTAGCGAATGCGTTCTTCTTTCCCAATAAACGCGTTTAAACTAAAAGTATTATATCCATTTCAAACAGTTCAAAGCCTGGTCAGACGCGGGGTAACCCGGCATCTGATCAGGCTCCAAACTATATTTGCCATTATCCCTGAGCATTATCCTTGCCTCGAAATGATTTCTAGGATGTTCAGTGTACAGTGAACAACATCTATTACGACCACGAAACGAAGACTAATTGAGTGTATAAAAGACAGGTGACACCTTAACGCATCGTGACAGTTAAAGAGAAAAGTTCCTAAGGAAGTTTTCTGTTAGTAGTATTAGGGTCGGTTTGGTTGTAAACAAAGATGATGTAATCGACGCCATTTTGGATGACCTACTTTTCTAAAAATAGGATAAACACGTGGGTCTATATATAGCCCAGGGTGAAGGTCTTGTGGGGGTAGCCATATTGGATTTGGGTTTGAACGGGAAAAAAGCGGCCATTGTGAATTATTGAATTTTCACCAATCTGGGTCTACACGGTATACAGAACTGACCTGTTAACGATCTGTTAAGATAGCCAGGGACATTGAGCGTCAGGTTCTTCCCTATCAGAGGCGAATCTTAGAGGTGTTGCATATAACGTGTGTTCACTTCGATGTTTTCAGTTCAAATGACTGAGATGTTTCTCCTTCATGCGCGGATAGAGGGCGCAATGTTTAAAATGACAGCATCGCTATATTTAGCTGGCCGGTGTTACAAGTATTGCATCAGCCGAGAAAAGGCCTAGGGCATTAACCCCCGACCAGGGAGAGCAAATGGCAGTCAAGCGTAATCAACAACACATTAAAAAGCCATTAACTGCCGGAAATGAAGGCAATGCAGTCAGGGATACCGTGAGAACATGCCTAGTTCACAGGGCTGGATAAAAATAGATATCGTGTCATACCTTAAAATAAACGTGCATGGTATAGGTGGATTGAAATTGAACTAATGAAACGTCAGTGAAGGAACCAATGAACTGCTAGTTGGTAACCAAGTGAGTATAGTTTGACCAATGGAAACTTATACTGACCAACCAGAACTTCCTATATAATGAGAGCGTGCTCCAGAATTCTTTTATAGCGCTATGTCATAACTGTTGGGGTTATGTATCATGAATGTTTCAGTTTCAGACCATACATTTAAAAAACATTTATGTTCGTCTGATGAAACTGCCTCACAGTTTTTAAGCATATAAAGTCAAAGTACCCCTATTGATAGAATTACCCTTATTGTAAAGTATGATCGGTGGGACCGCCCTAATCCCAGACGTACTGTATTGAGCGGGGCTAATAAATAGATCAGTCCATTACGATTTGTTTGTTTTGATTCCAATTCAAAGAGAGAGAGAGAGACAGAGAGACGTAAAGAAAAAATAGGATATCCAAAACAAAAACCCAACAAATGTGCTTTCTTTTTCGCTTTATTTACAACTTTGATATATACAAGACGTACAAAACATGTGTTCCATTTACAATATGTTACAATGACCAATGACAGCATCACCAATATTTACAAATATCCCATAAAACACAACAACAAACACATGCATGTATACACACTTAACTATCCCTGTCTTTTCATGTAGTTTACGATACGTTTCAATGTCCATTTGCGACAACGGAGTTGAACGAATAAAATACAATAGTTTCCGCACGTGTCTGTACCGCGTGACTGCACTCTGATTGAATTGAAAGAGTAACGAGGTCCATTTGTGATTAATGTTTTCTTAAAATGTCTTTGGTAATATTCGGGTCGACGCCCCAACGAATCGAAGAATTCCGCGGGTCCATATTTCGGAAAGTAAAACGCCGTCCAGTGAGTTCCGGGTTGTCCTCTGACATCGGTGTTTACCACGTAAAGTCTGGGTCGATGTGTTATCACTTCTGGTAGTTCATTGGCGGCAAGTACACCGCCAAACTCTCGTCGAGCCAAGACATCTCTCATTAGAATAGTTCTGATTTGTCGACTATCCATTATTCCAAACTAACGTTTCTGCTTGCGTTGATTCTCATGAGGGCGGGGAATTTAGCGTAGACAATGACCGTACAAGTGTTGGGTAGAGCTTCCGAAAATTTCAATTCCAGACGAGTGTGGGCCCTCTGATCAGGTCTATCTTTCGTGTCCCCGCTGGGTCTGAACATGTACAGACAATATCCTCCTTTGAAATCGGTTTTCGAAAGGACGATGGTTCTGTCGGTGTCGTCCGAGTACAGTCGCTGATACGCCTCAATGAATTGATTGCTCTTATAATTGGGCTGTAATGGTTCCGATGGGGTTGATTGCCCGTCGACGAAGAATCCCGCGTAATTGCAATTCATGTGTTGAAAAACGAAAGGATTCTTGACGAAGGAACCGTGCGCAGCGGCAGAATCCACCAAGCCCACGATAAGTTGTTGTGGTACTTCGCCTTGAAAGACGTCATCGGTGATGAAGGCATATTGTCCTTTAGGCATCGCGTAGGTCTTGACGACAGAACGGGTGTAGGGATACACGGCGTCCGATGTTTTGATTGTGGCAGCCTGTCCGAGAATGACGTCTGGATTGACTTTGACTGTGGCTACTTTCAACGACGATTCTGTGATTCGTACTTTGTACTGTACCGTTTCGTCTTTGGCTGATAGCCTGAACCTATCCGAACTTTGCCAGAGCTTGATGTTGATGGGAACACTGTTCAGGATCAATCGGTTTTGTTGACACAGGTCGACGTACAACTTTCCAGACATTTCTAGTTCCGTACTCAGTTTTGTGTAACCGGATCTAACAAACAGGGCGTTGTTCGTTCCGGACGGATCAGTGTCTTCCATAGCGTTAGACGCGTCTTTAATAAATAACTGACAGTTGAGAACGTGCTGGCTTCGACATTCTAGTAAGGTATCCAGATACGCTTTGTACGGGTAGTTTGAACCCACTTCGGTGGTAGGGTGTTGCTGTAGACTGACATCCACTTGCGAAAAAATGCTGTGCAACGCGTTATTGACCATGCCTACTTTATCTCCGACTTCGATGTCGGATCCGTCGGCTTTCACGATTTTGAGTTTGACATACAGTAGCAGATTCTTCAGGTCGACGTAGGTCAGAGAAGTTCCGGGAATATTAAACTCGATGGCCGCGCCTTCGGTCAGTTGGTTAATGGGTCTAACGGTGATCCATTCTCTCTTTTGTGTGGCCATTTCCATTTCTGGTGAGTCAAATAGGGCCAAGTCATCGTCGTGCTTTTCGGTACTCATCATGATGCGTCTCAGAATACTTTATCTACGTATTTCGGTTTCTTGGGTGTCTTGTTTGTCCAGGGAGAGGTTCTCTTATTACCTTTCTTTTCTAGAGGGAGAGCCCTCCTCTTATTATCTTTCAGCTCCGACTTGGCTAGTTCTATGGCCTGAGCGATAGGTGTGACAAATTTAATGTCTGGCTCCCTCGATTCCCCACCCCTCTGTACGTTTTCCACGATGTAGAAACCTTTGTGATTTGGTCGTACTTTTCCCTCCGCCATTCTTTGAAAATGTCTTGTCCATTTCTCTACTTCCATCGTTTCAGATGAACCGTGCAGCAAACTGTTTTATTGAGTTTGACTAACCCCATCTGTCTGCCTCTTATAAAGATTCTGATACGATTCAAGACCTTTGGCTTAACTTTAACGTACATGGGTCCGTCAAAGAGAAAGTAGGTCATCACCTTTTTCCCAGTAGGTTTCTGTAACGCTCTCAGCACTGGCATCATAGTGTTTTCGGCATAAGATTCACCGCACATGTCCGAGCATACATAGACGATATCTTCTCTGACCGGTATTTGAATTTCTTTCAGGCCGCATGTCCACTCCCCTTCCAATAGGTAGCTGTGGGGTAACTCGATCGTGAAATCTCCCGGCTCGTTAGAGGGATACCTGTCTTTGGATGAGTCGCTGGTTAGAAACAGGTAGTGTTCGTTCATGGCTCAGAGTCGGGGATGGAAGGGCGTATCCAATGGCGCTACAGAGTAGACTGATCCACAGCTCGGGGTTGCCGTTGTTCAGCGATAAGTTGACAGTTGAGGTGATGATGATCATGTACACGATGACGATCTGACAAATGTATACAATTTCGGCTTTTGGAACTCTACTTCCAAACAATCGCCACACTTGGCCGTTTTCTCTGTCCATACTGTTGTTTCCATACGTCACCAATGTAGCCTCTTATTAACTGTAATATCGCAGATCTTCTTTTGGTATCCACGAATCATACTTTTTAGGCCAGTGTAACCATCGGACGAGTACTTCGGGTTTCTTGTTTTTGGTTCTCTTTCGAATCACTTTCTCTACAAAATATTCCTTGTTATCATCGACGTTCACTGCTTGTAACTCTTGTTCGTAAAATGTACCTTTCAGTTCTTCTCCAGACCAGTCTACTAGCTCATAGATGGGTAAATCGTCTCTTCTGAATCTGCGTTGCACTTTAAACAATTCCCCGGTCCACTTTTGGGAATATTCGCGGTCAAATACGTTTCTTATGTGTGTGATCCGAACGACTTGGCCTAATTTGAAAGCATATCGTCTTCGTTTAGGATGACGTAATTGTGAGCCGCTCTTCCCCTTTTTGCGCCTGATAATAAATTGCTCGTACCTGCTTTCGTCCTCGTTTTCTTTGTTAATCGATGAGGGTTTTCGTCCCAAACTCGAGTGTATCGTATGATTGTAACTATCAACGATGTCTCCCAAGACGTCTGCATATCTCTTGGTTCGACTGTGGATGAAATAGCGATACAGCTTGTGTTTCAGTGTCTTGATCACTCTTTCCGCGTAATTGGCCTTTGTCTCTGTGTTTTGCGCATTGAAGTGTTTGATATTTCTCTCGTTCAAAAATGTGTGCACCAGTTGGTTATTAAATTCTTTGCCCTTGTCCGTTCGTATCACCTTTGGATATCGAGGCGTCGTCAACAATCTTCGAAACGCTTCCACCATATCTTTTCCAGCTTTACTTCGAACGAGTTCACACAGCGTAAACCGCGAAAATATGTCAATAGCCACCAAGACGTACTGATAACCGTCATTGTCTTTAGCGAGGTCTTTTAGATCCATAAGATCCACGTCCCATTGACTGTCGAGTCCTTGTACGATTACTCTGGACCTAATAAATTTACGCCTCACTCCTTTTGTCAAAGAGTAGGCATCTTGGTCTCTTAACCATTTGGAGATCCTGTATTTTCCAATGTTAAACTTCCCCGCAGTCTTTACTATTCTGTACAGTTTTTCTGGACCAGCAAAACTACCGGGATGACTGGGGTCGAAATAAATCGAGGACAAGTAGTCTTTCCAGCCTGACATGACGTGTTAAACCTCTATCCACCGCTTTAATGTTTTGCTCCTCTTACGCTTCTCAGTTGTGGCGCGAATACCAGGTGGCCTTTCACGAGGTGTGTGTTGAGGTTCCTTCCTCGTGAGTGGATGAGCAACGCTCTGGTCTGCAGATTCCTGAGGATACGTTCTTGCGGGTATACCGCCGAGTAATCGTTGATACTTGTCGAAAGGGAGAAGCACCGACTTTTGCACCGTATTCATTTTATGTAAGTCTTTAACGATGGTTCCACGGCTTTCAGAAAGGCAGTCACAGCTTTCGCTTTCTTTCTTAATATCTTTCTTTTGTCCTTGAGTGTAAGACTGGTGTCCGCGAGATGCCTTAACACCCTCTTGTGTCGTTTCAAGCTAGCGATTACGGTAGGCTGGACGATCAGTACACGTTGCATAAAATTGACGACGATTTGTATGAGCGCCCTTAGTTGTTCTTTGGTGATGGTATCCAAAAGCGCTTGTCTTTGCTTATCCGACGTTTTGGCTATGACCAGAAGCAAAAATGGCCGTTGACTTTTGACCAGTTGACTCATGTTTGACTTGAAGTATACGGTGGTGCCTCTTATAAACATTTGTACACGACGATATCCTCTCCACGAAACACGTGATTTCTAAGTCTGTATTCGTCTATTCCTCGCGGAGTCAAATCAATCATCAAGTAACCGAACGGGCGTTTAGTGGCGTCGTCGAAGGCTTCTTGCAGACAACGAGATTTCCCCGGAAACAGTTGTCGACCTAACGTTTGAATCTGAGATGCACCTCGGATGTTCTTGAAGAGTACCATATACCAACAATTGAGGGCGATCGTCCTGGCTGACTTGCCTTGTCCGTAAATGTTTTGCGTGATATAGATGACGCTGAGCTTTCTGTGATGACACCCTTGCGTAAATAACAATTCGGCCGCTTTACTATCCAAGACGTCGTGCATGAGATCGTCCAAGATGACGAGATCGTGCTGTCCTCCGGCAAACTCTTCAATTTCCATCGTAGAGGGTAGACCCTGGTGTAAAGTCAAGTGAGGCAGTTCTCTTTCCATGTCCTCAAAAAGCGATTGGTAAATACCGTAGCAGTACAGTATCTTTGAGGGAGGCATTTGGTACAAATACTTGAGTTGCCGAAGAAAAGTAAATGTCCATCTCGTTTTTCCAGAGCCCGTGGGTCCCGCCACCATGATACTCGAACATGGTTCCATAGGGAGTAGACTCAAACACGTGTCATCCCCCAGGGGCCGTGGCATGTGCGGCGGCGGCGGCGGCGGCGGCGGCGGCGGCGGCGGTGTGTCTTCTCTATATCTACCCAGCGGTGACGATGGTGTGTCTTCTTTATTACTGTCAGACGATGACGGACTCCATTGCATCTGGATTGGTCTAGGTGTACACTGATGTTGCGGCGGCGGCGGCGGCGGCGGCGGCGGCGGTGGCATGTTTTGCTGTGGCAGTGAATTGTGAAGGTGACGTCGATGTCTCAGCATGACATCTCTTCTCGAAAAAGAATGGCCGCAGTCCGCACAAATGTTCATGATGATTTCATTTTCTGGGTGTCAATTCTTGGACATGTCTCTTATAAGTTATTGTTCCGGAGTCATGTAGGATCGTCTGATTTCGTCAATGATGGTCTGAATTAGATAGACTTCGCGTACCATAGTTGCCGTTATGGACTTGTGTCTTCGCAATATGACCTTTTTTCTCGATATATTGACTCTATTAGAGGACAGGGTTTGTAAAACCAACCGTTTTCTTTCGAAGGTTTGACTATCACGTCTCAGAGGACTGATCGTGCCGTCCACGACCCGTTTAGCTATCTCGCACAAGACTTTGGCTTGAGCTGAAGTCATGTTTCGAAGAAGTTGTGCGCGATCCCTGATATTCCTCAAGGCCGTCACGAAATTAAAATGCAAAAACAGTTTGGATCGATTCATGGTTACAGTTGATATTAGGGTGGCCACCTCTTATAAACTAGAACCCGTGTATACATATTGTGTGAGTACCTGTTTTGTTTTTAAATGCAGACATATTTGTTTTCATAAATACATATTTGAAAAATATATCCTTTATAAAATGTAAATATGACAAAAACTGTTTCATTAAATACATATTTTATTTTGATGACTATATATTCTACTTCAATGAATACATGCATATTTGAAAAGTATATTCTATACAAAATCAAAATGTTAAATGACAAAAAACAGTTTCAATGATACATATTTTATTTTTGAGCAATTGGAAAAACTGAACACACATACAAAATGTACAAATAGATATACAAACAAGACTGTACTCTTTCTAAAAACCGTACGGGACTGTATCAAAATTATCTAACCGTCTGCGTTTCGTATACACCATTTGATAACTCTTCTTTTCTTCCCTCGTGTACAGTTTCCGTTTACCTTTGTCTCGACATATTTTGCTTGGATTGGTGATGGTAATATTTGGTCTACTATCTGGGTCTGTTACTATTTCTCTCACGCTATCAAAGTTAATGAGTCGACTATTATTGTAATTGAGAGTGAATCCTCTCACTTTACACGTTTCCTTGTTTTTGTTGGTCTTGTACGCGTAATTCTTTGGACCTCCAGATACAAACTCTACAATGTGCTCTCCGCTATCTAATTCGTCCGTCAATTCACCCAAGTAGTCCCCGAGAGGTGGGTCCACCTCTCCGGGTCTACTCACGTAAATGACACTGTCTGTGTCATAATACAACACCCTTCTATCTAATTGTTCTAGCACACTGTACAGTTTGAGCCTGGCCCAACATGTGGTGAAGGTCGCTAGGTATATATTGGTTTTGTTGTCTTCTGGTTGACAGTCTCGTTTATAGATCCATTCCATCTGTATCATGTCATTTGAGAGTATGTGGAAATTGAGAGGTTGTTTAGTGGGATCCGAAAACAATTGAAAAAACAAGTTTGCCTGACTTTCGTGAAGAATTTCAGTCTGGCGCATGTTGAGTCTCTGGCCAAACTTACCCCAAAAACTATTGAGGCACAATTTAGCCAAAGCTCTCAACCCCTGATTTTTCACAATGTTCTCGGGATCCAGTGATTTTTCACAATGTTCTCGGGATCCAGTGAAACTCCCTCTTTCTGTGCGTACTCTTGTATATAAGTGTATTTGTCTTGTGCCGTTTTAATCCAGTCAGGGGGCCCACTGGCTTCTTGTTTGAATTTCAAAAACGTATTGATATATTGGGCGAACAGTCCCCCTTCGCGTGTGCTTGTGTCATATTGTGTGGTTTCCTCCCAGTGGTATACTTCGTATAGGTGTTGGATTTGATACCCTAGCCTGAGAGCTGTGTGTATCTCTGGGATGCACCACGTACCCGTCAACACTCTCTCTTCATCCGAACAAGAACAAGTTTCCGTATTCTCGGTATCCGCGCAGGTTCTACACAAAGGGAATTTCAGTTTGCCATTTGATCTATAGGGGAGAACAGGATGATAGAGTCCTCGCGGGGGTAAGATTTTGACTTTGGCAATACCGAAATAATCCTTAATGTCCCCAAATTCTTTCGTGATAATAGTGGGGTGTCCAACGGGATACCGACAATACTTATTCACCCAAGGATACAAGCTCGTGAAATCCACGTATTTAATTTGCTCTTGTTCTTTCGTGATGTAGTAGAGCTGACTAGCATTGGTACGACCGCCAAAGAAGCTCTCTCTAGGGTTTAACCTATCTGTTAAGTCTAAAGTGTGAATGAAGGTTTTGAGATCTAAATTTTGATTCATATCGTTTTTAAAGTCGTGGTCCCAAATACACACGTACTTCATACCTAAAGATTGGAGATGCGCTTTCTTTTTCATAGTCAAGGCATACAATTCATTCAATGATTGATGAGTGAGAGGATGGTACGTGTCTTCTCGACTGTCTGGGAAACACACAGGGCATCCGTGAAACACGCAGCCGTGATACTCGTAAGCCGTGTGCGTTTCTGCGCAGTATCCGTCCAATTTATACCGTGTACCAGGGATCGTTTTCTCTCCCTCATTCAGGGCATGCTGAATGTGTACTTGATCGACACTAGCCCTCCACTCTAACCACTGAATCGATACCTTGCTATACTGGTCATTGTATCCACCGGGAGGAAGTTTAGCAATGGGGGTACTTACAAATTCCTTTTTGGTCACAGTCACGCCATTCACCCATTTACCTTGCATCCATACATACAGAGAACCATTTCTCAATCTAGCCGGGATCCATTCGTCAATGCCATTCACTTGTACGCGCCACGTTTCGTCCAGAAATTTTGTTCTAAAGACGTTCATGCACACGGACGCAATGGTGACAGAGTCGAACGGATCCACAGCGCCCACCCACGTTTTCTCTCTCTTTCCTTTCTCATTTACACCTTCTCTCTCTTCGCCCGTTGCACGCATTAACAAGTCCCTAAATTTTAAACAGGCTTGTCTTAAGATATTCACGTCACTTCGACAATATTCTTCCATTTCCTTTCTAAAATCAAACACGTCATTCTTTCTTTCGTTCAACCACGCCAATAACTCTTCCCTCTCTTTCTCGCCCATGAAATCATGTCCGTAAAATTTAGGGTCGGGGTAGGGGCCTACGTACTTTTGATTCTCTTTAGTATTGAAGTAATGGGGAAACCAACCCTTTTTCAATTCATCTAAATCAAAAGCCTTGGGTAAAGCCGCTAACTTCATAGGTAAAAAATTGAGACTGTCAATCACCTTGATATGCAAATCTCGCTCCACACCCATGTACATGATTTTGGACCCGCTGTAAAGAATTTTGTCGGGTCGCATTGACTGGTCAATCAGGTATTCTAACAAGAAGTACCCGTCATAACCCTTCATATTATGTGCAACCACCTTAAAGTATTCGTGTTGATCCGAAAAGAGCCATTTTCCAAACTGTTCGGCGGTATCCTCCCCTTGGAAAATGGTTTCTCTAAAACCACATGTCCCAGGGCAGGGTCCCGCGTCTTCATTGTCATATAAATCTGTTTTGTCACAGGCTTCGCAACGGGTACCGCAACCTTTACATTTTGATCTAGGGGTGAGTTCCTTATCGATACACTCCGGGCAAACGGTATGAGCTACGACAAAATTTGGATGATGCGTAGCCTTACCGCACCACGAAGTATTACACTTTTTACATTTTGAGCAAGATGTACATACCTGTGACGATTGACAGTCTTTACAATGGTGCTTCCGTCGGGGGTTATATCCTTCCTGACACGTGGTTAATTCGTCTTGACTACATTCAAAATCGAAATATATGAATTTAGGTATATACTTCTCTTTACATTCTTTCGCCCTTAAATAACATAAATGATCATCCATAACAAATTTCTCACAAGTAGCACAAAAATATTCTCCACACTGATGGTCTTCTATCTTTCGTCTGTCTGTTCTGATAACTGCGTAACACGTGGGGCACTTCCACCACTTCTCGCACTGGGAGGGTCCGCTGGGTTGTCCCTTCTTTTTTCCTTTTTTGTGTAGGGGTACTTTCTTATGCTCCTGGAAACACTCGTCCGATCGACAGGTCATGTTACAGTCATTGCATATAATGGTAGAGTCAGTCTGGGGACAGTGATCCCTCTTGCACACGATACACTTCTCTTCGCATTGATGTACTTCTCGGTTGTTGTAATGTTTCAGGCAAGTCTCGCAAAAGTAGATTGCGCTGAAGAAGCCCGTGACACTCGTGATCGCATGAAAGTGGTCGTCGTCCACCAAGTACAAGTAAATGCATGGACGCTCGTCTGAACTGGGACTAGTAATAAATTTATTTCCCAGTCGAGCACTCACCACCATCACGCGAACACCCAAAAGCTCTTCAAAGGCCTCTACATCATTGAGACTCGCCGCTCTGTCTTGGGGAATACCCGCCATTTGACACAGGGTCGCCGCCAACTGTCCTTGTTGCTTCAAGTTCTTATTGGTAAGATCTTTGTAGTAGGTCAGGGGCACTTTCTGGTGTTCCAAAACTAACTCTAAGTTACTCTTCCCCTGCCTGTGTTTCGTCACCTCTTTCCATTCCTCTTGGGTACATCGTTTCAACTTGGACCAACTTACGCCAATGGCCCGCGCCATACACAAATTGTCCTCATTCTCTATGGTGACTATCGATTTTTTCAAGTCCAATGAATTTTTAGGTCCTTTAATACGGGTGATACGTCGTCTAGGACCTCCACTGCCTTTGGGTAAGTCGATGGTGCCAATAGTTACACTAAAACTGTCATTAATGGAAAGTTCTTGGTTACTGTTGAGCACCTTCTCTAGGGTCTCCATGACTTTGTTCGCATTCAAATCATCCCAGGCCTGTAGGGGAACGACAATGGGGTCGTGTAAGCCCTCGTGGTGAATCACGACTCGACCTAAATCGTTTCCCGCTAGGTTGCCTCTGGCCTCATTCATGACGTCTTGAAACATGTGGTGGAGGCCCTCCCTCACATCTCTGAGTTGTTGACCGTGGTACTGTTCATCTACTTTGACCTGAAACGTCCGGTCCACGGCCGCATTCTTCGCATAAGTTCTCTCCGACTTTTTTCTCATTGTGTAGTTCAGACGATGTGAGTGTCCCGATCGTGGTTCTTTAACTCTACTGTCTCGTCTATGTGATGGTCCTGCCTGCGGTTCGTCCCCACTACCCTTTTGAACAATGGGAGTTGGTGGGTTCCATTCGCCATCCTCTACACAGACTTGAGCCAAAGCCTCCATTTCATAGTCAAAGAGTAAGGCTTTCACAGCTCCCTCGATCTCTTCTTGCTCTTTTACATAGTCGAGAGCCAACTCCATATCTTCCTCGCTTAAAGCCACTGGAATCTCAAGTGGTCCCCCCAGTGTTTCCAGCACACCGTCCAACTGATCTTCAACCGTATCGTTGTCATATGCGGGATGTCTTAACTGGAACAGTCGAAACCGTACAGCTGGAGATTCCTGGATCCCCATAGTGACTGCAAAATTTATCAGTTCATCCGCATTGGTGTAAGCGTTGACCATGATCTCGAAACTTTTCGCAATTATGTCCATGTTGTCGGTTCTGAAATGAGAATGAAAAAGACCTGTAATACGTCTTCTTATATACTTCCACTGAATTTCATTCTCAATATTGGCGTTTGATTGGTCTTCTAAAAATAGATCTTACATCATTTCTAAGAATAACCACACTGAGTGCCCTTTTAGATGACATACTTTCTAAAAATAATCACATCGAGTGCCTTCTAACATTGTCTAAGAATTGGACACAAGGACAGTCTCATTGGAAAGCACAGTGTACAAGAGGAAACAAGGTATAATTTATGTTTTTTATTTAATCTATGATGAGATCAGAGGTCAAGGGCATACAGAGTTATATTAAGTAGGAGACGCTTTACCACTGAAAATGATACGGACACAACGCATTTGGTTTGTTTACAGGTTGTAGTGTAGAAGATAGAGCCTAATTAGCTTTTATTTTTCTCTTATGAAGGTCAGAGATCAAGGTCAAGGTCAGTGTCATGCATAGTTATGTTTAGCATGGAACCCTCAACCAAAAAAGGTATCGATAAAGTAAATATGGTCTCTCTAGCAGAAGTCTATTTTTGTTGTTTTATAATGAATTATCGAGTATTAATTAATGTATTTGGTATCAATTCAGAGTAAAACTAGTTCAATAGAGCGATTTCTGGATTTAAAATGATGAAATTGTGATGTTTACACGTTATTAGAAAAAATGATATTTCTCCTAGAAAATAATTCTTAATAGCTTTTTAACGAGCTTTACAGGTGAATGTCTATTTTTGTTGTTTTATAATGAATTATTGAGTATTAATTAATGTATTTGGTATCAATTCAGAGTAAAACTAGTTCAATAGAGCGATTTCTGGATTTAAAATGATGAAATTGTGATGTTTACACGTTATTAGAAAAAATTGATATTTCTGCTAGAAAACTTTCCTAATAGCTTTTTAACGAGCTTTACAGGTGAATGTCTATTTTTGTTGTTTTATAATGAATTATCGAGTATTAATTAAGGTATTTGGTATCAATTCAGAGTAAAACTAGTTCAATAGAGCGATTTCTGGATTTAAAATGATGAAATTGTGATGTTTACACGTTATTAGAAAAAATTGATATTTCTGCTAGAAAACTTTCCTAATAGTTTTTAACGAGCTTTACAGGTGAATGTCTATTTTTGTTGTTTTATAATGAATTATCGAGTATTAATTAATGTATTTGGTATCAATTCAGAGTAAAACTAGTTCAATAGAGCGATTTCTGGATTTAAAATGATGAAATTGTGATGTTTACACGTTATTAGAAAAAATTGATATTTCTGCTAGAAAACTTTCCTAATAGTTTTTTAACGAGCTTTACAGGTGAATGTCTATTTTTGTTGTTTTATAATGAATTATCGAGTGTTAATTAATGTATTTGGTATCAATTCAGAATAAAACTAGTTCAATAGAGCGATTTCTGGATTTAAAATGATGAAATTGTGATGTTTACACGTTATTAGAAAAAAATGATGTTTCTCCTCGAAAACATTCCTAATAGTTTTTTAACGAGCTTTACAGGTGAATGTCTATTTTTGTTGTTTTATAATGAATTATCGAGTATTAATTAATGTATTTGGTATCAATTCAGAGTAAAACAAGTTCAATAAAACGATTTCTGGATTTAAAATGATGAAATTGTGATATTTAGACGTTATTAGAAAAAATTGATATTTCTCCTAGAAAATAATTCTTAATAGCTTTTTAACGAGCTTTACAGGTGAATGTCTATTTTTGTTGTTTTGTAATGAATTATCGAGTATTAATCAATGTATTTGGTATCAATTCAGAGTAAAACCAGTTCAATAGAACGATTTCTGGATTTAAAATGATAAAATTCGAACATTTTGTGCATTTTATGCCAATACTGTACAATGGGGATTGCTGATGAGTTAATGACTTTTCAATCTGTGACTTCTGACCGTGCGAGCGAGATCGCCATAGTTACTGTTTTTTTATGGCTAAACCTTTAACATGCTAAGTAAACTGTGGTCTGCAGCATGTTGTTATTTGCATTTTATGATCAAATATCCATTATTCATCTGTATGTTTAATATCAATGTGTACTACCACTAGATTGTTACATGTCTAAAGTCAAGCATATCAAATGATCAACTTAATAAAAAGGATAATGTACACATTGTGTGACAAAACATGGGGGGAGTTCAGTTAAAAACTTTGTACTTTAGCCCCCTAATATATGGGAACTCTCACAGCTCACAAAGAAAGAGGGTTTTTCGCGGTAGGTTACAGCAAAACGGTTTGAATTTTTTCAGTCAAGGCTCATTCGATCTGCTTTACTTGCAACCTGCTTTTAAGTCGTCATCAGTCTTCAAAACAAGAAAACATGCTATGGGGTAAAGGGTTAAGGAAATGTATTAATACTCTACCTGTGCTTAACCCTGCTTTAAGTATTCATCTGCCTTCAAAGCTAGAAACGTACTATGGGGTAGTTTAAAACACGTGTGTTGCACGGACTGTATCAGCAGGATAAAGGTTACAGCAAAACGCTCAGAATGTGTCGGTCCATGGGCATTATTCTGCTTTACTTTCAGCCTGCTTTAAGTAGTCATCTGCCTTCAAAGCTAGAAACGTGCTATGGGGTAGTATTAAAAAAAACGTGTGTTGCACGTACTGTGTCAGCAGGATAAAGGTTACAGCAAAACGCTCAGAATGTATCGGTCAAGGCGCATTCTGCTTTACTTTCAGCCTGCTTTAAGTAATCATCTGTCTTCAAAGCTAGAAACGTGCTATGGGGTAGTTTTAAAACACGTGTGTAGCACGGACCGTGTCAGCAGGATAAAGGTTGCATCAAAACGGCTACAATGTGTCAGTCCAAGCGCATTCTGCTTTACTTTCAGCCTGCTTTAAGTGGTCATAGATATGGGGTAAAGGGTTAAGGAAATGTATAAATACACTACCTGTGTTTAACGTCAATTACAGTTTTGTTAAAAATCTACAGCAAAACATTGAGATGTGTGTATAATGCTACAGAGAGAGAGGGGGACCCTAATGAGATAATGAGTTCCCCAGGCTCCCTGAGAAACTAAATGGTCCCTAACGACCTGTTAGAAGTGAAAACAGATGTCTGCCTCATGCTTACTGTGTAGTTAAAGTCTAAAACCGTGAAATTTTACATGTACAGTAATTCCTCTCTTTTTCAGGTTTATTATGAAACTCAGATAACCATTTATAATAATAAAAGAAACACTTTAACTTTTTCGAACTGTTACTTGAATGAAAAAAGACCGCTTCCTACGCTCTCTTAAGCAGACGATGCTGGAAAAAGTTTAATAGATAAAATAGTCAGCGGTATAAGGGTTAAGAGGGGTTAAAGCAGACGAAGTCTTCCGTAAAACTATGACCGTAGAGTCTTGATTTAAATACTGATTTTCATTAACTGTTTCATTTGTAAACACTTACCTTCAGCGTATTCTACTGTGTTGTTTTTCGGTGTTTTCCATTCAACGACTGGACATCGTATGAGAGTGGAGAGAATTCCCATGTCTATTTATAACGTCGATTATAGGCCCTTCACGCATGCGCCCGGTAAAAGGTGTCTGAACAAGTCTGGTCAGGACAAGCAATTCACTCGGGGTGAACATGCTGTAACATGCTGTCTGCTTTGGTAGGTCTTATCCGTGGACATCGCATGCGCGCTGTAAAACGTGTCTGGACAAGTCTTGCTAATTAACGGGTTAGGGCAGGCTATTTACTGGGGGTAAAACCAAATATGCTGTAAGATGATGTCTGCTTGATTAAAAGACTATCCGTGAACAACGGTATGGGGACTTTGTACAGAAAAAATGGACCTATAAAACCATACCCTCTAAAAGCTAAGCAATACTCTTTGAAAACATCTACTTAGCACCTTTCCCCTTAGCCGTCTTTCGTCGTCTGCACTGACATCGTTTATTTTAAGGTATGACACGATATCTATTTTTATCCAGCCCTGTGAGCTCGGCATGTTCTCACGGGCCCTGACTGCTATACATTCAGTTCTCACGGTACTGTGTCTCTGAATTGCCTTCATTTCCGGCAGTTAATGGCTTTTTAATGTCTTGTTGATTACGCTTGACTGCCATTTGCTCTCCCTGGTCGGGGGTTAATGCCCTAGGCCTTTTCTCGGCTGATGCAATACTTGTAACACCGGCCAGCTAAATATAGCGATGCTGTCATTTTAAACATTGCGCCCTCTATCCGCGCATGAAGGAGAAACATCTCAGTCATTTGAACTGAAAACATCGAAGTGAACACACGTTATATGCAACACCTCTAAGATTCGCCTCTGATAGGGAAGAACCTGACGCTCAATGTCCCTGGCTATCTTAACAGATCGTAAACAGGTCAGTTCTGTATACCGTGTAGACCCAGATTGGTGAAAACTCAATAATTCAACATGGCCGCTTTTTACCCGTTCAAACCCAAATCCAATATGGCTACCCCCACAAGACCTTCACCCTGGGCTATATATAGACCCACGTGTTTATCCTATTTTTAGAAAAGTAGGTCATCCAAAATGGCGTCGATTACATCATCTTTGTTTACAACCAAACCGACCCTAATACTACTTCTGTTTACTGTCACCTTGCTTTAAGCAGTCACCTGTCGAAACACATCATAATAATCACACGTTAGTTTTCGTAATAGAGGGGGTTTACTGTATAGCACAGATGACAACGTGAGCTATATGCTTTACTTTGCTTTTTGCTATGCTTTCAAACCCCTAATCCTTCAATGCCATCACTATCAGGATATATAGTTATAGACAACACCAAAATAGTGCAGCGGAGAGGACGTTATTATTTCCCAATAAACTCGTTTATTGCAAACAGTTTGGAACTCAATCAGTCGTTGGGTTATCCTTTGTCTTATTATGTTATGTTCCAAACTGTTTGGCAAATAATACAAGGGTTTTCAAACGTAATCATTTCTACATTTTATATCATGTTCATTGCTTTGTCTAGTTTTGTTTGACCGGAAAAGAAGCTTCTCTACCGTATGGTATAACGATATCAGAGTCTAAATGATCCCTTTTCCTTCATTTCGTACTATCTTATAACAATTTGGGAATATATCAATGGTTCTAATTGTATTTCATTTGACTAATATTTCCTTTGAGTCCAAAAGCTTTAGAAATCTGAGATTTGATGGCGGACTATGGCAATTTGTGTTGGACACTTATTGAGTTGATTATGTCTAGATGTAAGTCTATTTCTTGTAAACCTGTCCCAAATGCATCGATATATCTTTCGAAAAAGCGTGGCAAAAGGAAGTGTAAGAGTTTTTATCATGTGGTTGTGTTTTAATCAAAGTGTCTGGATAATCACGTAATCTCATCACCATTTATTATGACTGGATAAGAGTTTTGATGTATTTATCTTTTAACTGTCACGCTACTACCAAGTGGCGACGCCTTTTGAAATCAGATTAGTTTAACACTTGCAAGCGTCTGACCAGAATCTGAACTATGAGACATTTCGACTTCAATTCAATTGATACTTCTGGAGGTAAAAGTAACATCAAACTTTATTCACACCGTACTATTATTGTAACGAGTACAAAACGGAAAAGCACTGCACTTAAAAGTAGATCATGTCAAATTTTAGAAAATGTTTAACACCCTGATGACATTTTTGAAATTTAATGCACCTACAGTGGAGAATGTGTTATTCTTTCCCAATAAACGCGTTTACGCTAAAACTATTATTTGCAGAGCACACAGTTTGGAGCCAGATCAAACGCCGGGAAACCCGGTGTCTGATCAGGCTCCAAACTGTTTGCCACCAAGATAAACATGAAATATCAGAATTGTCCAAAAGTTTTTCTTTTCTACGTTTTAGCGTTTTGCGTTTGCGTACGTTTGCGTTTAAACGGGAAAGAATAACAGATTCTCCACTGTAAATGAACTCAATGCAGTCGAAGAATGTTACAGACGACAATTACATTATACAGTACTCCCTCTCTACAACAACATCCAATGTTGTTTTAGGGAGGGAAATTAATTCCCTAAGAGTTCTGAGTATGATCTGGCTTACATTTGCAAAAAAGTGAAACCAGATCAGACGCCGCCTTACACGGCGTCTGATCTGGGATCATCCTCTTTATCATTCGTCTTTATGTTTCTTCTGTCAAACTGTCCAATACGAGTAACGTTGAGAAAAAACTGCAGACAGCAATTTTAAACAGACGATATTGCAGCAGTGAAAGCGTTCTGAGTCCTGTTTTTTTAACAGAGGCAAGTGTTATCGTAAGGAGAGAATCGTTGTTGGGAGGGCCGTTGTAGGGAGGAAACACTGTATTTTGAAGGTTAAATTGAACATGCTCTCCCCATGTAATCTTGTCTGGAAAATCTGAGACGGAAATGAAGACAGATTGGGACGCGGAAATTAGCACAGCATGACAGAACTCATCAACGGAGACGGCTTACTTAACCCTTGTCTTGTCATTTAATCGTCTGCTTCAAAGTTATCGTTTGTTTTGTTGTAAAAAATCTTGTATTCAAACAGAGAATTCAAATTCTGATTAAAGCCAAGTTTTTCAGCTCCTGATCTGGATGTTTTACGATTGTAAATGCTAGTAGAATCACGCATTGAATAACAATGATACCCTGGGGATATAATGTATGATATGGGTGGGAACTTTGAGGTCTTTGAACACTTTGTATTCTTTTTCGCGTGCAACAATTCAAGTCTTTCTAACAAATTACATAAAAAAATACCCTAAGATTTCCTATATAAGGAAGAGTCGGTGTCATGCAGTTTCGTTCCATATGAGACGCCGAATCACTCGGAGTCTAATACAGTGGAGAAAACGTTATTCTTTCCCAGTAAACGCGTTTACGCTAAAACTATTATTTTTATTGCAAACAGTTTGGAGCCAGATCAGACGCCGGGTAACCCGGCGTCTGATCAGGCTCCAAACTGTTTGCCACCAGGATACACATGAATTATCAGAATTGTCCAAAAGTTGCACTTTTCTACGTTTTAGTGTTTTGCGTTTGCGTTTCGTTTCGTTTAAACGGGAAACAATAACGTTTTCTCCACTGTATTGGTCCAAACTCCTTCAAAATGGTAGTCTCGGTTTTGCAGTTTTCGTACAAAGAGTTAACGTTAATATGTTTTTCCGCTTGTCCATTGTCGTTAGGTCAGTTTGAATTGATTATACAATAAGGTGGTCAGGGTAATTTATGCCATGGTTAGGCAATGGCGAAATGGGTACCCGGGTATCAGTAGCAATACTGTTTATCAAAATAAGCCAATCTTCTAGCAATAAGCCATCAGTTTACACAAAATGCTTGTCAACTGAGTACAGGCACAATTGTTTTGCGTGACTGAGTGTTTTTTATTCGTATAGGTGGCTGCTAAGTGAAGGACAGTAGAAAATGAATGTAAACCTATCTATTACGACAACTAAACTGAAGGTGAATTGACTATTTAAAATACAGATGACATCTTAAAGCAAGGTGTTTCTGTAAGCTTTCTGTTTTACTGTCACCTTGATTCAAGCAGTCACCTATCTGAAACACCTAATAATTATTAAACATTAGAGGTCGTAATATATACTGTACATATAGGAACTTTCTGATTTACCTAAATGCTATATTGAGTTATCAAATGTCTTTAGATAGCCCTATAATTCTTAAAATAGTGATCGCCGAATACTTTGATTGCATACTTTGATTTCATACTTTGATTATGGATTAAACCCCGTCGTTAATAATTACCAAACTTTATTATTTTATCATTCAATCCCAATACGTTTGTATGTAGATTCGCATTATAAACAAGAACGGACATTGTATTCTCAATTGTAGACCAATGGTCAGTCGCTTTTGTTTACAGAAGCTGCATCTGTTTTGCTTTTGTTGTCTGCAAAAATGGACAAACAGACTCTGAACAAAAAGTCGTGTAAACCACGGCCAAAAATCTATATAAGAAATAGTGGCCTGCTTAATAAATTGCATACGAACAAAACCAACCCGATACGTTTACATTATAAACAATAGAATACAGGGCACCTGCACATTATGGTCGTTCTTGATGCATTATTATTATTATTCACCAGATAAAGCTTAATATACAAAAGCTCTTAACATTATATCATTTATCTAACTCAATAGCTTTTAACATCTCTAATTGCCATTTACTTTATAAAAAAAAAAATTGTCTCACAATATCTCAAAAGTATTCATTTGTCGCTGTAGTATCCCCCAGATGATCGTGTTCTGTGTACTCTTTTCTATGTGAGCCGTGCCATGACAAAACCTGACTTATTGCATTAAAAACAAAGTAGGTCAAGGCCAGCCGTCGCGTCAAAGACGCGGCGGCTGGTCTTGATCTACTCTGTTTGACACACACAATCAACTAAGGTATTGTATATAACACAATTATACTGTATTGGCGGTGTAGACTAAACCCAGAAGCAGAGCCTGGGTTGACAACGGTGTTTGGTCTGTACAAAAACATTGATATGAATCGCTATTGAATTCATATACTTGTATTGACTGAAATGCTTAGTTAAGCGCAATTTTGAATTTGTATTCATTAGACTGTTAAAGCTCAAAATTTTGTAGATTCTGTATAGTTTCATTACAGATCTACGTCCACTATATACGAGAGATGTTATATCTGATTAATAAAGATACACGACCTCTACCAGGGTTTTGATTTTCTCTTACGGCAACCCTGGTTACACTACAATACCTGAACTGGACATATATTAATGTATATGTAAACAACTGTATGACTGGAATGAGCTAGGTCAGACTCAAAGCTACTTGATGTAAAAAATGAAAAACAATAACTTGCTTAAGCACAAAACATTAATTTTTAAAGGTTACCAGACGTTTCGTTATCCCGGACGTTTCGCTACAGCCGTTTCGATACAGAACGTGAAGTCATTTCGCTACCCCGGACGTTTCTCTTCCTCTGTACGTTTCGCTAACCAATAACTATAGTAGAGGAAAACTAATGTACCATTAAATAGTAAATAGAATCAGGGGGGGTCTAAATAAAAAATAAATATAGTTATTCCATTTGATGGTCAAAAACAATGTTCTTAAAGAAATGGGAAAAAGAATTCAAATTAGAAATCAATTAACTCCTTCCCCGTCTCACTGTTGTTGCGGGAAGGTCGGATCCTTGCGTATCGCGGCGTCTGATCAGGTTTCAAACTGTTTGACACTCCTAACGTTTACTTAATTTATCTAAACTTTAACATTGCAAAATGTATGGACCCCTGCATTGCTTTATCCCAGTTTGGATCCTTTTACTCGTTCTGTCAACCAAACCTACCTACCCTACCCTTGCAATTAAACCCCTGCCTTTCTTGCTTGCTTTAAAATAATGAAAACCATAGTTTGACAACCATTAACCGGACGTAGCCGGAAATCTTCGAAAGCACAGTAACCTTTAGTATTCGACATTTTGTCCATTTGGTACATAAGGAAACCCTATTTATATATGACTCACATTCGATAAAACATATAGATAGTCTAGCGTATTTCCATAATCATAAGCGTTTGATATGGCATTTCATTCTTAATAAATAGAAACCATGCAAAAAGAGGAAATATATATTTTTGATTGACGCATATTGAAAACCTCTACCTACCGATATACTCAAATTGTTATTTCTTATTGTAATTGTTTGTTAATCAGGGCAAAGAGATAATCATGAGACGTATATAGCACGTACGTATCAAGAAACTTTTCCAATGTGTTTTGATTTTGAATATAAAACACCTGAAATGTGTTACTCTCAGATGTTCGCTTAAACACAAAATGATATACATTTGAGTCTAGTGTATACTAAAGAGCGCATGGGAAACACATAAAGAGATCAGTGCGATATACAGAGATAATTGGGTTAGTACTGAGTGGTAAAACAAAACAACACCCAAGTGTATTTACAATTTCAATCAGTTTGAACAGGAGCTTTTAAATGTTATATCTAAGAGCTCCTGTTCAAACTGAATGAAATTATAAGTACATTCAGGTCAGTACAGTAAAGTGATGCGTTATTCAGGTTTAGATCGATCGTACACTTGTTAATCTTGCCGAGATTATACATTATTTAATTTGATTTTGCCCTTGGTACTCGGTGTGTTAAGACCTCACGAATGTTTTGTACCGTAAATCATCCAATCACAAATTGCAAGTCTAGACAAAAAGAGCATTAACCCCATCATTGCTCTACCACGAGCGTACTGCCATTTGCAAATAGTTTGGATCCTGATCAGACGCCGAGTAAATCGATGTCTGATTAGGGTCAAACTGTATTAGACTATTGTCGTTGTTTCTCCAAATAAAATACCTTAAATCAAATTGACATGCTACACATTATAATCAGTCGATGTCCCAGCAATGGGCTGGCGTTCTGCTAAGTTGGACTTAACTTAAATTTTGCAATACATGTAGATTTGATAAAATTCAGGCATTCCATAATTTGGAATTTTTTCAGGATCTAAATTGTGTGACCCTTATTGCCACTTGTCGGTTACTGAATCATAAAACGACATAGTTGCCATCTGATAGTGAATGTATAGTCGAACCCTGACCATTCGCTTACTTTGAACATACCGCGTCTTAACGTCAAAATAAGTGTAACTACAACTAAACAGAATTCGAGTTCTCGAGGTGCAATGTCTAGGACTCTGTGAATATGTGAATGCAATGGCATAGGGTCGTTGTGATATCTTAAATGAATATCGCACAACCTCATCGCTAAAATGACGAATGGTAAAGCGAAACTTGAAACGCAACATAGGATACGTTTTGGAAATAATTGTACGGCCCAGGCTACGACAAATTATTTCAGATAGTTTTAAAGTGTAATCTTTACAAGATCTCAACTATTTTCTATATCAAAGCCACGTTTTGGAACCACATGTAAAATGAAGAAGACGTTGTTCTTCCATTTTTGCCTAACTTAGATATGGTTTTACCTATATAATAGGAAGAATTCTTTCACCGATTTTTCTCTATATGAAATAGGGATTTTCTAATAGAGAATATCTCTTTCTTCTATAATTATCACGTGTAATTAATTATTATGTCATAAATACTATTTAGGCTTCGTATTGTCCCCACGCGTCCAAATAAAGTTGGTCGCTAAAAGACGTAATTCGTGATGACATAACATACCATAAACAACCTCATGTTTTGCCTGCACAATAATTCCACAAACTGAAATGAATTGGTTATTTGTATTTTGTTGTTATTACATGTAATTATTTAAATGGAAGGAATAAATCATAATTCGTTTTGTTTATTTTGGTTATGAAGTTTCAAAACATAGTCCTGTACCTGACCTGAAGACCCGTTTGCAAAATGGTGTTGAGAGAGTTTCTCACTTGATGTGAGTTAACGAGACCATAGACATCACAAATCACCGAGGTGCTTGTCTGCCACACTGTCACATTTCCCACAATATCCAAATCCAATATGGCCGCCGCCAGCCATTTTGGAAAAGCTAACTTTTTTGTTTTTTGGAGAATAAATAAGTGTAATACCTCTAAATTGATTGTTTTTTGGTGTGGAACTCATTTCTGATGCCCTTTGTGCAATCTGGGGTGTCTTTAATTTGGAAAGGTCAAATTTCACATTAGCCAAATCCAAAATGGCCGCCGCCAACCATGTTGGAAAAGCTTTTTTCGTTGTTTTTTTAAGAATAATCAAATATAATACTTCTTAATTGATTATTTTTTAAAGTATAATTCACTTGTGATGTCCTTTGTGCAATCTGGGATGTCTTTGATTTGGAAAGATCAAGTTCCGCGATAGCAAAATCCAATATGGCCGCCGCAAGCCATGTTAAAAAAGCTAACTTTTTTCCTTTTTTGGAGAATAAACCAATGTAATACCTCTCAATTGATAATTTTTGGGTGTTGAACTCATTTCTGATGCCTTTTTTGCAATCTGGGATGTATTTGATTCGGAAAGGTCAAGTTTCAAAATCGCCAAATCCAATATGGCCGCCGCAAGCCATGTTGAAAAAGCTATTTGTTTTCTTTTTTGGAGAATTATCAAATGTAATACCTCTAAATTAATAATATTTTGGTGTGGAACTTATTTCTGACGCCCGTTGTGCAATCTTGGGTGCTTTTGATTCAGAAAGGTCAAGTTCCACAATAGCAAAATCCAATATGGCAGCCGCAAACCACGATGGAAAAGCTAATTTAAAAAAATAATAATTAAGAAAGATCAAATATACATGTAATACATGTATATCTTAATTGGTTATTGCTTGTGTTTAACTCATTTCCTCTCTGAGGTCCTTTGTTCAATATGGAGAGTCATTGGTTTGAAAAGGTCAAGTTCAATGTCTTTTTGATACATTAACGACCTTTGGCTTAGCTTGAACAGCAGTAGTCAGTATGTAAGCAAGATGTAAGTGAATGGCAACTCTCTGACATTAGACAGAGAAAACACGACAGTGTGCGGGACTCAATCCTACGTCCTGAGGTAAGAGGCTTTTATCCTAACCACTAAGACTACCACAGGCCCATGGACAGACGGTAGGACAGGGGCAGAATATATAACACCTTGTTCCATATGCATGGAAAGATACATCAATAAAGCATCAACAATTGATTAGATACACATGTAGTTCCAAAGTCATTACGTGCCGGGTTTTCACAGGGTGAAGAAACTGAAGACAGACATGCAACAAAAGTGTCGGTTCATCAATTTTTATTCATGGTATGCCCGGTTTTGTCGAGATAGGGTGAGAATATACTGACAATCAGTTGTATCCCTTTTCTCTATTTATCCCTTCTGACGATTTTCCCCTCAAAATCAATCGTGTCGGATCCTTGTGGTAAGGAGTACATTGGTACTCTGCTGCCCTAAAAGTGCCTTAAGCCTTTACCATAGAGTCTGCTCATATTGTATTAGTGTACAGAGACGTGTGATACTCGTTGATGTCTTTGCCGTGCTGCAGAGGTACTTTTTGCAACACATTTTGTCATGGAAAACTGGACACTTCAGTTTCTTCACCCTGTGAAAACCCGGCACGAAATGACTTTGGAACTACATGTGTATCTAATTAATTGTTGATGCTTTATTGGTGTATCTTTCTATGCATGTGGAACAAGGTGTTATATATTCTGCCCCGGCCCTACCGTCTGTCCATGGGCCTGTGGTTGTCTTAGTGGTTAGGATAAAAGCCTCTTACCTCAGGACGTAGGATTGAGTCCCGCTCACTGTCGTGTGTTCTCTGTCTAATGTCAGAGAGTTGCCATTTACTTACATCTTGTTTACATACTGACTACTGCTGTTCAAGCTAAGCCAAAGGTCGTTAATGTATCAAAAAGACATTGAACTTGACCTTTTCAAACCAATGACTCTCCATATTGAACAAAGGACCTCAGAGAGGAAATGAGTTAAACACAAGCAATAACCAATTAAGATATACATGTATTACATGTATATTTGATCTTTCTTAATTATTATTTTTTAAATTAGCTTTTCCATCGTGGTTTGCGGCTGCCATATTGGATTTTGCTATTGTGGAATTTGACCTTTCTGAATCAAAAACACCCAAGATTGCACAAAGGGCCTCAGAAATAAGTGCCACACCAAAATATTATTAATTTAGAGGTATTACATTTGATAATTCTCCAAAAAAGAAAACAAATAGCTTTTTCAACATGGTTGCGGCGGCCATATTGGATTTTGCTTCTTTTGGAACTTGATCTTTCCAAAGCAAAGACACCCTAGATTGCACAAAGGGCATCAGAAATGAGTTCTACTCTAAAAAATAATCAATTTAGAAGAAAGCATTTGATTTTTGTCCAAAAAACAACAAAATTAGCTGTTTCAACATGGTTTGCGGCGGCCATATTGGATTTGGCTATTGTGAAACTTGACCTTTCCGAATCAAAACATCCCAGATAGTATGAAAGGCTTCAAAAATGAGTTCAACACCCAAATATTATCAATTGAGAGGTATTACATTGGTTTATTCTCCAAAAAAGAAACAAAATTAGCTTTTTTAACATGGCTTGCAGCGGCCATATTGGATTTGGCGATTGTGAGACTTGACCTTTCCGAATCAAATACATCCCAGATTGCAAAAAAGGCATCAGAAATGAGTTCAACACCCAAAAATTATCAATTGAGAGGTATTACATTGGTTTATTCTCCAAAAAAGGAAAAAAGTTAGCTTTTTTAACATGGCTTGCGGCGGCCATATTGGATTTTGCTATCGCGGAACTTGATCTTTCCAAATCAAAGACATCCCAGATTGCACAAAGGACATCACAAGTGAATTATACTTTAAAAAATAATCAATTAAGAAGTATTATATTTGATTATTCTTAAAAAAACAACGAAAAAAGCTTTTCCAACATGGTTGGCGGCGGCCATTTTGGATTTGGCTAATGTGAAATTTGACCTATCCAAATCAAAGACACCCCAGATTGCACAAAGGGCATCAGAAATGAGTTCCACACCAAAAAACAATCAATTTAGAGGTATTACACTTATTTATTCTCCAAAAAACAAAAAAGTTAGCTTTTCCAAAATGGCTGGCGGCGGCCATATTGGATTTGGATATTATGGGAAACGTGACAGTGTGGCAGACAAGCACCTCGGTGATTTGTGATGTCTAGGGTCTCGTTAACTCACATCAAGTGAGAAACTCTCTCAACACCATTTTGCAAACGGGTCTAGAAGCCTAGTCCTGGATTAACAGTATACATTTCTACATTTTATTTGCTTTGCATTTCGTTTATGTTTACACCGGATTGAATAACATTTTGGCCACTGTATCTGAGTTTTCAACGTACAGTCGAACTTTGATATCTCGAACTCGTTTAACTCGAATTATCCGATAGTTTGACATATGAACTGCATTATTCCATGCTCGGTTAAGTCGAACATACACATATTTCAAAGTTAAATTTTAACTTTGAAAAACGGGTATTTTTGACAAAACCGACTTCGACATATCGAAGGTCTATATAGCGATTTTATGCTTCTTATTGGTCGCTAAACAAAAGTTTATTATTAATTATATTTTGGTTTTCTAGCTGATGAAATTGAGTTTGTATTATACTAGACCTTGGATCATTTCTCAACATATATTGGTATTATTCAATTACGGTTTCTGTCACATGGACTTGCAAAGCTTCTTTTCTATGGTTTATGTCTAGACGTAGAACATCGCTGGGTCGGAAGGCCTATTAACCATTTGAAGTCTGCCATCATTCAGTATATAAAACCGATAAACGGAAACGAAAGGCGATCAATCCCTTCAATGCCCTACCTTGAGTAATGTGGCTTTTTGTGAACAGTTTTAATTATTTTCATTTGAGAAATATAAAAGCAAGTACCAGTTGTTTAACCCTTTCGTTGCCAAATAAATCGCGAGAGTTTTACCCCTTCACCGCTATATTGTCGTCTGCTTCAATGTTGCTGACTGCAAGATCGTTTCCAAGTTAGATTTAAGCTAGTATGACTTAAGAGATTTTCGATACGAGTGTCAAATAGTTTGGATCCATATAAGGATCCAAACTTTTTGCAACGTCGCATTTATGCGATTTTAGCGATGAAAGGGTCCCAAATACTCCCGATTCATAACAATTACGTTCTACCTTGGGACGCGCTAAGAGGTAACATGTGTACTTTCAAAAGTCACTAAATAAAAAAGGTATATAATTATATACATGTATATCATTTGTTTCGTTCCAAATCTCAATTAATATAAAGACGAGCTAGCTGTCTACAGAATAGAAATGGGAAAACTGTGAAAACCTTGGTGATTTCTACTATGAGTAGACATCTACCAATATCGAATGTCTACGTGCTTCTTGTCGAAATTTTATCTCTTCTAAATAAAATAACCGTGTCTAGACGACGATATCTTACTATTGGTCAATTTCATTATAGACCAAATCCAATATCGTTCAGCCAATCGACGGTTTTGTTACATGTTTTTGTGCAGGGCTGCCCTTTCCTCGGATTTTCCTATATCTTTGGATTTTTTTTCTAGTACAAGGTAGCTTAAAGAAGGCTGAAAGTAAAGCAGAATTCGCCTTAAGGTGCATTCTGCTTTACTTCCAGCCTGCTTTCAGTAGTCACATGCCAAAAAACTAGAAATAGGCTATTGGGTAAAGGTACAATTCGTAAAATCGCACTTGAAAAATGCAAATTTGGAAATCTTAGGATTTTTCATGTCAACTTATGGCAGCCCTGTTTGTGTATGATTAATGCTTCCCAGACATAGACATATCAGATTGTACATGTACATATAATCATTAAAATGACCTGTCGCATTTAATATTATAGATAGAGGATCTTGTATGAGTGGTCATTATTTATCTTTTTAATAAACGAGTTGACTAAAATACCGGTAATATGACGCGAGCCTTGGCGAACGTCAGATTCATTTTAGTCAACGAGTTTATTATAAAATGATAGATAATTAGCACGAATGAAATATTCTATCTATCACATAACGGTTTTAAAAACTTATTAAACTAATTGAATCCGTAGTTTGTAGACTCTCCGCTATACAGATTTTCCGCCAAAACATGACGCTAGTTACGTTAATGTCATCGCAAATGACGTCATTTGGTATTAACGCCGTAGCTGTCTCCTGCTGTCATATTTCTTCTTGTTTTGTTCAAATAGAGACTTGTCATCTCAAAAGACCATACCATTATGTCGAAGAGCTATGTGATCTTGTCTACAACATGCTTTATCATGTTAAACAGCTATGCTGTTATATTAAAAAGTAGTATCATCTTGTTAAAGAGCAATGTGAACATGTCTATATAATATATTATCATGTCAAATACGCGTGTTGTTATGTCAATATACAGTGTTGACTTGTCCAAACTGTGTCTTATCATGTGCAACATTTATGTCATTATGTTACAAAGCAGTTTCATCTTGTCAAAATGTAGTGCTAACTTGTCTACACGGTATATTATCATTTCATTGCACGTGCTGTTATGTCAATATGCAGTGTTGACACTACACTTTGACAAGATGAAACTGCTTTGTACAGTACTGAATCTTATTAAATTAACACTTTTTGCGATTCGCTTGCAATTCGATGGCAATTCGCTTGTGATTCAAAATAGTAACTTTACCCTCGGGTAAGTTTTCTTGTATGGTGTATCTCACAAATGTTCGCAAATATGCCTCCGTTAATTTTTTCGATTCCATTTTTGTCACAACCGCTTCGGAAAATTCGCGTAAAAATATTCATAGGATTATGGATATGGGTAGGATTTGTTTTTTGAAGCGCCCGATTCGATGGCAATTCGATGGCAATTCGCTTGCGATTATCAATTTAATTTAATAAGTTCAGTACTGTAACATAATGACATATATATTGAACAAAATAAGACATAGTTTGAACAAGAAGTTTTTGAACAAGACGTTTTTAGTCAACATTGCATATTGACATAACAACATGTACATTGAACATGATAATATACTGTATAGACAAGATAACATTACAAGATGAAACTGAAACTGCTTTGTTACATAATAGCATACGTGTTTAACATGATAAGACACAGTTTGGACAAGTCAACACTGTATATTGACATAACAACACGCGTATTTGACATGATAACATACTACATAGGCAAGTTCACATTGCTCTTTAACAAGATAAAACTACTTTGTAACCAAATAACATGTAAATAGACAAAAGCAAGTGCTAGATATATATCTCTTTTCAGTACTAATGTAGAAAGTTAAATATTTAATATGATTTTCCTAGAAGAGCTCTATCTAGAAATTGAGCTTTGAATAAGAAATAAGAATTTTCAAGTTTGAAATTTGAAATTTGAAAAAAGAAATTTTCAATTTTCAAATTTGAAATTTGAAATTTGAGATTAAATTTGGAATTCAAATTTAAATTTTGCAGATATGTACATTTAGGATACAGGTGTTTTATTTTTTTTAATTCTATTTACTCATATTTTTGTATGACTTTCGTCTTCTCCCGTTTCACCCTATTTATTTATTTATTTATTTAATTCTATTCATTTAATGGTTTTCTAATATTTATCTGTTTATTTATTTAATATTTCTGTTCGCTCAGTGACTTTAAGTGTTTGTTTGCGTATGTGTTTTAGTTTTAGTTAATCTTATTAATTTTTTTCTAAGATCTATCTGATTCCTTATTTGATTTGCGAAGTAGATGTATTTGGAAATATTGCTGACAATTTTCTTGTTATTTATGCACATCAGATTTTGAAATTTTTGTATTGTTGGCCATGTATAATAATATCGTGGTAGGTAATTCGCGCGTAATTGGCAGTACTTTGGACATATTAGTAGGAAGTGATACTCATTTTCAATTTGGTGATTTGTACATTTCGTGCATATTCTTTGGTTTCTTTCTTTGTTTGTATATCTTCCGGTTTCTATTTCTAGATCATGAGATGATATTCTAAATCTTGTTAAGGCAATTCGAAATTTCTTTTCCTGGATAAATGAGAGGTAATTTTCAAATTCAAGATCATGTTTAAATAGACCATAGGTTTCTAGACGGTTTGAATTATTTAGTTTAACATACCAGCTTTGTTTATAAAAATGAATGATTTGATAATTTATGGCTCCTAAGTCTATTGGTATGTTATTTTGGTTGTACCAGATAAAATCTAGATCTGAATTTTCTAAAATGCCCTTAATTTTCGTTGCCCAGTTATTTCCGTTATAATTATTTCCTTGTTCTATATCCAATTTTAGAGTACTGTATGTTTTGTATAGTAACGATTGCTTATCAGAGTTTATTATTTTCCGCCAATATTTTATTATGATGATTTGTCTATGTATTATCATAGGAAATCTACCCAATTCTCCGTATAGTGCCTCGAGATTTGTGGATAATTTTGCGCCAAGTATTTTGCGACAAAATTTTGAGTGGATTAATTCCACGTTTGGTGCTGGGTGGTGACCCCAGATCTCCGCTGCGTAATTAAGAGTTGATGAAACAAGAGTATTAAGTAAGTTTATTTTATTCTTCACTGGTAGTTCTAACTGGTTGTAAATTGTAAATAAATTGTGTAAAGAAAATGACGAGTGTTGGGCTATTCTTTTCTGAGTTTGATTCCAGTTTCCATTTTTGAAGAGAAATACTCCTAGATATTTGAAGGCAGTTACTATTTCAATTTTCGTGTTATATAAGAAGAAGTCATAGGACGTGTGTCTACCTATTTCAAAAATCATTATCATAGGCGTTGAACATAACATGACGTTCTGTTGACAAGTTCACATAATGATTCGACATAATGACATGAAATGTGACAACAGGAGACAGCTACGGCGTTCCATAATTTGGTGTCCCGCTACATGCAGCGCTTGTAGACGAACATTTTGGGTATGGTCAAACAAAAACGATATTAAACTAGTGAAATACGATATTTATATAATGGAATTATGTCACTCCCATACGGCAAGTTATGTGATACAGTAAATTATACATAAAGAACCAAGTGTAACATGCGCCTCCATATGTACATGTATCAATGAGCGGTTGATATGTCTGCTACCGCACCAAATATCTCATTGTAGTCCTAGCGACAAGTATACTAGTCATTTAAAACAAAACAACATACCTGTGAAGAATACACAAGTCTTGTCCTATGCAAACAGTATAGACCCAGATCAGAGGAAAACTTACTCTGATCAGGGTCTGCGCTGTTAGATGAATAGATAGATTTATTTAGGTAAAAATTGTACATAGCATGGCAAAACATAAATAATGCACACATATAAGAGCTATGTAATGCGCACTAGAAACCAAGGATAGCACAAAAAGAAAGAACATGGTTTGCTTAATTCCATTGTGGTCCTATTTGTCATTTCGCATTGTATTGTAAGAACTAACCGAAGAAAACGTGTTAAAAATTGAATCGGGGACTCGAATTTTCCACTTTTGTGGGCATCTATATTACATTGTGTTTTCGTTTCTTCTGCTGATTTGGCTTCGTGAGTACAGGCATGATGGCAAGTTTGAATAAGTTTTATTCCGTGAATTGCTTTACCAACATTTCACAAATATCTTATATACATTAAAACGATATAGATCTAGACCTATGTCAAGCGTTATTTCATGTGTTGAATGCTAAATAAATAGTTTTTGTATTTGAATAATTATTGTATCAATTTGTGAAAAGATAACTCAGTTATATCTAGGCGTACAGTGGAGAAGATGTCATTCTTTCCGAAATAAACGCGTTTACGCTAAAACTTTTAGTTCTAATGGAAATAGTTTGGAACCAGATCAAACGCCGGATAACCCGTTGTCTGATCCGACTCCAAACTGTTTGCCGCTCAGATTATTTAAAGAGGCTCGCAACCGGATCAAGCATTAAAAATAGTAATTTGTAAATATATGTCAAATGCTTATATAAATGGGTAAAATTTAGTTTAGGATAATAAATTCTGTTAAAAAATGCATTTCCAAAAAAAAAAAAGAAGAGGCTCTGGTGGGATTCGAACCCGTGACCATCCATGCGGAGACAAAAATGAAAAATAAGGCATCGCCTTTACGCCCTCGGCTATGGACGCTCTCTATATATATGGTAGCGAATTAACGTACTTCAATGATAGCTATTAATAGAACATTATTCGGCTCGGGTTTATGTCTGACCCCGTGTAGAGAAGCAACAACAACAACTATACCGTTAGCTAAAGCTATGGAAAAACGATGGAAAATATCTAAAAAACTAAGATTCGGTGACGATTCTTGAGACGTTTTTTGGACTGATCATATTTTTTTAATGTCAAAAGCCAAATAATGCCACAAATTTGCTTTTATTTGAGTATTTTATTTTATTTTGACAAGAACACCATCCGGTTGCGAGTCCCTTTAAAATGAGTCCTAAAACTGTCAAAGCGTTTTTAATTTCTACATTTTATTGCAAAGCGTTTGCGTTTCGTTAGCGTTTAAACTGGAAACAATAACTTTTTCTTCACTGTAGTTATATTTTTATACATGTATTATAACTGCTTGTGGGATAATAAAAACAAAATAGCGCCAATCAATCAAACATATTTTGACAGGAAACGTTGCGTAAATGGCAGTGAAACATGTTAGAATTGCAAATTGATCTTGAGATTAGAATAAATGCATAATTCATGAGAAATGGAAAAAAGTAAACAATATCTAACTATAGCGCAAAGCATATTCAAACTTTAAATGAGGTTATTGAACGAACAAGAAATCCATTTTATAAACTATCTCACTACTTACAGTGGGGGGTATGTTATAACTTACATGTACCCATTTAACGCTAAAGTGCGTAACCCTTCACTGCCATGACGTCATCGATTTGAACTAATTGTCGTCTGCTTTTATTTCTCAAATTTAAATTTTAGGTATTTTTACTGTTCACTTTTATAAGTTCAGTGTTCTGTCCCTACGACGACCGTCTCTGAACAACGATTCCATCCTTACAACAATACTTTGCCGCTGCCCCCCCCCCCCCGCCCCCCCCCTAAAAAAAAACAAAAAAAACCCAAAAAACAACAACAACAAACAAACTATGTTAACGCTTTCACTGCTGCAATATCGTCAGCTTAAAGTCCCATTGTGTTTTCAGACCTTTTCTCAATGCCTGAAATACGATAACGGTTAATAATAATGTTTGAACATTCTTATGGGCCAAACTGATCCATGAAATGATGAAGACGGACCTAAATCACCAAAAAGGGCGATTTAAAATCATAACAAACCGAAAATAGAACGTCTGACATACGGCTTAGTATCACGTGATACAGCCGAATACAACTTCACTGGGGGCAACCGAATCTATCTCCGCCCGTCTATCCATCAGTCAGTTAGACTATCACACTTTTTTGTCCGCTCTCTAACTCAACTAATTTTTATCCGATCTTTCACAAACTTGCTGAAAATGTTCATTGATATAAAATTAAGGTTTAGTTCGATTACTACTAAAATCGCATAAGGTGTTTTTGAGTTATTGCCTGTTAATTAATAAAAAATGACTTTTTCAGTCATTTTTGCACTCTAAAACAAACAGCTTTTATCGGATATTCACCAAACATGCTGAAAATATTTATTCATATAAAATTTAGGTATAGTTTGATTATTACTAAAATCGCATGTGGCATATCTGAGTTTTTGCCCTTTATGTATTAAAAATGACTGTTTTCACCAAGTTTTGCTCTCTAACACAAATACGTTCTATTGGATCTTCACCAAACTTGCTGAAAATGTTCATTGATATAAAATCAAGGTTTAGTTTGATTACTACTACAATCGCATAAGGTATATTTGAGTTATTGCCTTTTTATTAATAAAAAATGACTGTTTCAGTCATTTTGCACCCTAACACACACAGTTTTTATCAGTTATTCACTAAACTTGCTGAAAATATTTAATTCTATAAGATTTAGGTCTAGTTTGATTATTACAAAAATCGCATGTGGCATGTCTGAGTTATGGCCCTTTAAGTATTAAAAATGAATGTTTCAGCATTGTTTGCTTTCTAACACATACAGTTTATATCAGATGTTCACCAAACTTGTTGAAAATGTTTATTAATATAAAATCTAGGTCAGTCATCTTAACTACCAAAATCGCACAAGGCATGTTGGAGTTATTGCCCTTGAATGACTAAAAAATTCATTTTTTAATTATTCAAGGGCAATAACTCAGACATGCCTTATGCGATTTTGCTAGTTATTGAACCTGACCTAGATTCTATACTAATAACATTTGTAGCAAGTTTGGTGAAGATCCAAAAAGAAGTGTTTGAGTTAGAGAGCGGACAAGGCTGAAACAGTCGTTTTCAGCAAGCTCAAAGTATAGATTCACCGTAGTTTGTTTTATCGTTTACCCCTAGTGAATAATTATGTACATGTTGTTATTGGATCTCATAGTGTTTAACCCTGTGCCTACTGGTCGTAACTTTTAGGAGTTTGCAAACTATTTGAATCTAAAAAGACGCCGCGTAACGCGGCGTCTCATCTGGATCCAAACTGTTTGACACTCGTCTTAAGGTTTGTTTAATTAAAACAATGCATAAATCTAAACTGAACACATTTTGCAGACGACAATGTCAAAGCAGACGTCTGTGCAGCAGATTAAGGGTTAACAGGGTCATTTCCAGTGCTCCAGCTATAGATGTAATCGAGAGTAATCTGAACTAATCTAACATTTTCTCACTCATTTCAGCACCGAATGCTATGGTGTTACTACTGATTAAACCGTCTCTTCGAGACAATTTTAATGAGTATGACACCATTGGGTTTAAAAGCAGAAATAAAGATTTTAGTTTTCGAAATACTTCCGTTATCTGGAGCCCTGCATTTACAGAGTTGTCCTTCTTTCCATTCACAAGGGAGGCTCTTTAATTTGCGCAGCACCAAAATATTATAAATAAAATTTAAAAAGCGAATTTCTTAGATAAAACCGTTTTTTTGTGAAAGAATCACGTCCCACGTAGTTCAAATGGGACCCCAAACAACCGTTTTATGCAGGTTTCTCAAAAACACAATGCGGCTTTAAAGCTATCGTTTGCTGTGTTTATCAAAGATACGTATTGGACAATTTGACAGAAGAAACATAAAGATGAGTGACAAACAGTTTAAACCCAGGCCTGATTATGTTTGTTAACTCATTTTTACATAATAAGGATTCATTTAAATGATATAAATTACAAAGTGGAAAATAATGCAGACTCTGGTCAGGGGGGTCCTTTAGTAGCCTTCTGGTCTCGGTCAGCACCGTTTGCACGCACGAGAATACTCGTTGCTCAGGTCACAATTTGGAGCCAGATCAGACGCCGCTTAACTGATCTGGATCCAAACTATGTGTCACTCGGATACAACTTTTATTCTGTTGCAAAAGCATGAAAACCGACTTTTAGTATAGGCGTTATTTTAAAATGCGTACACATGTATGTATGGAGTAATGGGTTAAAGCAGACGGTAGCTCGTCAGTAATTTGGGTTAATTGGGTCGGTGTTATGCTATAAAATAGCTGTATCCTGACACCAAGTAGACCCTTACAAGATATTCGTTACAAAAATAGTCCACGTTACGACCTGACTGGCAGAGAAATAGCCATGTACACCATTAGAAGGTAAATTATGTGATCAATTCTGTCAACAACTGCCTACTAAATCTTGGAGTTAGTCCTGAATATCCGTTTTAACACCCTCATGCCTTGCCCCAAATACAAACGATGTTTACAAACAGTTTGGATCCTGATCAGACGCCGCGTGACGCGGCGTCTGATCAGGATCCAAACTGTTTGACGCTCATTTCAAAATTGTTTATCTCAAAATATCTAATATTCGAATTTGAGAAAAAACGCAGACGCCAACTGTTTAAAATTAATGACGTCATATGACGGTGAAGGGGTAGACTATACAGTTAACGAAGGAATATACTTGGGAACTACCATAAGGAGTACACCTTTATACAAATTCTTTCCCTGCAATAGGGTGCTTAATAGGTGTCTGATTTGATGTCGTAAATTTCGACTTGAGGTAATTTGAATCAAGAAACATCAACACGAGTGTCGTGAAATGAGTGTCCATCACTGTCAATTCAAATCCTCTCGCAGACAAAATAAATTGTCGTCAACTATGTTATGCTAACAGGATACTCACGAGTCAGAGAAAAGTCAGGGAGAAATGTTAGGGAATTGTCAGAGATTTTTAAAAATTGGTCAGGGAAAATTGGTGTTTCGGTAAAAGTCAGGGAATTTTATAATACGAGGGCCGTTCATTTAATTATGTCACTTTTGCGTTTTTCTGGCCTCCAACTAACACTAGCGCATTGAAATTTTGTATGCTTTACAATACAGTGATTGTTCATATTGACTGTAAATTTCGTTTGAATCCGTCAAGCAGTTAAGATATTATTGAAGATTAAAGTTGGTCACTTCATAGACACTGGCTAGTGTAGTGTATGTAATGGCGTACGGTGAAATACGGGCTTACGGTAAAGGTCGAATAATTTTGAAAATTTCGATTTCATTTATATACTTTGAACTTAATTTGATAAATTGAAGATTTGCAGTGTCATGAAAGTATTTTTCTAATCAAAACAAGCAATTTAAAGGTTACTAGTTTTACCTTTAGACGGCCACTATTCAATTTGGCGGATGCCAGGGTTAAAGCTGCTGCTGTGGTTAATCTACTGAAACAACACGCAAAACAACCATTTAAATATATAACTGATGGTGTTGGTAAAATATCGGGTTCAGATCATATGCTTTTGATACGGGAGTGTAAAGTTAGAAATTGTTTTGTGTGGTGGACCACTTATCTTTTTATTGAGAATAATACTACATACTCATGAAATACGTTGTAAAATCATTGTCGAAAAGCAGAAATATATAGAAATTACACATTTCTGAGCTGCTTTAAAATTGATTTATAATTATAAGCAACAAATACTAATCATATATCGCCAGATGATGCGTAAAGAAAGATTTAGATTGGTTATTGCGAAATACTAAAATGCGCGGGAAAAAGTTTCAAATGCAATTACGCTCGATATCCGATCACGCATTACTTAAATTTAGAAACCAGTCAACCGAAACGCTCTGAGGAGGGTTTATAAAGTCAATACACTGACAAAAATAAGAATTATTATGTAAAACATAAACCTGCAATCCGAATTTAAAGATAGGCCTCATAAATAAAATTATAGGTTTTCCCCACTTGTATAATGGTAAATGATTTCCTGGAAAATTAAACGATAATCCAGCTACACCGCCTGTTTTATTCACCGCAATATGGTTCTTATATTTGATTTTCGTTCCTTTTATCGAAGAAATATAACTTTTTATGCCGAGCCATCTCACAATGTAAGCCGGACCATGCCGTTTTACAGTGTTTTCGGGGTACACCTAAAAAATTTCCACTTTTAAAATTCAAATTTGAATACTTAAATAATATATTTCTGTCAAAGAGAAATGTATCTAAGGGTTGGACAGAACAACATATGCACACATCTTATATTGCGCCTATAAAAAACCCGGTGACAAGATTAAATGAACGCCCCTCGTAAGCGGCCTCAAAGTTCACTATTTTCAATTTTGAATTTCAAAGTTTTCTTTGGGGAGGACATCCCCCCCCCCCCCAAAAAAAACACACAACATTCATGGCAGGTATATTGGAAGGTTGTGAAGGAAAAATGACGTAACCACTCACCTATCGCCCCCACACACAATCTGTAGTAATTTTAAATGCATTAACGATAATACAGTAGAACCTCTCTATTACGACCACTAAAGTGTGTCAACTATAAGTCGTTTGTGACAGGTGACTGCTTAAAGCAATATGAAAGTGAAACAGAAAGCTCCTACAGGAGCTTTCTGTTTCACTTTCATTTTGCTTTAAGCTGTCACCTGTCTTTTATACAGACAATAAACCTTCATTTTAGTGGTCGTAATAGAGAGGTTCTACAGTATATATTTATGATTTATGATTTTATAACTATATGGAGGGGCCATATATGTGACGAGACTGTTCACCGTATACCACCTCCTTGCGAAAACCTTTATTGTCGATGAAAACCTGTGAATTTCTTGTCGGTTACAATGATTAGTAGAGAGGAAAACAGAGTTGATGCCAAAAGTGTAGATCTATGGAACTGTATGGCTGTTATGCTCGATATTGTCCCCTAAACAAGAGGTAGCCAGTTCTATATCGGAACAGGACGCACTCGTGTCCTTACGCCAGAAATCCTGCCGTTTCATAGGGTAGAAGCAGTTACTGCTGAAATGTATGATTACGGTTGGGTTAATGTTGTTTTATGGAAGGGTATTATGTTAGCTAGACAGACATGCATCAAAAGTGCTGTTTCGTCAATTATAATCATCGATATGACAAATTTTGTTTAGGTAGGGCCAGAATAAAATGAAAATCAGTTGAACCCCTTGGGCCCGTTTTACTAAACAACTTACGCAAATCTGGACAAGACATCAATCATTAACCATTTCATTTATCTGTTTTCCTATTTAACTGAATGTTTACATTTATAAGAACCTTTTTTTTGTTTTGTTTTGTTTTTTACTTTCGCCTGTTACTATTTCTGTGTTCTTGTATATATGTATAAATTGGCCAAAGCAAGTGATAAATATTGATTTTACATAGCCCTTTGACGCACATCAAAAGTTGGATTAAGTTATGAATCAAGTTATCTTTATCTCCGTTATTAATTCTGGTCGGGAATGTCTCTACTTTCAAGGACTTTGGAAATCGAAATTTCATATGGGTCTACTATGACTGATTCTACTTAAAAGTTGGTTAATTAATTACTTAAGCTGTGCATCAAAGGGGTCGAGCAAATTTCTTAACTTTGCCATATCATTCTTAACCCGTTTTGAGAAAGTTTACATTACAGTTTACTGACTAACAGTGTTGATTCTAGTCAGAGAGCTCATACAGGAACCTTCTGATATGGATCTGCACTGTTAGTCTCAGGAATATGACATAGCTACAACGGTATCTAATTCGAACATAATTACATGTATCAAACGCACAACTTACTCATAAATGGGTACTTACCAATATCACAATCATTTGCTGCTTACTTTCTTAAACTATTTCCATATCTTAAAAATACTAAATTGTCTACTAGCATATGAAATTTTTCTTTACTGGGGGAAGGTCTTATTTAATGTTGTTAGAACTTGTGACCTAACCTTTTTTTCCTTTATTTCTATGTTAAATGAAGAATGAATGTTTGTAAACTACTTTGGAAATAAAATATGTTTAAACTAAACTTACGCAAAATTTTTGCGTAAGTCAAAATCGTTTAAGTCTTATTTTTCGATCATAAACGTTTGCAAACAGCAAATAACCAGATCCAAGGACGCGCTAAAAGCGCGTCCTCTGATCTGGCTATTTGCTGTTTGTAGTAAGTGATAATAAAAAATATATATTAAAATTTAAAATTTTGACTTACGCAAATAATTTGCGTAAGTTGTTTAGTAAAACGGGCCCATTGTCTCTGTATATATATTTTGTCACAAATATTTTGAAAATATATCGTGTCGAGTCCCTGTGCATGGGTCAGTACTGCTGCGACACATGTACTCTTGAATGTGCATGTACAATATTTCATGAGGAACGTACACGCCACTATAGGTTTGGCTTGGTTTGTTTGTTAACGTCCGTTTCTGCCCTCTATAGGCTAAGTGGACGCCAATTAGAGGGGGCAGATACAGAAAACCCGGGCGCGATAACCGATTCTTATTATCTACAGAGTTTTCTGGTTCTTTTGGATGCCCAGTGTAAAGCACTGGTACACCGGACCTCGGTTCAAAAAGTCTCACCCGAAGGACTTTGTGCAGCGTGGGATCGAACTCACGATCCCTGGTACCGCACTCCAGTGTCCTATCAATGGACCACGTCCGCCGGTCGCCACCATAAGTTATGACTCAATTGACATGTACACGATTGACTGTTTTTGGAAAAGTTTGCGATATATGGGAACTGGCATTATTTAGGATACTATTTCTCCTGCTTTTTCGAATGTGATACAGTGGAGAAAACGTTATTCTTTCCCAGTAAACGCGTTTACGCTAAAACTATTAATTCTATTGCAAACAGTTTGAAGCCAGATCAGACGCCGGGTAACCCGGCGTCTGATCAGGCTCCAAACTGTTTGCCACCAGGATAAACATGAATTATCAGAATTGTCCAAAAGTTGCACTTTTCTACGTTTTAGTGCTTTGCGTTTGCGTTCCGTTTCGTTTCGTTTAAACGGGATATCCACTGTATATACAAATGTAACAGTCAAACTGACTTGTCTAGACAGAGAAAACAGTTCATCAAACTTGTTAAGTCATGTCATCAGTCGTAGTTTCGTATTTTGAACCAACGTTTATTGTTATTAAACACGTCTAGACAAACAGACCATGAAACATACACTGGAGAAGACGTTATTCTTTCCCTATAAACGCGTTTACGTTAAAACTGTTATTTCCATTGCAAGCAGTTGGAGCAAGATCAGACATCGGGTAACCCGGTGTCTGATCAGGCTCCAAACTGTTTGCCACTCAGATTAAAATCAATAGTTAAAACTGTTCACAATTTGTCATTTTCTACATTTTATTGCAATGCATTTGCGTTTCGTTTGCGTTTTTAAAAACGAGAAAGAGTGACGTAATCTCCACTGTATCAACTCTTGGAACGTTAAGACATATCGTCGTCAGCAACAATAAATGGTCGCCTGCTAAAGAATAGATTTTTCCACAAAAAAAAAATCAAAACACTGGGTCAGAAAATCAAACTGTTTGGATGATGATGAGACTCCGCGTAACGTAGCATCTGATCAATATACTGTTAAAATTCGATAGTTCGAACTCGCTTTAGTTCGAAGATAAACGTATTTTAAAGTTAAAACGTGGCATAGCCACGTTTTAACTTTGAAATACGCGTAAGTTCGACTTTAGCGAGATCGGGTTCTCAAAATCCTACTCATGAAATACTGGTATGATCGATTTAAGCGAGTTCGAGGTATCGAGTTTCAACTACAAAACTTCTCAGTTTCGCCGCAAGTGTGCATGCGTAGAGTTAAGTCCTGTCCAGCATACGCGGTTTCGTATAGATCTGCCATGCGTTCAGTAAAGAAATCGATGGCCATCGACTGCGAGTTGGCTACCGGTCTAGTACAGTGGAGAAGACATTTTCTTTCTACGCTTAATCTATTATTTTTATTGCAAACAGTTTGGAGCCAGATCAGACGCCGGGTAACCCGGCGTCTGATCAGGTTCCAAACTGTTTGCCACTCAGATTAAAACAGGTAGTCAAAATTGTCAAAAAGTTGTCATTTTCTATATGTAAATGTAATGCGATTGCGTTTGAACGAAAGAATTACGTTTTCTCCACTGTATTTCAGACCGGTAGCCAACTGGCAATCGATGGCCATCGATTTCTTTACTGAACTCGTCACAGTCTAGACAAAACAAAACAAACGTTTTTATTTCACCATGAGATTTGTATGCCTGTTTTTACAGGGCTGCCATTTCTCCGGATTTTTCCTAAATCTTCGGATTTTTTTCTAGTACATGGTAGCTTAAAGCAGGCTGAAAGGCGCATTCTGCTTTACTTCCAGTCTGTTTTAAGTAGTCACATACCAACAAAACTAGAAATAGGCTATGGTGTAAAGGTACGATTCGTAAAATCGCACTTGAAAAATACAAATTTGGAAATCTTAGGATTTTTCATGTCAACTTATGGCAATCCTGTTTTTATCATCCTTTCAAACCCTTATCATGCATCTTTGTCTGGCCTGTGTCCTCCATCGTGCGTGTACCTATACATATCATATTATTGTTTTATTTCTGTGAAACTTTTCATCTTACTAAGTGTACTTTAGAAAAACATTCCTTGTAAAATTAATAGAGGTTTTTCATATCTTAGAATATTTATATGAAAGTTGTAGCTTATGGATTTTAAAGTTGCAATAATCTTGATTCTGATAATTACGTTCTGCACAATAGGCTCTTATAATTCTTTTATGAATGACATGTTGTTGTTTTTTGTAAATTGAAATGAAAGTTATATGTATTTCATGTTGAATTCATAATCGGTCTCAATTAAAGATACAATAATTTATGATATTATACTAAAACCCAAACTCTACTTGTCTGATACGTTTTTGATGAAGGTTGCTAAAAATGGTCAGTGTGTTTCTTTCCAGTCGATTCTAAATTTGAAATCCAATAGGACTACCATCTCGAATACCTTATTTTTAACCTAAACTCATATTCTAAAAGATCGATTTTGTTGAACCTTGAAGTTGCCATGATCAAACGTTTTTATCTTTATATCCAACGAGGCTACCAGTCTGAAATTTTTTAAAAAACGGCAATTTGCCTTTTATCTAAAACTAGTATGATATGGGCGATTTTTGCAGGCACGGGTCATTAAAACGTGGGTCGTTCCAAAAGAAACAATCGAAATACTGATAAAATGTTTCTTAAAGGTTAATTATTTTCTGAGGATTTTGTCATCATTTTAAACTGCATTTAAAACCGTTTTCTGATACTTGTAGGATACAGTTGAGAAAACGTTATTCTTTCCCAATAAACGCGTTTACGCTAAAACTATTATTTCTATTGCAAACAGTTTGGAGCAAGATCAGGCGCCGGGTAACCCGGCGTCTGTTTGGGCTCCAAACTGTTTGTCACCAAGATAAACATGAATTATCAGAATTGTTCAAAAGGTTTCATTTTTCTACGTTTTAGTGTTTTGCGTTTGCGTTTCGTTTCGTTTAAACGGGAAATAATAACGTAGTCTCCACTTAACTGTAACAAAAGTGAAAAGTATAGATTATTTCTACATTTCTTACGACTTTTTTTAATATTAACATTACTTTTCAGGAATATGCAAATAATATGATTAAAAGAAAATAATTGTAATATCTGTTTGAAACAGTTTAGCCTATTTTTAAGAGATTTTGTGTTAGAGAGCAAAACTTGCTGAAAACAGTCATTTCTAATACATAAAGGGCAAACACTCAGATATGCCATATGCGATTTTTGTAATAATCAAACTAGACCTAAATTTTATATAATTAAACATTTTCAGCAAGTTTAGTGAATATCAGATAAAAACTGTATGTGTTAGAGTGCAAAAGTGACTGAAACAGTCATTTTTTATTAATAAACAGGCAATAACTTAGATATACCTTATGCGATTTTAGTAGTAATCAAACTAAACCTTGATTTTATATCAATAAACATTTTCAGCAAGTTTGGTGAAGATCCAATAAAACGTATTTGTGTTAGAGAGCAAAACTTGCTGAAAACAGTCATTTTTTGGCTCGGAGAGCCTATATCGAATCCTTAAGAAAAATATTGGTGCGAGTCTAGCTCCCCCTACAAATAAATCCTGACATACGGGGTTTACATACATGTATGTTATCTAACGGAGCTTCAGTTGCTGGATACGTCATTATCAGATAAACCGTGTAGTAGCAGCACTGAGATAAACTCAGGATCCTGAGTGATTTAACACCATATTTACTCCCCTGTAATAAACATTCACCTAGTAGTCATAGCAGACAATGCATTATAAGACATGCATATTACAAAATTCTTTAGGGTCTTTAAGCGCTGCAGGTTTCTGCTTAATGCATGGCAATGGTAATGCAGAAACTCCATAATTAGCTTTCTGCATTACTTTATTCTATATTTAACTGAAAGTCCGAGCCTGCAGTACTACAGTACTTTGATTAATACATAAAGGGCAAAAACTCAGATATGCCACATGCGATTTTAGTAATAATCAAACTAGACCTAAATTTCATATGAATAAATATTTCAGCATGTTTGGTGAATATCCGATAAAAGCTGTTTGTTTTAGAGTGCAAAAATGACTGAAATAGTCATGTTTTATTAATTAACAGGCAATAACTAAAAAATACCGTATGCGATTTTAGTAGTAATCAAACAAAACCTTGATTTTATATCAATGAACATTTTCAGCAAGTTTGTGGAAGATCGGCTAAAAAATAGTTGAGTTAGAGAGCGGACAAAAAGTGTGATAGTCTAACTGACTGATGGATGGACGGGCGAAGGTAGATACGGTTGCACCTAGTGAAGTTGATTTCGGCTGTATCACGTGATACTAAGCCGTGTGGAAATGTTTATGTCAGACGTTCTATTTTCGGTTTGTTATGATTTTAAATTGCCCTTTTTGGTGATTTAGGTCCGTCTTCATCATTTCAGTTTGGCCCATAAGAATGTTCAAACATTATTATTAACCGTTATTGTATTTCAGGCATTAAGAAAAGGTCTGAAAACACAATGGGACTTTTTATTCACGCATAGCAGTGACAAAATAAAATTCGGGAACATCCTAAAATATCGTGTAGAAGACTCCAACGAACAAGTTGATACCCATGAAACAGTATAGTGGGGTGCACGGTAGGTGTTGCTGCGACCAATCCTAATAGTACTCCTTCTCTATAACGGCACTCCCAGCAACGATTCCCACCTTACAACAACGCTTGTCGCTCTTCCCCAAATCAAGACACATTTGTATAACATTTACACTGCTGCAATATCGTCTTCTATAATTGACATCTGCTGTTTTTTCTCAAAATTACATATTAATGGACATTTTGACAGACGAAATAGAACGATCAGTGACAAACAGCTTGAATCCAGACGAGACGCCGCATTGTATATTTCCTTCCCTATAAGAACTCGATCCGATCAACCGTGACATACAATTTTGTCTCCCATTAGGTGGTGTTGTAGAGAGGGAGCACTGTAATGGTATTAAATTGTGTATATATACATACATGTATATTAAAGTAGAATACTGTTGGCATTATTGTACGTATCATTTTCATGCGAGTTACAGTGGAGAAAACGTTATTATTTCCCAGTAAACGCGTTTACGCTAAAACTATTATTTCTATTGCAAACAGTTTGGAGCCAGATCAGACGCCGGGTAACCCGGCCTCTGATCATGCTCCAAACTGATTGCCACCAGGAAAAACATGAATTATCAGAATTGTCCAAAAGTTGCACTTTTCTACGTTTTAGTGTTTTGCGTTTCGTTTCGTTTAAACGGGAAAGAATAACGTTTTCTCCACTGTATCATTTTCATGCGAGTTACAGGTTATAAGCTCAAAGGTCATTGTTGCAGTAATTGAAATCTATATACGTGTATAAAATAACGACTTTTAACTAAATATATTTACATTCGCCCCATTTAATTCCATTGACAAAAAGGGTGTTCATTTCGTATAAACACCATTTTCTCGAGAGGGCGAGACTTGTGGAAAAGTTTCGAAGAGAAGGCTGGGCATATGCAGTTTTCATTCGCGAATAAATCTTTGGAAATTGGAACAGCAAACATTTGGCGGATGTTTTCCAAATTTGTTCTTAACCGATCTATGCCTTCCTATTAGTGGAAACCATGGCACGATTCCCGACTAATAATCTTCTTTATTAATGAGATAAATTGCAGGAAAATTGACATACCTTATAAACAACAACTGTCTGCATTCCTTTATGCCAAAAGAACCGATATATTTATCCTACTTTAAAAATGACGTCACTTCTAATGACGTTAAAGCGGCATTTTCGCGCCAAACTGTCAAAGTTGTTGATCTTAGAATGTAAACAATGGAACTTATTGTTTTGCTTTCGAATGTACGCAGCTACAGTTATTCGGTCATGGCTGTTCTTGATAGAGTACACATTATTCGTGTTATCAACCTGTAATATGGATTAAACAAACATGCATACCTACAAAATGCTAATCTAATATTAGAAATTACAGCAAATACATTGTAAATATAAGAAATGAACATATTTTTTCGGCGTTCAAGCGAAATGAAAGACAGAAAATTATCGACAAATACCATGAATCGCTTGCGCGATTCATAGTATTTGCCAATACTTTTCTGTCGTTCATTTCGCTTGAACGCCGAAAAATATCAATTCATTTCTTAATTGAACGTCCAACAATTTGGACACTGGTGTAACGCGATGTCTGATCTAGACCAGAAACCTCAGATGAACATGTCCAGTTTCTGATTAAGTCTAGTCTATGTTTTCCCGTCACAGATTGGTCTGTTTTCTCTTTAGACCTAGTTTCTAAAACAATTTAACTACAGAAAACAAAAATGATCAGAAATCAAGACCAATGCCTACTTGCTTGAAACACAAATTTACTCTCATTGGCCAATGGGACGGAATGTCCTAGGTTGGTGTTCTGGTTTCTTTCACTTCTATCTTGGACTGAAAACCATGGCAAAATAATGAGACACAGTCTAAATTATTGCTGTTACTGTATCATTATTTCTAAATTTAGCGTGGATAATCTCTAAGTTTAGCGAGTGGGAAATTCTGCTGATAAAATGAAACGATATATAAACATAACATGATAACATGTTTTACAATGAATACTGTACCACAAACAATTTAATCTGCGACGTATATCTTTTTAAAAAGACATTTCTTGTTAACATTTCTTGGTGGTTGTTTTTGTCACTAGGGTTCAAACAGTTAATGAAGCCACGAATTCTCCTAGGACAATCATTTGAAACCATTTCGATGCCAATAACCCTTGATTAACCTTCAGCAGATGACACCACAATAAATCACCGGAACTTAGCACCCTCTAATTAATCCTCTATTTGCTAAATTTATCGTGAGTTTTTATCCTTTTACCACCACATTGTCGTCTGCTTCAATTTCTAAGTCAAAATTAAAGTAGTGTGATTGACGAATACGAGTATCAACAAGTTAACCCATTGCCCCGTAGCCAGTTTCTAGTTTTGAAGATATGTGACCACTTAAAGCAGGTCAAAAGTAAAGCAGAATGCTCCTTAAGGCGCATTCTGTTTTACTTTCAGCCTGTTTTAAGCTTACATCTGCTAGGATATAGAAAATGTTTCTTATGATTTTTATTTCTGACAGTATAAATTATAATTATTTTCTTTAGTACACGAATTAATTAAAGGTGTAAAAGGGCGTATTTATGGGGTAACGGGTTAACCCTTATCATGCTAAGCGCGACTTGCTGCAAGATGAAGGTCTTAACCACTATCGTATGTCTTACGGCTTCAGTAAAATTGACTTCGCTGGGATATGAAGTGTCATGACCATTACGTCAAACAGGCTAACCAATTACCCCCTTCACTGCCATGACGTCATCAATTTTAAACAATTGTCGTCTGCTTTTATTTCTAAAATTTAATATTTAGTTTTTTTTACTTATGAAATATTGAAATGAGTGTAAAACAGTTTGTATTCTGATCAGACGCCGCGTTACGCGGCGTCTGATCAGGACCCAAACTGTTTTCAAATTACTATACTAGCTAGTGTACTCGGGGTAAGGCAGTGAAGAGGTTAAGCTTTAGTGATGTATTAACGCGTCATTTACATGCATTGTTCTATTGAAGAGCTATTAAGGAGCCCTCTGATCAGGGTCTGCACTGTTTGTAATGTTTGTAATTTTAGTCGGTATTTTAGCTGAAAGTGTTTAAAATGGACTTAACTTGATGTTTTAGACGGGAATGTGTTAAATGTCATGCATTTGAAATGATTAACAGAATTAAGGACTCTGGCAATTATACATTTTCCCTTTTTATACAAAAATACATGTAGAACAGAACAGAACAGATTAGAACATATTGTTTTGACGTATACATGTACATACAGTATCTCGTCAATACAAAATAAACAAAAACAAGATGCACAATTGTCACGTAATCCATTACTGAATTTTTGTGGGGTTTTTTTTGGGGGGGGGGGGGGGGGGGGTATATACCCTGTTCATCCAATTTTTTTTCAGGAGCTGTGTGATTGGGTCAACACTGTTTTCGAAATCTGAGCGTCAATATACGCTTATAGCCGGTTGCTGCTTGAAGCAACATATAAGTATAAGACAGAGAGCTTCCACGATGTCCTGCGTAACATTCACTGGTAAGTCGATCAGTACAGTTTGTAATTTAGCAGCTCCAATTTCCGGAGTCACCTTGAATATCTAAGATAACCATATTGTTTCCATGGTAACACAATTAGACTGTTTCTTAGTTTAGTAACCACCAATTAACTTCTGACAATAATAGTGCAATAAAGAACCTTAATTCTAGGAACCTTTAATCAGTCACCATTCAGTTGTAATATCACATTGACTGTCTCAAAATTGTCGTCTGCATATTATGTTTTCGAAATTAAGATTTAGGGTTTGGTTTTTTAGTTCACATGTACAAAGCTCATTGTGAGTTTTGTGATCGTTGAATGTCCGTCATACGTCGACAACAATTGAAGTGTTTACACTCTTAAGGCCACCATTTTTATCCAATCTTTCTCAAAATTGCCCAGAATGCAAATGTGCAGATTCAGACCATGCATTGCTTCTCGCAGGTGGACTTTAATCAGCGTCCTCTGAAAAAAGGTCATCGATTAATTATTTACCAATTATTCTGAAAATAGACTTTTCAGTTCAAAACTTTCGTCTGCTTTACTTTTTTGAAATTATTAGTAAAGGAGTTTTCAACCGAGTGACAAAGAAAATTGAATTAGATCAAACACAGTGTTAGCTTTAACAAAATATTAGTAATTAAAACAGCCATTAAGATCACGGAAAACAGACACACATGTCGCATACTTTATAAAATAAATCAGTATTATACGTCATATTTTTCCGTAAATAATGAACTGTAAACATACCGCGGCCTCAACTCTGTGCGACTGGAAGTGTGAACTTTAGACTATCAATCCTTAATTTCATATTTTCTTTACCGTTTTTGTGTAAAATTTTACGATAATTTATATTATTTAAGATTTACAATAATGTATATTTTTTCGCTTCATATACATGCATATCTTTTCATATTCATTGATAAGTAAAATTCATGTCAGCTCCATGAACCGTGAAATAAAATTAAGTTTGGATAATATATTACACAATAATTCTACCAAAAAAGTTTTTAATTTATATAAACGATAAAAAATCCACACAAAAAAGAAAACCTTACCACGTTTCAAAATGCCATCATCTGCATTCGACACGTTTTTTACCAAGCCGTTAAGACAAAATAACGTTAACATCATTACCGTCAAAGTGTGAAGCGACTTCCCACAAAATTTAATAACAATCTATAAAGTTTTGAGTAATTTTTTCTACTTTTTACTGCACCAATGGTGTAAAAAGCGTTACATCATACCTACTTAAAAATGACATTTTTTGCGTGATCAGACGCCATATTTCCCTATTTCTTGTAATGTAAATGTGGTTACAGTGGAGAATCTGTTATTCTTTCCCGTTTAAACGCAAACGTACGCAAACGCAAAACACTAAAACGTAGAAAAATACAACTTTTGGACAATTCTGATAATTCATGTTTACCTTGGTGGCAAACAGTTTGGAGCCTGATCAGACGCCGGGTTACCCGGCGTCTGATCTGGCTCCAAACCGTTTGCACTGCAAATAATAGTTTTAGCGTAAACGCGTTTATTGGGAAAGAATAACAGATTCTCCACTGTATTAGCATTCTTTATTGGGAAAGCATATTAAACGCAATGTCCATTTTAGGAGGAATGTACTGTAAATTAATCAAAACTCAACTGTCATTTGAAAATTGATTTGTAAGACTGGGAGAATAGGCAGACATATTACATTAATCATATAACATAATACACGATAGTGGCGCCGTCTAGGCTATGTCATTATCAGACTGACACTAGGTGTCGCTCTGTTTGATGCCTATCAGCAACCCTGGTAAATGGCCTAGACTGGAAGCTGGCAAGACCGATGACTGCTGCTCTCAACTAGAATTTAGAAATACCAACAACTCATTACTCACGTGTAGATCAGTCTACAGCGACCCGGGGAAGACGTTATTCTTTCCAATTAAATGTCTTTAGAAATAGTAGAAAATTATTATTGCCATTGCAAACATTTTGTATCCAGGTCAGACGCTGGGTAAATCTTTGTTTTGCAGAATATATCGCGTAACACATATGCCTCCACTTCTATGTAGAATATGGCCAGGTTAGGCAAACAAATCCCCCGATCCATTTAAAGGGGGGACCCATCGTCAAAATTATTTCATTTACAACGACGCCCATTGGGTGACAAAAAATGTGTGCGTTGTTCAAAGGGAGTCGTTATAGGGAGGGAAATTGGCTTACATTCGCAAACACTTTGAATCCGGATCAGGCGCCGCGTTATGCGTCAAGCTGTTTGCCACTCGTCATTAAGGTGTGTTTTTTCTGTCTAATACGTAACTTTGAGGAAAACAGCAGACGACAATTTTAAGCAGACGACATTGCAGCCACGAATAGGTTGCTCCTTATTCAGATTTATATAATTCACAACAGCAGATGTTAAGTGCTTGTGTGGCGGCTGTAAAAAGTCGTCCCGTACTTCATTCTCAGTGTTGTTATACTTTCTGGCCCTCTTGGAATCATTGATTTCAGCGCATTTACAGTTGAAAGTTGAATTCCGCTTAAGCTGGTGGTAGGGGGCGTGAGCACTGTTGCATATTTCAGTATTGCTCATGAACAGACTCAATTAAACCGAGACTGCAATTTCAGTATTTGCTTTGTTTTCTGTGCTTTCAAAGGATCTCCCCTTATTCAGATTGATAATAAACGTGTGTCCTGTTTAGTGAACTGCGACGAGGGTGGCGTCATTGTTGGGAGGGCCGTTGTAGGGAAGGAGTGAGGTATATCTGCAATATCGAAATAGCCCAATGATCCATAGTACGAGTCATGATGCTCGTCTTTTATAATATACAGTTCCCCCTTTCTACAACAACACGCAATGACAGACAGATTGTGTGCGCTGTTCGGAGGGAGTTCTTTTAGGGAGGGAAAATTAAGACATTGCTTACATTTGCAAACAGCTTGAATCCAGATCAGAAGCCGCGATAGTTCTTATGTCAGAATGTCCACTAATGATTATGTAGCTTTGAGTAAAACAGCAGATTACAGTTTTAAGAATAGGATATTGTAGCAGTAACTCGCAAGAGACCGGTGATAACTTAATGAATTATAAAGTTCAATCAAAAAGTCAATTCGCCATTGACCTGTAGTGTCATAATTTAATTAGAATCAATACTTGTAATACTTTTAACTAGGTGCTATGCAAAACTCTCGTTGCATCAAATATGAATGCCATGTTTTTGCTTGCTTTTAATGAACAATATTAATACAACAACCTTGTTTCTGAAAATCTGGCAATAATGCAAGGGAAATAAGCGTGTGTTTCCTTGAAAAAGATTGACAATGTGTATGCCACGTTTATTTACCTTGAACAGTCGTTTAATCTGGCCAATAAATTGTGCATAAAGAAAGCTTGTTTTCGGTTTTTACGATGGAAGACAGCTCAATGTTTTCCTCGTTTTCAGATAGTGTCTGCCTTGGACCCTTTTCCTTATAGTTTTCTTTCATATTTTAAGACAAATTGTTGCTTCCCCGCCACAGCCCTTACCAAGTCTAGTCCAAATTTGACTATTTAGGGATCTTTTTACTTACTTCAAAGAGATGAACAGTGCCGACAGTACACTGACCAGAGGGTTCCTTTCGGAGCCCTCTGAACAGGGTGTACACTGTTTGCATAGGACAAGTGTACTCTTCATTCAGGACAAGTATACTGGACGCTATGGTTGAATGTTATAGTAATATCAGTGCATCAGATCTGCATTGTAGGAGAATGACAAAGCAGGCAAAGGTTTAAGCAGGAACATATATTCATTTCTGAAGTAAGGTAACCACTTAAAGCAATTTGAAAGTAAAGCAGAGTGCTTTCTTCCTGCTTTAAGCTACCATCTGCTAGATTATAGAAAATATTTATGATATATATTAAAAGGCTATACAAGTTTGAACTATTTTCTTTAGAGTGTTAACGAACAATTGTGGACGGACGGACAGACGACGGACGACAGACATCCAGCGATCCTAAAAGCTCACCTTGGCACTACGTGCCAGGTGAGCTAAAAAAGGCTATAAGCGGGGTAATGGTTAATGTACGTTCCTGGTTTAAGTTTCCAACAGTCCACAACATTATCCTATGAGCTGACATATAAATAGCAAGCAAATTATTTAACAGATCCTGTGAACAGGGTAGACCCAGATTAGATCCTGGGTTTCAATCATAGCGACTGGTCTGGGTCTACTATGTTATCAATGTCAAAAAGCTTAAATATTTGGGGACAAGGACAAAAGCCTTAACCAGCCCGCCGTTTGACACTCTGACATTCTTTAGGGGACCACAGTGGAAATAACAGAAAATACATTTTCCCTTTTTTGTGCAATCCTTGGTATTGGCGAGCATATCATGTGCATTTTCATGTGTATGCATTATTTGTTATAGATTGCATTAAATGTGTATGCATTTGTAGTGCCATGTTATTCCACTATTGCCAAAATAAAATCAATCAATCAATCAAGCAGACCCTGCTTTGAAAGTAAATTTGAAAATTCTGTTTAAAGAAAAGTTCGATCAAGCAGAAGGGAGTGTTGCAGATGACAAAATTACCCAGCAAGCAAAGAGTTAAATAAATCACTTGAAGTGGACAACTCCAGTTTCTAAATCCTTGTAGATCAATTTTGATTATCAAAGGTTGTTTTCACAATATATTGCAGAATAAAAACAGTGCAGAGCCTGATCAAGGGCTCATTCAGGGTCCCTCTGATCTAGGTCTAAGCCGTTTGCATAGGGCAAGGGTATGGCTCACTAGAATCAAAAGGGTTTATGTTGTCCCTGTAGTATAACTCTTTTCCCTCTGAAACTTCAAATGGAAAATTCCAGTTTCCATTTCAGTCTAGTCCATTTCTGACTTTAAAGGGTTGTTTTTATCAATGTTTTGTATTATGCCAAACAGTGAAGACCATGATCAGAGGGCTCCTTGAGGAGCTCTCTGATCTTGGTCTTCACTATTTGCATAGGACAAGTGCACTAATCACATGTAAATTGTTTGCAAAGGACGCTAATATGTGGGACTAGGGCTAAACTGGTCAACGGAAGAGAAATAACAAAGAAGACATTCTGTTTTCATTTGCTTTTATAAGTCTCTAGAGAGAACTGTTTAATGTCCCCGTAACATATGCTGTAGAGGGTCGGGGAGCCATCCCTGGGCAGCATTTACAACAAAAACAGGGCATTTCATACACAATAGGACAAAGATCATGAATTAAAGCACACTTTACTACTTAGAGGAGCACGAAGTAAGTACTTCCTGAAGACAGGGCTACCATAACTTGCTTATAAAAAAAATCCTAAGATTTCCAAATTTTGAAGTCCGACTTTAGGAATCGTATCTTTAATCACTTCACTGCCAGGCTCAATAATACTAACATAATCATGCAAACGGTTTTGATTCAGATCAAATACCGCATAACGCCACACCTGATCTGTATCTTAACTGTTTGACACCTATACCAATGTTTCTATAGTACCAAAATGAATAAAGTTTTGAAAGAAGGAGAAGATATCCGAAGATTTCTGGAAAAAAAAACCCATATGTCCTGAGAGATAGAGAAAAATCTGAAGTTTTCAGCAAAAATCCAGAGAAATGGCAGCCCTGAGATGAGAGTTAAGAGTTACCTGATACAAAGTTGAGGTAACATTGATTGGAATTTGCAACTACAGTGGAGAAAACGTTATTCTTTCCCAATAAACATGTTTATGTTAAAACTATTATTTCCATTGCAAACAGTTTGGAGCCAGATCAGATGCCAGGTAAACTGGCATCTGATGAGGCTCCAAACTGTTTGCCACTCAGATTTAAATTAATAATCAGGATTGTCAATAAGTTGTCATTTTCTCCATTTTAATGCAATGGGAAGAATAACATTTCCTCCACTGTATGAGAGATTATTGTCACAGAGAAAGCTGACAGCTGGAGCCAATGAACAATAACTCAAACTTGCTTAAGTTGAATAAACCTGTATTTTAAAGTTAAAATCTGGCTAGGCCACATTTTAACTTTGAAATATACAGTAAAACACCTGATAATTCGAACTTCCGTTTTTCTTCTGTTGAATTTCGCAAAATTCTATCTCGCTTAAGTCACACCATACCCATATTTCAAAGTCAAAAAGTGGCTAAGCCACGTTTTTACTTTGAAATATGGGTATTTTCAAACTAAGGCGTGTTCTAAGTATGGAGTTCTGACTGTAGATATGTTTGACTTTAGCAAGCTTGAGTTATTGGACAAACAATATTCCAGCAGATAACGTTTTTGCACAACACTTTAATTACGAGTACACAGGTACTTGATCAGAACTGTGGTTTAATTGGGAATCTACACTATGTTAATTGTAACTAAATATTAACTGGATATTAGGTAGAAAATCAGCTACAAATATAAGACAAAACAATTAAATATGGAATCTTGACACAACAAAATCTATAAATGAGATTTGATTGTAAATTGCTAATAGATTCAATGAACTAAATGTATTCTTCAAAAATGATCATATCTGAAACAGATTTCTAAACTTAGAAAATACGGATTAAATGCCGAATCAATGCTAAATAACACTAAATGAACAAATAAATGACACTTTTTAATTATTATTGACAAATTAGGATTCTACCACAAAATATGAGATCATAATAAGAAACAAACATAAAAAGAAATCTACAAGGTTTCGACCTATGAGACTCTTGCCTATGACAGACAACTTCATAACTTGGAACGTGTAATCACAGTAGATGGGTCTTTACTCAATGTTAAACCATAACTCATTGAATGCTGAAACTTTAAATTGACAACAGTTAGTTCAATTTCTAATTAAGTATGGTCATTTTTTAATAATTATTTATAAGTTTTTATAGTACCAAAAGGATGCAGATATTCAAGATATACCTCAGCTGTTTTTACAACTGGTCGCAGCTTAACACTGAACCAAAATGATGATGAAAGCTTCAAAAGGAGCTTTCTGCATTACTTTTGTCCTGCATTAAGTAGCCACCTGTTGCCAGATATATCAAAGCTTATACAGCCAAAGCTTGCTTAATTTTGGTTAACCTGTATATTTAAGGAATCTCCATAATTACCAACTGCTTTTTCGGTATAGAAAAAAATCCATGAAAAAGTTCTGCTAAATGGACAACATATAATCACTATGTTTTAATATCTACGACAACACGTGAAACTTAAAAAAAAATGTACACGATCTAAATATTAATTTTGTAGACTATTATTAACAAATCATATATACATTTATACACAAACATTAAACATTATGAATAAATAAGCAAATAGAAATGATAGGAGTTTATTGATAGCAATGCATGATTTTGGTTAATCAAGGAAATTATTAGCAGCCTGTATTGGCTTAATGCACTTTTATATTATTTGTCAATTAAAATTATTTTTTGATATATGGTGCTCTGTTTTGGGGATATTCTACATGACTTTTTCAGCAGAACATTAGCTGCTGAAGTCATTCAATTGACAATACCGCAGTATACCAATCAAGACTTTAGACTTGTCCAATTTGTACTATTTCGGACTGTTTTGTACAATATCTTAATAATGATAAATAGTACATACAGAATTCAGAAGGCCCCTGTAGGAGCACTCTGATATAGGTCTACACTGATTGAAAAATAGGAAAAGTGTGTAATCATCTCAGATACATAGTTTGTAAAGCTCACATTTAGGTTTAAAGTCTCTTTACTTTAGCTTAACTCTTTCCTCCCTGAAACTTAAAATGGACAATTCCAGTTTCCATTTTAGTCTAGTCCATTTCTGACTTTTAAGGGTTGTTTTTGTCAATGTTTAGCCTTGTGACAAACAGTGAAGACCCTGATCAGAGGGCTCCTTTCGGAGCCCTCTGATCTGGGTCTTCACTGTTTGCATATGACATGTATACTATTCACATGTACATGTTTGAAAAGGACGCCTATATGCGGGACTAGGGTTCAAAGGGTTAATGTGAAACCACATTAAAGCTGATCATATTAAGTAGTATAAAGGGGTAAAAGAGTTTCGTATATCACAGATGAAATATTAATAGCAATTCTTAACATTATAATTTTTTTTATAAAAAAGTACATAATCATCATTGAAATAATTATACAATAAAGTGCCACTTTTATGATCTCCCTCTTGCAAAAAAGGCTGATTTTTCATGCTATCTTCAAAACTAGCAATAGGTTGTAATGATTATATGGGTTAAATATCAGCTTCACAGGAGTGGTCATAATTGCGAGAACTTTCTGTAATATTAGTTTGACAGAAATCGTCATAGAAATATAGTCCATTTTTGACAACAGGAGAGACCCTGATCAGAGGGTTACTACAGGAGTCCTCTCATCTGGGTCTACACTGCTTGCATAGGACAGGTGTACTCTAAATAGGCACAATGATTGTAAATAACAATGAATTGCAAAATATCTGGAATTTATGTATTGAAAATGATGACATATTCAAAGCTAAACACTGTCATACATGGCTTGATTCCAAAGAGATAAAAATTACAGGTAAAATTTACATAAATACAGGATACAGTATTGCTAAGCCAAAAGGACATCACTCGACATATAGTTATTAGAAATTTTGAAAAATTGATAAAAATGAATCAAACTGACAAATAATGAGGTTATATGCTGATACTATGTGGTCTTTTATCAACGGAGTACACTATGACCTCTCTATTACAACCGCTAAAAGGATCGCTAATTGATTGTATAAAAGACAGGTGACAGCTTAAACCAAGGTGATAGTAAAACAGAAAGCTCCTAAAGGAGCTTTCTATTTTACAGTCACCTTGCTTTAAGCAGTCACCTATCTTTAACACCAAATAATTAACACACATTTGTGGTGGTACTAGAGAAGTTTTACTGTGTAACAATGGTGAATGAGTTGGAAATGGTGGTAATTAGTACACTCTGTATCAAATACGTATACCTGATACTGTATCAGTCCATCCTGTGTTAAGCAATCATGTAATAAAGAACATTCAGTTCTCTAATTACAGCTAGGTGGCTGCCTAATTAATTGTAAGACAAAAGTAATGGAGAGAGCTACATTTGGGAACTTTCTGAATTTCTTTTGTCCTAAATATAGCTTCACCATCAAGCAGTACTATTGAGAAGCAACAGCTTTAAATGTAGGACAAGAGTAATGCAGGAAGCTCAAAACAGGACCTTTCTGCATCATTTTTGTTCTGCATTAAGTTGCCACATATTTTCAAATATTCTCATGCAATCTTCCTTACATGGTAACTTAGCACAAAAATGACTGACTATATGTTAATTTAATAAACCATTCTTATACAGTCCACTGTATAAGAGTGGTTACTGCATGCATATGAGTTATCTTATTACCTCCCTTTAATACTCAATATGCCATGTGTTAATGAACAATGTATTGAAATGATGGTGTTAATTGGTGCACCCTTAAGGTCAGTGCAATTCTATGGATACTTGGGTTATATATGATTGGTCCCTTGTACAAGCTAATTATCCTGAGATTGTGGTATTGTAGAACAAACAATTTGTCCTGTGTATGCTTTCTATAAGTAGCAAGAGGCAATACCATAATGTGTGTTCCTACTCAGCAAAAGGCAACACCATATCAATGTGTGTTCCTAGGCAGCAAAAGGCAACACCTTAGTGTATTCCTAAGCAGCAAAAGGCAACATCATAATGTGTGTTCCTAAGCAGCAAATGACAACACCCTAATATTCCTTTTAGCAAGAGACAACATAATAGTGATAGGGACTTTTCCTAATACAATGGCACAGCAACAATGTCTGAATCATGGCCTCTTTAGGCTTCATAAAGTCAAGCTTGTTTATTCTTTAATCCATTTCTGCCTTGGTATTTTCAAAAAAATCTTCAATTATGCTTGTAGGAAGGATTTGGTGTGCTATACAGTTCTAAGCTACTTTGTATAATCAAATAGCAGAATATTTAATATACAATAGCAACAGGTTCTGTTCTCATTATATGAGTTTTTGTTTATCTAGAAACAAACCAATATTCAACTATACAGCTGAAAAATAAGAACAGAGTAAAAGCAAAGAGTGTATACCCAGGTGATGATGCTGCAAAAGCTGCATCTCACATGGGTCTACATTGTTTGCCTTTGTCCTAAGATTACACTCTTTGTTTTTTTGTGTTTATTTATATATTTGGGTGGGGATTTGGGTGGACTTACTAAGCATTGATGGATTAAAGTCACAGGCTGTCACTATTTGTTCTACTACACCAGGCTATTTGTGGTTGGCAGTGATATCTAATTGTCTACAGCAGATCTATTCTCACCTACAGAGACCCTTTATGTAATGATTCTCCTATGCAGTAAACACTACAGTTCAACCCTGTGTGGAGCCACCAATCAAAAGATCAAAATATGGAGCCACGTTTTTTAGTGCAGGTGGTTGCTTAATGCAAGACAAAAAGTGATACAGAAAGCTCCCAAAGGGAGCTTTCTGCACTATCTTTGTTCTGCATTAAGCAGCTACATGTATCTGATTATGACAGCAATACAAATAATAACAAAAGCTTTCCTTGTAGCTTTCTGCATTACATTTGCCCTTTAACCCTTAGCCCGCCAAATAAATTGTCGTCTGCTATATTTCTCGTCTGCTTCAAGTTTCAAAGTGCTTCAAAGTTGCTCATAAATTGCTGAAAATGTTGTCCTAGTGTCAAACAGCTTGGATCCAGATGAGACGCCGAGTTACTCGGCGTCTCATCCGGATCGAAGCTGTTTGCATATGGAGCTATAGTCGTGAGTGGCAGGGTAAGGGTTAATATTAAACAGCTTCCTATGTATTTAGTTTTACCATGTTTCTTTAGCAAATAATCACTTCACACAGGTGAGAACTATAGCTATACTAACATGTGACTAAGGGTTATACACCTTTGCAATAAGTTTCTGCTTGCATCATTTGGAATATACATGTTCCCTCTCATAATGATACTCAACATAAAACTGCACCAACATAACTAGTATATGCATGTGTTTATATAACACAAACTCTTCCTTTCTCAAATAAAAATCATTTAAGTACTTTTTCACACTTTTACAATATCAATGTTACACAATGGAGAATTTGTAGAACAGATTGCATGACCATATTTTTTCTACTATAAACTTGTCTTCAAAACAAAAAATCTCTCTTAAGTGACTAACAAGCCAGAAAATATAAAGGTGTTTTAACTCATTAAATCTTAATTATTTAATAATTCTTATAGCATGATCTTTATTGCAAAAGTTCAACAAACCCATTTAAGCCTAGTGTCTACTAAAGAGGACATTGGCAAACCGTGTAGACCCTGGTAAGACTCCCAGTAACGCCGTGTCTTATCAGGGTCTGCACTGTGTTCTATTGCATATGAAATGCTCTGCTGTATGGACAACCATTGCAGTGGCTTTAGATCACCATTGTATGACTATATATCTTCCAGCAAGCAAAAAGGTCGAGGTCATTGCAATAACCACTGGCATAAATGGGTTAAAAAACATAATTTTCATTAAAAAAATCAAAGTTTTGCTTTTTGTTTTATCCTATTAGCATCATTGACTTCTTAAAAAATTGACTGATGAAAAAAACTCCAAGACAAAAGATATTCATCCTGATAGTATAAATACATTTAGGCCTCAAAAACTGGAAAATACTTAACTGCCAAGTAAAACTTGTGTTTAGTGACCAAAGTGACAGCTTAACCCTTTACCCCACAGCCTTATTTTTAGTTTAGAAGATAGGTGACAACTTGAGGCAGGTTGAAAATAAAGCAGAATGCGCCTTAAGGCGCATTCTGCTTTACTTTCAGCCTGCTTTAAGCTTCCAGCTACTAGTAAAATATTTCTTATGATACATATTCATGAATGTATAAATTGGAATTATTTTCTTCAGTGGAGAAATAAATTGAATGCGTTGGAGGCGTTTCTAATGGAGGAAAAGATTTACTCTTTTCTTCATAGGTAAGCACTCATTATCTCGTTACCAATTATTAGCAGCCACCTGTTATTTTAGATATATCCAATGTTTTTGGAGTTTTTTTAAGTGAAAAGCGGCTAAACACAAGTTTGACTGTATTAAGTAAACATTTCTGTATCTATCAAATCCACATTTCAATGATTCAATGAAGAATCACTGACCAAGCAACCATTACAATTAAACACAGTAAAACCTCTCTATTACAACCACTAAAACAAAGGTTAATTGGTAGTATTAAAGTCAGATGACAGCTTAAAGTAAGGTGACAGTAAAACAGAAAGCTCCTAAAGGAGTTTTCTGTTTTACTGTCATCTTGCTTTAAGCAGTCACCTGTTGTAAACACCTAATAACTAACACAATTTTGTGGTCGTAATAGCGGGATTTTTACTGTATGTATTTTAGCAACCACTTTAAGATTTGATACATTTGTATGCCTGCTTAGTGCAGGACAAACGAATGTAGAAAACTTGAGACAACTGGCTCCAAGGTTATAAAGCTTTTGTGTTGAGTCTAGAGTAGTTCTCAATCATTTGATTGGTCAGATATAAGCCTAGGCTCAAATCTGACCAATCAAGTGCTTGAGAACACACTCAGACTCAGCTCAAACGCTTTATAACCTAGGATCCTGTATGCAGCACAAAAGTAATGCAGAAAGCTCCTATACATGTAAGAGCTATCTGCATTACTTATGTCCTGCATTAAGCAGTCACCTGTCTTTAAAGATCTCAAATGTTTGCAAGAATCATAAAGTGACTGCCAAACACAAGTTTGACTTCATATGAAAGACACTACACTGCAGACTCGCGGTGACCCCGCCCCTTCTGTGCTTCCTGTTTCTGTCTATCCCCAGTGAATGTTGGCAACTTTGACGTCGGACACTTAACACTTGTCGTCACGGGTAACGACACTTTTGCTGCATTGTCCTGCGTCTCTGAGGTATTTCTGTCAGTGTCTGTGCTTGGTCTCTCTGGAGACGTTGATGTAGTGTCAGAAGCTGGCAAGCCTTGGGTTTTGAACACACTATTATTAACCTCAGATAACACTACCGTTTCCCGTACTGATCTGGAAGCTGGATCAACACTGTCTCTCAAGTCACTAGCGATCTCCTCTGTACTAGCTACTCCGTTAGTACTAACGTTACATTCCATGTCAGACTTTTGTGAATCACTCGAAAATGAAACTTGTTTATCACTACTTTTGTCACCGTTTTCTCTATCGGAATTGACTCTCTTTCGCCTACTAGACTTTTCTTTACCCAAGTCAGACCTGCTTTTTGGAATTGGACTGCGTTCTGGATCATCAAATACTTCCATGTCTACACACCATGACTGGGACATTCTGTTTGGCGAGCTAGTGGTTACACGTGTAGGCGATGAAGACTGCATACTTGGTGACCATGACTTATTCAATGGATTATCGCGAGCTAGCGGACTAGTGGGGCGGTGTTTCCGCTCATCAAGAAGAAAATTACCGGACCTGCGCTTAAATTTCTTCTCCTCTCTGTCTTCAAGACTGGATGACACTGAACGTTTATATGAGGGACTTTTTGTAGGACTAGTGTCTGAATTTGAGGGTGGGCGTAATTTACGCCCGGGAGTAGGCGAGCTCCCTTCAGCAAGTTTTTTATAGAAGAGGGCTTCTTGTGAGCCCATTTCCGTCGAGTCCTCGAATGACTCTGACAGTTTCCACATGAGTTCCTCATACTCCATCGACAGACGCTTGTTGGCCCGCGACTCCTTGTCATACTTCCTCATCAAGTTCTGACAGCGCTCATGAAGTGTCCTGAAGCAAGAACAATTAATTGTTAACTCGTTCAACACTAAGTAACTCTTGTGGGTTATTAGGTTCTATTTTGGACCATTTTAAGTACCAAAAACATGAACTAGTCTACTTGGAATTCAGGGTAGTAAATACTGCCCTAAATTAGCAAAACGTTGTATGCCCTGATCAGAGGTCTCCTAAAGGAGCTCTCTGTTCTGGGTTTACACTGTTTGCAGTATATTTTAAACAAGTCCATGGTGTTAAAGGGGTTAACCATTGTATGCATGTATATCTTTAACCATTTCGCTGCCTTACTTCCACATACAAACATTTATCTATTTATTGGCAAACAGTATGGATCCCGATCAGGTCACGTAACGCAACGTCTGATCAGGATCCAAACTCATTATGACATTCCTTTAGTCAATTTACCTAAAATAAAAATTTGAGAAACTTGGGCAGACAACAACAGTTTAAAGTTGATGGCAGTGAAGGGGTTAACTGTTTGAATGCTGAATAAATATTGTCTGCTCAAAATATTGAGGGTATCTCCTGGGCTCCAGATAAGAAGAGAATATCTAAAGTTAAAATCTTTCATTTCTGCTTTAAACCCTATGGTGTCAACATATATAAACCCTATGGTGCCAACTTATGGCAGCCTTGTTATTTCTTCAATTCAGCTTATGCCAAACTGTTCATTTTCAACATAATGGTTTGACTGTATATCATAACAAAACAATGTCTCCCGTACTTTTCATGGTCTGTCTTCATGCTGATGATGGCCTCTAGGTTCTCCTTCTTCTGTCCGAGAGAAATAATCTTCTCCTGGGCCACTGGTAACTCCTCCAGCTAGTGATAGAAAACAAAATACACCATAAGAAATCATGGTATAAAAACAATTAAAATTACACCATAGGAAATCATGGTACAAAAACAATCTTTTCAACCCTTTTAACTCAAAAGAAGCAACTTTGAGCACATTTAATTTATTCCTCCTATGAAGAAAAAATTTCAAATTTTTACAGGCATGTACATGTAACATAAGAGATATTTTCTATACCCTAGTAGATTGTAGCAGCTTAAAGCAGGCTGAAAGTAAAGCAGAATGCACCTTAAGGCGCATTCTGCTTTACTTTCAACCTGTTTTAAGTGGTACTTGTCATCAAAATTAGAAACAGAATATGGAGTAAAAGGTTAAAGAAATGCAATATACAAACATATGTTTTTTAAAACAATTTTCACATACACGTGTAACTAGAAATATGGCTGTGGCTGTAATACACACATGATTGTCCCCTAGTTGTATGCAGATGGATTTTCTTTTTACCAAGTTCATCCACCCGTAATTCTTTGAAAAATTGAAACATATCCAATCCTGACAATATGTCATCAATGATTGATGTGAAAACATCTTCTAACATTTAGGTGTTAACTTGCAAACTGTAGGATTTAGACACAAAAGTATGTACCATATAGTGTGGACAGACAAATGAACATACATAAATAGTATCCCCACCATTGCCCATTTTTGAATATTTTAGCAATTTATTGCAAAACGACAAACAGTGCACACCGTGATCAGAGGAGTCCTCTGACCAGGGTCTACATTGTTTGTACTGGACAAGCATACTTGTCACTAGTACACTGATTGTAAATGATGTATATACACATCACAAGGGACTAATGAGTATAAACATCTGTACTAACTAACCTTCTTCTGGAGGTCAATGTTTTGGTTGCGGAGTTTGTTAATCTCCTCATTTCTCATCTCCACTACCATCTTGAGGCTCTCAATCTCCTTGGGGAGGTTCTTGTAGGGGGCCAGGGCACACTGAAATCACACAATAAACTATACAATTAGACTGTAATAACTATACTACCATCTTGAGGCTCTCAATCTCCTTGGGGAGGTTCTTGTAGGGGGGCAAGGCACACTGAAATCACACCATAAACAATACAATCAGCCTGTAATAACTGATTGAATCTGGAAAAGTCCATTTCCAATTTACCCTTTCCCCCCATAGAAGCACCTTTAATAAATTCCACCACTGAAGAAAACGAACCATGAAAATGTTTCTAAATCCTAGCAGATGATACCTAAAAGCAGGCTGAAAGTAAAGCAGATCGCACCCTAAGGCACCTTCAGCTTTACTTCCAACCTGCTTTAAGTGGTCACCTACCTTCTCCTTGATATTGCACAATGACAAACAGTGCAGACTCTGATCAGAGGGCTCCTGTAAGAGTGTACATAATGTCTGCATAGGACAAATATACTCTTCACAGGTAAATTGTTTTTTTAAATGACAAATATTCTTGTTAACCCCCCCCCCCCCCCCCCCCCCCCCAGCCCCTAATAATCTATGACTTATGGGAGTTCAAGAATACAAGGTTGACTGTACAGTAAACCCTCGCTATTAAGACCACTAAACTGAAGGCGAAGGCTAGTTGATTGTATATTAGAGAGGTGACAGCTTAAAGCAAGGTGACAGTGAAACAGAAAGCTCCTACAGCTTTCTGTTTCACTGCCACCTTGCTTTCAGCGGTCACCTATCGTAAACACCCTAATAAATAACATAATTTAGTGGTCGTAATAGAGAGGTTTTACTGTATTCCATACCTGTACTTTGTAGTCAGAGTCTCTCTGTAGGGCATCCTCACAAGCTCTGGCACGGTTCCTCAGTCTCTCACACTCACTTCTCAGGTCCTCTACCTTTTCCTGAAGTATATATAACATCTCTTGAGTAATTATAACATCTAAACCCTGTACCTCATAGTCAATTTGTAGATTTGAAGACAGATTACCATTTAACCCTTTCCCCCATAGAAGCGACTTTTAGCATATTTAATTTATTCCTCCGCTGAAGAAAATAATTCCAGTTTATAACCTCATGAACAATTACCATTACAAATATTTTATATAGCCTAGCAGATTTTAGCTTAACCCTTTACCTTATAGAAGTGCCTTTTAGCGCATTCCATTTAATCCTCCGCGGAAGAAAATAGTTCCAATCTATACAGTCACAAATATGTATTAGAAGAAATATTTTCTAAATTTCTAGCAGATGGTAGCTTAAAGCAGGCTGAAAGAAAAGCAGAATGTGCCTTCAAGCACATTCTGCTTTACTTTCAACCCGCTTTAAGTGGTCACCTATTTTCAAAACTAGAATCAGGCTATGGGGTAATGGGTTAAAGCAGGCTGAAATGAAAGCAGAATGCGCCTCAAGGTGCATTCTTCTTTACTTTCAACCTGCTTTAACCCTTTCCCCCATAGAAGCGCCTTTTAGCGCATTCAGTTTATTCTTGCCCTGAAGAAAATAGTTCCAATTTATACATTCATAAATATGTATAATACAAAATATTTTCTATATTCTAGCAGATGATAGCTTAAAGCAGGCTGAAAGTAAAGCAGAATGCGCTTAAAGCGCATTCTGCTTTACTTTCAACCTGCTTTAAGTGGACACCTATATTCAATACTAGAGATATGCTATGTGGGAAAGGGTTAAGGTGTCAACTATCTTTAAAACTAGAAATGGGCTATGGGGTAATGGGTTAAAGCAGGTTAAAAGTAAAGTCAAATATGCCCTATAATGCCTGATGAGATACGGAGTTCCATGACATCTACTCAGAGTCTGCACGGCCGTTTGCTATATCATATGAACTTTTTTTCTGTACAGACAAACAAGTCAGTGTCTTTAGATCACCCTGGTATATCTACAATAAAATCTTCCAGCAGTTTACAGGGGGAGTTCATTGCACTATCCAGGCATAGATGGGTTCTCACCTGTAGTAAAGACTATTAACCCATTACCCTATAAATATGCCTTTTTACGCCTTTAATTTATTTCTCCATTGAGTAAAATAATTCCAATTTAAACAGTTATGAACATGTATGACAAGAACTACTTTCAATATTCGAGAAGATGGTAGCTTAAAGCAGGCTGAAAGTAAAGCAGAATGTGCCTTAAGGCGCATTCTGCTTTACTTTCAACCTGCTTTAAGTGGTTTACCTATTTTCAAAACTAGAATCAGGCTATGGGGTAATGGGTTAATTTGTCTTGTTTTGAGTAACTGCTTAACTATTATTACAAAAACAATTGTTCAACTGCAAACTTTAAACCTAAAAAAAAATTCATACTTCTTATTTTCTAGTTAAGTTTTATGTTTTGTAAATTATCAGCACTAAAAGTTAAGCAAACAAAGCAGACATTCTAGTCTAGGTCAATACAGACTTTGGTCTGTACATCTTATCTGTTAAAATAGGCAACACCCCAATTATAAAAATATTGAACAATCCAACCTGTAGTTGCAGTCATTTTATTGTTAGTACACTGGCGATATTTCAAAAGGCTGCAGCTTAACCCATTACCCCATAAATATGCCTTTTTTACGCCTTTAATTTATTTGTGTACTTAAGAAAATAGTTCCACTTTATCAAGTCATGAATATGTATAATTTATGTACATGTATATATCCTAACAGATGATATCTTAAAGCAGGCTGAAAGTAAAGCAGAATGCGCCTTAAGGCGCATTCTGCTTTACTTTTAACCTGCTTCAAGTGGTCATGTTAAGGTTAATGCAAAACAAAAAGAAATACAGGAAACTCCATTAGGAGCTGCATTAACCCATTACCCCATAGCCCAGTTTCAAGTTTTGAAGATAGGGGGCAACTTAAAGCAGGTTGAAAGTAAAGCAGAATGCGCCTTAAGGCACATTCAACTTTACTTTCAGCCTGCTTTAAGCTATTATCTGCTAGAATATAGAAAATATTTCTTATGATTTTTATTTGTGACAGTATAAATTGGAACTATTTTTCTTCAGTATATGAGTTAATTAAGGCGTATTTATTGGGTAATGGGTTAAGCATAGCCCATTTCCATACTTCTAACTGTAGAGGTCACTCAACACAGCTAGGTTTAACTTTTATGTAAACAGTGATAAATCATACGCCGACTAAAGTCTAACACTTTAATCAATACAAAAAACCCTATAAATCATAAAGTGCTATCTCTCAAATCATCAAGTTGATTTGCAATTATACATGAAAGAAATAGGACCTCAACGCTATGATTTCTGTTGACATATCAAGCAGATTGTGGAGATCTAGTGGGGGAATCTCCCTTGTAGAGTGGCCAAGACATTTTGCCAATAACCCTACAGAGTTATTCCCCTTTGGTCACTTGTGTTTAGCCACTATTCAACAGAATCTGAAGCATAATTACAATGTCTTTTTTCAGGAATTTTCTGCAATACGTTTGTCTTGTATTAAATTGTCAATGCTTCTCCACTAAGAACTGGTGAACACAGCTTTAACCCATTGCACTATAAATATGTCTCATTCGTTTATTCCTCCCAGTCACAAGTTTAAAATTTCTTTTACATAATTGTCATTATGTCATGAGTATGACATTGTGACATAAGAAATATTTTCCATATTCTTACAGATGGTAGCTTAAAGCAAGCTGAAAGTAAAGCAGAATGTGCCTTAGGGAGCATTCTGCTTTGCTTTCAACCTGCTTTAAGCGTTCATCTGTAATCAAAACTAGAAACAAGCTCTGAAATTATCCTTAATGTATTCATTGCATGCTATTGCATGAGTTAAAATATCTAAAGATCTTGGTCATTATCATTTAGTGCAGGTGCATCATTAAGTCTATAATTAATGCATGCAAGGGTTAGAGCATTAGCCAGTCATTGATTGCATGATTTGTATCTCAAACTTTCCATGTAAAGCCACCATTATCCTTATATGCAAATCACTTGCAACATTAGCTGACTTACCGAGAGTGAGAGCTTGATGCTGTCAAATCTGCCAGTGATGTCTTCTAGCTTGTCCTGGTGCTGCTTGTGAAGCTCTGAAAATACAAATACCACACAACTTGATTATTGACTAAAACACTTGCTGCTTTCATAACCCTGAAAGCAACTGAGCGTATACCAACCTCATTTTGAAAATGAACATGAGCAGTCTTTAACCCATATATACCTGTACACCTTTGTATTTAATTCATTCCGCCACTGAAGAAAATAGTTCCATTTCATACAAAGAATACCTTTGCATTATAAGAAATATTTCCTATATTTTAAAGATTTCCTATATTTTAGCAGAATTTAGCTTAAAGCAGGTTGAAAGTAAAGCAGGCACATTCTGCTTTAAAATATACTTTCAACCTGCTTTTTTAAGAGGTCACCTGCCTTCAAAACTACAAACAGGCTATTAGGTAAAGAGTTAAAGACCGGTAATAAGAGTTTAATGCAATTTTAATATATTCAAGATACCTTATTTAACCCTTTCCCACATAGCATATCTCTAGTATTGAATAAAGGTGTCCACTTAAAACAGGTTGAAAGTAAAGCAGAATGCGCTTTAAGCGCATTCTGCTTTACTTTCAGCCTGCTTTAAGCTATCATCTGCTAGAATATAGAAAATATTTTGTATTATACATATTTATGAATGTATATATTGGAACTATTTTCTTCAGGGCAAGAATAAACTGAATGCGCTAAAAGGCGCTTCTATGGGGGAAAGGGTTAAATTTCAGAGAGACATCTGTGACCACACACTGGAAACTGCATGATAATCTAACATAATAAGCAACATGTAAAATCTGCAAGTATACATTTCTCAACCAGTTTAGTTGTCTTACCTCTCATACGGTTTAACACGGGATAGATGTAGCGAGTATTGCCGTTCACATCGGCCTGTACTGTGTTCTCTGTCATCTTGTCCCTCATGTTCACTCTACTATTCTTTATCATATTACTATAACACTATTCAATCCATCAATCCCTCATGTTCACTCTACTATTCTTTATCATATTACTATAACACTATTCAATCCATCAGTCCCTCCTTTGATTACAACTTTCACAGTCCGGTGTATAACATTTTTTGTTTCCCTCAACTTCAATACTCTGCTCAAAGTCTATCATGTAGAATCATACTGTATATACTTCAACGCCTACAAATCAAACTAAACTCTTCAAAAAACAGTCAGACCTGTGTAAGCCTCCATTTTAACCTTTCCCTCAGAGATACTCCTTTTCAAGCCTTTACCTACCTAGCCCAAAGGTTATAAAGCACTTGAGATGAGTCTGAGGTTGTTCTCAACCATTTGATTGGTCAGATTTGAGCAAAAGCTCAAATCTGACCAATCAAATTCTTGAGAATGGTTTCAGCAATTAATTTTAACCTTGGATCCATTCTCAAAGAATGTCCTGAAAACTGTACCATCAGAAACTTGTTCTACACCCTGAAAGGAAAGTCTGCTGATAAAGTAGACTGACAGTAAAACAAAAAGCTTCTACAGGAGCTTTCCACTTAATTTTTCAGCCTGCTTTATGCAACGCTCATTAACACTGTTACAATATGTGAGGACAATGGTAAGGATAATAAACTGTCTTAAAGAAAGTTTCCAGACACATGCATAGCATAAGCAAAGAACGAAGATAGCTCCTTAAAGAGTTTTTCCTCATTAATTGAATGCATGAAGAAATCTTTGAATATCTCCATATTTTCTTATTTTATAGCTAAAATTAACACTGGTTTGACTGTACACAGACATTTTATCACCAATTAAAATATGTCCAAATTAATCCTCAGATTTTTTTTTCACTTTCCACTGCCGACACCCATCTCTCCACAAACCTCTTGAAGATAAACTGAACCATAAACCTATTAACACCAAATTCCTATGCCAATTTATTGCAGGTAATCAAAAAGTCTGACTTTCTTTTCCCCTTGGCGTGATTTTCAATTAATCTCACTTGACACGATATCTATGCACAGTTTCTTTTTAAAGGTCAAAAGCATACAGTGTAGAACTTAAGATGAGACATTGCAGTACGTGAAATGTCAGCTGAATCTTATATTCCCAAATTTGTTTTTGCCATAGTAACATAGAATTCCTTTCCAACCTCTTTGAGCTATCAACTTATAAGTTTAAATCATACATAATAAATTCCAAAGCTAAGCTTATCAAAATTATAGCTATGATTTGTTTAGAATCAACTTCAAAATTTCTTAAAACTATATAGACCTAGGTCAGAGTAAAACTCTGCTATGGTCCTATTACCAAACAAATATAATATGATGTCATATATTGTTGAACAAATATCAAGTGATATTTTCCCCCTGCAATATCAGATCTACCCGAAATAATACTTGCTTGCAGTATTTAAGACCCGTAATTGCTTAAAGAAGGATGAAAGTAAAGCAGAAAGCTCCTTGAGGAGCTTTCTGCTTTACTTTCACCCTGCTTTAAGCTGCCACCTGTCTTTTAAACCTACAATGAGTTTTTTTAGAAAGGTTATACTAACGAGTATTACTGTATTCATAAGTTTACTTTCAGCAAAAGCAAATAATATCCATGTACTTCACCTCCATGACAAGTGCCTTGTCCCACCAAACACAATATCCCATACACACAAGTTTTCTTTTTTAAAAAAAACATTTAAATCTCTTCTGATTTTATTGACATTAGGTCTTTATTCCTTATGTAATCAAAAGTCCATTAACTTGTACGCCACTGTGATCTAAATCCTAACAACCAATAACTTTAAATCAATTCCCGTTATTTATCACAAGGGTATCAAATTACTGATAATACAGAAAAAGATTTCCTAATACAGCAACTCAAAAGACGACCAAATGAAGTTAATAATCAATGGAAGCTTAAAGCAGGATAACAGTAAAGCAGAAAGCTCCTGCAGGAGCTTTCTGCTTTACTTTTATCCTGCTTTAAGTTTCTGCTTAACTTTTATCCTGCTTTTTGTAACAATGTCTGTAACACAGAGAATAGAGCCTTCTTTTAAGTGGTCATTATAGCAGGTTATTTCTGTACCGATTTGTTATTCAATAATCAATCCGTTGAGATTTCAACACACAAGCAACATGCCAAATTGATAACCTTTCAAACATTATATCCTACTGCGAAAATGTCACAAGACCAAAGCACACTTATCTAGTCAGCACACTTATATCATTGTCACCCTATCTGAATTCCTTCTCTATACTTGCTGATACTACGGATCTATTTTTCACCAAATTTGTTAACCCATTACCCCATAAATATGCCTTTTTACACCTTTGATTTATTCATCCACTGAAGAAACTAAGTTCCAATTTATACAGCCATAAATATTGTATCATCAGAAATATTTTCTATATTCTAGAAGATGGCAGCTTAAAGCAGGCTGAAAGTAAAGCAGAATGCACCTAACAGTGCATTCTGCTTTACTTTCAGCCTGCTTTAAGTGGTCACTTATCTTGAAAACAGGCCATTGGGTAAATGGTTAAATGCAAGGAAGAATAAGTCACATGTAGAGCAACAAGGTGCCTGCTTGATACAGGCCAAAAAAACTCCAGTTACATCACACAAACAAATAACTTATCTGGATCAAATCAATTGGCAGAAATATCAATTAACAGACTACTAAATTATTAGCCTTATTGTGATATGCATATAAACAGTCAGACACATCTAACTGTGTAGCTACAGACAAGCCATCATAATAATGATATTGTTGTGTCTGATATGGATCTAAACTGTTTTCCACAACTCAGTTGACAAACCTGCTGTGAATAGAGTATGAACTTAGCTAACTTAACCCTTAGCCAGTGCCACTCACGACTATAGGTCCATATGCAAACAGCTTGGATCCGGATGAGACGCCGAGTAACTCGGCGTCTCATCCGGATCCAAGCTGTTTGACACTCAGACAACATTTTCAGCAATTTTGAGCAACTTTGAAGCACTTTGAAACTTGAAGCAGACGAGAAATATAGCAGACAACAATTTATTTGGCGGGCTAAGGGTTAAGTTCACATTACAGCTTCAAATGGTGTAGACACTAATCAGACACCATTCTGGATCTACAATGTTTTCAATGCCCAAATATAAGTGCCATATTACTTCATTTTCATGGCGATGGTAGAGACCTTAAGATATTTAAATAGAGATCCTGTTATAAAAGATCCTGTTTCAATTAGTCATTCATAACCCGTCTTTCTAGCAGACACACCAGGTATGCATTAAATTATTATGCTGCCCACAAATTATTTACCTTGCTAGTTAGCATTTGTACCACCTGGCAAACTGACATGTTTGTATTAAACTCCTAAATGTTCCTGAGCACCCAAATTATAAGACATAAGCAAACTGTGTAGACCAAAATAAAACACCAAATTGCTGTGTCTTAGACCAGGGTATGCAGTATACTACAGTACAACGACTATCCAAACAACACTACCCTCCTTACAACAATGTCTAACACTTAAACTGTTGCAATATTGTCTGATTAAAGTTGTTGTCTGCTGTTTTTTCTCCAAATTACGTGTCCAACGTTTGGACAGAAGACACATTAAGACAATTGACAAACAGTTTGAACCCAGAGCAGACGCTATGTTCAAACGGTTTGCAATTGTAAGCTAAGTCATATTCACCACTCTTATGGTATTAATTTTCCCTCCCTATAACATCTCCCTCCAAACAACACACTAAATATGTGTCTCCAATTGGGTGTTGTTGTAGAGAGGGAGCACCGTACAATTGATTTAGGTGACGATCGTCCGCCGAAAGTGTAGACCCAGTGTATAAAACCTATCTAACATTCTGTACAAACAGCTGACATGTTTCTCCTGTCATGTAGTCTTTGATCAGCCTGAGGGGCCTGAGTGATACAAACCTCGAAAACCATTCTTTATATTACACTTTCCCAAATATCTTTTACTCTTAGCATGTGGTGGTGGAATCTGTGCAAACACTATTGATCCTCATGCGTAACTGCATAATGTGGCGTCTCATCAGGATCCAAACTTTTTGATACTCTGACTAGCTTTTAAAGAGAAATTTTGAAAATTCCATTTTTAGAACAGTGGCAGACAAAAAATACCCAATATGCAAAAAGAGTGAGCTTCCACATCAAAGAATTCACAATTTCTAAGTGAACTTCCTGAACAGGTAAATTAACTGTGATGTGTGGGGAGGGGGGTGTTCATATTGGATATTGTATGTACATGAGATGCAAACACTGTAGACCTTAAGGGGCTTTCAGCAGTATGTCTTCTGTATTGTCCTGGCGTTAACAAGCCCTATGTTCATTATCTTGAACTCAACAGAACCTCTTGCCATGACCAGCTTACCTCAGGGCACCCACAGGTTCATGTGCCTTCAACATTGCATGCTTTTGTCGTTCTCCATAGTCACTCCACCTTTGTGCGCCTTGAGGTAAGCGGGCCGTGGCAAAGCATCACGAAACGCTTTCGTTAATGAACTTACCCCTGGTGCCTGATCAGATTCCAAATCGTTTGCCACTCAGATGGAAATAAATTGGTGCAATTGTCAAGAATTTGTCATTTTCTAAATTTGACTGCATTTTGTTTCAACCAAAAATGATAGCATTTCCACTGTATGTAGATACTCAGGGTCATGACCTCTTGTCTAGATCCACATTCACAGTGTTTCAATTATCCCCATGTTTCTCTGTCCATTGGTAACATATGTAACAAATACTGTATATAACCATTTGCAAATAGTGCAGACCCAGATCAGAGGGCTCCTACAGGAGCACTCTGATTTGGGTCTAAACTGTTTGCTTATTTAGCCAAGTATTTATGAAACTACCCAGAATTCCAAGCAGACCCGTTCATGCCTTTGTAACTAAAAAGATCCACAAGGAAACCTAATAATCCCATGAGTTACTTAGTGTTTAAAGAGTTAAACATAACACCAAACTGTAAAGGACCACTTAATTCAGAGATATCTTACAGGGTACCGATAATTATGGCAATATTGTAATAATCCTTTCCTCTATTATGGCAGTTAAGAACATTACTTTTATTTCTAGTAATTGTGGAATGACAATGTTATGCAGAAAAAGGAAACTGAATATCAGAACTCTAAAAGTCAAAGTTTAAATTTCTTACCAAATTTACTAGAATTATTATTGAGATCCATTTGATTAACATAGAAAACTTCCAAATCCACTCTGATCACTACTGACATAGATCTATTACATAATGAACACTATTTTACCCAATACCTATAATCATCCCAGAAAAGTCTCACCCACTCAAAAAACAACTAACATTTCCATGAATCAAGAGCATTACCAGGAGTGCTTCAATTACCATTGTTTTACAGTGAGAAACCACCAGCTACTCATGTTAGCCCTCAGCCCTATTACTCCTACATGTAATCATCGATTCAACTGCACTTGCATTATGCAGGTTGTTATAAACTGAATAATCCATTACCCCATAGCCTGTTTCTAGTTTTAAAGACAGATTACCACTTAAAGCAGGTTGAAAGTAAAGCAGAATGCACCTTAAGGTGCATTCTGCTTTACATTCAGCCTGCTTTAAGCTATTTAGTGACCATCTGCTAGGATGTAGAAAATATTTCTTATGGTACATGTTCATGACTGTGTAAATTGGAACTAATTTCTTCAGTGAAGGAATAAAATGAATGCAATAAAAATCACTTCTATGGAGGAAAGGAATTAGATAACTACTATATATGTATACAGAATAATGTCTTCACTACAGTCATTGCCAGCACTCACAGAATCAACATCACAGTCACCTCAATGGGACTTCCGTACATTGTCCATTACCTTAATTGAAATTCAAAAACAAAGAGCAATAAACGTGACAATAAAATAACCTGCCAACATAGTATATAATTCATTAAATGAAACTACAAGAGTAAAAGGCCATGTATTACTATTTTCAATCAATAATAAATTAATAACCCTTAGCCTGCCACTCACGACTATAGCTCCATATGCAAACAGCTTGAATCCGGATGAGACGCCGAGTAACTCGGCGTCTCATCCAGATCCAAGCTGTTTGACACTCGGACAACATTTTCAGCAATTTTGAGCAACTTTGAAGCACTTTGAAACTTGAAGCAGACGAGAAATATAGCAGACGACAATTTATTTGGCGGGCTAAGGGTTAACTTGATGTTGTCTAGAGTCTACTAAAACAAGACATAAGAAAACAGAGTAGACCAAGATCAGTCATAAAAGTCTGTACTTTTTAATTCTTTGCATGCTGGCCTTTTTTTCCAGTCTACAGAACCACTCAATGAAGAAAGATATAAAACTTGATTGAAAGGTGACTGCCTAATGCAAGATAAAATGATGCAGAAAGCTTAAGGCTAAATGAAAATAAAGCAGAAAGCTAATTTGGGAGCTTTAAGTTTTACTTTTATATTGCTTTAACTTGTCATCTACTTTAACACAGAAGTACTATGCATTAAATTTATCAGTGGAATATAATAAGGTAATTCACACAGATGTTGGAAAGGGTTAATTGACCCAAGGTTACAATGAAGAACAAACTAGTCAAGCCTTGACATTTGCAAACTCTCTTTAAATCCAACTTACCCTTTTTTCGAAGGAAAAACGTGGCATAGCCACGTTTTAACTTTGAAATAAGAGTAAGTTCACCTTCAGCGTATACAAATCATCTAAACTTACTGAAGAAGAACATGTAAGTTAAATTTAAGCAAGCTCGAAGTATCGAGGTTCAACTGTATAGCCTTATCCTCTCAATTCAGTAGACATGTAGAGCTACAAGTCAACTACTGTCAGAAAGTGTAAACAAAATGTCCTCCCCTTTAGATGATGTTTACCTTAAGTGCCACCCTTAAAGAATAAAATATTTCACAAGTACATGCCACTGGCAAAGAACCAACATTTTCTAACCTTTAGACCATTACCCCATAAATACACCTTTTTACGCCTCTAATTTATTCCTCTACGGAAGAAAATAATTCCAAATTATGAAGTTATAATTATTATTGTGTATTTTTAAAAAAAAAAATCTTTATCCTAGTAGATAATAGCTTAAAGCAGGCTGAAAGTAAAGCAGAATGTGCCTTAAGGCACATTCTGCTTTACTTTCAACCTGCTTTAAGTGGTCATCTATCTTCATAACTAGAAACAGGCTATGAGGTTATGGGTTAAGTATAGGAATGCTGAATAAATGATAAATGATGTCTGCTACAGTATTATTAACTCTAGGCTGTCATTTTCCCTTTGTTCTGTCTTGTGTTGTGCAATGTGTGTTCTATATGGTGGATTGGTAAAGATCTACTGTACAATTATCTTAAAATTATATGTTGTGTGTGTGAAATACTCTGCTGTACATTGTTACAAACCTTTCATTTCACTGCTTATAATTTGCATATATGTATTGGAAGTTTCTTTTAAAACACTGCAGACCCATATCAGACAGCTCCTTCATGAGCTTTTCATCAGGGTCTACACTGTTTTCTTGTATGATCTGTCTGACATGTCATTTGCACTTTTTTAATTCCTGTGTGAAAATTTCCCTTATCTAATTCACCAATATAATAGTTCAGCTGATAGGTATTCATTATATAAGTTTGAAGCAATGTTTATTTTGGCATTCAAAGAACTAATAAATAAAGTCTCAAGTCCGTACAAAAGGTTTACAAGGTTTTTGACATTCAGACAAGTAAACAGACATTAAATTTCTCCCAACCAATGACACGTAGTCTTTGAATATGATAAAATTGATTACAAAATGTCCAATCACACAGAGATACCCCGGATATATGATTCCTTGTATAGAAGTCTCATCTAGCTTTTATGACTTCTATACAGAAAACACCTCTCTTTTACGACCACTAAATTGTGTTAACTATCAAGTGTTTGAGGCAGGTGTCTGCTTAAAGCAAGGTGAATGTAAAACGAAAAGCTCCTATAGGAGCTTTCTGTTTTACGTTCACCTTGCTTTAAGCTGTCACCTGTCTTAAATGCAGTCAATTAGCGGAGAGGTTTTACAACTGAATAGGTATAACTGGAGTGTCAATAAGGGACAAAAGATATTTAATGTCATTCAATGCAATAATTTAACAGTTCAAGTGAATAACAAGGATAAGAATAAAAGGTTTATTTTTGGTTTTAGCCATTGGAAAAGTACAAAATACATTTGTACAAACAACTGAATGGGTTTCGTTATTGCAGTGGCTCATTCTTAACCCTTAGCCCGCCAAATAAATAATCGTCTGCTATATTTCTCGTCTGCTTCAAGTTTCAAAGTGCTTCTAAGTTGCTCAAAATTGCTGAAAATGTTGTCCGAGTGTCAAACAGCTTGGATCCAGATGAGACGCCGAGTTACTCGGCGTCTCATCCGGATCCAAGCTGTTTGCATATGGAGCTATAGTCGTGAGTGGCAGGCTAAGGGTTAACATAATTACTAGCAATCTTTAATCATAAAAGGGGGCAGTTTAATTTCAATTTCTGCATTATTGATTAAATGATTTGGAGTTTTGGTGCAAAGGAAACAAAGTCGACCAAAACCACGACGAATGCAGTTTCCTTCATATACATCAGTGCATACCTACCCCCATCCTTCATCTAGTTTCTTTGGATTCATTTTGGCAGTTACTCATGGGATGGGGGTTAGGCAAAGGTCAGTATCAATGATATTCGGAAGAATTAATAGTAGACTTTAACTCTTTCCTCCCTAAAACTTTAAATAGACAATTCCAATTTCCATTATAGTCTAGTCCATTTCTGACTTTTAAGGGTTGTTTTTGTCAATGTTTGACATTATGAAAAACAGTGAAGACCCTGATCAGAGGGCTCCTTAAGGAGCCCTCTGATCTGGGTCTTTACTGTTTGCATACTTTCTGGACAAGTGTACTCCTCACAGGTACACTGTTTTCAAATTACGCATATAGGCGTGACTAGGGTTCAAAGAGTTAAGAAACATAACCATTACTATGTCTTGCTCGCCACTTTAGTCCGGCAGAGAAATGAGGATTTGGAGGTCCACCTAGAAATGGCGTCCTAAGTTTTTTTCTTGATTGATATTGATAGTTCAAAGCATTGTCATTCAGAATTGACCGGGTGCCACCTTGGCACCCTTGAGCATTTTGATATATTTCTGGTTTACCCCACCCACCATATTTTACTCATTTCCACGAAATTGGGCCTTTTATGCTACACCCCGAGATCGAATACCGGGTAAATTCCTTGAAAGTTTAAGTATTATATCAATGAAACTTAAACCATAGATACGCCTTAATGTGTGTAGCATGTTGCATTGCAGTTTGATAACCTTGACCTTTGCCCTTGACCTCTGTGACATTCGTAAATTGTTTTGCGTTTTATAGGTCAATTTTGGACTAAGTACTTCAATTACGTTCACATAACTTCACATGTATGTGCACTTCAACGAGTAAAACTAGCTACAATAGTAAATTACTAACATTGACCTTTAACCTTGACCTCTGTGGCCTAGATATTTGTTTCTTTTTGCTCAGTGTTGGACTAAATACCAGCAGCTAGGGTAACGTAACTGCACATGCTTTGGTGCGTCAAAATATTCATTCTTAGCATGTAGGCTTGGTGGTATTCACTTACTCAACAACTTAGTTGCTGATGACGGTAGTTTAATGGCAGACAGTAGCTTAGCCTTTATATTTGCTGATGCCTTGAAAGAGTGTAGTATATAGTGAAATGCTGCCTTAAAGTTCCGATTCAGTTCAAGGTAACTAACAATGGCAGATGTGGCATGTCTTACCTGAAAGAAAGGGAGGCTCTCCGAAGAGCAGTGCTCAGAATATTTTTGAAAACTAAGATTTGATGAGGCATGGACGAGGTATATAAAAAGGAATATGTCATATGTTCATTGAAATCCCCTTTATGTGCCATGGGCATGTGGCCGATTGCATAATTAAGATTATGATTAAGCAGAAATACTCATAGGCTTTAGAATTCACATGTACAATCAGGTGCAAGCAAACTTGATATCATGGTGGACTCACAGGGTAATCCGGAAACTGACTTTGAGGGGCACAAAGCAGACGGAAAATAGAAAACAACGCAAATGACACGGAAGGCATGGTAAGACAACAGGACTATGATGGCCATGAAATCTCTCATCTGAATTGAATCGGGTAGTTTTATCTTTAAGTTTCATCAATAATCAATTTTTTCCTAAAATTTAAAGACTTACTTATATAACTTGTGAACGTTTAGAAAAATATATATTCAAATTTGTAGAAACTAGAGTGCAAACGTTGTTAAAGTCTTGCCTTTTCGAGCCTATCTGAGTGCATCAAGGATGGATAACTCTTGAAAAAGGGGTTCTATTGCACCAAAACTTCAACTTATGAAACAATTTACAGTAATATGCACTGTGAGCAAGTCAGTTTAAAGTGCATTTAAAAAACTGTAGTTGCTAGATTGATAAAGAATTGATAAAGATAGCGTTTTCAACAGTGTTACTGAAGAAATGGAATCAGATGATGTGCATAACAGCTAGAAACCAGGCATAGGACTGCTAATAGAATTGGACAAACAAGATACCAGAGAAGAAATCACCGTGACCAAAAGAATGTGATGGTAGGTCAAATCATCTGAAATCTACTCAAGAATCTTGGAAAGTCTTCAGCCATGAGGTTGACATTGGAGATACTCTGTACCATGGATTGACACCTTTTCCAACAGCACTGTTTGGTAATCATAATGATATGACAGTTGCAAAATTTGATAAAGCAATTCAAAAAAAATCCAGAAAGGAGTTTTTGACACAAAAATCGGACCAGTAGACAGTCACCATAGATGGATCGATATTATTAAGGTTTTATGACATACCCCACAAAAGGCTCAGTGTAGAACTACACCGCCAACATTTAAGTTGGAGGAGAACAATGTTGACCTATATAAACAGCACTAACATTTCCATAAGTGTACGAGAGCAACAGGTTAAAATCAATTACTATCAGTTGCATGCTAACAGCATACATGTATTACCAAAAACAGTTTGTCTTACAGTCACTGAAAAAACAGTTAATGAAGCTGATAATCTCTTACATTATAGATGCTAAGACTGTTCAAATTGAGCACACACAAATTAACAAGCTAGAGATAATAGGTAAAAATGAAACACAAGCTTAAACAAGCCGATGTATTATGTCAGAAAGAAAACATTTGAAAGCAACATATGAAGAGATAGACAACATAATTGTGTAGCAGGTATTCTCATGCATAAAAAATATTCGAATCCTAAGCTGTCAGTCATATTTTAAAACATGAGTGCGAATAAAATGTTAATCAAATCTATTATTGACATTGCATGTGACAAACATATGGACATTGCTGTGGACATTCTTCCTGCATATACCCTCTCGGGATGTAACACAGTTGCAAACAGCTTTGGAATTGGAACGTGAACTGCTGCAAAGAAATAATTGTGGTCCAACTGTGTGTTTTAACTTATCGGTTGACTTGATTTCTCTGTTGAAACTTAAATTTGACAAGCGATAGTATTTCCTCGAGTTCATATCTGAAACACGCGTTCAAGTATAGACCACACAGCTTAGCGATGAAACATCAGAAAAACTCTGCTACCTTGATTTAGGCATTTATTAGAGGATCTTGACCCAGCAGGGTCTTGTCGGAGGAAGGAAAAACAGATAACATCTTCACAGCCAGCGACTTGGACCGAAAACCTTGTCATAACGCTATAGTTAATTTGTAAACAGAGCAATGTGTGACTGTCAAGGTACGCTCGTAGCATGCCCTGTAGAACGTAACTATTGATATGTAAAAGCATGCATGGACGAGTTGGGTTTTAGGGTACTGCAACACATAAAAGATCATATAGCGCCGATAAAGATGAGAGATGATGAGATGAGAGATGATGAGATGAGAAAGATGATTTCGACTAGTCTCATTCGTTGCGAATCAGCGCATGGAAACAAAATCAGCGACCTGCCTTCCTTTTAGTTCTTGCCAGCGGGCATTATCTCGGTCAAATACACAGAAATATTCCATTGACAATTAAGCCCCGATCAGGTAGGAAGTCTCTTGGGTTAAATGTAAAAGTTCTCTTGTGAACAAATACCAGGTGCTAAAAAAGAACCAGTCAAGAAACAGCTGTTTATTTTGACTTTTAAACATTTTAGATATTTTAAGCATTTCTATCGCAATGTTGGCCGCTTTCTTGATTACGAAAATGCTCGAAGGTGAAAAGATGTCCCCCAAAGTATTTCAATAATGAGTATCATTCTGTCAATAATAAGTATCATTCTGGTAAGGTCAAACCATTTAGAAATAAGAAATAATGATTGTTGTTGTTTGGACTTATTTTGATTTAAAGCATTTCGGTCAACGCTTTGGTCGCCATCTCGAATATATGGAAATGCTCAAGGGTGACAAGATGTCATCCACGTACAGTTCCATAACAAGTACCATGTTTTCAATAATAAGCATCACCATCTTAAATATACGGAGATACTCAAGGATGAAAAGATGTCACCCATTACATTTCATTAATAAGCATCATAATTCTAATAGTAAGTATAATTACGTTGATATCGAGTCAGTTATGAATATAAAATGTATGATTGTTAATTTTTCGACTTTATTTGCTAAACAAAATTTTCGTCACTATTTTGGCCGCCATCTTAAATATCCGGAAACGCTCAATGATAAAAAAAACTGTCATGCGTAACATTTCAATAATTATTTTGATTATTTCAATAACGAATATCATAATGGTGACATCAAAATAATTAATAAAAAGAAATTATGAATGCTGATTTGTTGACCATTTTGCTTTAAAGCAATTAGGTAGCCATTTTAGCCGCGGCTATTTTGAATATACAGATATACTCAAAGGTGACAAGATGTCATCCGTAACAGTTCAATAATATGTATCATCATCTCAGTAAAAACTTTTATGATGGTGGAGTCAAATACATTTAGAAAACCAAACTATGAATGCTGTAGTTTAGAGTAGATTTTAACGCATTTGGATCGCCATTTAAGCCGCCATTTTGAATAAACGGAAACACTGAAGGGTGACAAGATGTCACCCGTAACATTTTTAAAACATAAATTGTCCATGTAAATAGTAACTCATTATGGTGAGGTCAAATCAGTTTAAAAAGAGAAACAATTAATGCTGCTTTTTGGACTATTGTTTAAAAGCAAAATCGGTAGCCATTTGGGCCGCCATCTTGAATATACAGAAATGCTCAGGGTGACAGGATGTTATCCGTAACAGTTCAATAACATGTATCCTCAGTTCAGTAATATCTATCATTATGATGGGGTCAAATTAGTTAAGAAAACCAAACCATGAAAGCTGAAGTTTAGAGTAGTTTGTTTCAACCCATTTAGGTAGCCTTTTTAGCCGCCATTTTGAATATACTGAAATGTCCAAGAGTGACAAGATGTCACCCGTAATATTTTGAAACAGTAAACGTCTTTTGAATAATAACTATCATTATGGTGAGGTCAAATCAATTTAAAAAAAGGTAAAACGAATGCTTATTTGAGTGCTATTCTGTTTAAAAGCCTTTCGGCAGCCATTTTGGCCGCCATCTTGAATATACGAAAATGCTCAAGGGTGACAAAGTGGCACCCGGTGGTTTTTCAATAAGTAACATATGCTGAAGTAGAATCAGTCGAGAAAAAAACTTAGGACGGCATTTCCAGGTCAAGTCAGCCCTCTGCCGGACTACTTTGGCCTTGTGACATTTACTATAATCTTATTACTGTAAAACACATATGGTCACCGACATTGATCAACAGGGCTGCCATTATATAAATCTAATCATGAAAATTTCTAAGATTTCCAAATTTTCTATTTTTCAAGCGTGTTTACTTAAATCAGATTGAAAGTAAAGTAGAATGTGCCTTAAGGCACATTCTGCTTTACTTTCAGCCTGATTTAAGCTACCATCTGCTAGGATAAAAATCTGAAGATTTCGGAAAAATCTGGAGAAATGGCAACCCTGGATCAACAGACTTGTACCTAAATCAATACCAATATAACTAATTAACACAAGGAAAATTGCAAACTCTCACCCAAGTAGATAGATAATTGGCATTTTTGACCAACATTGGTGCCCCTTGGACCACTAATGAAACACTGTATAAGACAAGAGTAATAATCAAACCCTGGAACATATTGCTAAGAACTCTGGCCCCAATTAGCCGATACAGTCAAACCTTATAATAAGTAGTATCCATACACGAGATATGTAACATAAATTATACAAAACACAAGCTGCATGAATTTAACCAAAATTTCCCCATAGACTATATAGCTGTATCTAGTTTTGAAAACAGTTTTCACTTAAAGCATAATGATCATCTGCTTGAAGAAAATAAAACATATTCTAGTGCAATATACTACATAGGTCTAACAAATACTGTCTTTCTAAATTAACCTATTAATCAATAAATACACCTTAATTATTATATACACCTCTAATTGTTTCTACTCTAAAGAAAGTAGTCCCTACATAGGAATTCCTAAACATAAAATATAGAAGGCATTTCCAATAATTTCCAGACAGTCACCTAAAGCAGCATACTCCTTAAGGTGCATGCTTTGCTTTGAACCTGCTTTAATTGGTCACCTAGCTATCTTCAAAACTAGAAACAGACTATGGAGTAATGGGTTAAATCAATATGGCTCCTAATCTAGTGTAAAGCTGTCATTGTTTCCCCTAGTTAGCTCAAATCAATACCAGTCTCGCTAATTAACTGCAAGTCTCAACGGAACAGTAATATGGGATTGAGGCAATTGCCACTGCACAATTTAGTTTAACACTCCTACAAAATTGCCATTACTGTTCCCCAAGCAATTCATGAACTCTTGGCACACTTTGCACTGAAACTTAGCATCAGAATAGTTTTAACACATATAAATAAATGCCTAGTATCTACAATTGCGGTCCATGAACAGTCTAGTGTTGGCTATTTCATATGAAACAGTAATGGGGGGAAATCCTCTCTATTACGACCACTAGAAAGAAGGTTAATTGACCGTATAAAAGACAGATGATAGCTTAAAGCAAGGTGAACATAAAACAGAAAGCTCCAACAGGAGCTTTCTGTTTTACGTCCACCTTGCTTTAAGCTGTCAGCTGCCTTAATTAAACACCTGATAATTAACACAATTTGGTGGTTGCAATAGAGAGGTTTAACTGTATAAAGTAAAGTTTTTCTAAATTCTGATAGCTGCCAACTTCAGGCAGAAAAATACTGTAAAGCAGGAAAAGTTCTGCTCTACTTTCAACCTGCTTAAATTAGTCTATTACGAAAAACAAGCTGTACAGGTTAAGGGTTGAGAAGGTGAAACAAATTCATGAATCTGTAAATATGCCATAACTTGTTGTGTAATGTCTGACAATATTTATCTCCAGGTGTATAATGATGAGAAAAACAAAAGTTTTACCAGCTGACAGAAGATCTGACTCATCCAGTATAGTACTCCAATCTCCTCTAAAACACCATCAAAGCTGCACCATCAGCACACTGATAAACTAGTACTAGCTTCAAAGATTCTTTCTACTGAAACTTATCTTTTCTTGTCTACTTTAACATTCTTAGATTGAGAATATTGTATTGAGTAAACCAATTACATTGTACAGTGAAACCCCTCTAAACCGGACATGTGTGGGGACAACAAAAATGTCCGGTTTAAAGGGGTTTCCAGTTTAGAGGGGTTTTAAGTTGTTTCTAGTATGGAAGATAGCTGACCACTTAAAGCAGGTTGAAAGTAAAGCAGAATGCGCCTTAAGGCGCATTCTGCTTTACTTTCAACCTGCTTTAAGCTACCATCTGCTAGAGTGTACAAACTATTTTCTTCAGTGAAAGAAAAAACCAAAGACGTATTAAGGCGTGTTGATGGTGTAATGGGTAAAAATAAAAACGGGACCAAAGCTTTTGTCCAGTTTAGAGAGGATTCCGGTATTCAGGTTCCGGTTTAGAGGGGTTACACTGTATATCAATTGTTTTGTCCTCTGTCTTGACCAAAGTGATGGATCTAACGAGTTACTAATTCACATCATAGAGTTTGCTGAGGTTATAAAGATTTTAGTGTTTGAAATACTCTCCTTATCTAAAAGTAAAAACTCCGTTTTTAGTCAAATAAAAAGTTGTTTCTTCAAATTTGGTGTCAACAGAAATTCTGAAATTTGACCTTTAATCTTTCATTTATTTTCGATTCCCAAACAGAGTTTCAAACAATTTGGCTTCTGATAAGATGCAACTAGAGTAACTAGAAGTCTGATCAGGAGCCACTCTGATACCAAATGTTGAAATAATCTGTTCATCAAATCACTTCTTGCACTTCTTCAGAGTTATTATCTGTGGAATGCTGAATAAATTTTGATAGCAAAATAAGGTCTGAAATAATTTGTTCATTTGCAGAAATAAATCTACCATAATAATGATATTTGGATCAAATTTGCAAAATCTTAATTCCCCACTTCCCTACAAAAGGTTAACAACTCCATCAAAGGAAATCACATCCATCAAGCATATTACATTTGTTGTACCTTCAACAGAAAAAGTGAACACCTTTACCAACTCTAAGTTTCAACAAACACTCCATGTACAATCCTATTCAACATACATGAACCTTAATAATTCTCCCTATATCTCTCCGTTAGAAGATGTCAAAAACTCTAAGATTGTATCCACTACACCTTTCCCTGTAGCATTACGAATTTCCCTGTTATCACTTTCCACAATAATCTCATATTGCAAGCGAAACACAAAAAACACACATGTAGCGAATTTTCATACACCTTTGAAATCTACATGTATCCACGGGCCCCGCATGGCCCTCGACTGATAATACACCTTTCTAAAACCCTCGCAGCTTGGCTACTACTATAGACTATAGGTAGTCATTATCTATATCACCTGTCAAATATAGGAATCAGATAAGTTTACCATTCTACATAAAAATGCAATGTAAACCGTCCTGATTTTTATGACCACTACAAGACATCAGTAGGCTGACACAGGTTGTAGCTTAAAGCAGGATTAAAGTAAAAACAAGAACTCCTAAATTTAAGGAGCTCGGCCTTACAATGTCTTATTTTCTTTCAGCTGCAGCTACTTTACTTATACACTGAGAACAAGCTCAATTATATTATGAGCACTTAAAACATGATACATTAATTTCTTAAAGACATGTGAAAGCTTAAAGAAAGTTGAAAGTAAAGCAGAAAGCTCCTTAAGGAGCTTTCTGCTTAACTTTCAACTTGCTTTAAGCAGACACCTTCCTTAAACACTGAGAACAAGTATTCCATTAAATGGCTGTAATTATAAGAAAGACATTACAATTCAAGGTATTTAACTGTTTACATAAATGAATACAATTTCTATTTGATTAGCCTAGATTCACACTGCTTCCCTATCCGGTATAGTTTGTAGAAATCACAATTACCATTTGGACCCTGAGAGAAAAATGTCATCAGCTAAAATATTTAAACCTATTCATTCCTCTCTTTGTTTACAATTTACAATCCAAGTGTTAAATGGGTTTGATCCTAGATAAAGTCTAATAGTTTGTGATGCCTAATCTGGATCCAAACCTTTGTTAAAATATTTTCAATATTGCCGGTAGTGTCATGCATTCAAAGAGTTGTATGATTACTCTAAGTCTTAAACTGTAAATTATTGTAATTGTTTTCCAATAGGTTAATCAAGTGTTCACAGACCAAGACCGTTCAACATCAAATATCTGAGCCTGCTTAACAACAGCCATCATAGAAACTAAACAATTAAACCTGGTTTAATAGTTCAAAGAAAATAGAGATGATGAAAATCCATATACATGTAGTTTAACCCTTTGAACCCTAGTCCCGCATATAGGCGTCCTTTTCAAACAGTGTACATGTGAATAGTACACTTGTCCTATGCAAACAGTGAAGACCCAGATCAGAGGGCTCCGAAAGGAGCCCTCTGATCAGGGTCTTCACTGTTTGTCCTAATGACAAACATTGACAAAAACAACCCATAAAAGTCAGAAATGGACTAGACTAAAATGGAAACTGGAATTGTCCATTTATAGTTTCAGGGAGGAAAGAGTTAAGCCTTAGTCTCAATTATTCACAAAGTTTATAAAACTCCACCTACTATGTACATCTATCACCTTCACTTTTACATTGGCTAATAAAGAAGAAAAAATTTCCCAGGAAAGTATGAAGACTGACATGTCAGACATGTGGATCCTGTTAGAAAAATAAGAAGACCTGGATCAAATACTATAAGTCTCTTTCCATTTTATAATGATGACCTGACTTTTGGGGGGAACTGTCACGGCAAACAGTGTAGACCAAGATCAGAGAGCTCCTGAAGGAGCTCTCTGATCTGGGTCTACACTGTTTGCAGATGACATTATATATTTGTTTCTAGCACAGTAAGGGTGTTAAACTCTAACACCTTGAAACACTACAAATCTCCAATACAGACCCAATATCCTGGTACATTCATTAATCATTCATAGCGGCCATGCCTGGAGATCATTCATCCTTTTCCTGAACTCTCAAAGAGTGTTTACATATGGACAAGTGGTTACTTAAAGAAGACTGAAAGTAAAGCATATATAAATCTTTCAAATGGAGATTTCTGCTTTACTTTAAACCTGCTTTGAGCTGCCACCTATTATGATGTGGGAAACTTTCCCAATGCGCCATGGTTCCTTTAACAGGACAGAGTAGAATTATGAAAATAAATTGCTATGAGAAATAGGCAAATGCATGAAAAGATGTTTCTATGTGGGGAGAGGATTAACCCATTACCCCACCCCATAGCCTGTTTCTGGTTTCGAAGACAAGTAAACACTTAAAGCAGGTTGAATGTAAAGCAGAATGCGCCTGAAGCAACATGAGAAATATGAGTTTAACCAATTACCCCATAAATACGCCTTTTAACGCCTGTAATTTATTCCTCCACTGAAGAAAATAGTTGTGAATAGGTATCATAGGAAATATTTTCTTTATTCTAGCAGGTGGTAGCTTAAAGCAGACTGAAAGTAAGACAGAATGCGCCTCAAGGCACATTCTGCTTTACTTTCAACCTGCTTTAATAGTCACCTATTTTCAAAACTAGAAACAGGCTATGGGGTAATAGGTTAATATCAGGGGAAATGGTTGAGACAGAATCAATGGGGAAAGAGTATGGATTCAGCCCGTCCATTCTATAAGATTATCCAATTAATTCAATACCATTATGAATAATTAACAACCGTTGCTACTAGGAGATGTAGTAAAGATTCCAATTAATTTTATGGCCAACAATTAAAGACAATTAAATCAAATGAACTATCCAACACACCTTTTGAACCAACCAGTTATAAGTATTAAATCCAACCTCACTATATGATCACTTCAGATGCATGGTTTTAAAATTTAAAGGCAGGTAAGATGCCTGCTTAAAGCAATTAAGCAGGTAAAATGTAAATCAGAAAGCTTCGGAACTTTCATCCTGCTTTAAGATACCACTGAATTGAATACCAAAGAAACAAGCACTCGCTTGAGCGGTTGCAATATATTGTCATCGGGACTTGACTTTTTTTTGTTTTATTGATTGTCATGATTCTTTCTGAGACTAACTAAAATGCTTCATTAATGTTTTAAGATGGTCTTACTTTTTAATCTTCCCTTAATTGTCTACAGCGCTCCCTCTCTACAACAACACCCAATGGGAGACAATTAAAATTGTGTGCGTTATTCGGAGGGAGTCATTATAGGGAGGGAAATTGGCATAAATTTGCAAACAGCTTGAATCCAGATCAGACGCTGCGTAATGCAGCGTCTGATCTGGATTCAAGCTGTTTGTCACTCGTATTAAGCTTTTTTTGTCAAAATGTCCATTATGTTACTTTTAGAAAAACAGCAGACGACAATTTTAAGCAGACGTAACTGCAGCAGTGAAATGGTTAGAAATAATTGTCTTGTTTGAGAATCAGCTACAAGGGTCGTTGTAAGGAGGAAATCATTGTTGGGAGGGTCGCTGTAGAGAGGGAACACTGTACTTAGTAACACATAAGGTGAGTTAACCCTAAAAGATTCCTCCAGATCGATATGTGAAAATCACTATCCAATAATAGTTTAACCCTCTACCCCATAGAAGCGCATTTTAGCGCATTTAATTTATTCCTCCACCGAAGAAATATTTTATAAAGTCATAAACATGTAAACAAGTAAATAGTTCCACTTTAAACAGTCATGAATATGTATGATAAGCAATATTTTCTATATTCTAGCAGATGTTAGCTTAAAGTAAGCTGAAGGTAAAGCACAATGCCCTTAAGGTGCATTCTGCTTTATTTTCAACCTGCTTTAAGTAATTGAATCCAATTATTTAAAACTAGAAACAGGCTATAGTGGGGTAATGGCTTAAAGACAGTTAATCATGGGGAGAAAGATAAAAGACAGTTTAAAGCAAGATGAAAGTTAATCAGAAAGTTCCTAAAGGTGTTTTCTGCTCTACTTTCATCTTGCTCCAAGCAGCCATCAGTCTAAAGCCTCTGAAAGCAAACAAGGAATCTTGTTAGAAATGAATTTGTAAAGGTGAACCATATTTGATAAATAGAGTTATGTGGTAAAAAGAACTTCTAAATGACAGGATTGGTATTTTTATTTCCATTTGAAATATCCACATGTAAACACTAAACACTTTTTGATATGTCAACAAGTAAGTAAATATTTTATCAAGTTTTACAATAATGTGTAATATACAATTATACACAATACAAGTGTAAGTATGACACAAGTTTTTAATGCATCTGGCCAAGACCGAGCCTGTAAGTCACCAAAACAATAAATGTATCAGATTGCCAAAATTTCCATTATGCTTGGTGCAATTAAGAGTCCATTTAATGTTTTACTTCGTAACTTTTAAGACAGGCTGAAAGTAGAGCAGAATATTCCTTATGGAGCTTTCTGCTTTACTTTCAGCCAGGTTTTTACAGCCACTTGTCATGGTGTAGGAAAGGTTTCCTAAGATTTTTTTATCAGTGAAGGATAGAGTTTACTGATTTTCCCTTTTATATCTATATTACTTTAAATTACAGAAGATAGTGAAGAATCTGATAAAATAATTGGTATTGCAAACAAGTGTAGTTAGTAAATTTAACAAGGCTTCATATCCAAATGTTTATGCTACTGTACAATAACCTTTTTGCATGAAGCAATTCATTATTCTTGGTCTTCCTGCATCACAGTGGCAAAAAAAATTGAGAGTATAATAAAACCAATTGTTTCCATTTGATAAGCAAAAATATTTCCGCAAAAGCAACAAAGCAAAAATGCCAAATTTGCAAATTTAAAAAACCCCAACCCTGATTGATATAGAAACACCTTCATAAGCAGCAGCCACCTATCATAAACCCTGTAATTCAGAGATTAACACATTCAACCCTAATGACAATTTAAGTATACCCGTCTTTGAACAACAGTGTACCTGTATAAAGAACACTTATCCTATGCAAACTGTGTAGACTTAGATCAGAGGGCTCCTGAAGGAGCCCTCACGATCTGAGTCTACACTGTTTGTCATTTTGCAACATATTGCCGAAAACAACCCTAAACAGCCATAAATGGACTTGATTTAATTTGCAACTGGAATTGTCCATTTCAGGGGTAAATGAGTTACAGAAAGGGTTAAAATGACATACACATACCGCAGAATCTGCAGGAGGCCGGCTTGTTATAATCTATCAGTGACAAAATATCAAGTCAATAATCATTGATATTAAATTAGATAAATTAACCCTTTGCCCAATAGCATGTTTCTAGTTTTGAAGATGGGTGCATGACTACTTAAAGTCTGCATTCTGCTTTACTTTCAGCCCGCTTTAAGCTACCATCTGTCAGAATATAGAAAACATTTCTTTTGATAAATATCTATGACTGTATAAATTGTAACTATTTTCTTCAGTGGAAGAATAAATTAAAGGCTTAAAAAGGTGTATTTATGGGGTAATGAGTTAAGAGCAAGTAAAGTTTGAGAGGGGACAGCTAACAGTAATTTGGCAATTGCAGACAGTTAAAGGCATGGAAATGGACTGTCTATGATGTCTAGCCTGGTTTTCTATACTTGTACTATAATTTTCTCATTGTAACAATTTTGGTTATGATTTGCGATTAAGACTGGATAATGATAGTTATTTTGGTCAAAATTATGTTAATTGACCACTATAAAAGAAGAAGATAAATCAGCAGTGGCACATAAGGCAGGACAAAATTAAAGCAGAAAGTTTCTTTAAGAATATTCTGCTTACTTTGTCCTGCATTCAAATGATACTGAACCAAATTAGAGATGATGCTTTTCCAAAGAATGCAAATTTATAACCGTTTTGTTGAAGAAGAAAAAAACCAACTCCAAAGCAATTCACCCTTTCATAATCAAATTTATCGTGAGGTTTTTAACCCTTCATTGTCATATTGTCGTCTGCTTCAATAGTGGTGTCTGCAATATTGTTTCAAAGTTAGATTTAAGGCAGTATGACTCACGTTATTTCAAAACAAGTGGCAAACAGTTTTGATCCTGGTCAGACACAGTGTTGTGCGGCATCTGATCATGATCAAAACTTTGCAAATGCGCGTTATGGCGTCATTGAGAGTGAAAGGGCTTAACGCATTTAGTAACCCCATAGCCTGATTCTAATTTTGAAGATATGTGACCACTCAAAGCAGGTTGAAAGTAAAGCACCTTAAGATGCATTCTGCTTTACTTTCAGCCTGCTTTAAGCTAACATCTTCTAAAATATAAAACATATTTTTTATCGTATGTATGTTTATGACTGTCTAAATAGGAACAATTTTTTTTTCAGTGGAGGAATATATTCATGACATAAAAAGGCGTATTTATAGGGAAATGGGTTAAGGGTTACACAAATAATCAGAAAAATTGTGGGGTGTACTTTAGGCCAAAGTTTCTTACTGGTGAAATAACTGGTCTCAATGATTTAATGATAGCCCAGATAAGTATTGGCGTATCACAGATAGGTCTGCGGAGGTCTCTTTCTACCATACAATCCTATTGAATATAAAGTCACAACATTTATCTACCGACAAAACACCGCCAGTCCTAAACCCATTTAACTTAATCAGAGAAGATAACTTTCAGTCTGAAAATATCAAACAATTTCACAGTTGTATACTATGAATTGCTATCAATATTTTTCAAATGCCACTTGAATGAGCGTAATTAGCTCTTTGCATGCTAGTGGTGGATATATCTGCCACAGTGATTATCTTTACAAACAGTTTGGATCCAGATGAGGCGCCGCGTAACGCGGCGTCTCATCAGGATCCAAACTGTTTGACTCTCTGACCATGTTTTGAAAAGAAAATTAGAACATTCTATTTTTAGAACATCAGCAGACGACAAATTTTTGAAGACGAAAAAATTACCCAGCATGCAAAGAGTTAATGCCACTCCACAAATTAACTTCTGAGCGAGGGGGGTATTGTCAACGAGGTACAGTAAAACCTCTCTATTACGACCAATAAGTTGTGTTAATTATAAAGTGTTCAAGCAGGTGACTGCTTAAAGCAAGGTGACGGTAAAACAGAAAGCTCCTAAAGGAGCTTTTTTTTTTTACCGCCACCTTGTTTTATGCTGTCACCTGTTTTTGTATACAAACATTACGCCTTCATTTTAGTGGTCGTAAGAGAGAGGTTTTAATGTACACTTTGACAAAATTGTTTTGAATGTCCAATGATAGTATATATTTACCCTTAAAATGCTTGGATTGTCCGAATTTCTCTTTTTTAGTGTTTGTTTTTAAAAATGACCAAAATAAGCTGACTCTTATAGTAGAATATGTCCCAGATCACAGTATTTAAAAGTATGACAAACAGTGTAGACCAAGATCAGAGCAGAGGCTCCTCATGGAGCCCTTTGATTAGGGTTGATGCTGTTTTTGAAATGATGTGTTTAATCTGTTATGCACAGTTTTGGTTAAAGTTGTAAAATTGCCTGATATGCATATAGGAGGTCCACTAAATGCTGTCAAACTATCTTCAACATGTCTGTGGTTAGCAAATATACAAGACTGATTTTCTTAAGATTTGTCACTCAAATCTCTCATTCTTTAAGCACCCAGATAAAAAGAGCCTCAAAAGAGTGACATGAACAGGCAAAAAAGGCATGATAGTGTGTCTATTTCTCTCATCTTGTCAGTCATATGATTAATTCTTTGTCTTCTTTTGAAGGTATACCTTCCCAGAGAAGTCTTAGAAGGAGAGGGGGGGGGGGGGGGGGGGGGGGGGAGTATTTTGGTCAATATAATCCCACCAGAAGTGGTAGAATAAACATTATATAATCCATACACACCTTCTGTAAAACTGCTGAATCTTCAAAATAAACAAGAACAGCGACCACCAGATTTTTGCGTCAAATCTCAGATTAATACTGTCAAACTTACCGCAAACTTGTCACTTATCGAAGTATTGAGTTCTCGTAAAAAAATCAGTTAAGTAATATTACTTAATGCAGGATAAAAGTAATGCAGAAAGCTCCTAAAGGAGCTTTCTGCATTACTTTTATCCTGCATTAAGCAATTAATTGGGTTTAAATACTGTATGTATGTGTATTTGAATAGCCACTGAAAACAAGTTTAACTGTGGTAAGATTAATAGGTCTTAGACCTGGCCTAGCATAACAGAACACCCACTAGCTGAACATGTAAAGAATGTCAAAAATTGAAATCATGTCAAAATTTGAAATAAATGTTCAGAATTAAAGTCAAACCTTTTGTTTGGGTTCTGATGCTGAGATCAACAAATTGAGGTATTATATATTATACACAACCAATGCTTTGTTAGAAAGTAGATCTTAAGACAGGGATTTTCCTTATTCTATTAGCCAATGTGATAGCTAAGAGATTATAGATGTCTATATGGGCAGAGCTTTATATGTAAAGGGTTTAACAGGGTTCAAGAAAAGAGTAAACTGAACAAGTCCAATATTTTCTCACTCACTTCACTACCAAAACCTATGGTGTTACCACTCATTAGAAATTTCTCAAAGGGTTTAATGCAGATATAAAGATTTTAGATTTTGAAATACGCCCCTTATCTGAAGCTCTGGGTTAATGACGTTGTCATCTTTTATAAGGTTGCTAAATCATCTCAAATGCATCTTTATTTATTTGCCCAACTTGTTGCTTTTATTTTAATATATGCCTAACTTTATGTATCAATCTTTTTCTAATCTCACAGCCTTCCAAACCCTCAACACCTAACTTTAACTACTTTAAATTACGACCTGTTGAGAAGTTTTCCTATTAAACCGTGCCTGTCTGTTCCAAGATTTATACCCCAAATATATATACAATATATCCTGTATTACACTGCTACAATTCAAAGAGGCATGAAACTTGTTGAAGACAAATTAATGCTTAATACAGGAAAAAGGTAAAGCAGAAAGCTCCCATAGGAGCTTTCTGCTTTACCTTTGTCCTGTATTAAGCTGCCATTTGGTTTATTGGTCTTCTTTTGAGCCACTATTTAACCCAGGTTTGGCTGTTCTCCTAAGTTGGAGTGCCCGTACAAACCTGAGGTAAACATTACCCACTGATAAAAAGGAACCTTTTATTTATTTAGTATATTTCTCAATAGCTGAATGTGAATTAAAGGTCAATTAAACTGCTGACATTGTCAATTTAAATTTTTCCTTTTCTTGCTATAGAATTAGCTGTTTTATTGTGTAACCAGTATGGATCCTGCTCAAATGACAATTTATGGTACAAATACTGTGTCTGATCTAGCGTCCAAGCTGTTTGCATATGTTAATCAATTCATGCTCATTGTATTAGCAGAAGAACCAATAAACAAATATGATATCAGGAATTTATAGTTTTTCTTGCCTTGGCACAATAGTATTTTTGCTGTTACACTATGTGGTCCCATGCAAGAAACCCCTTGGATCGTGTGAATTTCTTTTTACCTGAACTTTTAAGAAGGACTTTTCCTCCTTTGAAAAATGACCAGTTGAATCTAAGGGCTGATTTTAGAAATATTTCAGAAAATGAAAAAACAAAAACAACAGTGCAGACTTTGATCACATGGCTCCTTTATGACCCCTTTAATCAGGATCTACACTGTTTTCCAAATATACTGGTCTCCAGCATAGAAAGGGTTAAAGTACTTTCCATACATACAAAACACTAGTACAGTTAAACCTCTCTATTACGACCAATAAATTGTGTTAATTATTAGGTGTTTGTGACAGGTGACTGCATAAAGAGAGGTGACAGTAAAACAGAAAGCTCCTTAGGAGCTTTCTGTTTTACTGTCACCTTGCTTTATGCTGTCACCTGTCTTTTATGCAATCAATTCAGCCTCTTTTTAACCCTTAGCCTGCCACTCACGACTATAGCTCCATATGCAAACAGCTTGGATCCGGATGACACGCCGAGTAACCCGGCGTCTCATCCGGATCCAAGCTGTTTGACACTCAGACAACATTTTCAGCAATTTTGAGCAACTTTGAAGCACTTTGAAACTTGAAGCAGACGAGAAATATAGCAGACGACAATTTATTTGGCGGGCTAAGGGTTAATAGTCATAATAGAGAGGATTTACTGTACACTAAGCGCAGTCCTTCAGAGTTAAATACAGTAATTTTTCCTTGCATGATTTGTAATTCAAGGTCCAAAAATACCATTATTACCGCTAATCAATCATGAAAGCTTGATTTCAGTATTCAGTGTAGCTTGAAATGAGATGAAAATAAAGCAGAACTTCTGCTTTACCATTATCTTTCTTCAAGCTGCCTTAAACACCAACAACACATAGTATCAATTTGAATGATCACTGCATAATTTACTTTATATACATACATATACAACTCACAAGGATCAAACCCTTCATTTAAATCGACTTCTCAAACCAGAGAAAATGGGAAATAACTCTAATTGATATAAAGACTCTTAGAAGCACTGAGCTTATCTCCCTTCTATTCAATACAAAATCATTAGAAAAATCCAAATGATCACATCATAAACTACTTGATTTTTTGTACTAACCTTGTCTAAGTTGTAGCCTTGGAAATAGTTTCAGTTGAAGTCACAACTACATGTCTTACAAACAACAGATATGAAGAAAATTACATAAATTTTACGCCTTTAATTAATCCCTCTACTGAAGAAAAAAAGTTCTAGTTTATACAGTCATAAATATGTATTGTTAGAAATGTTTCTATATTCTAGAAGATGGTAGCTTAAAGGCGCATTCTGCTCTACTTTTAACTTGCTTTATGTAGTAACCTATCTTTAATACTAGAAACAAGCTATGGGCAATGGGTTAATCTAATGCTAATCAATCTTTAATCAATTTAAAGAATTTTTCACTTTGCTATAATCAGTAGTTTTCTTAATGAATGTAAAAAGTAATGCAGAAAGCTCAACTAGTAGCTATCAGCTTTACTTTTATTACACAATATATTATTACAATCATTATTTTAGCCACTAGGCACAGGTATGGTTGTACAGTACTCATTACAACAACACCCAATGGGAGACCACTATTGTGTTTTGTTCAGAAGGAGTTATTATAGGGAGGGAAGATTAATACTGTTAGCGTACATGTGCAAAATTAACCCTTAGCCTGCCACTCACGACTATATCTCCATATGCAAACAGCTTGGATCCAGATGAGACGCCGAGTTACTCGGCGTCTCATCCGGATCCAAGCTGTTTGACACTCGGACAACATTTTCAGCAATTTTGAGCAACTTTGAAGAACTTTGAAACTTGAAGCAGACGAGAAATATAGTAGACGACAATTTATTTGGCGGGCTAAGGGTTAACAGTTTGAACCCAGATTAGATGCAGCATAATGCGGCATCTGATCTGGGTTCAAACTGGTCTTGATGTTTCTTCTGTCAAAATTGATATCCAATACGTAACTTTGAGAAAAAACGGAAAATGACAATATTAAGCAGAGGGTATTGCAACAGTGAAAAAGTAAGACATGAAAGTCTTGTTCGGGGAACAGCGGTAATCATTATCGTAAGGAGGGAATCTTTGTTGGGAGGGCCGGTGTGTAGTGTTCCTGTCTTTTTGGTATAAAGAATTACCATTACAATCTCACACAAAAAGTCTTGTTTTCCGTGTCAAATGCAGGCAACTTCTGTAGGATCTTTCTGCCTTTTTACATTCTGCTGTAAACTGTTACATTTGAGCATTAAAACTGTATCAGAAGTACTTAATTGAAATAATCATGCAGTTTTCCTGGTTATAAATATATACATGTACTTCAGTTGACAAGAGATTGACCATCACACAATTATGGCAAAATGTCATCTGCAAAATTTAGTTGAGTCTGAAGCCATTCTCAAACATTTGATTGGTCAGATTTGAGCCTAGGCTAATGCTTGAGAATGATCTCAGACTCAACTCAAAATCTTTATAACCTTGGAGCCAGATGAGAGTCCGTTCTCTTGCTGTTAGTGTATATTGATTTTTTAAAGCAGGAAAGACCCAAATCAGACAGCCCTAACAGAGCTGTCTAATTAGGGTCTGCACTGTTTTCTTATAAGGATCTATCTGATACAAGTCTGCATTTTTGCGTGGGGAAATATTTCCTTAATTTATTAGCCAATGTAAAAGTTCAGATGACAGATGTTCAGTGAGCCAGAGTTTGAATATTCAGCTTTAGAAAGGTTAAAATACTGACAAGGAAATTGCAGCAGATGACATTTTAACCCTTAGCCTGCCAGTCACGACTATAGCTCCATATGCAAACAGCTTGGATCCGGATGAGACGCCGAGTAACTCGGCGTCTCATCCGGATCCAAGCTGTTTGACACTCGGACAACATTTTCAGCAATTTTGAGCAACTTTGAAGCACTTTGAAACTTGAAGCAGACGAGAAATATAGCAGACGACAATTTATTTGGCGGGCTAAGGGTTAACACATAAAACAACACTAGATCGTTATCTACCTCAGAGCTCCAGATAAGGGGCAGTATTTCAAAAACTAAAATCTTTATTTCTGCATTTAATCCTATGGTGTCACTACTTATTGGAATTGTCTCGAAGAGACAATTCCAATGAGTAGTAACACAATAGGATTTGGACTGAAATTAGTGAGAAAATATTTATTTCTGCATTAAACCTTATGGTGTCACTACTCATTGGAATCGTCTCAAAGAGACAATCCCAATAAGTAGTAACACCATAGGATTTGGAGCTGAAATTAGTGAGAAAATGTTGAATTTGTTCAGATTACTCTTTGATTTGGAGTCCTGCAGCTAATTTCTAACTGTTATCTCACCTTCCATCTGATGGTCCTGTTTCCGCTGCAGGTCTTTGATCTCCTCGCGGTGCTGGGTTTGAGACCTCTCCTGACCGGCCACATATTCCAGTCTCAGATCTGCCAGGTGGGACTCATGGTACCGCTTCAGATCAGCCACTTCCTGTTGCCTCTTCTCTTCCACTGGAAAACAAAATAAATCCCCGTTATAACACAATACTAAATCCCCATTATTACACAAAGTTAAATCCCCATTATTACACAATAATAACAATTTTTTCCCCATAGAATTCCCATTATTACACAATATTAACCATTTCCCCCACTGAAGCGCTTTTCTGTGCATTTTTATTTATTCATCAGCTCTAGAAAATAGTTCCAATTTTTACAGTTACCAAAATGAACCATGAGAAATATTTTCTAAGTGTAAGTTACATATATATACATGTATTTGAATAGAATCTACTATTTTTCTGCAATTTCTATTTTCCTTCTGAATGCAGAAAATATAGTTTCCATCTACATAGCAGACACTCTCTGCCAAAATACAATCAGAGTGACAAACAGTTTGGATCTTAATCAGATAATGATTTACTTGGCATCAGATTTGGAACCAAACTGGTAACAATAAATTAGAAAATTAATTTCCATAGACAAATGTTAAAAATATTCCATAAAATATTTAACAAAAAGATCATTAACTCTTACAGATAAGTGTACTTTATAAGCAGAGTTTTCTCCCTTTGCTGAAAATCACTGCACCTATATATTGAATTTTTATACTGCTTCAATAATTTGCATTAATTCATGTTTTGAGGAAGAAACTATTTGAAAATACATTTCTATCCTCTTTTTTTTAAAATTTTTATTTTTATAAATTTATTTATCAGTGTACAAGTCATGTAGTTGAATACCAAGTAGCTGTAATGTTTAAAACATTAAAATCTCCTATACTGCTTTAGAAGTTCAGTCACAATTAATTATAAATACTAGTTAACGGTAAACATTCTAAGTATTCTATATGTAAATGCATGCTTTGAACAGAATATGGAATTTGATGCCAATTTTAAAAATTTACAGCCACATTTACAATTGCCTATAAATAGATAGATGTACAGTTGAACCTAGGTATCTCGAACAATTAACTCTTTGCACGCCAGCGGCAGAATCGTGATTATCTGTGCAAACAGTTTGGATCCAGATGAGACGCCGCATTATGCAACATCTCATCAGGATCCAAACTGTTACCATTCTTCATTGTCAGACAGATCAGTGAAGTCAAAGAAACTTACATGCTAGAGTGATATAGCAGACTTCTACAAAACCAATGTTTCCCAAACAAAAGTTATGATATAATAATGACCCATGCATCCATATATTCCTTGATCCTTACAAAAGGCAGATCCACTAATGATTCTACCTCAATAGAGAGAGACAGGGGTTTATGTAGAATACAATAAATTGTTTACAATTAATACCCTTGACCTTGAGAAACCCCAAAAAGCCACAACACTATGCACTGCCACCAAAAAAAGAAAGGGTTCACAAAAACTACATAGATAGACAGTTGACATGGATTTGACAATTAAACTACTCTATACATGTACATGTATTTAGGAGGGAAAAAAACAACTATACTATTTTTTAGATATCTTTTAAACACTTTAGACATACTCTTTGCACACAAATTAACCAACTTCTATGACAGACTGGTGTGAACATATAAATTGTTTGATTTTCTGTGTAAGTGCCTATACTGGGTGCATATAATTATATACTTAATAATTATGAGGAACCGTGTATCAAAGGTGAGAATATAATACATTATTAAACATATCATATACAATACAACTGGAATCATCATACATGTGGGTATGTATTTTTAAAGCAAGCCTAAATGAGGAAGCAATGTTATCTTTCCATACAGGTGACTGCTTATATTATAGGGCAATAGGGCATTTAGCTCCAACTGTATTCGGCTATGGAGGACAGGGTTAACAACCATATATGCACTTTATTTTGGTATCTATTAAATACAAGTTTGACAGAATAAATTAAAGATGTCAAAATGCCAAACTTTAAAGGGTAGGGGTGGTAATAAGTATGTAAAAAGATAAGGAAAGCATGATACTAATGTGAGTTTTAGAGAAGACTATTATTTGTTACCAAAGCACATAGAGACAAACCTATGTTAAGCAGCCACGGAACAGAGGCGTAAGCACCGTAGGACAATAAGCTTATACCCCTTCTGTTGTACAAGCATATACTTGATTATTCATTGATGGTATTGAACACAGGTGGCAGCTTCAAGCAAGATGAAGTAAAATAGAAAGCTCCTGAACAGATCTTTTATACTTTACTTTCATCTTGCTTTAAACGTTTCTTAAACATGGCTGGATATAGGTGATTAAGACTTTTGGAGGCAACGGTTAAATAAACTAGTAAACAGTTTAATGCAGGTCAAATGTAATGAAGAGTTTGGGTTTCTGCATAAATCTTATCCTGCATGAAGCAGTAACAAATATCTATAGAAATTCTAATACTGCTACATTGAGTGCCCACAAAACAAACGTTGTAGGGTAAATGAAAAACATGTATTAGTATACATTGCCGACACAGACTCATGCATGGAGGATTGATAGAGCTCGAGACTATTCCAGTTGGTACTACATGTATGTACCAGTTTACCGGTCTATTCTACATAAAGATGTACCCTAAACCATGATCTATTCTAAGAAAGGGATATACCAGTTTTTAATTAACATTTAACCCATTACTCCATAATTGTACACCATTTTTTAAGCCTTTAATTTATTCCTCCACTGAATAAAATAATTCCACTTACAGTCATAAATATCCACCACAAGAAATATTTTCTATATTCCAGCAGATGATACCAGTAGCTTAAAGCAGGCTGAAAGTAAAGCAGAATGCACCTTAAGGTACATTCTTCTTTACTTTCAACCTGCTTTAAGTGGTCATCTTTCTTTAAAGCTACACACAGGCTATGGGGTAATGGGTTAAATCATATTACAACCAACCAGCGCCAATAAGAGACAGGTGTTAGGAGGTTATAGTACATATAAATACAGTCAAACCTCTCTATTACGACCATCAAAACAAAGGCCAATTGATTGTATAAAATACAGGTGATAGCTTAAAGCAAGGTGACATTAAAACAGAAAGCTCCTTTAGGAGCTTTCTGTTTTACTGTCACCTGCTTTAAGCAGTCACCTGTCTGCAATACCTTATGAATTAACACAATTTAGTGGCCGTAATAGAGAGGTTCTACTGTACAGTCAAACCTGTCTGAAGCAACTATGAAACATAGAAGTATGGATATCTCTTAAGATGTATTGCTGCCTAAAGCAGTACAAAAGTGACAAGTGATGTAAAAAAGCATTCTGCATTACTTTTGTACTGCAATAAAAGAGTTTCAAATGAGAGAAGTATTCCAAAACAGTAATGCTTGATTGTGTCCACTAAATTTTACATTGTGACTACTCATTAGAATCATCTCTGACCTTTCTTATGAGTAGTCACAACATTATACTATGGGTTAGGAAGAGACAAAATGGAGAGAATAAAATTTCTATGTTTACTTAATTTCTCTTTAAGTTTTATTAGTCTTAATTCTTTAAATACTAAGTAACTCTTGTCGGTTATTAGGTTCCCCCGTGGACCTTTTAGTCACCAAAACATGAACCAGTCTATTTGGAATTCTGGGTAGTTTAATCAATACTGACCTAAGTTAGCAAACAGTGTAGACCCTGGTCAGAGGGCAAATATAATTAGTGTATTTAAAACAGGTCAATGGTGTTGAAAGAGCTAGTGAATATCCATACATCTACATTTTAATAGTTGCCAAACACAAATTTGACTATTTCACAAATTAAATACACTTCTATTACTTACACTGTCCTACAAAAGAATGGAGATGAGCAAGCCATTAGTATCGTGTTTCACAGCAACAAAGACGAGCAAGTCAACAAAAAGCTAACAAGTACAGAATCATTTCTGGTCAAACTCTACATTTATCAGTGACTCAATATTTCAAATACTATACAGTAAACCTTCTCTATTAAGACCACTGAAGGAAAGACCAATTGATTGCATAAAAGACAGGTGACTGCTTAAAGCAAAGTGATAGAAAAACAGAAAGCTCCTACAAAGTAGCTTTCTGTTTTACTGTCACCTTGCTTTAAGCTGTCACCTGTCTTAAACACCTAATAATGAACACAATTTAGTGGTCCTAATAGCGAGGTTTCACTGTATTGTATATAGAGGGCTTGGTGCAAAACTATCGTAACTCCCTCACAATTGTGAGGGAATTACAATAGTTTTGCACCAAGCTAGCCCTCTATATAATGTTTTCAATATTTTCACAATGACATACACTTTGTTGCATGTTGAAAGATGCATACATGTAAATATACAGTCAAATCTAAGTTGATCTCCCTCCTTAATTAGCATTCTACTTAACTTGCAGCCTGCTTTTAACAACCACCTGTCTTCAAAACTGAAAACATGCTTATGCGGAAAGGGTTAACTCTTTCCTCCCTGAAACTTTGAACAGACAATTCCAGTTTCCATTTTAGTCTAGTCCATTTCTGACTTTTAAGGATTGTTTTTGTCAATGTTTTGAATTATGACAAACAGTTAAGACCCTGATCAGAGGGCTCCTTTTGGAGCCCTCTGATCTGGCTCTTCACTGTTTGCATAGGACAAGTGTACTGTTCACATGTACACTGTTTGAAAAGGACGCCTATATGCGGGACTAGTGTTCAAATGGTTAAGTAGCAAGAAAATTGTTTGTCTGTTTTACCTTTATATTACTTTAACCCATTACCCCATAAATACGCTTTGTTACCACTGAAGAAATAGTTCTAATTTGTACAGTCATGGATATGTATATGCATAAGCAATATTTTCTATATATTCTAACAGATGATATCTTAAAGCACGCTGAAAGTAAAGAAGAATATGGCAATCTTAATGCGCATTCTGCTTTACTTTCAACCTGCTTAAGCTATCATCTGTCTTCCAAACTAGAAACAGGTTATGGGGATAATGGGTTAAAAAGTATTTGTCTTAAATACCAAATATGCACATAATAGGACTTTTCTGTACTCAAAGTACTATACAGATGACTATGGGAGAAAGGATTAAATGGCAGATTTGACTGTATATAACTAACATTGTACAATAAAGCAATAACACCATGCTAAAAACACAGCTCACATAATCATGTACAAAACAAAACATTGCTTTTCGGGACCTGTTAAGATCTTTCAATTACGGCAATACCCAGGCAGGATCCACTTGAGATCGAAGAATCCATTTCCCCACCAAATACTGAGAAACCAACCATTCAAAACTCAGAATCAGAAGTAATTAAAGAGTACTGTAGGCATTCTCCAGCAAGGTTAAACAGATTTAACAGATTTCTGAAATTGATACATTAAGCTAAAAAGCCGAAAATAAAGCAAACACAACTCTGTACATTCGGACCACATCGAAGTTTGATGCTCTGATACAAAGCTGCCTTCAAACTCAAAGACAATTTTATCTATGATAGCAGGGGCCTGCATGACAGATAAAACGCCCGGACTGTGAGGGGGGCGGGGCAGTCAGGGAACACACTACCCCCCTCCTGCAACTAACCTTGCCGTAACCTTTTGGAATGCTCAAGATCAAGAGATTCTTTCTGATACATCAAACTGTGCTCACTTTCTCTTTCCAGATTGTTAACATACTCCTTATGCTGCTCTTTCAGCTGCTGTACAATCTCCTCGAGGCTATTCCTCTGACGTTCCAGGACTTCAATTCTTTGTTGATCTGCTTCAGTAGTCTTCGTTAAACGTTCAGTCTTTCTAACAAGGCTGGGATTTGCAAAGGCATCCATCTGTAAACGAAAAGAAAGTTTATCCCAAAGTGCAAGGTGCCTATATAAATTGGAACTATTTTCTCCAGTGGACACTGTAAAAAGCTTTGGACCAAAGGGTTAACCCTTTTCCAAATAGAAGCGCCTTTTAGCGAATATGATTTATTCCTCCGCTGAAGAAAATAGTTCCAATTAAATCAGTCATGAATATATATTATAGAGAATATTTTCTATATTCTAGCACATGATAGCTTACAACAGGCTGAAAGTAAAGCAGAATGCGCCGTAAGGCGCATTCTGCTTTACTTTCAACCTGCTTTAAGTAGTCACCTATCTTCAATACTAGAAATAGGATATCAGGTAAAGGGTTAAAGCAAATTTTTTCTTATGTAATATACAAAATATACAAAGAGGAAGCATAATATTTGGTTTAGGCTGGTTCTAACATTTGAATTTTATGTTTCCTTAACATTTGATTTCTTAAATTAGCAAAAATGTATACAGTGAAGCTGGCTTATAACGAAACTGGATATAACGAAATATTGGATATAACAAAACAATTTTTTTCATCCATCTCTAATTAACATACAGCTCTCCCTCTCTACAACGACACCCAATGGGAGACACAGATAGTGTGCATTGTTCGCAGGGAGTCGTTATAGAGAGGGAAAATTAAGACTTGGCTTACATTTGCAAACAGCTTGAATCCAGATCTGGATCTAAGCTGTTTGTCACTGGTCATTAGATTTATTCTATCAAAATATCCACTTATATATAACTGAGAAAAACAGCAGGCGACAATTTTAAGCAGACGTTATCGCAGCAGTTAAAACGTAAGACATAATTGTCCTGTTTAGCGAACCGCGGCAAGGGTAGTTGTAAGGAGGGAGTCGTTGTTGGGAGGACCGTTGTAGAGAGGGAATGCTGTAATTCTAGTAAAAAGGACCTGACAAACGAAATTAGGATATAACGAAAGAAATCAGATGGTCCTGATGACTTCGTTATAAGTGAGCTTCACTGTAGTGGTATCCAGGATCTGGTAATGCTGCACTTCTACACTTTCTATAACACAATCCAGACTACTCGAGTTGTTAATCTTAATTCTGTCAAAATGGCAAGTTGAAGTATTACTGTCAGTCTTAATTCATGCAGTCTAGGGGCAATATGTTTTATAGACAAAGCATAGTTTGAAAAGTAGCTAACATTGATTTGTCAACTCACTTAATCCTTTCCCCAATAAATACACCATTTTACGCCTTTAATTTATTCCAAGACTGTAGAAAATAGTTCCACTTTACACAGTTATGAATATGTGTCTTAAAGGGAAATGGACAGCTGGTGATAAATATCTTTTAAATGAAAGATATTGAAAAAAAATCGCTTTCTGCCTTTGAAATTTTGAAAAATAATAAAAAATGAAGTAGTTAGAGCCGTTTAAACTTTGTGATATATGACTGTGCAAGCGACCATGGGGGCCGCCATTTTGTTTACCTGTGTGACGTAACTAAGGCCTTCCGCGACCTTCCGGTTATAGCGAGTCTAACCGGGAATGCCGTAGAGTGCGCGGAATTTACATCGATAACATTAATAAACTGAAATACTGAGAAAAGTTGGGCATGTGGAGGAAGGTAAAAACACTTTAGAACTTCAGTGTTACGATTTCGATCCTAAATTATCAGAGAATGTAATATTAGAAGACAGAGACTACGATGGGTCGGGCGAAGAGAAAGCGCATTCGCCGGACGAATTTGCGACTGCAATACTTGTGTATAAATGCCTACAAAGGAGGTTAATACTTGCTGAAGAACAAATGAAATGACGATTGGGTGTCTTGGTGACAATGAGTGCATAGCAGAACCATCAAAATTTCGAGCTATTAGTGCTTAATCCAGCCATACTTGAGGTAGCGTATATCAGGCAAATATCATAGGACACCGGAATCGGGCACGGATACTCTTGATAATATTTGCATACTGGTTGTGAATAAAGGCATCGAAGCCCTGTGACTTTCGAAAAAAGTTTCTCAGATATATTTAGTCTTATCGTTTAATATTTCCGTAAATATTAATCATAAACATCGGCTCCAGGATATCTTCGTTTTTTTACGGGGCTACGACTAAAACACGAGCAGATAAAGACGATAATACATGTGCCGATTTTTATAACATCCAGTCAGAGACAGTGTATGGCTATACACTGTCTCTGCATCCAGTACAAAACGGATGAGGTATTACGTTTTTATTTAATAAAATAAGGGGGATTAAATTATTTTTCTGGTCTGTTATGATTTTTCCGTGACGTTTTACATCGGTTCTGGTCCTCAATCGGACATACATTTTTAGAAAATAGACCATTTATTCTCGGTATCGCAACATCCAGGAACTTTCGTACATCCAGGTCTCAATCACAGAGTTTCTCAATATCTCATTTGGATCCAAACTGTTGCTGACCTTTAAGTACAGTCAGTTTTGATTCCGATCTGGGTCCTAACTGTTTGTCAGTCTCTCGTACGGATAAAAGTTTCTTCAATGAGCTTTTCAATACATTCAAACCTTAGTTTGGATTTTCAATCACAGAGTTTCTCAATATCTCAGTTGGATCCAAACTGTTGCTGAACTTTTTGCACAGTCATTGACATGACAAAATGTGGAATATCAATTTATCATCTAGCAATTGAGACTGGCAATGTCTGATTAAGATCCAAACTGATTAATTGTCTGCTGAACAAAGTATTTGATATTCTGATCTGGGTCAAAACTGAACGCTCTAGATAACGTGACCCGAGTGCTCATTTATTGTATTAATGTCGTTTTTTACTTATCGTTATATATCTTGAGCTTATATAAAGATCTATGAAAATCATAATCGAAACAGATTCAGGACATATTTCAGCAGGCGGCTTTGATCTAGATCGCATTTTATGCTGACATTCACCATCAGCCACTAATCAATTAAGCTGCCTTGCAAATTGTACGATATGGACCGGAAATAATTATACACAACCCCTTTCTGCCTAAGACCCCCTCTGTGAAGAAGTAAGAAGCTTTAGGCCTACAGGGCATAAATATCCATATTACGTAATCTAATTAGCCGCACTTGTCAAACAGGGTTATGATTTGAAACACAGGCTAGTAATTTGGCTACTTAAATATGCGATTACACGCCACGAGCCTTTTACCCTGTTTCTACTTCTGAAAATATGTGACCACTTAAAACAGGTTGAAAATACTTTCAGCCTGCTTTAAGCTTTTATCTGCTAAAATATAGAAAATATTTCTTATGATTTTTATTTGTGACAGTATGATATTGAAACTATTTTCTTCAGTATATGAAGGAATTAATTAAAGGCGTTAAAAGGCGTATTTATGGGGGAAAGGGCTACATCAAAACAAAAAAGCCAAGATCTTTAAAAAGAAAAAGAAAAAAAGAATATTGGACACTTCTAGCTCTTGTGGTTTTGTATTGATCTAGATGTGTATGCTGCTTTTTTAAAAAGGCTAGAGTCTACCATAAAACTTAAATTAAAATTCATTTAGGCCTATCTAAAAGTTGTTTGAATTTTTTTCTACAGAAATGACGAGTGTAAAACTACACCCAGAAATAAGAACGATAAAACTAGATCCAATCAAAATCGGATTTGGACTCAAGTAAGATCGCTCTATCAGATCGGGATCTAGAGAATCGCGATGATTAAATTAAGAAAGAAAAAACCGATCTAGATCTACCCGTACAATATGTAGATCTAGTAATGAGACTTTTTTCATTAAGAATTTCTGTAGCGTTGAATTCCTAAACCGAGACGAACCAGCTAGAAAATGCTGATTTGTAAACGAGTTGGTAGATCTAAGCCAGTTCAACATTTAGGTCTAGATCAGCACAATATCGCACTGATTATCAGATTTTTTTTTATTGTAGATCTAGATCTATTATTATAATCATCAATCAAGGTATTATGGATGTCGCCATACTCTACTGTTAGCCATTTCGCAGCATTGTTTTCCCAGATTCTACAGCTGGGAATTGGAACGGACATTTCTCTAAGCCGATTAACGATAGCTTCTGATCGTTTCTGGATCTACACGACCTTTCAAGTTCATCATAATCAATATGAATATACCATCTATCTATTATCTTTTTTTTAACTGTATGCGACCTTGAATTAAGCTTGCCGTTACCCTTACTGACGAAGTGTGAAATGTCCGTCCAAGTTACAGTGGTTGAGTGAAAGAGCCAATCAGCGTTTAGGCCTTTGTGTCGTCACAAAATGGATAAAAATCGAGGGTTCCGAATGATAGCTTTGCCAATATGGCGGCGCCCGTTCCAATTAGCGATAGCTTACTTGTATGCAGTAAATCGATCTTTTTCGTACCTTATCGATGAGTAATAATTGCAGGACCTTCATGAATGTTGCTTTTAGGATAAAATCTAGGATCTAAGACCATATTGTCATCAGCTGTCCGTTTTCCTTTAAGAAATCATTTCAATTTTCTAGCAGATGGTAGCTTTAAGCAGACTGAAAGTAAAGCAGAATGCACCTTTAGACTAAAGGCACGTTCTTGTTTTCTTTCAGCCTGCTTTAACTCTTTGAACCCTAGTCCCGCATATAGGCGTGCTTTTCAAACAGCGTACATGTGAATAGTACACATGTCCTATGCAAACAGTGAAGACCCAGATCAGAGGGCTCCGAAAGGAGCCCTCTGATCAGGGTCTTCACTGTTTGTCACAATGCCAAACATTGACAAAAACAACCCTTTAAAGTCAGAAATGGACTAGACTTAGATGGAAACTGGAATTGTCCATTTAAAGTTTCAGGGAGGAAAGAGTTAAGCTACCATCTGCTAGGATATAAAAAAATATTTACGTTGCACATTCATTACTGTACAAAATAGAACTATTTTCACCAGTGGAGGAATTAATCAATTGCATAAAGGTGAATCTATGGAGTAAAGGGTTAACACAAGATTGACAGTGCACCATATGCAACCCTTGATACAGAGCTTTCCCTATAACCAGGGCTCCAGATAAGGGGAGTATTTCAAAAACTAAAATCTTTATTTCTTAATTAACCCTTTGGTGTCACTACTCATTAGAATCGTCTCGAAGAGACGATTCTAATGAGTAGTAACACCATAGGATTTGGTGCTAAAATGAGCAAGAAAATGTTGGATTTGTTCAGTTTACTCCCTCTTATCTGGAGCCTTGTATCCCTATAGCTGGTTCTTGACTGATTAAATTAACAGCCGCCTTAAACAAAGGGTCTGTGTTTGTATTTTTATTGTGAAACTGCATTAAAAATGGGCGGCTATGATTTGTGTCATAAAAAAAGTTACAGGCTTCTCATTATGCTCATGCAGGTTTTTTAAAGTTAAGTTTATAAGATTGCTAGCTAATCTGTTAAACAGTAGTTTTCAATTAAATACTTGGTAACCCCGACAACAACGGTTATTTTGCAACCAACTTGGATCCTGATCATATGCTGTTACGCAGCTACTGATTATGTTCTGTTTGACAAGCATTATGAAAATACTTTATTCAATAAACTTAATATCTAAATTTGAGGAATAATAGTAGACGACAATAAAGTGTACTTTCTGTGTTTTTGTAGGTTTTGTGTTTTAACTGTATCAAATTTGTTGATGTTTTTACAGAGATTTTACTGTCAATCATTTATGATAAATAACTATCAGGGTAAATTATGATTTTATGAGACCTTTTTTTTTCCCTTTCTAAATTTCTAACGTTGAGAACAAATTGCAATCTATGTGACCCCAGCCTCCAAATAAGAGGGACACCATTGCAAAATATTTCAACATTTTTCTCAGTCAAGTTTACACCAAACCCTATGATGTGAATACTCATTAGAATCGTCTCTTCCAGACAGTTGTACTAAATACATGTAGTCACATCATAGAACTTGGTGAAGCTGTAAATATTTGAAGCTTTTGAACCTTAGTAATAAATATAGGTGTCCTATACAGTGTATCTGTGGAGAGTAAAATAATTGTTCTATGCAAACAGTGAAGATCCAGATCAGAGGGCTCCTAATGGAGCCCTCTGATCAGGGTCTACACTGTTTGTCAAATTGAAATACATTTGAGGATTCAGGGAGTAAAGGGTTGATACAGGGCTCCAGATAAGGAGTGTATTTCAAAAACTAAAATCTTTAATTTTGCATTAAACCCTATTGTGTTTATACTCATTATATTGTCTCTTTGATACACTCCCCTTTTCTTGAGCTCTGTATCAACGAATATCAATCATTACACACTTACATCATTAGCCAGGTAGTTGGCGACCACTGACATGCCGTCAAAGGCCTGGTTGGTGTTCTGTAACTGGAGCTTGACCATGTTGAGCTGTTTGGTTCGAGCCTCACACAGGGCTTCCAGTCTGTGCACCTCCTTGGTGTGAACCTCGGCCAGCACCGTCTCGGGTTGACGAGACTTCTCATGTCGGTCTTTCTTCGACCTGCTAGTCTTGTTACGGTTCTGGTCTGAAAAATAGTAATAAATAGGATCCATATAATGTGTGCACTTGCATAAAAAGTTGAGTAAAATTCATACAACATTTAGCATATCGTTTCATGATGTGATGCAAAAAATTCAACATTTTGCTAAGCAGCCTTAGAAAATCAATGAACAATAAAACTTCTTTCTTACAGCCATTAAAAATTGTTAATATGAAAGACAAGTGACTTCTTAAAAACAATGTGAAAGTAAAACAGAAAGCTCCTAAAGGAGCTTTTGATTTTAACTTGACCTTGCTTAAAATCAGCCACATGCCTTTAAAAGATAATCATAATTAAGTGGTACCACATAAATACGCATTTTTACACCTTTGATACATTCCTCCATTGAAGAAAATAGTTGCAATTTTTACAATCCTAATAAGTATCATAAGAAACATTTTCTATAAAAGGCTATATTCTAGCAGATGGTAGCTTAAAGCAGGCTGAAAGTAAAGAAGAATGCGCCTTCAGGCGCATTCTGCTTTACTTTCAACCTGCTATAAGTGGTCATCTATCTTTAATACTAGAAATGGGCTATGGGGCAACGAGTTAAACCACCAGTATGTTTTCTTTTTAATTACTGCTAAACACTGGTTTCACTATGTTTCTGCATTATAAAATATATGTCTATCAAGATGGCACCCATGACAAAGATTAATGAACCTTTTTCTCTAACCCTACTTCTCACATAACCTATGATTTAACTATCTAAAGTCCATTTCAATCTATCCATGACATAAGAATAATGATGTAATATAATACAAAACTGGCAGTCTACTACATCAATGCACACATTAGCTAAGAAACTTCACCAGTTGACATGTCAAGACATCTAACAATACATATATAGTTCTACCAGAAAACAGTACAAGTAAGATAGGTCAAATTAAAACAGACATTCCAATGTGTTTTTGAGATATTATGAAGACCAAGTTTTACAGTCCAAAAGTGACTGTGTTTGCCAGTAATTCATGAAAGTATGCAAAGACAGTCAACCTTGTTTTAACCTCTTATTCCCCCATAGAATCGCCTTGTATCACATTTAATTTATTCCTCCACTTAAGAAAATAGTTCCAATTTGTACAGTCATATAAACATGTACCATAAGAAATATTTTCTAAATCCTAACAAATAGCAGCTTAAAGCAGGTTGAAAGTAAAGCAGAATGCGCCTGAAGGCGCATTCTGCTCTACTTTCAACCTGCTTTAAGTGGTCACAGTTTTCAAAACAAAAACAGGTTATTGGGTAAAGGGTGCAGTAATTTCTCTACATTAATTGTTAGCATAACTTTGACTGTATTTCATTAGTCACTGTCTACATAAATAAACATATGGTCCTTTAAAATGACACATAGAAATTAGTTAAAATGAGTTTTATTATCCTGCATGGTGAATTTACAGTCAGGCACCAAGTACACTTTTCTGGCATATTTATAATTCATCAGCATCTGTTCTATACATACGTCATCCAAAATTTGATACAATATATTTATCTGAGCTATAGTACCATCCAAACATCACAATCAATTGATCATAATGTATAAATAAAACAACATTTATTCTCTGGTGTGGTTTTAAAACAGCAGCAGATCTTTTAATCATCAGAGTGCTCTATAGTACACCAGCTCTTTTGTAAAATATTGTACGACAAAATCGATCATAAGTCAAAACTTAAAAATACATTTAATTTCTGATGTCTCCATCTAATCCTGTCTTATGACATCTCTTTGGAATCGTCTTGAAAATACTTCCAAAGAGATGTCACAAGACAGGATTAGATGGAGAAATAAATAAAAACTGAGACTTTTATTATCTGTCTTACACAATATTTGCCGTACGTTTCGTAAGACAGGCCCCTGATTAATAATGTTACAATAACTATGTTGTTCTTTTCTATATTATACACACATTGTCAAACTTCAAAGTTGATTCTACCTAAAACCTAATTTCGGACTCTAGAAAACTACCCTTCCAACTTATCATAAATGCTTAGCCTTCATACTTTTTTCCCTTTGAATAATGAATATTATCAAAATGAAAATCATACATGAAGCTCATTTACTTCACAAATACATATTCCTAGTCCTTAGTATACTTATTAGCTTCTATTCTGCCATTTATTGTATCATCTACTTCAAAAGTTAGTTTCCACAGAAAACTCTGGAAATTTTAGCTATAATTGGCTAACCAAAAGAAACTGCAATATGAGTGTCAAAGGGTATGGGTTCTAATCAGACACCAAGTTGCTTGGCATCCGATATGGCACCAAACTCTTTGCTAATGCTGGTCATAATTGGCAGGCTAAAGGTACAGTAGATTTTATTTACATAAATGGTAATTACTACCACCAAGACATGTAAAGACAAACATCATTTCAAAAGAAACATGATTGGATTTCTCTCCCATCCAGACAGTTTTAATGTTTATTTCAATACATGTTCAAAGTTTGTCAGATTTATTTCTAGCTCTTGTGACATTTCACATTTTTTCATCAATAGTTACTTTAGTAATATAAGCCATAGGAAATTTGCTGCATCCTGACATGTGTTTGCTTAAATCAGGCTGAAAGTAAAGCAGAAAGCTCCTGCAGGAGCTTTCTGCTTTACTTTCAGCCTGCATTAAGCAATTATATTTATTAAATTAACTGTTTTAAAGCGACTCGCAACCAGATGGTGCATTAAAAATAGTAATTTGTAAATATGTGTCAAACGCTTATATAAATGGTAAAGAATTAGTTTAGGATAAGAAATTCTGTTTAAAAAAATGTATTTCAATAAAAAAAATATTAGTCTCTGGTGGGATTCAAACCCGGGGCCCGGCATTGGCGGACAGAAGGCAAAATAGGGGAAACCGCTTAGACCAATGGACCACGGAACTATCCGTTTATCTCGGATCGATTTAACGTATTTCAATGTGTAGCGATCGAAAGTGCATACAACTTCGTAATTCGGCTCGTGTTTATGTCTGAGCCCGTGTAGAGAAGCAACAACAACAACTATACCGTCTACTAGTCGGTATAGAAAAACGATGGAAAATATCTAAAAATCTAAGATTCGGTGACGATTCTTGAGACTTTTTTTGGACTGATCATACTTTTTTAATGTCAGAAGCCAAATAATGCCACAAATTTGCTTTTATTTGGGTATTTTATTTTATTTTGACAAGTACACCATCCGGTTGCGAGTCCCTTTAAACACTAAAACAAGGAATAAGGGTAAACTATTTATTTTGTAATAACAAACAATTAATCACACTGTTAACCATGAGAATAAGCTAATAGCATAGTTTACAGATCGGCAGCAATCTGGAAGTCGTCAAATTCAAACCGATTCCTTGTAATCCAACATGCACTCACTGTCAATTAATTCTGGGTGTAACACAGATTGTAGTATTCCTGTGAGCACCTTATGTAAACATCATGACCAATTACAAGTTGTGATTCTAATGGTCTCTAACTCAGAACCTGTAACAATCACTGCCAATTAAAGCAGGAGTTGATGACTATTTGACTAATTGGTCTGCTCTACTTAAACTAGGTTGAAAGTAAAGCAGAATGCTCCTTTACTTTCAGCCTGCTTTAAATTACTGTCTAATAGGATGTAGAAAATGAATCTTAATGTACATATTTACATCTATACAGTCATATATAAACATGTACCAAAAGAAATATTTCCATTATCCTAGCAAATGGTAATTTAATAAAAGCAGACTGAAAATAAATCTGAATGCGCCTAAGGCGCATTCTGCATTACTTTCAACCTTCTTCAAGTACTCACCTATCTTCAATACTAGAAACACCTCTTCAATACTAGGAACGCAGGCTATTGGGGAAAGGGTTAACCCTTAGCCCGCCAAATAAATTGTCGTCTGCTATATTTCTCGTCTGCTTCAAGTTTCAAAGTGCTTCAAAGTTGCTCAAAATTGCTGAAAATGGTGTCCGAGTGTCAAACAGCTTGGATCCGGATGAGACGCCGAGTTACTCGGCGTCTCATCCGGATCCAAGCTGTTTGCATATGGAGCTAAAGTCGTGACTGGCAGGCTAAGGGTTAATACTCTTCTTGGTCTTTCAAAGGATACTTATAATCTCGTAACTGCTGCAAGAACTACAGCATGTTCTCTGCCAATTGCTATCTCCATCAAAACAGAATTGCCAAATTCTCTGACTACAAAATGTAACCCCTATTAATACTATCTTTAATACTATATATCCTGCCAATTTTATTTCAAAACATTGAATAAAACAGGCTCAGAACATACATTGAAATCTGCAATCAGAGACAATTTACATACGTATGGGCAGTCATTTCAGACGAAATTTGCATCTTTATATCCTAGCTAGCAGAATGACCTTTAGGCACATTTTGCTTTACTTTCAACCTACTTCAGGTGGTCATCTGTTAATCTACTTTTAGTGGTCATCTGTCTTCTTCAAACTAAAATACAGACTATATCATGAGTAATGGGTTAAGCACTATCTTCATAAATGGCCAAGTTGCAGCTTGACTCAGATCAAAACTAATGTAGAACGGAATAATGTCTCTTAAGCTGTTCTGCATTACTTCTAACTGCAGCATATAGCAGCTACTTTTCTTTCAAATATTTCTTATTTTTCCATAAAATGTCACTGAAAATTGGGTTGACAGTGTATTGAAAGCAAGTCAACTTAAAAAGTCTCTCACAGATTGCATCCCATAGCACCGATATCATAAAGATTGAAGAGGTAACATGGACATGTCAGACGTGACATCAGCCTGCTCCTGGCAAACATCACTAACTACATGTTAACATGTCTCCCTGCCAAACTGCATGTTCCCTTCAAAACATGATACATCTACAGCCCTTTGAATGCCACAAACAACATCTCTATATCTTTGCAAACAGTTTTCATTCAGATCAGATGTCAAGTAATTTTGCTCCTGATAGAGATACAAACAATTAAAAGTGATTGTCAAGTATGATTGTAGATTTAATTAATAAATGAAAGAATCAATTTCAGAGTTAAAAGCAGACAGGATACTGACCAAACAACATTATGCAATACGACTAGCCCTTTCCATACAGCAAACAATATTTACGTAGCATGCACAGAGCTCCAGATAAGGGGAGTATTACAAAAACTAAAATCTTTATTTCTGCACTAAACCCTATGGTGTTACAACTCATTTGAATTGTCTCTTTGAGATGATTCTAATGAGTAGTAGCACCATATGATTTGGTGCTGAATTGAGTGAGTTAATGTTGGATTTCATTAGTGTACTCTCTCTTATCTGGATCTCTGCATGCACATACTTTGTTGATAGTTGTGAAATTGTTTCAGAAAAAAGTGCAATTTAACACAATCATTTGTTATTCAAAGCAATAAATCTTTAGAATCTACGTCATTTGATAAACAGTTTTCAAATCTAAGTGGCTGCAGTCTAACTGTAATGTCATTGGCACACTTATGCTACTGCAGTTTGAAGCTTGTTTATTCTATTTCTCATTCTGTCTGTATAAACAATTAACCAATTACTCCATAAATTCACCTTTATATGCCATTAATTTATTCCTCCAATGTAGAAAATTGAGTTCCAATTTATACTGTCATAAATATTCACCATCAGAAATGTTTTCTCTATCCTAGTCAATGGCAACTTTAACCCTTAGCCTGCCAGTCACGACTATAGCTCCATATGCAAACAGCTTGGATCCGGATGAGACGCCGAGTAACTCGGCGTCTCATCCGGATCCAAGCTGTTTGACACTCGGACAACATTTTCAGCAGTTTTGAGCAACTTTGAAGCACTTTGAAACTTGAAGCAGACGAGAAATATAGCAGACGACAATTTATTTGGCGGGCTAAGGGTTAAGCATGCTGAAAGTAAATCAGGATACGCCTCAAGTGAAGTGGTCAACTCTCTTCAAAGCTAGAAACAGGCTAGGGCTAAAGGCATGAAAAGGAGTTTCTATGAGGGACTCATAGACCAGGGTTACAACTGGTAAGTCTAGATGTTACAAAACCACAAAGCAAAGGAAAACTTATCTACATCTCTATAAAACAAAAATAAAAACGCCAGTATGTTATAAATATGAGAAATATCGTAGAGATGAAATTTCAGTTTCAGTCACCACCTAGACTATTTCAGGAAACATGAAATGTAAATCAGGCAGGGAATCTATCATTGTATGATTATTTTTGTACAAAGTCAGCTAAGTTTACAGGCTCACACCTTTCTGTTTTATGTTAACCCTAAATTTACTCATTAACTGGCCTTATTCTGTTTTGAAGACATGTGACCACTTTAAGCAGGCTGAAAGTAAAGCAGAATGCACCTAAAATCTGCTTTGCTTTCAGCCTGCTTTAAACTATCATCTGCTAGAACATAGAAAATATTTATGATACATATTCCTGAGCATAAGTTGGAATAATTATTTTCTTCTATGGAAGAATAAATTAAAGGTGTAAATAGGGGTATTTATGGTGTAGTACGTGGGTTAAGCAGTTCAGTTTAATAGGTTAAACTTTATTGGAAATTGCATCCTGATCATACACTGAATCATATTTAGCATATGATCTGAATCTACACTATTTGCACCAAAACTTCTTCAGTACACACACACACACACACAAAATATGCCAGTGACATATAAAGTGGAGAAAACGTTATTCTTTCCCAATAAACGCGCTTACGCCAAACTATTATTTCAATTGCAAACAGATTGGAGCCAGATCAGACGCAGGGTAACCCGGCGTCTGATCAGGCTCCAAACTGTGTTTGCAGCTCAGCTTAATATCAGTGTTAGAACTGTCGAAAAGTGTTATTTTCTATATTTTAGTGTTTTGCGTTTGTGTTTCGATTGCGTTAAACGGGGAAAGAATAGTGTTTTCTCCACTGTAGGTTATACCCTCATGACATATTCATTGCAATCGAGCATAAATCATGAATACAAATTTCAAAGCCGTCTTTCTCTCTAGATGTCTATCGAACACGGCTTTCATCTTATCTCATTCACAGAGTGACACTTCACTATGTCCAAGTAAATAATCCCCTTGCTTTACAAACACAGACCTTATCAAATAACCCACCCCGTCTATGAGTACACAAGGAGCAGCACAGTTTCCAGCTCAGTGCAAATAGTATGTACAAATAGAATTCAATTTTATGATCGCTTAAAATTTTAACCCATTACCCCATAGCTTGTTTCTAGAATTGAAGATATATATCTGACCACTTAAATTAACCCTTTACCCCATAGCGGATTTCTGGTATTAAAGATAGGTTAATTACCACTTAAAGCATGTTGAAAGTAAAGCAGAATGCGCCTAAAGGCGCATTCTGCTTTACTTTCAGCCTGCTTCAAGCTTACATCTGCTAGAATAAAGAAAATATTTCTTAGCGATACATATTCATGACTATAAATTGGAGCTATTTTCTTCAATGGAGGAAAAATTTTAATGTTTAAAATGTATATCTATGGAGTAATGGGTAAAGTGGTTGCAATGGTACTTCAAAGGCCTAATTACCATAAATGGAATTTTAGTGTATTAGATTAAAGTGAGCTGAAATATTTAGAATTCAATGTCCACTCCTATATTTGATAACGACAGAGAAGAACAAGCACAGCAAGTAAATAGAAACACTTGGTTTCCAATAAATACAGTTGAAACTCAATAATTTGAACTCGCGTTAGTTTGAATATACCCACATTTCAAAGTTAAAACGTGACTTCGCCACGTTTTAACTTTGAAATATGGGTATGTTCAACATCAGTGAGATCGAAGTATCGACATTAAACTTATGAAATGCTGGTATTATCGATTTAAGTGAGTTTCAAGTTTCTAGTTTCCACTGTATAAAGATTTTCGTTTCTGAGAAAAAAAGTGTGAAAGCAGCAGCAATATATCCATGAAACTTATAATAATTACCCTCTGTGCAGCCTGATTCGATTACATACTCCTTACGCTGTTCAATGGGAATTCCTGGTCTAAAGGAGCGCAGGACCAACTGAACAGTTGGAAGTCTGCCTCGGATCCGCTGCTGGGAAAACATTCCAATCCACGAGTTTCCCATTGAAAATTAGGAGCATGCCTTAGTATCAAAATTTATGATTGTTTAATCCTTGTCACTAAGAAATTGTTGACTATCCCAAACAGAACATATATTGTTACTTCAATTAAATCTAATGAAAATCCGCAATCATGTCTTGTAGACTAGAAGATATAAATGTAAAAATGTTATCCCCATATCCAAGAGGATCTTAAAAACAACACATACATGTATACTATAAGCTTTCACCATTAAAACATTGTTATATGGCTACACATTTTATATTTCCATGAAATTTAAATCCCCATTTTCACACTAAAATCCACATGAAGATGAACTTATCCAAACTTTCACAATCATGTTACTTGTACTAAATAGCTTTCAGACTATCCATTTGACTTCACATGACACAATCTCTGGCAACTCTCAAAGACTTTATTTCAGTGTTCCTAGATACCATTAAAACTACAAAAACATTTCATAATTACACTTAAATATACCACTCATAACATGCTATAGCTATACTTATTTAGATTTAAAGATAGTGGCAACTTAAAGCAGGATGAAAGTAAAGCAGAAAGCTCCCTTTGGGAGCTTTCTGCTTTACTTCCATGCTGCTTGAAGCAGTGACCTTCTTTTATATGTGAAATTATGGGTATAACAGCAAGACTGTTTACTGTTTGACAAAACGCGACCAAATATCAAAGATGACCTCATTACCTCCTTATGAATGCTAGATTTCCAAAGTAAACTTCCCGTGACTTCTATATAAATAATATATAATTAATTTTAAATGTATAAACTTTCATTCTAGCAAAAAATTTAAACTGATGAAAAAAAATCTGTGAAAATCCCATAAACAGAGTCTACACTGTTTACAAATCTTTCAAAACATTTGTTAACCAGCATTGAAAGGTTTTTACGTTACTCCCGATTTGAAAAATATTGAATTTCATATCACCGTATTTGACAACATGTCCAGACCCCTGCGAGGGTACATGTATTATTCATAACCATGCTTGTCCAAGCAACCCGTACACATACGGCACAACAGATAAGTTAAAGAATGAGTGATTTATCTTTATCTGGACCTATACAGGTTACGCTGGTCTCGTTAATCCGTTTGATCAACAAACCGTCACAGGCTAAGGAAGTAAAACTCATTTAATTTAATTTCAGAATTTTAAATCAAATTTTTAGAAAAAATATATTTTCATATGCATCAGGCTTTTGTTAAACATGACATAATTTAATAATCAACACTTGAATTCCTTTAATCTATCAATTTAATATAATAAAATACAGTAAAACCTGACTTTTAATGGACACCCAAGTTAAAGATAGGTCGGGTGCACACTTAAAGTGGGATGAATTGAAAGCAAGAAGCTTGCAAAGGAAACTTTCTGCTTTACTTTCAACCTGCTTTAAGCTGTCACCTGTCTTAAACACTAGATATGCGTTAATTGTCATAATATTACAATTTTACTGTATTTTGGCACCAACTAAAATCTAAAACAATTTTTAGTGTATTGTGCTCCACATTCTAGGTGTTCGATAAGCAGGTGTTAAGTAGCGTAAAACAAGTCAATCATGTTGATCGGCCAAAGTCACCTAATAACTACTTATTATCACATCCAAATCTGATTTTATCCCACAGAAGTCACCAACACAATTAACACCCTCTAAAATGACCAATCAAAACAGGGCTTATTTTTTGGCATTAACAGACCGATGCATACTTAAAGCAGGATGAAAGTAAAGCAGAAAGCTCCTTTAGGAGCTTTCTGCTTTACTTTCAACCTGCTTTAAGCTGCCACCTGTCTTTAAAACTATCAAAGAGCCCAATACTGAGTGATCATATTATAGGGACTTTATTGTACATTAATCCATTCAAGTCAATATTACACTTTACAGATCCTTGTAAAACTCGGTTATGCCATTATAATAGTTGTTAAATTGTAACAGAACTAAACCCTTTAAGTCCTTTCAATTCTCAACACGCTTGGTGCAGTATCAAAATTAGTCTCCATAACTTGAACTAAACTTTTTTGACACAGAACATTCTTTTTCAAATCTAAAATAATCATGAATATAGTACCATCACTATTATAAAATGACTTGAAAGGTCGCATATTAAATTTAAAAGTGGGTTAAAATACCGACTGGCAACCCTTAATTTAAATGGGGAAGACAGTAGGTCAAATGTTTTGCAAAGTGTAGATCCAGATCAAGCACTACATTTAGCGAGGCTTGATCAGGATCCAAATTGTCAATATGAATGTACATGTATTTAAGCAAATTTCAAGAAAAAGAGTGCATTGAGATGCAGATTTCCAGCACCATAAAATTTTATTTGACAACATTTTTTCAGTGTTCAAAATGTTGAAATGGGGTAGGGAGCCCTAGTCGCCCGGGTATCCAGGTTGAACCAGTACAACTAATCCCTCACTGATACAATTCTCAACCACTTAAAATGATGTCTGCTTTAAAAAAAAGATGTTTATATAGAATTTGTTGATTTAAAATCGAAGAATACATACCTTGTAAAGGTACATGATGTTATTGCTAATGCACTACAAAATATATGCTTCTTTGATTCAAGATATTGGTTGATCTAAATCCAAACTATTTCTATACAAAATTCAGTCAAACCTTTGTTAAACAACCATTAATTTCATAATCTTTATATTTCGTATGGACAGTGGTTTCTTAATGTAGGTCAAGAGTTATGGTAGGCTAAATATGCATTACCTGTATCCTGTATTAACTATTTCAATACTAAGTAACTCTTGAGTGTTATAATAAGGTTCCGTTGTGGATCATTGTTGGTACCAAAACATGAACCAGTCTACTTGGAATTCTGGATAGTTTAATAAATACTGCTCTAAATAAGCAAACAGTGAAGACCCTGATCAAATAAATATAGGAGCCCTCTGATCTGGGTCTTCACTGTTTGCAAATGTAATGAGTAGTATTTTAAACAGGTCTAAGTTAAAACTGTTTGGTTTGCGAATAAGGTCTTCTCTACTGTAAGCGTGAGATATCAAATTTCAAATATGACCCCAGTACAAACAAGGGATTTACAGTAAATCCAGCTATCGCAACCAATCTTAAAACTTGGGTTTCAGAACATAACTATACCAGTATGCCATGTGACTTCTTAAAGTACCATGAAAGTAAAGCAGAAGGAGATTTCTTTCAAGCTTTAACCAAATACCCGATAACCTGTTTCTAGTTTGGAAGAGAGTTGAAAAAGCAGTTTGAAAGTTGAAGAGAGTTGACCACTTGTCTTAAAGCAGTTTGAAAGTAAAGCAGAATGCGCCCTTAAGGCGCATTCTGCTTTTCTTTCAGACTGCTTTAAGATACCATCTGGGCATCTACTAGGATATAGAAAATATTTCTTATGGTGCATAGCCATGATTGAATGAATTGGAATAATTTTCTTGGGGAGGAATAAATTTAGGGCGTAAAAAGGAGTATTTATATGGTGTAATGGGTTAAAACTCCACATGTATCTTGAACATCATATAAGGTTGTTTTTTTAGTGGTTTTAATAACCAGATTATACAGCAATGAATTTGGCCAAGGAAACCTGAGAGGTGTTAAAAATTCATTAAGTATAAATGGTTCAATGGGTCTGAGAGGTTAAAAGGGTGACCATTGTTTCTGAAGAAAAAATGTAACAACTTCTGACAAAAACACACCATGACTGGCTCTCATGCACTTATAATAACTTAAATTGTGTAAATTTACTCTTTGCATGCAGGAAACTAGTTTTCTTGACATTTAAAAACAGTTCTGGGGTCCGTATCAGATATAGAGTAACCCTGCATCTGAACATATATCAGGATCTAAACAATTTGTCATGTGATGTGTCTTAATTATATCTGCATACATAGAAAAGATCAAATCAATTTCAGACTAATTTCAGATTACATTCTGGATGAGTGACTTTTGTTATTCAACGCTAGAGTTAAGTTTATTTATCATAGTAGTAATCTTGACTACAAATTTATGAGAGGTGCCAACAGAAATATTTTATGAAACAAAGAAATGTTTACAAGCACTGTGGTCACCTTTGTTCTACCGACCCAGGTAACTAAAGTACATAGGCACAAACTGGTAGGGTCCAGAAACGACTCCTTATAACCCATATGCTATTAGCATATACTGTTTTGAGGTTTTTTGAAAACAGTGTAGACCTAGATCAGACAGCTTCTGAAGTAGTTGTTTAAGCAGGGTCTGCACTGTTATCCTATAGAATCTGTCTGACAATTTAAGAATGTTAATTCACTCAGACTCAGTGTTCAGGGACACACATTTACCTGAAGGATCCATCTCATCAGCGTCTTCACTGTTTTCATAGATTTAAATATGGATGGGACACATCCTCTAGTGTCAATGTAAACTTATCATTTTAATAATTGGACAGTCATAACATTTGCAGAACAGCTAGGAGCTTTCTACATGACTTTTGTTTGTCATGAAGTTGGTAGCGACTTTTCGAATAGTCTAACTCAAAAGTCATTCTTTAGATTAATTTACTGCTAAATCCTAAACACCCACTGAATATTCATATATGCGTCCACTATGAAGATATATCTGACCTATTACAATGGCCAACAAAATAAGGAAAATGTCCCAAGGTAAATATGCAGACTCTTGTCAGGCACACGTGACATCCTAACACAAAACAGTGCAAACCCAGATCAGATAGCTCCTGTAGGAGTTGTCTGATCTAGGTTTACACTGTTTTTTAAAAATCATAAGCAGATGAAGGTTTAAAACACCTGGAGGTAATTATGGCAGTAAAATCAAAGTGCTTATTGGTTGAGAATAGAAAGTATAGACAGCCTTCAAACTCACATAAACCTTTCCCCCTTCAGCAATACCTGCACCTATAGATTAAAACAGAACTCTTTGCATGCTGGGTAATTTTTTTTCGTTTGCAACAAATGTAATCTCCTACTGTTCTTAAAATAGAATTTCTAAAATTTCCTTTAAAAACAAGTTCAGAGTATCAAACAGTTTGGATGATCAGATGAGACGCCGCGTTACGCGGCGTCTCATCAGGATCCAAACTGTTTGTAAAGATTATCATGGTTTCACCGCTAGCATGGTAAGTTAATAGCATCTTTACAGTACCTGTCAGTGAAGCAAAAAAGTTTTAAATATAAATCTCAAAGTTTAATTGCTTTTAATGACTTCTGATAAGCGTTTTTGCAGGAAGCAACTAATTCCCACCTATCTATAAGACTATTACAGGAATCTTTAATATTTCACCCAAGTGATAATATACCATCAAAAGAAACAAATCAAATATGTACTTGATTGAAAATGAGCATGCAAAATAGTATAAGTTGAATATGTTCAGCATACATTGGATGAAGAAGGAAGGATATCTTTGAAGACAAGACTAATGCTTAACCCATTACTCAATTGATATGCCTGTTTATACACCTTTAATTTATTCCTCCACTGACAAAAATAGTTCCAGTTGATACAGTCATGAATAATGCTTCATTAGAAATACTTTCCATATCTTAGCAGATGTAGCTTAAAGCAGACTGAAAGTAAAGCAGAATGCACCATAAGGCACATTCTGCTTTATATACTAGCTTTTAGCTTGTTTTATTTAGCTACCATCTGCTAGAATATGGAAAATATTTCTTATGATACAATATATTCATGTCTGTGTAAATTGGAACTATTTTCTTCATTGGTGTAAAAAACTAAATGCGTACAAATGCGTATCTATGGAGTATATATAAAGGGTAACATTCAGTCATTCCAAGTTACACCTGGTACTTCAAACCTTTGATCAAAAAATTAAATACTGGATTTACTAAGCATTGTTAGTTTACTTCAGAGCTGTATGGTAAAACAATTAAACTGAGTCAAACTTGTCTTACGCAGCCGCTCACAAACAAAACAATGATTCAACATTCTTAAATACAGGTGACTGCTATATGTAGGACAAAAGTAAAGCAGAAAGCTCCATCAGGAGCTTTCTGCATTACTTTTGTTCTGCATTTTGCAGTCACCTGCTTTTAGAGTTTTCTTTCTAATAAATATCAGAGAAAGGTGTCTTTTAACAGTTAGAATGTAGCTTATATTGAAGGTGTCTAAGCCTTTTAACCTCTCCAGAATGTTTAAGTGGCTAATTGCTTCTGCACAGATGTGAGAAGTAAAAGAAGAATTGGTAAAAAAAGAAATCGTAAACATCCTGATGGGAACCATGTGAGGGATTTCCCGATGTTCAACTCATCAGCTCATCTTCTCAACATTTTTTACAGTCACACCTGCTGTGAGCAAATTTTTCATGGTTTTTTGGGAGGTCTTTATCAATAGTGGTTGCTAAATGCAGGGCAAAAGGAATGCAGAAAGCTCCCTTGGAGCTTTCTGCATTACTTTTGTCATGCATTAAGCAGCTATGGATAATTAATGATAGTTTTGCCTGTGTTATTAAATGGTCATTCAACACAGGTTTTTGTAGTGTTTCAAACAATCAATAGGTAGGCTCTCCAAGAAAATTAAAGGTGATATGCTACATTAGCAGGAAGTCAAAGAACTGGTAAATATTCCATTTGGTTTGGTTTGTTTTCCTTGTACATTCCTTTAACAATGAGGTTATATTTGGATGGGGCCTTCGTTTTTTGTCTGCCCAAATACTAAATTAGACTAAGACTCTGAAGAATATTTGAACATGTGTGATCCACTTGACCGCGCATCACCAAGCCGATTAAGCTCTGCCTCTAATGGGAGGTTTATCATTGCAGTAAAACCTGTATTAAACAAACAGTAAACTTTAATGAAGAACCATGGAAATATTTATGGAAAGGTGGCCATGCTACTTATTGCAAAACAAAAGTAATGAAAAATGCTCCCAAATTTTCCATTTGAAGTTTCTTATAGTGGTCATTGAGTTACTTTTGAGTAGCCAATTATGTCTTTTGTGGATAAAAAAAATCTTACACATTTGAATATATTTTCCAGTAAGCGTTTCTATCCGAGTCTTCGACTGTCTGTCTTATAGCCATGCATCGATCATTATGTCATAGCTAAACGTTTTCACAGGAAACATTGTCTAAACAAAGAAATATATCTACAGAGAGAAAAGAAGAAGTTATTTCCAAACTGATACATGTCATATGTCACACCTGTTTTCTACATATACCACCTCCCTCCGCCATTATACCCTTCAGTTATTCACCTGTGGGGCCAGATGGGTACTATCAGGGTACAGTTAGTTCTGTAATGAGAAATCCTTAAACCCTTTTCACCTGTCAAAAGTGCATTAATCACAGTATATATCCAACTGTATTTATGACAGATACTGCTTAAAGCAAGATGAAAGTAAAGCAGAAAGCTCCTGAAGGAGCTTTCTGCTTTACTTTCATCTTGCTTTAAGTAAATTGTCACCTGTATTCAACATCAACAAATATTCAATTGTGATCATACATTATGCTTATGTGGAGGATAGCGTAAATTTCAGTATGTCACTTATACTGAGGAAATGGTTAAATCTTTTCCCCTAAAGAAGCATCTTTCAAGCCTTGACAAATTCTTTATAGAAATACATATCTTTTATACTTCTAGTCTGTCTTGATAAAGACCAAATTAGCAGTTGTTTTAATTATCATGACAGGTAACTTAGCTCAAAGCAGGTTGAAAGTAAAGCAACAAGCTTCACAAGGAGCTTTCCGCTTCTCTTTCAGCATGTGGTTTAAGGAATCACCTGTCTATAATGCTGAAAACATTGGCTATGAAGAAAATTGTTTAAAGAGGTTTTTCTTTCTTTCTTTTGAAAGATTGTCGCTTAAAAAAATAATACAGAAAGGCTAATAGGAAATATAAAGGTTTGAATGTATTCATGCATTGGCCTTTTCATTCTCAGAAAAGTTAAAGAGTTCAGCAACATACGAAAAAATACTTTGTTAAAAAAAACTCTCTCAAACTGAGAGGTAGATACTGACAGCGGCAATGACTGAGACATCATAAGAAGAATTACTTTGAAATAAAGTATACAATTCCTTCTGAAGCTTCCTGATAACATCCTTTCCTATCAATCCAACAGTACTCAAAGATCTGACGTGTCTTCACAGTAAAACCCCTATGTGCAGCAGCCAGGGTAACAGAACATCACAACCTCCAAACCCATTTCCCCATAGCATCTTTCTAATTTTGAGGCTATGTGACTACTTAAAGCAGGTTGAAAGTAAAGCAGAATGCGCCATAAGGCACATTCTGCTTTACTTTCAGCCTGTTTCAAGCTACCATCAGCTTATATTTATATAATGAAATATCTCTTATGGCACATGTTCACAATGGTATAAATTAGAACTTATAATTTTCATCAGTGGAGAAAAAAATTTATTGGGGAAAGCCAGAGCTTAATGCTAGACAGGGGCTTTCTGCATTACTTTTGTCAAGCATTAGACTGCCTACTTTATATAAGACTGCAATTTAATTGTCTTTTGAATCAGTATGCTTGCATAAGTACACGTTTTACTGTATTTTTGTAACGTTTCTAATTTTGAAAAGAAGTTTCCAAAAATCTCAAATTGACATTTTCTTCTCAATACTTTCAGGAATACTAACAAGATGTAAAGCAGTTTGGATCAAGATCAATTAATCAAACTAGTATTCCCAGTATTTCTGTCATTAATTCCCTGCATGTTTCATTTTAGGTTACAGTAAAAGATAATCACAATGAATGTACGTGTGAATGTTGATACAGTAAGGGATGCAACGGAAAAGTTGCAAGTTTTTTTCTCTTGTTTCTTGATGTCAGAGGTAAGATAAATGTTGTGGTAATTACCAAACCATTTGCCCTGTCAGGTAACATGTACGAGAGACTGACAGCACAAGGTTGGAAACATATAGAATAAAGCAAGTTCAACCCACACCATCCACAAGGCAAGTCACTGATGGCATTGAGGACAAAATGGTGGTTTAAAACAGGATGATGATAGTAAAGCAGACATTTTTAGCTCCCAATAAGTGACATTCAAGAAGAAAATAGTTCCAATTTATACAGTCATGAGTATAATTATAATAAGAAATATTTTCTATATCCTAGCATATATAATAGCTTAATACCTTAAAGGGCATTCTGCTTTACTTTCAACCTGCTTTAAGTGGTTCCCTATCTTCAATACAAGAAACTGGCTATGGGGTAATGGGTTAAAACAGGACCAAAATAAAGCAGATAGCTCCCAAGGGAAGTTCAAGCCCTTAACAGAAGAACAAAAAAATTGATACAATTTCTTATTCTTTACGTTTAGAAGTCATAACCAGCAAGTGGTAATTTTTTACATAATCTTCCCAGATATAAATCTGACATGCTGTCAAAAAAGCTGTGAAAAATCATGTAAACAGATAGTTTGTAAGTGTTACACCTTAGTTTGTAAGTGTTACACCTTTTTCACAAATCCATGTTCATTAACATTTGGCAACAGAATCAAAATCTGGACTCGCAAACTATGGTCCTGTTCCGGACCAAAACTATTTGTACCCTTGTGTGAAATATACTTCATGCAAAAAACACCAGAGATCAACAAGTCACTTTCCAAATTTCAGCTGACATTAGCATTCATTGCAGTATATTTTTTGTAAGCATTCTAAGGGTTCAACTAAATTTACATCAGCAAGATGCCCTCATAAATAACTGTTGACTTTCAAGATTAACTTTCACCTAAATCTCCCCAAAATCTGTTTGGAGGGGCAAACTCAGCACGTTCACACCTCCACTCATGAAGATTTGAGATCATTTTATCTCTTTTGCAAAATATATGAGAAACAATGATTAGACTATACAAACAGTTTTAATCCAGATGAGACGCCGAGTAACTCGGCGTCTCATCTGGATCCAAACTGTTTGACACTCTGACCCTACTTTGAATTTTATTTTATGAAATATTTAATTTTAGAACAATAGCAGACGACAATTGTTGCAGACGGAGAAAATTTACCCAGCATTCAAAGAACTAATATCTGATGTCAGTTGTTGGGTGAAAAAAAGCAGACATAAACCTTTCAATTACCTCAGGCTTAATGCTTTCACCTTAAATAACAACTTTGATTTGCAAATTTACATATAGATCTAGTTTTGGTCCAGATCATAATGCCTAAAGTAAATTGACATCTGATCTGTATCCAACAATTTTGAAACTTGCATCAATGGTAATCATCCTTCTGTCAAATGCAAAAGAAAATAAATTGAAATTAAATGCCCAAATTTTAAGTCAATGGTGTACTTTGCCAGTGTAAGAGTTATGAAAGAGTGAATCAGTGGCTTATATCTCCATTAACAAAGAAGAACTTCATTCAATGCCTAATGCTTCTCTCAGAGACTCTAAGCTTACTAAGAATTGGTTTGGCAGGAAATTGAGCCGATCTTTTAACTTTTTAACACCTTTACCTAGCTATTCCACATAGAAACACTCTGTTGATCGAGTCCTGATAGAGAGCAATCGGAAACATTTCCTGCATCCTGACTGATGACTGCATAAAGCAAGCTAAAAATAAAAGCAGAAAACCCTAGAGCGTTCTTCTTTACTCTCAGACTGCTTTAAGTAGTTGGCTGCCATAAAAATTCAAAACAAGCTAACAAGGGGGAAAGTTAAAAATTGACTGTACAAAGAAGCTGCCATCACAAATCCTCCATTCAACATAATTTGCAATAATGTACCGGACTGTGGCATTGGCTGACCCAGTTTCCATTCTAGTCTAGTCCATTTTGACTATGTTAATGTATTGCAATATGACAAACAGTGAAGGCCCTATAATCAGAGGGCTTCTTTAACCCTTTCTCCAATAGAAGCGCCTTTTAGCGCATTCAGTTTATTCATCCGCTGAAGAAAATAGTACCTATTTATACAGTCATGAATATGTATTATTAGAAATATTTTCTGTATTCTAGCATATGATAGCTTAAAGCAGGCTGAAAGTAAAGCAGAATGCGCCTTAAGCGCATTCTGCTTTTCTTTCAACCTTCTTTAAGTGGTCACCTATCTTCAATACTAGATATAGGCTATCAGGTAAAGGGTTAAGATCCCTCTGATCACGGTTTTCGCTGTTTGCATAGGGCAAGTGTACTAAGTAACTCTTCATAGGTATTCTGATTGCAAAGCAAGTGTATATATGCCTTATAACTAAGGCTCAATTAAAGGGCTATTCATGGCATTTGCAGATCAATGCTAGCTCTATGAGAACTCATAATAACTGTACTTTCAGCATTAATAGCATACATAATTACCATAGACTTTTTACATGTCAAGTGTTTTTCGGGAGTTCTGGCAAATTTTATTGCCAAGACTACACTTTACTGAAGTAGCAAGAATGTTCATATCCTTACCTGAGCCCTGTAAGTTTGTATCATATACCCGTTGTTTTGACCCTTTACTCCAAAGCCTGTTTCTAGTATGGTATTGAAGATGGGTGACCTGTCACCACTTAATAAAAGCAGGTTGAAAGTAATTAAGCTTTACTTTCAGCCTGCTTTAAGGTACCATCAGCTAGGATATAAAATATATTTCTTATGGTACATTCATGACCCTATATATTTTAAGAGCTAATTTCTTCAGTGAAGACGTTAAAATGCATATCTATGGAGTAAGAGGTCAACCACTAGTTAAAATCACCCCAAAAGAGTAACTAAAGTACAGCAAACCAGGGTCGGGTCCACACATATTTTCTGGATTTTCTATTTAATCTTCTTCAAGCGATTTTCATTTCACATTTATGCAGGAAATAATTAATACCATATTTTTCAATTAATTTTGCTTCCACATATTCAGATCATTTAAAAAACTTTATTTCTTCATAGGTTAAACATTTGTTCCAATTGCTCCATAGAATTAGACATTACGATGCAATTGTTTAAGTATGCAGGGTTAAGCCTTGAAATATACTCTGGGGTTATAAAACGTTACACTAAAATTAATTATAGCAAATTCATTTGAGTAGACCCTAATCAGAAGAGAAGTTTGTGAAAGACAACATAATCCTTCAGTCTGCCATACTTCCAGTTGAGATCATCCATTTCAAGACTGTCTGCTATAATACAAACAATTATCCTATTATACATTTAAGTCTGTGTTACAAAAATCATAATTAACCAGTTAAAAAGGCTAACAGCTGGCATATATTTAAGTCTACAGCAATTTTAACCCTTACATCACTGGAATATAGAAACCCTTTATAGTGTAGACACAGATCATATTGCAGAGATCTCCTTAACCCTTTACCAGAGCACCAGATAAGGGTAGTTTTTCAAAAACTAAAATCTTTATTTCTGAATTAAACCCTATGGTGTCACTACTCATTAGAATCGTCTCTTCGAGACGATTCTAATGAGTAGTAACACTATAGGATTTGGTGCTTAAAAGAGTGAGAATTGTTGGATTTGTTGAAATAACTACCTCTTATCTGGAGCCCTGCTTTACCCCATAGTTTATTTCTAATTTTGAAGATAGGTGACCAGGTCAACTTGTTTTATTAACCCATTACCCATAAAATATGTTTTTTACGCCTTTAATCTATTCCATCAACCATGAAGAAAATACTTCCATTTAGTACAGTCATGATCTGCACATTTTCGTTATCCTAGCAGATGGTAGCTTAAAGCAGGCTGAAAGTAAAGTAGAATGCTTTAAGGGGGTCACTTGTCTTCAAATTTAGAAAAGGGCTATGGGGTAGTGGATTAAAAATGATAAATAATGAGCACCCACGTAAGATTTTCTCTGAATAAGGAAAGAATGACAACTCCACTGTAATTAAATATCTTAACAACAACAATATTGTGGACAATTCATTCAGTATTTTTATTTAGTATACCCTGTATTTAAAAATAAACCCTTCCAATTATTATATTTCAGCTTAATGGGTTAATGTAAAGCAGGTTTCCATTATTTCTATCAAGGTTGTGCACTGTATCAAGGTTGCGCAATATCTTGACACTTCAAGCCTCAGTCCAATAAAACAGGGGGTTATATCTTATCAAGTGCCAGTAGTAACGTTTATTATATCAAATGAAGTGTATTTATGGCAATTAAAGCCGACTTGCAGAATCACTATCCAGTCATATCATGGAACTGTGCAAACAGTTTCCATGTGAACAAATCCTCAAAGAGCTATGAATAATATAGATCCAGGAAATACAGTTAATCTTGAACAAAGAAATTCCACTGAATGAACCAGAAGCGTTAACTCTTTAAAGGTGACTAATGTAATTACTATACAAAGTGATGCAAATCGTTCCTACAGGAGCTTTCTGCATGATTGTTGCAACTCTGCTTTAGCTGCTACATTTTTAACTAACTATGTATCATATTTAATGGACTTTATACAGGTTTGACTGTTGGAGAGGCATTGGTTTATAATTGACATTGGGTGAAATGGCTTGTAAATAGGGTCGAGGGCATATTATTTTAGTGGTCCATTAATGAATGATATAAATGTCAAACTCACAGCCACTTTTAACCCATTACTCCATAACCTGTTTCTTAGTTTTAAAGTCATTATCTCACTTAAAATGTCTCATTTAATGTACTTAAACTGCAAGAACAAACATTGCAGAAAAGTTATTGTGAAGTTCTAGAATTGTGCCAGACTCTTTCTCTGGGACAGTTTTGGAACACTTCTATAGCTGTCACCTGATTTTAATACTATCAATGAGTGTGCTTTCAGGGCTGCCATTTCGCCGGATTTTTCCGAAATCTTCGGATTTTTATTCCAAAAGATGGAAGCTTAAGCAGGCTGAAAATAAAGCAGAATGCGCCTTAAGGCGCATTCTGCTTTACTTTCAACCTGCTTTAAACATCACATGTCTTAAAAAGTAGAAACGGACTATGGGTTAAAGGTATAATTTGGAAAATCACGCTTGAAAAATTGAAAAATTTGAAATCTTAGGATTTTTTTTAATCAACTTATGGCAGCCCTGTGCTTTGAGTTACATGTTGTAAAATGTTCATCTGATGACCTTCATGATACTTTCTCCTAACAAAAGAACTAATGATTTCTAGAGTATGGGAGGTTCTTCCATCATGTTTTTTTCTCTAATCTAGATCTAAAAATAGGAGCAATCTATCCATATTAAATTTCACAGAATATGCCAACAGAAGTCAAAGTGTATTGGGAGGAGACTTGTTTTCTCCCTAGGCGATCTAATATAAGTCAAACGTGTGTGAACCCTTTCACTCAGAAAATAAATCCTTTCCATACATTTCTCCTTTTCTTGTAGAGATGCCATTTCATACTTTTACCATTAGTCTCAAAACATAAGCCATTCCTACAGTCTAGCATTAGAAACAGTTTCTACAGCAGATGTTAGCTTAAAGCAGGCTGAAAGTAAAGAAGAACATGCCTTAACCCTTTCCCCAATAGAAGCGACTTTTAGCGTATTTTATTTATTCCTCCGCTGAAATAAATAGTTCCAAATTATACAGTCATGAATATAATTCATTAGAATTATTTTCAGTTTCTTTGCAGATTAGAGCTTAAAGCAGGCTTTAAGTAAAGCAGAATGTGCCTTAAGGCACATTCTGCTTTACTTTCAACCTGCTTTAAGTAGCCACCTATCTTCAAAACTAGAAATAGGCTATGGGGTAAAGGGTTAAGGCACATTCTGTTTTACTTCAACCTGCTTTAAGTGGTAACCTATCTTTAAAACTAGAAATAGACTGTGGGGTAAAGAGTTAACTAAATAAAGGTGGCACAAAATAATGTTGAAAGCCTGTGTATAAGATTCTTCAATCCTTATTCTCAACCTGCTTTTAGACAGACACCCTAGCTAGCTAGTCTTAACTACTATAAAGATCAAGCTTTGAGAGAAAGGTTATGTAGTCATATAACCCTTTCCAATAACCCGTACATTACATTAAATATAGGTGACTTAAAGCAGGTTAAAAGTAAAGCAGAATGTGCCTAAGGCACATTCTGCTTTACTTTCAGCCTGCTTTAAACTACCATATGCTAGGCTATATAAAATATTTGTTATGGTAATTGTTCATGAGGGTATAAACTGGAACTATTTTCTTCAGCGGAGGAATAAATTAAATACGCTAAAAGTCGCTTTTATGGGGGGAAAGGGTTAATAACAGTTTCTCCTACAGGAGCTTTCTGCATTAGTTTATCCTGCATTAAGCAACCACATGCATAAATGAATGCAAATGTGTATATACAACTGTGGTTGGTTAATACAGGTATGACTGTGGTATATCGGCTTGTAGAGAGATTGGTATAACTAGATTAAGAAACTAAACAGCAGTCAGATAGCTGATCTACAAGCTCCGACTGCCGGTATAATCAATTAGCAATTAAAGATACTCTGTTTGTGTAATTTGCAACTTCAATGGCATTTTGGCAAACAGTTTACATCCTGATCAGATATCAAGCAAAGTGTTGTGATCTGGATCCAAAATGTTTGATGTCACCAACAGATCATGCACCTGCAAATTTATGAAAGTGTATGAAATTTATAGAACTTTAGAAGCATTTAACAATTTCAGAATGCATTATAACTTCAATTTCAACATTCAATTATGTGGTTATAATACTGATCAAACTAAGGGTTTATTATAATAAACTTCAAATCATTAGCAGTCTCACTTTTGAAACATAATATTTCATCAACATGTTGAGAGTACAGTAAAACCTCTCTATTACGACCACTAAATAATGTTAATTATTAGGGTGTTTACGGCAGGTGACGGCTTAAAGCAAGGTGACAAAGAAACAGAAAGCTCCTTTAGGAGCTTTCTGTTTCACTGTCATCTTGCTTTATACCGTCACCTGTCTATTATACAATCAATTAGCCTTCGTTTTACTGGTCGTAATAGCGAGGTTTTACTGTACATGTATAATATTATTGATATATCTCCATGTAAATGCTTATACTGTCAATATTCATCACATATATAACATTATGCATACACACATATTTGATACAGGATATAAGTTTTAATTGATTTATTCATGAATTGACACCAAACAACAAGGTCCTATGTGTGTTTTGGATTGGATGTTTACAAACTCTTGACATGCTAACAAATTTTTATGGCTAATAAAATTAATGTTTTGTTATTAATCTCAGTTTTACAAAATATGGATCAGCTTAAATTTAAATTTATAGAGTCAAACAGTTTTGATCCAGATCAGGCCCCACATTATCCATAATATTTTGAAAATTCGCTGCCAGGGTGCAATGATTATAAAACTATAAATTGATTATAGGGTGAATTCAGATACAAATATAATTTGACTGTCTAAAATTTGTAAAGAAGAACTTCATAAACCAAGGCAAAATGAAAATTTTGGACATAGTCATCCAGTTTTGTTTGATTGTTTGTTTGTTAACATCCTTTTCTGCCATCTATGGGTTAATTGGACACCCCAGAGAGAGGGGAGCTGATACAGAAAACCTGGGCTTGATGCCCTACTCTTATAGTTTTCTGGTTCTTTTAGGTGCTCAGGGTTATGTCACAGACTTTCACTATATTTATACTAAATAGAATATCATTTATTAAATCAGTTAAATTCTTTCCTTTGCTCCATACAGCTCTTCTCTATTCAAAACACATCTTCCATATCTTTACCTATTCTCCATAATTATTTTTTTAATGCCCTACCCAAACCTGATAAATGTTCCGTAGGAAACTTTTACTACATCCTTACTGATGCTTGCTTAAAGCAGACTGAAAGTAAAGCAGAAAGCTCCTTCAGGAGCTTTCTTCTTTACTTTCAGTCGTCTTTAAGCATGTCTTCATAATCTGTCTTTAAACAGTGGATCATCATTCTGTCTTCCTCGTAGAACCTTTGCCTTTATTTTCAGTCTGCTTTAAGTATACACACCTGTCATAATCACTCAAAACAATCTACTGGGAAAGTGCTAATGACTCACTATATATTATAACTGTACCTCAGACTCCAAAGATATACAGTACCAACACAATCATGCTATATTTTTACACAAACAAAAAACATAACATGGTTCTATTTAAAGCAAACTTTCTTAGCATACCTTTTTCACCTCTCAAGGTGAAACACAACAAAGTTTAGTGCCAATAATCACTTTGCCATCTGACAACTTAGGAGGTATAGTATGTTCCCAATGTCACCACATTTACAGTAGCCTTAGTCACAACATGACAAGGAAAACTATAACAGAGACTTGCGAATACCCTGTAGGTCCGAATTGAACACTTCAAATTAAATTATGATCTACTTGTATTTTATTCTTTTGGAAAAGAGACAAGTAGCTATAGGGCTCAGGTAAAGAGGGAATGAAGTAAAAATATCTTCACTAAACTCTATGTTGTGACAATTAACTCGTTAGAATGGTCTCTTCAAGAAAATTATAATGAGTAGTCACAATATAGAGTTTGGTTGAGACATATTTATTATGTTACAGAAACTAAACTTTATAAATATGAGTATTACTTTAATTAAAGCAAGTTTAAATTAACAATTTAAGCTATGCCTGCATTTAACCCTTTCCTCCCTGAAACCTCAAATAGACAATTCTAGTTTTCAACCTAGTCTAGTCCATTTTTTACATTTTAGGGTTGATTTTTGCAATAAATGCCAAAATGACAAACAGTATAGAACCTGATAAGAGGGCTCCTTAAGGAGCCCTCTGATCAGGGTCTACACTGTTTGCAAAGGACAAGTGTACTCCTCACAGTTACACTGTTTGTAAATAACGCATATATGCGTGACTAGGGTTCAAAGAGATAATGTAAAGTATCCGAGAATACATGTACATACGATAAGTTAGTAGACAAAAGATGCTATGTTTGAAATAGTTGACCAAATTCATGTTAGTCCATGCTCTAACTTCATAGAAGATACATGACATTAAACCATAAACATACTTTTAAAAAAATATCTTACCTCTATTAAACAGTTTATCCCAACTGAAATGGGAGACAAACCACGATGCTGGACGACTCCGTCTATTATTTGTGTTATCTCTTTTATTCTTTTCCCTTCTCCTCACCACAGGGGGTGGGGCGTCTCGTATGTAGTCGCAGCCTGACATTTTTATATATTATGTCAAAATCTATTTAAAATTTCCACAATTCATATCCAAACAATCCACCATGAAATCCAGCATAAACCTGTAGTACTGTTACAGTTTACAGTCTGCGAAAATTAGTTTGTAAATTTCTGACACCGATATGACACACTCTGTCTTTTCTGTTATATTGCCAGTTAACTTTGCTTTGTCAAACAATTCTGCACTTGAATCATACGGATGTTTGATCAGTCAGGTTTTGTGGCTTCTGTTTATACCTCAATCCATACATCCAATTGTTTTAATGTCAAACACTCCTTTCTTCCTTCAAGCTACAGAAGTACAGACAAACCTGTATTAACCCATTACTCCATAGATACACTTTTTTACGCTTTTAGTTTATTCCTCCACTGAAGAAAATAGCTCCACTTTACTAAGAATATGTACCATAAGAAATATTTTCTATATCCTAGCAAATGGTAGCTTAAAGCAGACTGAGAGTAAAGCAGAATGCTCCATAAATAGTATGTTGCTTTACTTTCAACCTGCTTTAAGAGGCCGATTATCTTCAAAATTAGAAACAGACTATGGGGTATTAATGGGTTAAGCAACCACTCAGTAAAACATCTTCAAAATCTCTACACATGTGACAGCTTAATGTAGGATTAAAGTAATGCAGAAAGCTCCTTTAGGAGCTTTCTGCATTACTTGTATCCTGCATTAAGCTAACACCTTACTTTAACACCTAAAATTCAGTATCTGAATCCTCGCTTGACAGAAATTTCACTAATCTTACAAGAGTCTGCCAATTTTCATGCAGCAAAATACGATAAATCTTAAATCAGACTGTCTGTATTCCGTCTTATAAACAAGTCTCTATAAATTTATATATCTGGTGTAATATCCTATATCGGATGTCAAGACGTCATCTTCAGTGTTAATCCAGTCGACCATTAACAATAACATAATCAGTCACAATGCTAATTGGTTTGTGTAGATTAGAGATAATCTTATATACGTTGTCTACAACTATAAGACTTCAAAATACCTCTTATGACATTTTCAATAAACAACACCCGTGTCCGCTGTCACATCATACAAAATATGAAATGTCAAACAGTAGCTGTAAATAGCTTCTGTAATGAATGATTTAAGTCCAATTACGTCGTGTTGCAAATTCTGTCCCCAGTCACAAAGCTCAGCCTTGATGTAACAGTAAAACCCCTCTTCTATTACCACCACTGAAAAGAACAGGGCTCCAGAAAAGGGAAGTATTTCAAAAACTCAAATCTTTATTTCTGCATTAAACCTTATGGTGCTACTAATCATTAGAATCTTCTCTTCGAGACGATTCTAATGAGTAGTAACACCATAGGATTTGGTGCTGAAACAAGTGAGAAAATGTTGGATTTGTGCAGTTTACTGTCTCTTATCTGGAGCCCTGAAAGAAGGTTGCTAGGTTGTAAAAAGACAAGTGACAGCTTAAAGCAAAGTGAAAGTATAACAGAAAGCTCATACAGGAGCTTTCTGTTATACTTTCAATTTGTTTTAAGCAGTTTCCTGCCTTAAAAACTCATAATTAATATATTGCAGTGGTCATGATAGAGAGGTTTTACTGTATTTCAATCCGGTTGTACAACTTTTCGTCCTGTAGTGTCATTTCTGGTTAAATTTCCTGTACTTTACATATTTGACAAAAACTGTCATCTACATATCCAAGTGGGCATAATCTTCAATATCCTTCACCCTCCTAGCAACTTGTTGTTTTCATGCCTTTCATCTGTTCTTCAATAATATAAATGTTTTTTAATGCTCCTAAATCTGTTCTAATAATCCTGAAAGGTTGCTAAAAGAATCTCAAAGCAGGCTTAAGTAAAGCAGAAATCACTGTATATTTTCAACCTGCTTTAAGATGAGCCACATGTCTTAAACACTTACACAAGCTATAAAGGTTTACCCACTCCGCAATGTGAAAACTTGTATTGATCACCTTTGCAAACAGTTTGGATCCAGATTAGGCCCCACATTCAGTGGGGCCTGATCTGGATCTAAACTGTTTGTGTCTCAGAATCTGCTCCTGTTATCATAAAGATAAGTTAACTGTAACATATTTTAGAATTTTAGCAGATGACAACTTTCAGTAGATGACAGTTATTCGGTTGTGAAAGGGTTCATCTGTATTTCACAGTCGGTCAACAGCTGTGACAATGTCAAGAAAACGTATACCATCAATATCTAGTGATACAGTAAAACCTTGCTATTACAACCACTAAAACGAAGGCTAATTGATTGTATAATAGAGAGGTGGCAGCTTAAAGCAAGGTGACAGTGAAACAGAAATCTCCTAAAGGAGCTTTCTGTTTCACTGTCACCTTGCTTTAAGCGGTCATCTATCGTAAACACCCTAATAATTAACAAAATTTAGTGGTCGTAATAGAGAGGTTTTACTGTATATACATTACATGTTAACCAGATGTTTCCCCTTCACAGTTTGTAACCACAACAACAAAATCCGTAATCTCCTATTCCATAGATACAACTTTTTATGCATTTAATGCATTCCTCCACTAAAGAAAATTAATGTACCATTTGATACAGTTTCTATTGTGCAACATAAGAAAAATATCTCAGCAGATGGTAACTTCAGGCTGAATTTAACATTTTAGCAAAATGGGCCTTAAGGCACAATCTGCTTTACTTTCAACCTGCTTTAAGTTGTCATTTGTCTGCAAACTTTAAGAAAACTAGCTATGGAGGAATGGGTTAAGTCAACAGTTGACTTTGGTTTAGTTGTTGACGTTTACAAACTGTAACAGCTTGTTAACAACACTGTTGTATCTTAGAGCTCTAGATCAAGATAGTATACAATGTATTTTGAGTGCTTAAATCTTTGTTTCCATGAAACCATATGGTATGACTACTCATCAGTCTCTTTAAGGCGATTCTAACCGGTAGTCACACCATTGGGTTTCTTGAAGGTATATATCAAAGAAAATGGTGAACATCTGGACTCATACATATTAGTTATCCCTCCAATATGGAATTTAAGTTCACTCCTTATTTTATGTCCTGAATACTTGCGCTTTTTCCTAAAAACACATATTTTGTTAGCACCTTAGCAAGAAAACTCTTATTATTAAACAGCAAGAGAACAAATACGATCCAATTATTAGTATAATTCCATATATAGAAGCACAATGTATCTACTCAATTATAGATAAGATAGACCTAAATTCCACCACATACGCCTACAGTAAAACCTTGCAGCATTTAATAACCACAAAATCAAAAAAATATTTAGAACCCTTAAAGACAGGTCACAGCTTTGGAGGACAAAAGAAATGCAGAAAGCTCCTTTAGGAGCTTTCAGCATTTCTTTTGTCTTGCATAAAGCTGCTTCATTTATGTAAGACTACCAATAGATATTATTTAAGTGGCCGCTAAGAACAGGTTTAACTGCAGTCATGTTATAAGTTGACCTCAGTGCAGACAGCCTAAGGACAACAACCATAGCATTGATACCTTCGATACCACACAACACAAACACTTGTCATCATAACCGCTAATTGTTCTAATATTTCAGTTGATCTGTTTCCCCTCCCACACTCAAATCAGGAAGTTCAAATGACAGTGTCTTCCTCTAGTAATCATGTAATTAACCAGTGGTACATCCTCGTTACCGATGTAAAGACCCACTTTATAATTTATTGTCCTTCACGAAAACAACAACATTACTAAACACCTGTCACACTCCCGAAACAAAAAGTCGCATTCAGCTAATTAATGCTAATTGTTTATTAACAATTATCACAATCGAAAAAATCTTTCTGAGTATTCTGGAGCGAAAACGCACAACTTGACTGACTGACGGCAGTCCTCGAAATGGATCCCACACCTGTGGAGCCAGCAGAAAAAGCTCTGAATTCCCTAGCTAATTTCCTGCCCTTGATGTGAGCGTCAGTTCCAGTTCCGTTGTGAGATATTGCCCCAGCTCAACATCGGGGACTACCTGGCAGACTCCTATGTATTTCCCCTATTGCTCTCTCAGCATATTCTGCTAGTGGCTGCTATGAGGCAGTTACAACTTTCCTTCCTAGGTAGATATATACAGTAATACCTCTCTATTACGACAACAAAATTGTGTTAATTATTAGGTGTTTACAACAGGTGACTGGTTAAAGCAAGGTAACAATAAAACAGAAAGCTCCTTCAGGAGCTTTCTGTTTCACTGTCACCTCGCTTTAAGCTGTCAACTGTTTTCATATAATCAATTAGCCTTTGTTTTAGTGGTCGTAATAGAGAGGTTTTACTGTACAAGCTAAAACTGCATTGCTTCCTTGGAGCAGAAACTGATGAATGATTTAAATACTGTAAACTTCTAGCTGCTATTATTACCATTTATCCGACCTCTTGGTTATGGTGTCTTTAAATTCATGTTGAAGCCTGAATCAAGATTAATGTAAAACTGAAAGCATCTGATACTGTGAGCTTAATAAAGGATGGAATTGAGTAAAGTAAAAAATATCTCAGACAGCTTTCAGCTTTACTTTATCCTGCATGAAATACATAACTATCATCTTACTTTTCAAAAACATTGGTTCAGTCTAATCTTTGTTTTGCTAAATTGCACATTTTACCTGAAAATTGATAATGCCTTAATAGTAGAGGGAATTTACAGATTTTGGGGAACTAATTTGTACAGAAATGATTTTTGTGTTTTCATATGCTATGACATGAACCGAATAACAGAAAAAAAGTCCCAAGAAATCACACAATGCGAAATATGATTTTTGGGGTAAAATGACTAAAACAATAAACGAAAATGCGAATTTTTGGAATTTCGCCACTGTGACCATGGTTTTGAACAAAAAAGCTCCAAATTTTCAGATTAGGCACATATTCCATATCACTCCAGGCTAGTACCACACCAGTTTAAGAAAAAATAAAATAACTGGATTTTTTGGGGTAAAATTGTAAAAAATAAGTTAAAAAACACACATTTTTGGAATTTCGATACTGTGTCCTTAAATATGAAAAAAAAATGCTAAAGTTTGAAATAATAGTTGCACACACCTTCTAAATAAAGTAAGTTATTAGGTAAAGATAAATATTTGTTTCAAAAGAATGTGTTTTTATGGTAAAAATGTTTAAAAAAACAACAAAAAAACCCATGAATTTTTGAAATTTATATATTATGGCTTTAATATGAATATAAATGCTCCAACTCAATACGTTACACAAAATGTTCTATTAAATTAAATTAAAAAAGATCATTACCAGATAAACAATGAAATATTATTAAAAAACAAATATATTTTTGGGTAAAACCTTAGAACATTCCTAAAAATCAGGATTTTAGGAATTTTGTTTCCAGTGGCTTTGAATATGAATCATTTAGCTCTAAATCTTCATGCAAGATACATATTCCATTTAAATGTTATAAATTACTTGAAAGAATACCTGCATGCTTGAATAAAAGTTTATTATGTCATTGAAAATGAATTTAGTTAAATGAACACACGTTAAGATCTTGTAGTAGAGGGCATTTAAAAATTTGGGGGGAAAAATGCACAGAAATGATTTTTGCGTTTTCATATGCTCCAATATGTACCGAATAACAGAAAAAAATCTAGGAAAATCAAACGATGCAAAATCCGATTTTTTGGGGTAAAATGATTGAATTGATAAACGAAAATGATAATTTTTGGAATTTCCATACTGTGATCCTGGGTGTTAACATAAAGGCTCCAAATCTACAAATTAGACTGAAAGTTATATGCACTGTCAAATAGTACTAATTGGGATATATAAAACTTTCAAAAAATGGTTTTCATGAAAATATTAAACACAAACCAACTTTTTGGAGATTTTAGTAGAGATTACCTGATGTCAAACACGAAAATATGCACAGAAATGGTTTATATGGTAGAGCATGTACCAAATAATAGAAGAAAAATCTAGGAAAATCAATCTATACGAAATGTGTTTTTTTTAGGCAAAATTGTTGAACTAGTAAATGAAAACGCTAATTTTAGGGATTTCAGTACTGTGTCGTTCGTTATCAATATAAAACTCCAAAATTACAGGCTAGATACTTATACATCTCTATTGTGAAAAGTATTATTAAGGATAAATATAACTTTAAAAAATGAATTTTGAGGTAAAAATGTTGATATGTATAAAAAATGAAAATGCGAATTTTTGGAATTTTTCTACTGTGAACGTGGATATCAATATAAATACACCAAATATGCAGGTTAGACAAAAATCATTTTAACTGTCTAATGGTACTAGTAAGAATAAATAAAACTTTCAACAAACTGATTTTTGGGTTTAAATTGTCAAAATATTAAACCAAAATCACCAATTTTGGGGATTTTTGTAGACAATCCCTGCCATCCAAATCAAAATTGATTTATGCGTTATCATATGCTTTAATACTAGTATGTACAAATTAATAGAAAAATAATCTAGGGAAATCAAACAATACCAAATATGTTTTTTGGGTAAAATCGTTGAAAAATAAAATGTAAATGGGCTTTATAATGTAGCATTTTACTACTGTGGTGGTGGCTATTAAAACAAAAGCTCCAAATCTACAGGTTAAACGAATACTCAATTGCACTGTGGAATGGTACTTATAAAGATTAATAAAACTGTCAAAAAACTGATTTATGTAGTTAAGTTGTTATAATAATTAAACAAAAAACACCAATTTTCGAGATTTTAGCAGAGATCTCCTGGTCTGAAAACTCCAAATAAAGCCTTAAGCAAATAAAGTGAAAAGCGTTGAGAGTTGATTTATGTGTTTGAGTATGTTTCAACATGAATTAAATAACAGCAAAATAAAGGAAAATCCAACAAAGCCAAATACATATATGACATTTCGGAGTAAACTGGTTAAAACAATTAGTTTCAATGTGATTTTTTGGAATTTCCACAACATGGCTTTAGATATAAATGTAAAAGCCTCAAATTTACAGGTAAGACACAATATACTTTATACTGTAGGCTATAATCACTCTGATTTGGGTCCTCACTATTTGCCAATGATATATATTCTCGTTCCGCATACAATTAGTGTTAAGTAACAACCTATATTCGTTTCACACACAATAAGGGTTAAATGACAGCATTTTGATAATTAAACCAATGTATTAGCTTAGAAGCAGCATTTAAAATGCCACTTGTCAAATCAGAGTGTGCACTGGTAGTAGACAATAAGCACCACAAAAAGAATATTGACTGTTATTGACCTGGTGATATATATACTATCAGTTATTTCATATACATGTATATATAGCAAGCACTGTTAGATCAATTAATTACATTAATTACGATGTATGCCCAATGTGCGTATACTATGATTTGCTGATATCTCACACAGTTGTCAGATTCCATTATGACAGCTCAAAGTACAGGATAGCTCATGTCTATTTGTTTCCAACCAACACCAGAACCAACCAGTATCGTGCAGAAAATCCAACAATGCAGAAAATTGTTCGTTTATGTTTTGATTTCTTTTATTGGTGGAGGGGGTGTATTTTTCCAAATCACTATAATATATTTTTGAGCTTGTTATGTGTAATTTTGGATAAACTAGTTGCAGGTCTCATTTGAAAGGAATGTGTCAAGCCTACGTTATTTTTTCCAATAACTAATTCGCTTATTGTTTGTACATATAACCGAACCTTTTCCTTTAAAACTTGACACGAGGACATCTGAAATGCTGATCTCCCTTATAAATGGACTCGGCCACCCTGTGACATATCAGACCTAGTTGTTTGACCTTAGTAATGAATTTCAAAACAAATTCAAAATGGTAGTTATCCTTAATTATAAAAGTCTCCATTCATATATTTGTCTTAACTATATTTTTAAGTTTTATATTCATGTTATATTCAGGGTTATAGATAAGGTTTTGCATTAATTGGGTATTTACTCCCTCTATTTTCTAAGAATTGGGTTTTCTGAATTTCAATTGAGTATCCAAAAAACCGTTACTCCATCAATTTGATATGAATTGCTTTTTACTCTATTTTTTTTCATTTAATACAAAACACAAGCTGAATGTTTGATGCAACAGCTCATGTAAGATTCATTGTGTAAGATTCATTAATTTTCAGCCACTGAAACTTTAAAAGCCATTCCAGGATTCCTTTACCGTAACTTTGTTAACTTTAGCACTGTCGTGTTTCTTTGGTGACTTACAGTTTCGGGACAAAAGATCGTCGATTATATCGGTAACAACCTCTTTTTTGGCTGTTACACGAATCATTCAAAATTTCATTCACGACACCGTTACAAATTATTTCTGGTTCGTTCGTGGAAGGCTGAACGTAATTGAATAATATTTTTTGTGTTGCGCGATTCGCTTTTTCCGTCTGCGCGATGCCATTTTGACAGAAGAAATTCTGGCAGACGATGTGACTGGTTTACTAATTAAACAAGGCTAACGAAAAGCGGCGCTGCATAAATCCTATAGGAAATAAATAACCAGTCTAACCGGTGTATCGGTAAAATTTTCACCCGGTGTCATAGTAAACATCCCGTCATTACACTTGAGAAATGCGACTAATTGCGTATGATACGCGCCTGCTTGAATTCTTTTGCGTAAACCCTTTCAATAATTGATTTTCAGTACGCATGGATTTGAAAGTAATTGCTTTTCTACTGTATTTAATTGCGTATTTACGCAAATACGCGCCTTATCTATAACCCTGTATATTGCTGTAACAATGTACTCAATGTACTTTCAAATGGATTTGGAGCTTTTCTAATCATATTAAAGGTCATAATATATACATTAAAAATGTGCCCTATTTAAGTTTACCATTTTTACTTAAAACTTTTAATCAATTAAACTATTTGATTTATCTTCACTTGAACTAAGCTACATTAAAATGGTGTATGTGTGTAAGTTATAGACCTTGAACGTATAGTTTCATGTCTAAGGTCACAGTATAGTGAAGTGAAAAGATATGGGTTTTCATTTAACTATTTACATTTTTCATTTTTAACCCCCCCCATCAGATTTTTTAAACCTTAGTTCATCCTAATAAGTACAAGGCTACAGTGCACAGTAATATGTACCTTACCTGTAAATTTGTAGCTTCTACCGTATATTCTTGTCTAAGTCCATAGTGTGGAATTTCCAAAATCTTGCATTTACATTAATTTTTTTAATCAGTTTACCCCAAAATTTATATTTGGCTTTGTTGGATTTTCCTAGATAATTTTACAAACAAGAATTGATGATTTTGGTTTAATATTTTGACAATTTTACCCCGAAAAATAGTTTTTTGAAACCTTCATTTATCCTAACAAGGACCATTCTGAAGTAGACATGAATATTTGTCTAGACTGGATATTTGGAGTTTTTATATTGATATCCATGGTCACAGAAGGGAAATTCCCAAAAATAGCTTTTTCAGTTATTATTTCAACCATTTTACCCAAAATCATATTTCGGATTCTTTGATTTCCCTACATTATTTGTCTGTTATTTGGTACACATTGAAACATATAATTGCTGATAAATCAATTCTGTGCATATTTTCCTTTATTTTGATTTCAATGTCAAAATCTGTCAACAATCCCAAAAATATGAAATTTTGGTTGAATAATTTTACCCTTTTACCCCAATAATCTTTGTTTTAAGTTGTGTTCATCCTACCTAGAGCCATTCCATGATAGACATGAATATATGTGCATACTGTAGATTTGGAGCTTTTATATTGATATCCTCGATCACAGAAGGGAAATCCCAAAAATTAGCGATTTAAGTTATTATTTCAACCATTTTACCCCAAATCATATTTTGCATAGTTTGATTTTCCTAGACTTTTGTCTGTTATTTGGTACATATTTAAGCAAATAATATCATATAAATCAACTCTGTGCACCATTTCCTTTATTTCCTTTTTGATGTTAGGGTCTGTTTGAAATCCATAACATTTGTGATTTTGGTTTAATATTTTGACAATTTCACCCCAAAAATCAGTTTTTTGAAAGTTTTATTTATCTTAACAAGAACCATTCCAAAACTGACATGAACATTTGTCTAGCCTGTAGATTGCGAGCTTTTATATCATTATTCTCGATCACAGCAGGGAAATCCCCAAAATTAGCGATTTAAGTTATTATTTCAACCATTTTACCCAAAAAACATAGTTTGCATTGTTTGATTTTCCTAGACTTTTTGTCTATCATTTGGAACATATTTAAGCAAAAATTAACATATAAATCAACTCTGTGCACAATTTCCTTTATTTCCTTTTTGATGTCAGGGTCTGTTTGAAATTCTCAAAATTTGTGATTTTGGTTTAATATTTTGATTATTTCACCCCAAATATCAGATTTTTGAAAATTTTATTTATCTTAACAAGTACTTTTCCACAGCTGACATGAAAAGTTGTCTAGCCTGTAGATTTGGAGCTTTTATATCGATATCCTCGATCACAGCAGGGAAATCCCCAAAATTAGCGATTTCAGTTATTATTTCAACCATTTTACCAAAAAATCATAGTTTTCATTATTAGATTTTTCTAGACTTTTTGTCTGTTATTTGGAACATATTTAAGCAAATTATAACATATAAATCAACTCTGTGCACTATTTCCTTTATTTGATTTTAGATGTCACGGTCTGTTTGAATTTTTCAAAATTTGTGATTTTGGTTTAATATTTTGACAATTTCACCCCAAAAATTATTTTTTTGAAAAGTTTACATATCTTAACAAGTACCATTTCATAGTTTACATGAATATTTGTCTAGCCTGTAAATTTCGGGCTTTTATATTGATTTCTACGATCGCAGTTTGGAAATCCCAAAAAATCGTGCTTTTACCTATTATTTCAGCCATTTTACCCCAAAAATCATATTTCGCATCGTGTGATTTCTTGGGACTTTTTTTCTGTTATTCGGTTCATGTCGTAGCATATGAGGGCACAAAAATCATTTCTGTACAAATTGGTTCCTTTATTTGTGTTTTTGACGCTAAATGCCCTCTACTATAATAAGGGGTTATCTGCTTTCCTTTTGTTCTGAATTTAATTTGTTAAAGATCTCTTTACTTCTTTAAACATTATGGCTGCAGTGACACAAGTTTGACGGTAGATATCAATTAAGTATGAGATGATGGAAATATTGTACTAAACAAGTTCAGTTCATTGAAATTAAATCAATAAATTGACTGTATATAACATAATGACAGTTCTAAATGATAGCAAATACAGAATCCTATGGGGAACAGCTAGGTTCGATCAGATTGAGTGAGAAGTTAAACCGAGCAGTAAAAGGCAACAAATGGCAACAAACTATCACTCAAGATTATATGCTACAAATTTAGATAATATGAGACTAAATGCTAATGGGTAGATCGGGAATCGGTCCAAGGCAACAACTGTATCAGTATCCAACTATTCTATAGTAATTTAAGTGCTGTTGACTAAAGTTAACTTCAGTAGATACCCAGAGTTTTTGGTGCAAACAATATTCATTCAGCATTCATAGGGTATAAACAGTAACTCGGGTGCACATGTTAACCATGTCATATAATTTGTATCCCAATCTTGCTGAGGCAACCACAGGAGCTGTCTGTAGTATCTTATAGCAGAGAGTAAATTTTGAATTTACAACCGCATTTGACGGTTTCTATCATAAAAATGAAATATCTAATTCTAAGTTTATGCTTTGGTCTACAAGCAATGCTGTGATAGCAAAGATGCATGGAGATCTAAAAACAGACACATGACTTCTTTATGCAGAACATAATGTAATAAATGCAGAATAGAAGTATTGCAGAAAGTTCCTATAGGAGCTTTCTGTATTACTTTCATTCTGCATTTAGCTGACAAAGTCTGTCATTATTAAAACTTGTTAAAGTTATGAAATTTTATTTTTTTTGAAATTATTATGAAAGCTTATGAAAGGTATTTTTAATGGACATTCAACTCTAAAACTGTATAATTCAAACTGTACCACATGTGCAGTTTATGCAGTTATTATGATTCATGTGAATAGATTATGACTCATGGACAATAAATACTTCTATTTTAGAACCATGCAGAAAATTAGAAAAGATTCTCACTTTTAGTTTTTTAGTGCTAATAATTTCTGGCTGATATTTGCCTACTTTCTGATATGTTTTCAAATACAGTATACAGTATTTTTTTTTTATAATTTTAGCTTTTAACAGATAAGACAAAATTTATACAAGTGAGGGCCAAAGCGTTTAGATTTTGACAAGAAACCAAATAACTTAATGGGAGTGACTAATTATTAGTTCTATAGAATTAGTTGTACTTGTCGTGTCAAACGTTTTCTGCATTTAAAAGATTGGTGTCATTCTTAATACATTCAAAAGTGCTGGAAAAGTGTTTTCTATATCTTTGAAATCAGTTTGAACCTAGAACACCAGATGTCAGTATATTAACTATTTGTGACTTGTATCACATATCTACAGTATACATATAAGTATATTTGGCAGATGGCAGTTTAACTCTTTCCTCCCTGAAACTTTAAATGGACAATTCCAGTTCCCATTTTAGTCTAGTCCATTTCTTACTTTTAAGGGTTGTTTTTTTCAATGTTGGCATTATGACAAACAGTGAAGACCCTGATCAGAGGGCTCCTTTCGGAGCCCTCTGATCTGGGTCTTCACTGTTTGCACAGGACAAGTGTACTATTCACATGTACACTGTTTGAAAAGCACGCCTATATGCGGGACTAGGGTTCAAAGGGTTAAATAACCAACATTTATTCACCATTGGAAGGGTTATAACATCCATATTAACTTTCCATGTTTCACTTTTCTGAACAGGTCTACACAGTAGCGCCATAAAATGAATTACTCTGAAATTGTTGCCTGCAGATGTTTCTAACCTTAATATTTTCTTTGTCTTTAAAACTGTCAATGAAACCTCCATATGACTGTCAAATGTTTAGATCCTGATCATATTCAGCATTTCTTGGTGTTTGATCTAGATCAAAACAGTTTGTAAATTAATGCCAGCCAAGTCACTTAGACAGTAGGATAAAGATTAACCCATGAAGGAAATAATTACATACATCATTTCCAAACAATGTAGAACCAGATCAGAGGGCTCCTTCAGGAGCCCTCTGATCTGGGTCTGCACTGTTTGCCATTGACATAACGTTTTTGGAAACAAACTCTTGAGAAATAATGTTAACATAGTTATTGTTTAGAAAATGGAATATTCTTTAACATAGTCATTGTTTAGAAAATGTAATATTCTTTAACATAGTCATTGTTTAGAAAATGGAATATTCTTTAACATAGTCATTGTTTAGAAAATGGAATATTCTTTAACATAGTCATTGTTTAGAAAATGGAATATTCTTTAACATAGTCATTGTTTAGAAAATGGAATATTCTTTAACATAGTCATTGTTTAGAAAATGGAATATTCTTTAACATAGTCATTGTTTAGAAAATGGAATATTCTTTAACATAGTCATTGTTTAGAAAATAGAATATTCTTTAACATAGTCATTGTTTAGAAAATGGAATATTCTTTAACTTATGTGTCATTATTTAGAAAATGGAATATTCTTTAACTTATTTGTCATTGTTCAGGAAATGGAATATTCTATTTGGATAATGGTTACCATGAACCCAGCCCTAGGTCAAGTGGCAGCAGCAGTGTTACACTAAGGTAATTTATTTTGCTTAGCAACCTTTTTAACAAATAACTGGAAAACTACTTACTGAATACTAGTGGTGATCCGATTGTCGCTACGTCGCCGACAATCAGTTGTTAACTTCAAACACAGCGACAATCGATTGACATTTTCTCTCTTTCGCGACATCGCAAATCTATTTATAAAGTTCAAAGATAGAAACGATTTTCAAGAATGTTTTTGAAAATATAGGAAATTAACCTTTTGCTCCGGAAGAGCAAATCCTCAACGTCCCATTATATTTTAAAACATCTTTTGACGGTCATATCATAGCACGCTGTACATAGTTGAGTTGTTAATTGTTTATGTTGTAAGCGGCTATGACGTAAATAAATATGGCAGCCTCCAATTCTTTATGTTGTAAGCGGTTATGACGTAAATAAATATGGCAGCCTCCATGGTGGTTGATGTTGTCAAATACACTGACTTTTTAGATATACTGTGTCGCTGAAGAGTGTAAGTTTGTTATACCAAATGGTTAATTAATTGCTTTAAACGGTGCAAATGACTTGCTATTAAACATATAAGCTGAAGTTAGCCTTGGTTGGAAATGATTATAAAGGCACGGAAAAACGCAATTCCGTGAACGTAGAAAACAAGAAATGCGTCAAACAATGCAAGGTAGATATGTCTTTAGAAACTATGATGTAGGCTTACTCTACGTGTGTATGTATTTTATTCATGTCATATTTCTGGACAATGAGGAACACCAGTTTGTGTACGCCCCAAATCACATGCATAAACATATAGTACATGTATAGCGTTAATTCGTTCTTGGTTCATATTGCCATAACGCAGGTGCTCAATGTATATATTATTGAAACCATTTTTGTATCATAAACTAAGGATAATGGAGCAGTGTAATTTCAGTGAAAATGTTTATCTCACTTTATGATTATGTAGTTAGTAAGTGATGTAATTTTTTTTTCATTTTCCAAATGTTAAATTGTGCTTATGAAGAGTTGGTCTGCTATTACTTTGTTTAATTTAAAGGTACAGGATGCAAAAATAAGCTACATTTATGTGTGACTTCACCTTTGTAACAGAATATTTGTGCTGTAAGGCCACCTTTCGGTCAACCGATTAATAATCGGAAAGTTATCGATTGAGACCCAACTGATAAAACCGATAATCGGTTGGTCATTTTCGCAACCGATTACCACCACTACTGAATACTACATGAAGTCCTACAATTAAGCCAGAAACATTTTTCACCTCTGAAAAATGAATGAATATAATGGACTGTCCAGGTACATGTATATAGTGAAACCTTTAGAAACAAGACCTAGCTAGCTGCCTAACCAATTATTAACTTTTTCAGACATATGTCATATCACTTAGGACAAGTGTTTGCTTACTGCAGAATGACTATTATTGTCCTGTATCTAACTACAGTATAACCTCCGTTATCCGACACCCCATGGTTCCATGTTTGTAAGTCGGTTAAGAGAGGTTGTCGGTTAACGGAATTAGGCCTAAGTTCACAAGTTTACACACCCAAAGATTGTCGCTGCGATGCGAATTTCTCGATGCCGATTGACTGCAGCATATCCTTGTCAGGTTCTTTCAGTTTAAAATATGAGACCCCTGCTCCGGATCTACATGGTTTTTCCATTGTTTTTTCTACAGTTGGCATAAACGTGTATAGTCAGTGTACAATCATGTATACATGTAGATAGTAAGGGATCATTATTACACTAAAACACCTGCATATTTATATTTACATTTTATATACAAGTACAGTCTTCTCTCGTTATGTCGAACTAGCGGGAAATTAACAAAAACTTCAAAACGCGAGAATGTTTGTATTTTCTCCCAATATAACTTAGCATATATTTTACACCTGCGATTATTACTATAGACTCGACCTATGCGGAGGGCGCATTAGATATATATTTCGTACTTCTAATGTTGACAACTTGACGGTGAGGACGATTGGCAGATACCTGTCCAATTTGAACAGGAAATAATGGTTAGCTATTGTTGGAGAGGATGGATGAGTTGGTCTTCTCGGCACTGTGACCCTGAATCGATTGCTTACACGTGTTGGCTGAAATTATCTTATTAACCTTCACATTATTCACTCATTGTTTAAACAATACATTTTGTCTTACATGGCCATCCGAACAATATGTGTCATTATCACCTGCGCGTGTATAGTCGGCCAATGATCAAAGGTCAGCATACCGTCGGATAACGGGGTGTGAAAAACCTCTAATTTGCCTTTTTTGGTCCGTCAAGGTATGTCGGATAACGGTTAACAGAGGATCCGATCAAGAGAGAGTTAGGTTACATGAAATATATAGGGAAACTGCCGGGACCAAACAGCAGGGTCGGATAACAGAGGTTTCCGGTCAAGAGAGGTGTCGATCGACAGAGGTTGTACTGTATATGAAATAACTGCCAATTTGACTTCTTTTGAGTAGCTGCACAAATATAATGGTTTTAAGGTTTTGGGTTTCATAGGTTTCGCTGTATATGAAATGGGGCCCCCTGATTCCCAGACTATTTTATCCCTTTGTCGATGCTAAGGTAATATCATGTTTTTAAACATCTTGAAATTGTTTACTAAATCCTCTCCCTATATCCAGGTACTGGTTTAAGAATCAGTTAAACACATTTCAAGGCTCAATGGAAGCTTCTTTTGTCTGTCTAAGATTACTAATGTATATTCCAGCTTCTTTGACCACACAAAAGAAGGTCTGTTTTTTTCAGTGTTTAGTGCAGGTATGGGCCTTGTTAAAAGCAGGAATTAAATTAAAACAAACAGATATTAAAGCTGGCACTTCTTAACCCTTAAGGTATTCATAGACTGAAGATCGCCTTTTTCCGTATTATCTCGGCATTGTCCGTGTTTAACGGAATATACCGAACACTCCCATATAAAACCTGGACGATAATGTAAGAAGGTATCCGAACGTAGTCCGAAATGTTGCAAATCACGTCTTGTAAATTTGCATGGTCTTCCCCACACAGGTTCGAATCCCGACCGAGCTCAATATATTTTTCTTTGAAATATATATCTTTTTTTAAACAAAACCTTTTCCTAAATCAATGATTAGATGTTTATAAATGCGCCTGACATTAACTTGCAAAAATATTTAATTATAAGCCAAATTTATGGTACAGTCTTTATAAAGTATCAAAGGTCTCCAACAGTTTTTCGAAGATTTTTTTTTAAAAAAACCAGTCAGGTGCGGTCAAATGTCTTCATATTTGGGATTTAGATTGCGTAAGTATTTTATGAAAAAATAAGCAAGGGGGTTTGCTTTGCCCAAGTTTTCATTTTTGTACAAACATACAACCTTTTAAGTAATATAATGTAAAATCGTATGGAAAATATTGCATATTTTTAAGAGGATTGTTCAGATTTTTTAATTTTTCACATCATATGATGCAAATATTGGGACAATAACTTTAATTTTGTGATGTTCACGTCTTCTGACATAGGCATGACATAAAAAATATCAGTATTTTAGGTAATAGGAAAAATTCACCTCTCAGGAATACTTGTCTTTTAATTTTCTCGCATATTTTCCTACCTGTAAGGCTATATACAATACTTCAAATATTTTCGAGAAGAGATGGCGAAAAGCCTTCATATTTCACACAAGACACGGGAATAACATATAGTATCCATTCATAATATCATTTCACATTACAAATACCCTATCTTCAGTGTTGGAATACCTTAAGTTATCCCATTATAGCCTGTTTCTAGTTTTAAAGACAAGTCACCATGACCACTTAAAGCAGGTTGAAAGTAAAGCAGAATGTGCCTTAACTCTTTCCCCCATAGAAGCGCCTTTTAGCGCATTAAGCTTATTCCTTCACTGAAGAAAATAGTTCCAATTTATAAATTCATAAATATGTATCATACAAAATATTTTTTATATTCTAGCAGATGATAGCTTAAAGCAGGCTGAAATAAAAGCAGAATGCGCTTTAAGTTGTTAATTATCTTCAATACTAGAAACAGGCTATGGGGTAATCAGGGTTAAGGCACATTTTCCTTTACTTTCAGCCTACTTTAAGCTACCTGCTAGGATATAGATAGTCCACATTTATGTACATGTAGTTAGCTAATATGGAGCTATTTCTTTTAACCGACCGTATCCCTGAGACGGCACCTGTCACAAAATTAGCATGCCATCACAGGGATTCATTGATGAGACTAGGATATAGAGAAAAATTCTCTTGGTACATGTTCCAGTGTTACTGCAGCACTGAAATTTTAGAGGGTCATTCTTGACCCCCTTGATGAAAATGTGGGGGTCATTTGGAAATTTTGGGGGTCACAGGATTGTTGGAACTTTTTTGACATTTATATAGATATATATTGAATAAAATACTTATTGTGTTGTTCAGTGTCTTTATTTTACAATTAATATAATTGAGAGACAAACGATCTATGTAGAAGAACTTCTATTTCTATAACACCTCATTGCCAGTCATTCAGTGAAGTACGGTCAGTGCATTTCACTATTACTTCAGACAAGCAAACAGTTTTCATTTTTTTCAGGACACGGTATTTATACAGGCAACTTGTTTGTGAAAAACAGTTTTCAACTTTGTTAAACATAGAAGACTTCGATACCTTAAGTGTCACTTACTAATATCACGAATGAAGAACTTTTTTTATCGTTAATTGATTGTTCAACAGAAAGAAGTTGAAATGAAACTGACAGACTGTGAGACATGTAGATCTGGCCAGACAGACGAAGATAAATTGATCCCTTAAAGTAGATGACATAACCCATGTGCATTTTATTCTCTTTTTGTGGGCGCTGAAGAGATAAAGAATGAAGTAAAATAGTCTGCGTTTTAGCAGATGATGCTTGAGCCTTTACGTTCATTACCCCAATCAAAACACTTTTGGCAAAGTGAGTTCATTTAACAAACAACAATGGCGACCGGTTCTGGCGATTAGCGGTACTATGGAAGTTTAAATCATTTTCAAAGGAAACAATTTAAAAGTATTTGCAAACACAATAAGTCTAAATATGAGGATTTAAATAAATACTAACCACGGAATCTGTGTAGTTTTAATATATTTCGCCCTTTTCAACTGTCTATTTTTAATTACTTGATTGACTTCATATGCCAAATCGAACTGAACTCTTATACCAACAATGCACCCGTCATAACAACCAAAATGGCCGTTAGGGGACTCTGTCAATTTCGTAACCGACATGCATACAACACGAAATTCATTATTATATATTTACTTCGGCGTCGGCTGCGTGTTTTCAATGAATATGCCGATTTTAACATTTTTAGTTTCAGTTTGTCGGCAGAATTGACTTGCGTCACATAACACGCACTTGCTGAATTTAGTTGCGCCAAAAGTGATTTTGTTGCGTCAAAAACGCAAGAAACGCTCTCTCGCGGTAACACTGCATGTTCATGACTGTATTCAATGGATTTTTTTTTTAATCCAGGAAAAAATATAGGGGAAATTTTAAGGGTAATCGCATTAAAGACAAACATATCATCAAATCCACGGGCTCCTAGTACTACATGCGCCTCAAGAGATTTTATTTTAAGAATTCAGTCAGTTTGCATTTCATCCACAAAACACATGAACATAATTATTGTAGACATTCTTTATTAAATACAGTCAAATCTAGATTTCAGTAACCATTCAATATGAGACTCGTGGACTGCAGATAATTTAATTACCCAATTATCAATTAAATACAGAACAGAAATAATACAGAAAACTCCTGCAGGAACTCTGCATTATTTTCATTCTGTATTGTCACCTGTCCTAATACAGATGTCCATGCTAAATGACTGCTCGCTGAACACAGGACTGACTATAGCTGTCCAATTTCCCGACTCCAACCATTATTCCTGCAGTTAGCCCAACCCTTCACCTCAAACTGGCATGTGTTTATATTTAAATTAAATACAAGGCAACATCTGGTAAGTATCAATTTTCCATTTCAAGGAACCCTAAACCCTAAAGTTCCTCCATGGTCAAAAGTGCACATAACCCTTTCCACTCATAGAAGCGAATTTTAGCGTATTTAATTTATTCCTCCGCTGAAGAAAGTAGTTCCAGTTTATACCCTCATGAACAATTACCATAACAAATATTTTTATATAGCCTAACAGATGGTAGTTTAAGGCAGGCTGAAAGTAAAGCAGAATGTGCCTTAAGGCACATTCTGCTTTACTTTCAACCTGCTTTAAGTGGTAACCTGTCTATAATATTATAAATAGGTTATTGGGTAAAGGGATAACCACCCCTGTGAAAAGTGTTCAAGAATTTTAGAATGTTTGTGAACGTTAAATGGTTGCTTCTAGAACTTAAGGAATTTCTTTAAACATTCTAGAAAAGGAGTTCAAGACCCTTTGTAATTCTAGAACAATGGTTCTAAAACTATCAAATTTCTAGGAATTTTTTAAGATTTTTTGCAGAAAGTTCATGAACGTTAAATGGCAGCTTCTAGAATTGTTCATGAATATTCAAGACATACGCCTCTTTACACCTTTACTTTATTCCTTCAATGAAGAAAATAGTTTTTCTGTATAAGTCATGAATATGAATCATAGAAATTATTTTATATATCCTTGCTGATGGAAGCTTAAAGCAGAATGCGCCTTGACCCTTTACCTGATAGCCTATTTATAGTATTGAAGATAGGTGACTACTAAAAGCAGGTTGAAAGTAAAGCAGAATGCGCCTTAAGGCGCATTCTGCTTAACTTTCAGCCTGCTTTAAGCTATCATGTGCTAGAATATAGAAAATACTCCCTATAATATTATATTCATGACTGATTAAATTTTCTTCAGCGGAGTAAAACATCATATTCGCTAAAAGGCGCTTCTATGGGGGAAAGGGTTAAGGCGCATTCTGCTTCACTTTCAGCTAAGTTTCATCTTCTAAAATATTACAAATATTTTTTTATCATACATGTTTATTACTGTAAACATTGGAATTATTATTTCAGTGGAGGAATAAATAATGGCATAAAAAGGTGTATTTATGGGGTAATGGGTTATAAGGCATATAAAAGATGAGAAAAGGTGTTTTCTATGAGGCAAAGGGTAATTAATGATGATGAATTGCTGGTCTCATAATTCTAAACTCAACATCATTTCATTACTGAAAGAGATAAGGTATTTGGCTGGCTGGTTATCAAAAAGACCAGATGTATGGTATGAACATGCATGTAATAACATCAGTCAAACCTTAATGAATGGCCAATAAAGACTAATATGCATGTAAACTTCAAGACAGATGGTTGCATGCATAATGCAAGATGAAAGTAATGCAGAAAGCTCCTTTTAGGAGCTTTCTGCATTACTTTTACCATGCAATAAACAACCATCTGTCTTCAAAGATTGTCATGGTCATATTGTCAAATATTGCCAAATACAAGATTTACTGTATCGACCAGGCCTTGAGATTTAATGTTTGAATTTGGGTGCAGTCATGAACATCATGCGGTTATGCTGTTTAAAAGTAACTCTTTGAATGCTGACAAAGATTTGTCTGCTCAAAATACTGTTGTCTAATTTCCCCTCAGAAAAGATGTCATTCAAATGACAAAAAAATTAGATTCCTGATAAGGCCCACAGCCTTTATAACATGGCTTGATCTGGAATCAAGCTGTTTTGGAAAGGTTTACTATACTCGTTTCTCATGACAAAAGTGTCTAATATGCTTTAAAAAGTTTCAAAGAGTGCAATTCAATAAAGATTCATACCAGACTTATCACTTACTGCACATCGAAACAAGTATATTCGTATCCTTGCAAACAGTGAAGATCCTGATCAGAGGGCTCCTAAAGGAGCCCTCTGATCAGTCTCTACACTGTTTGGTTTCATTCTAAATATTATCCCAAAATGTCCCTAATTGAATCAGCATAAACTATTATTTTTCGAAACTGGAAGAGTGGATTTGAAAAGACCAGTATTGTATGGTTTATAATTAAGAATTAAAACAGAAGCAGACATATCCCTCGCAATGAAACACATGAAACAATATCACAGGTGTGGTCGAAAATTCACCAATGAAATAAAAACACAAGCAAGGAAATTGTTTGATAACAGTTGAAAAATCTTTAATCCTTTCCTTGCTGTAAACAATCAAGAATGAAATTATTTCCCAGCAGTCTAAAATTGGTTTACCTTTGAACGCAGGGGAGCTAATTAAATAGGGCAATTGTAAACAAAGTACTCTTCAATTAACAAATCATACTCTTCCAAATATTTCTCATGCCCTCACATTTTTCAAGAATTTTTGCCAAAACAAGTCATAATCATCAAGCTGATGTATAATGTATTATATACAGAGAAATCTACTGTTCACAACTTTTATTGAAATCTTTTTCATCGGTGATTTATTTTTCCCCTTACAAAAAAGTTCAGTCTAGATAATTTCAATCTTACAACCATTAAACTTTATAATCTTAAATCTTTCTTTATCTTTTTATAAACTCAATAACCATAAATATAATTGTTTATTGTGGAAGTTGTGTGTCTTGAAAACCATGTTGTTGTGCTGCCATTTCCTGGATTTTTTCTGACTTTTAGCCTAGCAGATGGTAACTTTAAGCAGGGGGAAAGTAAAGCAGAATGTGCCATAAGGCACATTCTGCTTTTCTTTCAACCAGCTTTATGTAATCACATTTGACTTTCAACCTGCTTTACTTAATTACGCTTGAAAAATAGAAAATTTGGAAATTTTAGGATTTTTTCATTATCAACTTATTGCAGCCCTGTTTTCTATAAAACACATTTAAACTCAATTCAGTCACACATCAATCATGAGAAAACCAAAAGCAAAACATTCATCATAAAGACACACCCAGTGTTGAAATAGATAAAACTCCAAACAATTCCTAAGAATAGCCATGAAATGTGGGGATAAAATTCAAAATACAGTCAAACCTGTATCTTACGGCTATTCAAACAATGCCAACAAGCAGGCTCTTTAACCCTTTACCCCATAAATACGCCTTTTTACACATTTAATTTATTCCTCCACTGAATAAATTAGTTCCAATTAATACAGTTATGAATATGTATCTAAAGTAATATTTTTTATATTAACAGATAATAGCTTAAAGCAGGCTGAAAGTAAAGCAGAATGCGCCTTCATGCGCATTCTGCTTTATTTTCAACCTGCTTTAAGTGATCACCTTTCTTTAAAACTAGAAACAGGCTATGGGGGAATGGGTTAAACAGGTGGTTAATTGATAAATGTAAGATAAATATAATGCAGAAAGACATCCCTGAGTTTTCTAGACAATACTAACACAGCATCAAACTAATTAAATTGTCATTCGCAAGGTAATTCAGTCTTTGCCCTCACCAACTTGCCCGAAGCCTGGGGCAAGTGGTTTTTGAGTCAGGCAAGTGCATGCTATTTACCTCAGAAGGTGGCATGTATTACAGTGAAACAAGCACCTTAGAGCTGATATCCCCTGCCGCAGCGATTGTCCAGAAGAAAGTGGCAAACTTTATTGTGGGAGGAAGGGGCAAATGGTGATCACCTGTCTTTAAAGATCAACATTCAAAAGCTTTTTACAAAGTTTTATAAAATCCATTCAATTTTGTACATTTTAAAGCCTAAACAATACAAAAAATAAAGCCGTTTGTAGCATTATAAATCTAAGTATGACAGGGGCAGGTAACTCTTGATTCAAATTCAACAGTAATTAAACACTTTCAAGAACTTATAATTGTGTGCAAGTATTATTAAAAAAAATTCAGAACTGTAGAATTTACTAGAGTGTAAACACATTTTCAACTCATCAAGGGCAGAGTATTCTTGACTAATTTGCACATTTTCGATAATAATTGAACTCATTCTATAAATAATAGCCATATATGATTTAATTTTTTTTTCAAAATCCATTCACATTGGTACACAATAGCATGTAAACAATAAAGCCATGTTGAGCATTACTAAGTACATAAAGGGCAGATAACTCTTGTCACAAAGTATCCTATTTTGACAATAATTGTAACCCTAATATTTATATACATCATGTGTAAGTTAAATCAAAATCCATTAACCCATTACCTCTTAGCCTATTTCTTGCTTCGAAAACAGGTGACCACTTAAAGCAGGTTGAAAGTAAAGCAGAATGTGCCTTAAGGCACATTCTGCTTTACTTTCAGCCTGCTTTAAGCTACCATCTTCTAGGATATGGAAAATATTTCTTTTGGTACATATTCTTTGCTGTATAAACTGGAACTTTTTTCTTCAGTGGAGGAATAAGTAAGAGGCGTAAAAAGACGTTTTTAAGGGGTAATGGGTTAAAGACTGTAGTTTCTAGATGGTAAAAACTGTTAAATATGGGTTTTTTGACTCATCAAGGGCAGATAATTGTTGACTAGTTTGTCCGTTTTCAAAAATGATAACAATTATTTGAAAACTAATAGCCATACATAGTTTAAGAATTTTTTTTATCAAAATCCATGCATATTTATAGATACTAGGATGTAAACAATATTAAAATAAAGCATTTACTATCATTTCAAAGTACATCAAGGGCAGATAACTCTTGCCACAAGTATCCTTTTTTGACAATAATTGCACACCTTCAAGAACTTTTACTTATAGACATCGTGTGCAAGTATCATTTAAATCCATTTATAATTGTAGTTGCCAGAGAGTAAAAACAGTTAAACATGGCTTTTTTTACTTATCAAGGGCAGATAAGTCATGACTAATTTCTCCGTTTTCAACAACAATCAAATTCATTTGAAAACTAATAGCCATACATAATTCAAGAAAGTTTTTTCAAAATCCATGCATATTTATAGGCTCTAGTATGTAAACAATACCAAAACAAAGCATTTTCTAGCATTTCTAAGTACATCAAGGGCAGATAACTCTTGTCACAAGTATCCTTTTTTTACAATAATTGCACACCTGCAAGAACTTGTACTTATAGACATTGTGTGCAAGTATAAACAAAATATGTTGAATACTGTAGTTGCTAGAGTGTAAAAACTGTTAAATATGGCATTTTTAACACAAAAAGGGCAGATAACTCATAAATTCCTAAAATTTTCTGATAAAAGTTTGATTTCCCACGATGCTCCTATGATGACAAATAAGTATACCAAGTTTCATCCAAATCTGTTTATTGGTTTCGGAGATACAGTTGCGGACGGAAAACGTGACGGACGCACGGACGGACATTTTTAACACAAAAAGGGCAGATAACTCATAAATTCCTAAAATTTTCTGAAACATTTTTGATTTCCCACGGTGCTCCTATGATGACAAATAAGTATACCAAGTTTCATCCAAATCTGTTTATCGGTTTCGGAGATACAGTTGCGGACGGAAAACGTGACGCACGCACGCACGCACGCACGCACACACATCCGGACGGACAGACCTAAAACAGTATCCCTCTGCCTTTCGGCAGGGGATAAAAAGCAGTTTTTGTCATCTTCAGGCAAGTGGTGTGAAAAAATTAAATTAAACAAGAAATATCTTTAAAAAAGATATTCTGCGGAATGAGTGGTTGAACTAAGGCTATATAGATGGGTGTGCAAAATTGAATTAAATTGAGGTTTTCAAAGAATATATATCTTGGATTGAAAAGCAAAAAATACAAGTATTCAATTGAAACAGTAACTTTTATTTAAAATGCAAAACTATCATGTACAGAAATGCAAAACAAAACAATAATTTAACTCATATCCTAGCTACTGGTAGGAGATCCTCACATTAATCTATTGTTCCATTCATAGAGTTTCTTGAAACAAACTATAGCATACACAAATGTACAGATACAACAATCTACTGTACTTCACTCTTGTAAATAATGATGAAACAACACATTGTGTTTAACTCACTTGAGGCTATTCATATATAAAATATTGCTTTTAATGTATGGCAAATGTGTACAAATAGTTAACAATTAAAACAAATTGGTTGTAAACAATTACGAAACACCTAGCATCCTCTGTATATCTATAAATAGATTTCAGATCATAGCATAATTTTGTCAACAGTGCCTAAGTGTAGTAAACAGCCAGCCTGTATCTCTAAATTTTACACCCACAGTCCACATCATGTAAAACTGTATTGGGACATAAACCAGCCTACAGGGCTCCGGATAAGAGTGAGTAAACTAAACAAATCACATTTTTGGCCTAGGGGCCGTTAGGGCCCGTAAGGCCTTAGTAGGTATACCAACTTCGTCCTTCACGTAGCCGTCACGGCACACAACATTTATGCTGCTAAAACCCAAAAATACTTTTTTCAGAAAAAGCTTGAGGCTTTCTTTTTACCTTATTCATTGAAACGCTACACAATATCATGAGAAAATGGCATCAGGCTGTGGATTTAAACGGATAAATCAAGCTGACTCCGTTTTTATACAGCAGATTGAAGGCTTTTCCTATTGCCAATCGCCCATTTACCGCCTACTAGCATAGTCCGCGGTAGAACGACAGCGGAGTGATTCCACGTAAAATAATCCCGAATGTTAAGTAGCCAACGTTAAGCCGACAAGAGTATATTCAGCTTTTTTTTCAGGATCCAAACTGTTTGCTGAGATCGATCTCGTGGACAGAGGTAAATGGTTAATGCTGTGCAATTAAGGTCTGTAAATATAGAACTGTATTTAGAGACGCCGAGGCTTTTCTCTTTCGACAATACGGCACGGGTAGATCGAGTTATTGAATTGTTAAACTTTACACCTTTTCTACAACTGCCAAAATAAGTTCAAACTGTTTACCATAACTCGTAGCTTATTCCTAAATGTCTATGCCATTCAGCCAGTTTATCCTTTTGTTTCTTACACAGGAGACAGCAGACGGCGCGACACAGGGAGATCGAGGCAGCGGATTGACACAACACAATTCTATTTTTAGATCGACCCGTCTGCTATAGAATTGTGTATACGTTTCCCCAATTCTTGTCTAAATTGACCTTATAAAAATGATGTGCGGAAATCTAATCTAATATGATTAAACGAAATCGCCTGATAAATTTGAGTTTGATAAAGTCCACATTTATTTACAGCAGACGAAATGAAGTACAGAATGAGAACACAGGAGGTTATTTTGAGCAGGGTAGCTAGCCAGTGCAGTTATTTTTATACGTAACAGAAAGTTGACAGCTGTCTAATCAACATGTTGTTTTCAAGTTTGGGCAGTAATAGACGGGTCTTTGTCTGACACGTATGACTTGCAAACTGTTTGGATCCTAACTGAACCTGTGTCATACGCAAATACTTTTTCTAATAAAGTAAATTCTTTTACTCTACCCTTCGCCTGTTGTTTTGATCGCTACGGCTGTAATTCATGTTGTACTGTTAAAAAAATTCACATTCACGTAAACGTGTCACAGAACACGGATCCTGATCAGACGCCGAGTTACTCGACGTATGGCCTGGATACCTGCTGTTTGAAACTCAATCATTGCTAAGAAATTTTAAGTGGTTATATTTCATAACGACAAGATTATTAGGTTGTGAAAAACAAACAAAATTGGCAAAGTGCAGTCACGAGGAATGCACTACAGACAACAAACGCAAGAAATAAGCTTCACATTCATATTTTATTTTTTTAAACAGACTATGCCTATACTATATGCTTCATAAAAGATCAACACCAAAACAAATGTTGAATGCAATAAATTATTGATACGTAGATGTCTATAACCCAGTGGAGAAGGCGTTATTCTTTCACAGTTTACCTGTTTAACCTAAAACTATTGGTTCAATTGCAAACAGTTAGTAGCCAGATCAGACGCCTGTTGACGGGCGCCTGATCGCACTACTCACTGTGTTCCGCACTCAAAAGGAAAATATATTTTGTCAGCAATTGTCAATTTCTACGTCTGGGTTTGCGTTTAAACGGAAATAATAACGTATTCTCCACTGTAAACCTTCGCCTGCCTTTCGCAACTATACATTATATAACTTGCAAAACAACATTGATTTGAATCAAATGCCGAGTAACTGAGTTTCGTTTTTCAGTATCATGTTGTTTTACCTATTCAACTTTATTTTGTTGAGGTTTGTGTAATACCAGCAAATATCAGAATTCGGAGCTTTTCGAATGCATGGGGCAAAATATTTTATATAAGCTGTGTGGATCCAGATAAGACGCCGTGTAATGTGACGTTGCATTTGGATCCGAACTGTTAAAACTACACCGTCAAAACAATCTAAGCACCGGTGGGTGATAATTGCAGACGATATTACCTTTAGCGCTCAGAGTTAACACTTTGACTGCTGATCGCGACTTAACTGATTTTTGCAAACAGTTTTGTTCCAGATCAGACGCCGCATTACGCGGCGTCTGAACTGGATCAAAACTGTTTGACACGCGACATTTCTGAACTTAAAAAATGGATCAATCTAAAATTTAACAAACATCGCAGACGACAATTTTGAAGCAGACGATATCACCGCAGTATAAGGGTTAACTATTCACAATGCAACACAGTCGAACCTAGGTGCGAAATTAACGTAGCAAATTTTGATTTTGTCTTCCGGTGCGCAAAACGCCGGGTCCAGACAACTTGAGGTTGTGACTGGCCACTACCGGGGTTCTTCCTCGCCATTTATTTCATTCACTAATAACTATTCCTAATTGATATATGTAATCCAAAAGAAAGCACTCGTCGAAAGCACATTCAAAACCACACCAAATAGCCATATGGCAGAGCAGCACTTTATGATAATCGCGTAACCTTTCCCCTGTTAGATACGCAAATATTATATATATTATTGCAGTATTGTTAAAAAGTGTCAAGCATTAATCAAACATAAGAATCGATTAAGCGATTATCAAGCAGTTTGGATCCTGATTAGAAACCGATTTACGCGGCGTCTAATTGGATCCAAGATGCTGTAAGTTGCTATGACGCGCAAAACAGGTGAAAGATTAACGCCTGATCATTCCACACTAAATTCAATCGAACATATCGTCTGGTACATCCTCAGGGCTAAACCCCTCAAACTCTTCCCCATCACTACTCTCACAGTCACTGTCACTGTTGCTACGGGCTAATTCGTCCTGACTCCCACCCAGACTGTTGCTGATCCCGCACACATGAAATGATTTGATCACAAGTGTCCTATTTGCTGCGATGTGTTGGAACGCACCCTCAACCCATGACACAAGTTCAGCCTTAGAAGCTGTCTTGATGCGTTCCCCGGTGTTTGCAGAATCCCTAGTGGCGTTGCGCATAAAACTAGTCCAGCTCTTCCTCAGCCCCCCCTTGAAAGGCTTGTTGGTGGAAACATACAAGGGTTGGACCTTCGACGTGCAGCCTCCAGGAATCACTGCCGGTACGATGTTGCCATTCCTCATACACTTCTTAACTTTCTCTGTCAGATGAGCTCGGAAACTGCCCATAACAAGCATAGAACGATCCTTCTGGGTAAAAGGTAAGTAGATGTCGGACAGCCATCTCAGCACCAGGGTCTCGTCCATCCACGCCTTCTCCTGAACACACACTATCCATTTTGGTGGGTGAGGTATGTCCAAGGGCCTCTTTCCTTTGAAAATTATCATTGGAGGCAGCATGTCACCGGCTGCAGAGTAGGCAAGCACAATTGTCACGTGACGCTTCTCACTTCCAGTGGTTCTGATTCGTACAGATTTTTGTCCTTTCCTTTCAACTGTCTTACCAGAAACTAAGTCAAAGTACATGGGGGTTTCGTCCATGTTGATAATAAGTCTGTCGTCAAACTCGTCTAGCTCCCGCTGCTGAACAATGAATTCATGGAAGCTGGCAATTTTGGATTCAAGGTCAGCTGGAAGGCGTTGGGCTACTGAGGTCTTTGCGCGTAATACCAGCTCGTGGCGTCTCATGAACTTTTCTGCCCAGGTACGGCTGGCTTTGAACTCCTTGTTCAGAGGCTGTATCAACTTGGCGGCATGCAAAGTCAGCCACTTCCCGCTTCTGCTTCAAAGTGAATGCTTTGTACGCTCCACGTTTTGTTGGTGTTGAGGACGTAAGCAGTGGGTCCGAGTGGTCTTCATTGATGTCTCTGTTGTTTGGGCGTTTGGAAGCTCCCTCTAGCTGGTCTTCTGCTTTCCGTTTCTTTGGACGTTTTGGCTGACCCTTTGGAATTGGATTATCCTTCCACGCCTGAAGCAAGGCGTCTTCACTACTCTTAAAACGTTGCACAAACTTATCCATTTTGAACAACAAATATGATTTTCCCATCGTTTTTAAACATTTCTGTCGAGTCCGTAGAGAGTTTCATTGGATAATATCTTGCAGAAGAATTGATTGGATTAATTGATAATTAATCTAGTAGCCAATCAAAAAATAATTTACATACAGATTTCAAATATGCTTATTACAGAGAACACTGACAATATTGGTAAATAAAATAGAACGCCGACAACACTTAACACTTAACAAATAAAACAGACAAACTCACCTACTGTTTTCACAGTTTGGTTACGACAAAGGCCGGTGCCGCTAATCACATCACACTGCGTCATTAGTTACTGCACCTGGGAGAGCTCTTCAATTATGCTGTGATGTTTTCAACACATCAGGTGTAAATCATGTATGTGTTTGTCAAGTATGAATCAGTTTCAGTTTCAGCTTTATTAGCATATCGGCAACAATTTGCCTTTGGCTAATTACATACATATAAAGAACATGGCATAATACAATAAATATGCTTACACAAACACATATATCAAATACAAACACTTCATCCAACAAGATAGATTTTCCATCAGAATTACGAAACAGTTAAAGACTCTAGGGTTTTTTGGCGTAAACTATTTGCCTTCTTGATATAAATTGAAAGCTTATTTATTACATTTCTATTTTTAGAACTAAGCAATGAATTGAATTTTCCTATAGATGGCCAAGAAACATTTCCCAAATATTGTCGACGTAAACTTGCATATTTTGGACAACATAATACAAAATGATATTCTGATTCAACGCAGTTGAAATTACACATCCTGCAAAAACGATCCTCTCTTACAATACCCCTATATCTTCCTGATTCTATTTCTAACGAATGGGACGATAACCATAACCGAGTAAATTGTATTCTGTTAGAGTCATATCTTATTTTATCAAGATATGGCTCGTAACAGAATTCTTTTTTAAATTTGCAATAAAATGACAGTTTGGACATATTTGTTATTGAAGTATTCCATTCTTGTATAAATTGGTCTCTGAATAGAGGGGATACTTTATGGATGCTATTAGCGGACATTTAAGGTGATTATCAGATTTAATTTTAGTTGTCACTTCTTTTAACTGCCAGCTTAATAAAACTTTCAGCGGTATCGGAATGCATCAGAATTTCCGTACTTTCGTTTTGATGTACCGCGGCCGCCATGTTGGTCTTAGAAAACATGTGTGAGGGGAAACAATTTTTCGTTTAGAATATACATGTTACAGATTATTATGTCTTCGGACACCACCTAAAAAGAATTGAAATAATTTATAATGAATTCGGACAGCAAAAAATATAATTATTTTTTTGTGTCCGAACTGTTAGGGTAAATACGGTATTTTCTTTCGTTCATGCCTTGGCTATATATGTGTGAGCCTCCTCAGTGCTGGTGCTCATCCTGGAATTAAAACACAGGACTAATATTAGTAACACCCCAAACTCGACATGCTTAACAATTACCATCTCTCATGGGATCAGTTCAAAATAAATGCAATACAATATAGATCTAATCTATTGCACAGGGCATGTAAGAATCTAAAAATAAGCTCATATTTGAAGTACAGTAACACAAAACACGTTCAATTGTTTTACATATGCAAATTTACACGCAGAGTCGATGAAATATTTATAAAAATGATTAGTATTTAACCAAACACCGCACAACGAGTGTTGTCATGTCATGTTACCCCTGCCATATGTGTATACTATCGAAGTCTCCTTAAGTACTTTCACTTTCGCCACTACACATGGATAGATGCTCATTCGATACACGTGCATTTCACACCCTTACAACAACTACAAGTAATGCATTCTATCAATGCTAACAAAAACTAACCAAATTTCGTTTCCTGAACTGAATCCTGAGTTGTGAAAATGCCTCTACAGTCTTCATTCGACGGATAATTTCTAAAGCGTCCATATTTTCTTTATTTCGTCCAGCCTTCAGATGGCTAATAGATATACAAACCATTTTTCTGATCAGGGTCTCTTTGAAAGTCGTCCCAGCTAATAGATATACAAACCCTTTTTCTGATCAGGGTCACTTTGAAAGTTGTCCCACCTCTCTATCGGCATCCGGGTACTGAGAACAACTGCTTGGCATACTATTGTGATTTTCTTAATAGATATTGATTTAAAAAATGATGTTTTGTTTCAATATCATCACTACAATTTCTTTAGTTCATTAATCATGCCAGTCCCTAGGCCTTTAGCGCTTTCAGCGCTTTGATTTCACCTCTTTTAGCACCAAACCCTATGGTATTACCACTCATTTTGATTGTCTTGAAGAGACAATTAATATGTATAGTGACACCACAGGGTTTAATGCACAAATAAAGATTTTAAGTTTTGAAACAATTCCCTTATCTGGAGCCCTGGCTACTATCCAATCAGACTATTCAGTTTCAACAGGTGCTCTTAATTCTAAATTTCTGATCAATTATTATTGGTTGAAATGTGTGGCCAAATATAAAGTAAATAGAAAACAGTCAGCTCCGCCGAAAAAATCCAACATTTCTATAGCTATAGCTAGTAAGCCATCGTTTTCCACAAAGTCGTTGGCTTTCCACGTACTACACACATAGCTATACCAGTTGAGTCGTAGTAAGCCATTTCGGTGAGGACACCTTTGTTGCTTAGTAAGACCTACCAGCATACATGTGATATCTCCCGATATGGCCGGGAGCTCCCGAAATTAGACCTCTACTCACGATCTCCCGGTCGGGGGACGAAATCTCCAGATATTTCATTTGACCAGATTCAAAAAATTTTAAATGAACTTTTATATCATTTACCTCGGTCGCCGACACTAAAAATCTTAAAATTTGGCTTCAGAGTTCTCTGGCTAATCCCTACACACGCTTATCACCAAACGCCAAGTGATGCGTGTAAACACGTTAACGCAATCGTCGATTACTTTGATTGTGTACACGGAGTGACATGTGTGGCACTATTGTTATGGCAGGCTGCGTGATAACTATGTTGGGTAAAAGTTTGCCCACACGCGCCGAGTAGATCTAATTGGTTATCAAAAAAGTGATTGACAGGTTCCCCCAGAATCGGAGACATCAACAACGACACCTTTCAGAGGCAGGTAATGCGTAGGATAAAGATCCATGTCCCCGATGCGAATCGGATTAAATCAGATAATTCTTCGTAAGTTCTGGACAAACACACAATTTAGATGAAAGCTATTCAGAAGTTAACATTTATGAATTGATTTCCACCACAAAATACTTTGAATATTCACGTAACAGAAAAATAGATTCTACTTCGAAAACGATACCGTTACAAAATGACGGGGCGCCGTAATATTTGCTACGAGAACTACGTATATTTTGTCAGTCTAAAAAGTATTCCCAAGCGTCGTTTTCTACAATCAATTAAATTAATCTGTTTGTTAAATACGATTTGTGCAAATGTATAATTATTTAGTTAGATTTTTCAACGAATTACGCTCGTAAAATTGATTTGCAATCAGTTTTCGCGGTAGAAAATTTAGACGCGTTATTTCGTTGTTAAAACCACACCCACTTTATGGCGCTAGTAAATGTCGTCTGCAGACTTTGTCACCTGCAACAATTCAATTCTCTAAGTTAATTTTTGTGCATTTTCTTTCAGAAAATAACAGTTTCAAACAGTTTGTATCTAGACGAGATGATGCGGCGTCTCATCTGGATCCATACTGTTTACAAAATCAATAACAGATAGTTAAGTTGCTAACTCTCTCTATATCTACTCCATAGATAGAAATCTAGACCATTTGAACTAATTCATTCATTCTCTCAAGCAAATAGATATAGTTCCACTTTATCTTTACTATAGTCATGCATAATAATATAAGAACCATAAGAAATAGCTCTTATATCCTAACAGTTGGTAGATCTAGCTTAAAGCAGGCTTAATCTTTTACTGAAGTAGAATGCTCCTGAAGAGTATTCTGCTTTACTTTCAGCCTGCTTTACACAACCATCCCTCTGCAGTACTAAGATACTAAAATAATAGGCCCATGTCAGTATTATATCTCTGGGTGAAATTTGTCCCTGTCTTAGTGGTCTATAGACCTATCTATTCACTTATTTAAAAAAAATAAGCAATTAGTGATTAACTTATGAAAATATATAAAGTATTGGATTTTCATCGCCTGCGCCTAGTTTTGTCGCGAAAAAAGCTCCCTATTTGGCACCCCAATCTCCCTATTAAAATTTCCAGATCTCCCTATTTGGGTCCAAGAAAATATCACATGTATGCCTACCAGGTAGACATTACTTTGCTATTAGAACATTCTTATAGTCCTCTTGACCTCTGAACCCTGAAAAAATATTGTCAGCACAAAACGCCATCTGCTATAATATCCTATAAATTATTATTCCTTCTCAAATTTGGCAGACAAGTATTACAATCCTAATTACAAACAGTTTGGATCCTGATCAGACACTGAGTTACTCAGCGTCTGATCAGGATCCAAACTGTTTGCAAACATCTTGAAAACTAGTTTCTCACCGCTGAGGAGGCTAAGAACAATCAAAACAAAACTCAGCACTTGAAAGAAATACCAGTCTAAAGTACAAGGCACGGTTTCAAGTTGATGAGTAAGTTGTTTAATTACTGAGTTTTATGCCAACAGTGTTAGAAAACAGCTGGAAGAAAAGGGGAAAAAAGCACACCTTCTATTAATAGGAAATTTATGCTTCTTTGTTTTTATCTCAGATTCTTTTCTAATAGAAAGCATGTGAAAGTTTAATCAACCCCTGGCTGACTTGTATTATATTTATAACATTTCCAGAATATTTGCTTTAACCCTTTACAGAGTGGGAATGAAGTACAGTAAAACCTCGCTATTACGACCACTAAAACGAAGGCTAATTGAGTGTATAATAGACAGGTGACAGCTTAAAGCAAGGTGACAGTGAAACAGAAAGCTCCTATAGGAGCTTTCTGTTTCACTGTCACCTTGCTTTAAGCGGTCACCTATCGTAAACACCCTAATAATTAACATAATTTAGTGGTCGTAATAGCGAGGTTTTACTGTATATAAATGCTGTACCCTTGCATTGCAATCAGTGAAGTCCAAAATCAGAGGGCTCATCTCTCAGGTCTTGAACTGCATTGTTTGCAAAGCTTCAAAAGAAAATAAATATTCATATATTGTTTCTAAAATCATTTTTTTTTAAATTTTTGGTTGTTTTTTGTTTGTTTGTTTTCTTGTGTTCTTTTTTGGGAGGAGGTGGGGTGGTGATTTCCTGCATCTCAAAACTTCAAGCTTTATCTGTATTTTGGAGGTATAAGTTCAGTTGATTGTTCATAGGGTGAAGTTTTTTGGAATAAGAGGTTGTGGTGTCCAAGCTCTTCACAAGCAGATATTTTACAATAAACTTTTTGTAAATGGTGGGGAATATTTAGAGATATTGCTGGCACTTACCGAAGCCATCAAGGGCCATCATTACATAGAGGATATTGTATGAGTGTTCATTATTTATCATTTTTAATAAACGAGTTGACTAAAATAATATGACGCGAGCCTTGGCGAGCGTCGTATTCATTTTAGTCAACGAGTTCATTAAAAATGATAAATAATGAACACGAATGTGATATTCTATTTATCACATTACAAGTTCAGGCACCTATTAAATTGATTTGAAGCCGTAGTTTGTAGACCCTACGCTATATAGATTTTCCGCCAAACGTTACGTTGTTTACGTTAACGTCATAGTAAATGACGTCATTTGGCACCCCGCTACATGCAGCGCTTATGGACGAACAAGTTAGGCCGGAGCCCAAAAAACGATATTCCACTAGTGGATTACGATATTTATACAATCGCTTTATGCAACTCCCAGACCGCAAATTATGTGATAAAGTTAACTCTTACACTGCAGACTTTACAAACGGACATTCCCATTTTCTAAATTAAAGATCAATTAACACTCTCAGGGATGCTTACTTTCAAAATAATTATATGTAGTATGACAAACAGTGCAGACCCTGATCAGAGGGCTCTTTAAGGAGCCCTCTGATCTGGGTCTACATTGTTTGCAAATGAATTGTAAATACAGTTTTCTCACACAATTAGTGTTAATAATCTATTCCAGCTTTCATCCACAAAGACTATTAAGCAGTGTGATAAACTGAGCTATAAATTGTAGAAATTTGATGGACAGACAATTATCAAGTGATGGCCGTCTGATGATTTGCCAGCTTCTACACTGCACAGTCAAACTTCTAATAAACTCCCCAACCCCCAAATCACTTGTTTTCAGTGTTTTATTATATATAATAACAGGTGATTGCTTCACCAGGCTGCTTTAAGAAATCTCCTGTCTTAAATACCAAGAAAATCTATGACGGAATAGGTTAAGTCAGATATGAGTACCATAGAAAACACTTATAGTCATTTTCTGCTCTACTGGCAACTTTCATTTTGCTTTGAAGTTCCAACTGGATCTTCTTTGAAAATTCTTAATTTAGTTGCCCTCACCATGGTAACAAATTCACTATTTAACATTCAAAGAGTGTGTAGTAAGGGGTTTTAAATGTCCCTTGTTGAATTTCCATCGTGTAGGGTAGTAAATGAAGACACTGGTAAATTTTCTGGTTGTTTATTAAAGTCCTGAACATACAGTGTAGACAATGTGCTGATCCAACATAACATAAGTACATGCACTAACTAACTGTTCAATATTGGTATTTGTTAAGAAATCCCTGCATCCAATGTCCAAAATGTATTTAGTTTTGTCTGTAACTCACAGAACAAGCCTGGCGGCCGACGCCGCGCCATTTTGAAATCACATGCTCACTGGCCGAAAGCCTAAATCTAAACTGTCCCTAAGACTGATATTTTGTCATTATTTATAGGAATCCCCTGGCAACAGCCATGCTGTTTTGTAACACTGTCTGTTGTTTATTGTCCAACTAATTACATAATAAAATGCAGAATGGCCCTCTCCAGATATAACAAACATCTAATCAGCTTATGTACTACATAATGTTAGATATACCTGTGGTATACAAGATTGATTAGTGTATTAGTTACCTAATTGTTGTATAATCTTAATGTGTTCTGTGGCTGTCTGATTGTACATGAATGTACATGACAATACCACATCCCCCCTAAAAAATGAAGCCACCGGCTTCATTGAAAATCATATGAATTGAATGCATTTTAGATTTGTGTAGTTGCAGAAAAAAATGCGTTCCCACATATAAGACATAACTTTGATGCAGACACCAAAAAAATACAGTTTGTTATCTGATAAATACAAAACTGGATACATTTTAAGAAAATTGTGTATTAAAACCTACGAAATAACGCGTTTAATGCTAAATGAACGCTTAGTAAATCAGTCATGTTTCCCTTCAAATTAACCCGTATTGCCAATTCCAACAACCTAACAGTAATTGGCCTGCACATGGGCCATGCAAATTTGTCCCTGGAAGCACCGTTCCGTAACTGGACGTAATGAAAATAGTCTGAGAGCAGGTATACCTTCCCAGCACTAAACCGGAATTGCAAATACGCATAGTTATCTATTGAATTGGAAAACATAACTTAAAAACTAACATTCAATTACACTCTTAACGTTTGCATTTAACTTGTTATCAATATTAGCTCTGACAAAATGTAAAGCATTATTATTATAAATCATTCAATACACATAATCATTGAATATTCGCACTTCCTGTAGGTGTAATAAACCAACTATAACGTTTGAAGGATTGGAATGCACCGATTCCTATCGCACAAATAAGATAGTAAGACAAACTGAATTAAAACAAGAAATGCGAATTACAATGAACATAATATGTGACAGTATCAATATGTAAAGTTTAAACACGAGAAACATCAACATGAAAATGACATGTAGCCTTGAAATCTGCAAACTTACTTGATGGAGAGTGAATACTTGTACAATTAAGTATTACGTTCTGATTATCTAAACATAACAATCATGCACATTAATGTCACATTTGACTTTAAGAAAGTGTTCTGTACTGTAAAAACGTAAACAAACCCACTGTGAATTAAATTTTAGGAAAGTAGTCCAGATTGTTAATTTCCATTTAAAACATTTCAACTGACTGAAAGTCGCAGAGCTCACATAAGTTGTAAAACTGGTAGAGTTCACTTTGTTCGTTATTGGAACGGAAACGAAATGATGATATCTTTTGGGGAATGAAGTTTTGCTCCAAGTTGTAGAGATCTGTACCATTCTGAGTGTATACGTCCGAAACAGTAGCCCACATGGTGATCAAGCATATCGACTTCGTTGGGGAATTTTAGCTCACAATTGTAGAGTTCCACTCGCTTGTTGATGAAAGGTCCAAGATCGTGCACAAACAAAATATATGATTGTGCTTCGGATTTTCTACCAAACTGTAGTAAGGGGTTTTAAATGTCCCTTGTTGAATTTCCATCGTGTAGGGTAGTAAATGAAGACACTGGTAAATTTTCTGGTTGTTTATTAAAGTCCTGAACATACAGTGTAGACAATGTGCTGATCCAACATAACATAAGTACATGCACTAACTAACTGTTCAATATTGGTATTTGTTAAGAAATCCCTGCATCCAATGTCCAAAATGTATTTAGTTTTGTCTGTAACTCACAGAACAAGCCTGGCGGCCGACGCCGCGCCATTTTGAAATCACATGCTCACTGGCCGAAAGCCTAAATCTAAACTGTCCCTAAGACTGATATTTTGTCATTATTTATAGGAATCCCCTGGCAACAGCCATGCTGTTTTGTAACACTGTCTGTTGTTTATTGTCCAACTAATTACATAATAAAATGCAGAATGGCCCTCTCCAGATATAACAAACATCTAATCAGCTTATGTACTACATAATGTTAGATATACCTGTGGTATACAAGATTGATTAGTGTATTAGTTACCTAATTGTTGTATAATCTTAATGTGTTCTGTGGCTGTCTGATTGTACATGAATGTACATGACAATAAGTGTAACTAATAATTTGCGTTCTGTTCAAGCTGTCTTAAAACAAAGTTTGACTGTGTATTTAATATTTCTCTCCAAGATTCTGCACATGTTTACAGTTATAACCTTTGCCCATTTCCCTGAGTTATTGCTCACCATTGATGAGAGATGGCATATTAAATTATAACAGCCCTGTTTATCAATTCACCACATTTATAACTTTTTATTTTCTGCATCTCTGCTGTTTTTATCAGACATCCCAGCTGATACGGCTTAACATTATTGCCCATTTCATCCTTTGTACAACAAAACAAGTACAGGAAACCATTCAAGACGTTTGGATCCAGATCAATCAAGACAAAACTTGATGTCTCGTCATGGATAACACCACTCTTGACTACAAGTGTATAAATCTACAAAGGTGAGATAGCATACCATTTTAATATTTAAGTCAACCAGATCAGCAGAGAAAATTTATTTACCACTTAAAGAGTTGACATAAATTACCAGATTAATCCATTCCTCCATAGATACCAATTAATACAGTCATGAATGTGCATCACAATATAGATTTTCTTAATCCTAGCAAATGGTGGTATAAAGCAGGCTGAAAAGTAAAACAGAATGCACCTTAAGGCTTTACTTTCAACCTGCTTTAGGTAGTCTTCTGTCTTCAAAACTTTTAAGAAACAGGCTATGGAGTAGAAGGGTTAAAGAATTGAAGTATTACCAGATTAAGGAATCAGTTATAGGTGTGGGCTCATTTAAAATCTACAGCTAAATAAATTAACCTGTGTACAGTCACCAATCAAAGAAGAAGCATGCATGGATATCTCCATGACAAACCAAAGCATAATGCGAGACAAAAGTAATACAGAAAGCTCTAAAAGGGATTTCTGCATTACTTGTGCTCGACTGCATTAAGCACTCTGAGCATGGATTTTCATTGGAACAAAAGTTTGACAACCGTTATAGTAGGCGGCTCAATCTCTCACTATCTAGCTCAATGTGGGAGTTCATACATCTAACCATCCATCAAAAGATCAAGATTGTTTGCAGAATTATTTATAGTCCTATAAAACAGAATTTGTTTTCAATATCAAACAGTAAAGTTTCCTTATATCTGCATGTATCTGATCTGGAGTTTTGCCTATGATGACTATTTCTATAATTATATAGATTGAAAGATGGCAAACTAGTAAAGCCAGAGCAGCTGGAACTGCAAGTAATCAGGGCTCCAGATACGAGGGAGTAATCTTGACCAAATTCAACATTTTCTAAGTCATTTTAGTACCAAATCATATGATGTCTCGACTAAGAGATGATTCTACTGAGGGTTCAATGCAGAAATAAAGATTTTAGTTTTTGAAATACTCCCCTTATCTGAAACTCTGAGTAATGTTCACTTGATTCATCCTTGGTAGGATTTGTCAGATTAATGCGTTTTTGAAATACATGAGATACTATAGCATAAAGCATCTCTAGATTGAATGTTTGGTGTTTTATGCAGGTGACTGCTTAAAACAAGATGAAAGTAAAGCAGAAAGCTCCTAAAGGAGCTTTCTGCTTTACTAACATCTTTATTAAAGCTGTCATCAATCTAACATACTATTAATCAGATTACATTTCTGTGGTCCTAAGAGATTTTACTGTATGTTACTAATTTAAATTGGTGGCCATTAAAACTAATTTATTTTGACAAATGGTTCCAATCAATCTGAAAATGTTTTGATACAAAACAAACAGAAAAAGACTGTAACTATTTAGCAGCGTATGGCAACTATTCATTCCACTATATACCGAAATTCCTTTCAGGAAAAGGCCAATACATTGCATTAATTATCTCCCTTGGCTAAAGTATCAAGATACCTGTTTTGATTCCCTCCCTTACATTCTTATTTCAGCTGTTTGAACTGGAACATTTCTAATATATAGTAAACTGAAGACAGATCTGCTAAGGTTGCATATTGGTAAAAGCAGTATAAAAGGAAAGCAGAAAGCTCTGTCTGAAACACAGTCATTGAATCATTTGAGTATGTAACATAGTCCTGTAGGTAGCGAGACAGTAACTGCTCTTGCACCATAATGAATAAAAATACTTGGTACTGGATGGCATCACAATGATCATAACCAAGATATATAATACTGTGGGTCTGTGGCATACACCACAGTCTCCCGACATTTAGCAGTCTGACATTTAAGAGATATAAATATGGAGCTTATCTAGACATGTGATACAGACAAGTACACCTGGAAAGTGAGTCTGGTCTTTGTATTGTTACAGTAACACATTAATTCTGTTGTGCAATTATTTAACCCATTACGCAATAAATACATGCTTTTTATGCCTTTAATTTATTTCACCACTGAAGAAAATAGTTACAATCTATACAGTTATGAATATGTGTGATAAGAACTATTTTCTATATTCTAACAGATGGTAGCCTAAAGCAGGCTAATAGTAAAGCAGAATGCGCCTTAAGGGGCATTCTGCTTTACTTTTAGCCTGCTTTAAGTAAGTCACCTATTTTCAAGACTAAAAACATGCTATGGGGTAATGTGTTAACCAATTCCCTGATCATTTATTTACAGTGTTTAATTCTGCTTTACATTATGACTGCTTTTACCAACAACTTAGAAGACTCTTACAGACTTAACAATGACACTTTATCAGGATTGATGAAAAGTAATTTATAAGAGAAAAATTACCTCTTTGATAAAATAACAAGTAGAATAAGAAGAACAGTAATGAAATTATATATCAAGACAAAGGAAAAAGACATCTGTGACCTACATCAGCTGCAATTTAACCCATTACTCCATAGCCTGTTTCTAGTTTTGAAAACAAGTAACTACTTAAAACAGGTTGAAAGTAAAGCAGAATGTCCCTTAGGGCGCATTCTGCTTTTACTTTCAGCCTGATTTAAAGCAAATATCTGCTAAAATATAGAACCTATTGCTTATGGTACATATTCATAATTGTGTAAATTTGACCTATTTTCCTCAAGGGATGAATACAATAGAGGTGTAAAAAATCTCATTTAGGTCTACATGGTGGCTTTAAATGATCATCTACATTGATTGCAATGTCTAGACATCCATTTATCTCATATTGCAAGGCATGATGTATGAAAGTTTTCCCTACTAAATTTTCAATGCTGAATTTTATGATGTTTTCGTCTCAATTCACTGATATGTTCAATATCAATCTCTATATAACTGATATGAATCTACAAAACGCTTGACCAAATCTGAGAATGAACCTGTTAATACAACCACACAAAACAAAGCTTGTTTTCAGGAGCTTTAAAGGCAGAGAGTTGCTTAAAAGCTGGATGAAAGTAAATTAGAAAGCTCCCATTGGGAGCTTTCTGATTTACTCTCACCCTGCTTAAGCTGTCATCTGTTTTTACACCATCAATGAGTCTAATCTTTAGAATTGCGGGGTATATAAAAATTCACACTTGTTTTACCCCAGTTTTTAACACTCAGAGCTTGTTTGTGTTTATCTGTTCAATTAATATATTCAAAGCCACAAACCTTGGCCAAAAAGAAACCTAAACCTTTTAACCGACGGACAGCATGTATTGCAAAGTTACATGTATACAAACAGTATAGATCCGGATCAGTTGAAAAGCAATTTCTACAATTGATCATGATTCAAACTGTTTGATTTACTCAAGAATTTCTGCAAAGAGAAACTTATAAGTTATCAATTTCAAGTTTTCAGAGACCAATGTTTCCTCAGTAATTAAAGGGTTGAACCCTTAAAATACTTTATTTTTAAATGGACCATTCCATTTTTCACAAATAACCAGTTTTATGTTAATTTTCCAGAGTTTTTTCCATACAATATTTAAAATGAACACAAACAGTGTAGACCATGATCAGAGGGCTCCGTCAGGCGCCCTCTGATCATGGTCTACACTGTTTGCAAAGGATGCATATAGGGTTGTCTCGCACAGTAATAGTTAATATGTAAATTTGTCACCAAACAGAGCATGAACTGAAGATGTGTCCTGTGATATTTAATCATGAAATCAGTTTTACACACTGTCGGATAGTAATATATCTTTTTGCTTACAGCCAACAAAACTTGCATTCATTTTCAAACATACAGTGAATTCTGTGCACAGCAGCATTACTTAAGTCGTGAATTTTGCCATCTTTATGTCATGATGATAGCTTAATGTAGGATAAAAGTAATGCAGAAAGCTCCTGAAGGAGCTTTCTGCATTACATTTGTCCTGCATTAAGCAGTGATCTGTCTTTAGAGATCAGGATGTTTGTTTATTAAGTCGTTGCTATAGACAGGTATTACTGTATATTATTCATTATGCACTCTATCATGAAGGCAAAAGATTTGTCATACCAATCTGTTTGCAAACACTGCTTTAAATGACAGTTAAAGAATGTACACAACTTAGAATTAAGTATACATGAGCTTAACTTGTTTAAATTGAACTAACCTGTGTTTCATATGCATTAATTTTTATTTGAATTTTGATGACTTAAAATCATTAACGTAGTCATACTATATTTCAAAGCCAAAACGTAGCTTAGTTTTATTGTAAATATGAAATACAAGCAAGTCTGACTGAAGTTAGAGTGTGAATTATGTAGGGACTCAGAGGATTAGTCTTTATATGATTTGAACTGATTAAGTCTTTTTCAATACCTGATTTTGAAGTCGCTAAAATTCATAGTTTCATTAAATTTCTCCATAAAATGTTACATGCTACAGTGAAAATAAAATTTGCAAAAACTGGTTGTAATGTTTGATTAAAGTGTGTTTGTGTAAAGTAAGTTAATGATCCAAGAATCATTTAGTTCTATCAAATGAAATTTATGTCCTTTTGTATGAAACTTTCTGATTCACATATAAGGTGAACTCTTAAATACATATTGTAAATCAGTGCACTTCAATTTTCAAACAGTGTCATTTTGAATCAGAGTGCTTTAATAGAAGCTCATTATTTACCATAGATAAGACGTCTCCAGACGACAAGTACCTAATTACCTGGCTTAAACACACCCAATGTTATAAAGTAAATAGCATGCCACATTATTAAAAGCAAACTTGAATTACAACTAAGATACAACTAAACCCATAACAATTTAAACACTCAATATATAAGATTCTTCAAAGAGGTTTGAAGTTTGCATGACCATTTGAACAATTTATTTTATATCATAAAGTAGTATGAAGAGCCTAAAGACAGGGGAAAGCTTTAAGCAAGATACAAGTTAATACTGGTTATTGTTAAAGCAAAATAAATGCAAAGCACAACACTTTACTTTCATATTGCTTTAAATTATAAATTTGCCACGTATACAGTCTACAGTCTTTAACTCTAAGATTACAAATCTTCTTTTCCATAGTCTCAACATTTTAAGTGACCACTTAATGATTCAATCACCCATCAAAGTTTTATTGTAAGTGGTCCTTAGATTAGTTAAAATGAATTCAACTTTATTGGAAACTGGAAATACTCATTTGAAATTTCAGGGTAATTACATGATTTATTATGCACTGTATAACTCACCAACAGTCTGAAACATGCCAAGTGGAGTAGAGCACTCTGGCTGAGCCAGCGGGGCTTTAATATAGAGCTCATCATAACACTCCTCCCACACCTCGTCTGTATCTGTCCCAGAATCCTCCAGCTCCTCCACGAGGCTCACAGCCTCATTGAGAACGTTTATTGTCACATACATGCCACAGAAGAATGTGAAGTAATTGTATAGATTATGATAAAGCCATGTGAAAGCTAGTGACAGTACTGTTAGCAGTAAGACCATGGTAAGAGCCCCAGGGCTACAGCTGTCTAACTCTCATCCTCAGCCGACACCTCATACCAGCCAGCACGAAATTTGATACTCACACGATCAACATTGGTCTCTCAACGACAGCCGAAAGAGGCTTATAGCCTTGATGTCATCTAAGGTTTAAAGATGCTCATATACTGTTTAACCCTTTCTATGTTGATTAAATATGTTTTCAAATGTACTATTTCATTTGTCTATTTCTAAATGTCATGTATAGTTCCAAAGTTATGGCTAATGTTATTTTCAGCCAATTTGAACTCTAAATGCTATCTAAATCATTAATGACCTTGACCTTTGTCTTGCATTGCCAAAGTTGTACTGAACTCAAGACCTTCTTGAGTTGAGTACACATACCAAATATGAAGTATCTATCTAATGTAGCTCCAAAGTTATTGCCAAGGTTAAAGTTGTGGACAGACAAACAAACAGACAGACCAAAAACAATATGTCCCAGTCTTATATAATCTTGTGCATGGGCATATGAATAAAGTTAAACAAGCAGTGTAGATCCTGATCAGAGGGCTCCTTATGGAGCCCTCTGATCAGGAGCCACACTGTTTGCAAAGTAAACATAATTGTACATGTTCCAAGCAAATAAAAGATTAATTAATACTGGTGCTATAAACTGAAGATGAAGACTTCAAGGCGCAATGGTGGAAGTGCACATGTATCCACTTTTGAGAATGCTTAAAATATACTTCTCAAAATGCATGTGGAACAATAAGCACTTCTGTTCAAGTATTCTCTTCAAATTGAGATGTATTGCAGATATAACATGCAAATTTTAAATCCTTTTGCTTTTTTTCCGAAAAATGAAATTTTACCTTTAAGTCATCATGCAGAGTGAATGAATAAACATGTAGCCCTTAGTGTGCTGGAAACCAAGACGTGTATATTTTGCAAACCATATGATGTGGAACCTGATCAGAACTCTTCTGATCAGGGTCTGATTTTAATTTTTTTTCTAAAACAATTTTTAAAGCCCTAAAAATCAACATTAATGGTCAATTTTCAAAAGTCATTTTGACAATATCAGCAAGAAAAGGGTTAACAGTTCATAAAAAAAGATATCCATATGTAATATAATTTATATTAACACCTGATCGAAATTTATCGAAAAAATCCTCAGATGCTCGTGAATACACTCAAAACATTGTCACTCAAATTTCCTTACACTTCAAAAGCTCAGAGTACAGTGTCACAAAGTCACGAAAAACTGTTATAATCCATCACGAATGTTTGCACACATTTTAGCATACACTCGCTGCCTACTTCCAGCCTATTTCCTGTTCCAACAGACAATCCAAAATCTGTCACCTTGTGTGACCATATCTGTTACAATCACCGAAAAGATTATCATAGATTCGAAAGATCGTCCACGAGATAGAGACACGTCCACTGGCCTATATCATAATATTTAACAGAGCAATTACATTGTAATCAAATCTCATGTGTCTGTAATCATACAGGAGTAGTGTATTCCGATAGGTAAACACTAGGTAAACACTCCCCCCCACCATAATAATCTCCAAACCATTCAACCCTGTCTATGCTGGAAACCTGTATATAATTATATATTTCGCAAACAGTGTAGATCCTGATCAGAGGGCTACTGTTCTGGATCTGCACTGTTTGTCTTAATTTTAACTTTTCCAAAATATTTTCTAAAATTTCCCCAAGAATAAAAATATACCTGCCATTTTACACAAAAGGAATAAACGATTTGAAAGCTTTGGTATAGCAAGGGTTAATCTTAAGAAAGCTATGCACTTTTCATTGACAGAATTTGACACCTGCACAAATTCTCAGAATTTTATTTCTAACTGGTTTTTTTAACAAAATCTCATAAGTGTCAATTTATTTTTGGATCAAGATGAGACACCAGATTATACTCAGCATCTCATCTGGATCAACACTGTTTTGCAACAGTTATAAACAAATAATGCTTATAGCATGCTTAAGGTGGATAGCAGGTATATACTGGGTATGTTTAATGATTTCAGTGGACCATCACATACAGATGATACTAGTCCAATCCCACTACATTGTGACCACACACAAAATATGGCGTAATTTGGGTGATTAAGTCAGGTTGCTGCTTAAAGCGGGATGAAAGTAAAGCAGAAAGCTCCTGCTTTAAGCTACCACCTGCATTAAACACACACTATTAATAAATCTCCCTTTAAGCGGTCCTAAAAACAGGTCTTTAATTTACTGTGTCATTTAGCAATCTGACAATGTCATTTGTCACAAAACAATTTTTTAAGTTAAAACATTTAAACAATTTGTTCATCCATTTAGGCAAGCTAATTTAACCTGTTTATTCAAGTATTCAGTGGACAAGATCTTGATCAGACACCCTTTTTTTTATCATCGTAATCGCAATCAAACAGCGAGTAAATTATTGTCATTCTGCGGTAAACTATTTAAAGGCGTGATAATAAACCAATAGCTATACTATAATACTGTCTTATACAGACTTGCCTGAGTTTAACGTTCATTAAAAAAACAATGCATATAGGCAGCCTTTACAACTGCTAAATGCAAAACAAAAGTAATGCAGAAAGCTCCCATTACTTTTGTCCTGCATTAAGCTGCCACATGTCTTTAAAGAACACCATCCTTACTCATTAAGTAGTTCGCTGAATATAAGTCTGACAGCGCTCCGAATATTTACTATAGCTTATCCACCTGTGAAAATTAAATCTATTTGCCCAAGTCATATTTGTCATACAGGCTGTCAGAAATAGACAATACACTATTGGCACCTGGACAAATCAAAGAATTCCAGTACACTTATTAAAAGCGATATTAATACCTTGTGTAACAATCATTGAACCTCAGGTATTACAGTAGATAAGGCACAGCTAATTAACTGAAGTATATCTTGTTATAATGCTTGTTGCATTGCATGCATCTGATGATGCCCCTGGGGACAGAAAACCCCCATAGCTTGTATCTGTGTATAACCCATCACCCAAGAATGGTCAGTTTCTAGTTTTGAAGATAAATATGTGACCACTTAAATCAGGTTGAAAGTAAAGCAGAATGCGCCTTAAGGCGAATTCTGCTTTGCTTTCAACCTGCTTTAAGCTACAATCTTCTAGAATGTAGAAATATTTTCTTATGATATTATATTCATGACTGTATGAATTAGAACTATTTTCTTCAGTGGAGGAATAAATTAAAGATGTAAAAATGTGTATTTATGGAGTAATGGGTTAAGACAGGTGGGTGTTTAAAGCAGGCTGAAAGTAAAGCATAAAGAGACTTGAAAATTACTCAGTGTGCAAAGAGTTGACAAGCAGTGGGTGCATAGATACAGAATCTGATACAGCGCTACCTCTCTACAACGACACCCAATAGGAGACAGCAATTGAGTTTGTTGTATGGAGGGAGTCGTTATAGTGAGGGAAATAGGACTTTTTTGCAAACAGCTTAAATCCAGATTAGATGCCGCGTAACGCTGCCTCTGATCTGGATTCAAGCTGTTTGTTCCTAGTCATTAAGTTTTTTTTGTCAAAATGTCCATGATGTAACTTTGAGAAAAAGCAGACGATATTGCAGTCATGAAAAGGTTGGCTTGTATGGGAAAAAGCCGCACGGGTCGTTGTAAGGAGGGAGTCGTTGTTGGGAGGGCCGTTGTAGGGAGGGAATTCATTAACACTGTACAATGTCAGCAAAACTGTAATAACTGCTGACAGCTTATCAGATTCTGTATCTATGCACCCACTGCTCGTCAAGCCTTGTACTGTTCATGACCACAATGGTTACATCATTAACTGTCATTCTAGACTTGACACTCATCTCAAGTAACAAACATTTAGTCCTCCACTGATAGATGATAACCTACCAATTTCAACGGAGAGGACATTATTCTTTTCCATTTATATATGCATGCACACTAAAAGCAGTTATTTTTTCCCCCTTGAATGCAAAATGCAATACAATACAACGTAGAAAGGTACAATATTGTTATTTTTTTCTTTAGTGGAGGAATAAATTAAAGGCATAAAAAGGTGTGCGTATGATGCATATTCATGACTGAATAAATTGGAACTATTTTCTTCAGTGAAGGATTTATTATAAATTAAAAGTGTAAAAATGTTTATTTATGGGGTAAGGGGTTAACATAGGTTTGACTGTAGCTGTTGGAAATCATCAGTATGCGTAAGAACATACAGACGATGTTCGATATCTCAAACTCGCTTAAGTCGAATATAACCATAATATATTATTTAAAAGTTCTGTACTTACAGTCACATAGAAGATTGGACAGTGCATTTAAAGAAAATGTACAGTGTAAAAAGAAACTTCACACTATCCAAACAACCATAGTATTTTACAGTCTGTATGGTATTTATTTCAATAAAACAGTTTGTCAGACTCCGGTAGAATTATTAAGCACTACATAGATATGCATGTAATAACAAGATCTCAAAAGGCTTTAAGCTTTGGATCTAATCTTTTACTTTATATTTTATATGTATTTACAAGAACAATTATGTATCACAAGAAAAAGTTTCTATATTTTAGCAGATGGTAGCTTAAAGCTACATTCTGCTTTACATTCAACCTGCTGTAAGTGGTCACCTGTCTTTAACACTAGAAGCAGGCTATGGAGTAAAGGATTGAAGAAAACTAGAACATGTGAAATTCACAGTAAGCTTTTCTTGCAAACAGTTCTGACTCAGAGACAGCTCCTGAAGGATCTGTCTGCGTTGGGTCTGCATCATTTTCAATAGGATCTGTTGGTCTCTATTTAAAAGTATGGGAATAGTAACTATGATACAAGTAATTACTCGATCAATGTTCTAAATCTCTAATGAATCACTTACTGATATTTGAAGAGCAAATGAGTTGGAAGTGACCTATATCAGGAGCAATATTCTCTTTGGCAAGTCAGCATGTTTACAAGTAAACTAACGAGACCTTGTCTGATATATGATATTCAGGGTAATTACTAGCCAGTCATCTATGTAACTATTTCCACTTTCTGCTAGAGTACCTCTGCAATAGACACCTGTGCTTAATGGTACGGGTAATATGACTGTACAGAGGCCATAATGCAATTAAGAAACATGACCATCAATAAAGACACATGACTGCTAAATGTAGAACACAAGTAAGGCAGAAAGCTCTGCAATTTTTGTTATCCCATATTTTCATAAAAACAATTTGATTTCAATTTTTTATAATACTGTTCGATTATTTTCAATTTTTTATTTAATATTTTCAATAAATCAATGCACTAAGTAGATGACATCCTGTAATAACAGTTGATATTCAAAACATTATGCATGAACATTATACAGGTGAGAAACCTAATCTTTCATCTTAAAAAATTATAGCAGATTTATAGAGGGACATTTTATTTCACTACTTATGGTAGCTTAAAGCAGGTTGAAAGTAAAGCAGAATGTGCCCTATAAGGCACATTCTGCTATACTTTTAACCTTTTTTTTTCATTTTGATATCTTTTATTCTCCTCGTAATAGGTATGAGGGGGTCGGGAGGACCATCCCCCATCATACCTTAAATATTTGCATGTCTCAAAATGTTTCAAGCTTTACTTTCAACCTGCTTCAAGTGCTCACAAATCTTCAAAACTAGAAACAGGCTATGGGGTATAAAGGGTAAATACAAGATTGACTGTACGTGGATAAGATATCATTTAAGATATCAGGTGGCCATTTTACACCATTTTAACTGTATAAGTACAATGAAATACCTGGATAGGATTTCAATTAGTCTGTAGGTGGTATTACTACATCAAAATACCATGTCATACTTTATACATTTACACCTGAAAACTTTGCTCCATTGCTTCCACTGAATGAGCCAATTAGTAATTATTGTTGTGTACAGTAGAACCTCTCTATTACGACCACTAAAAAGAAGGCTAATTGTCTGTATAAAAGACAGGTGACAGCTTCAAGCAATGTGAAAATGAAACAGAAAACGACTAATATTTGACACAATTAAGTGGTCGTAATAGAGGGGTTCTACTGTACCTATCTGGGCTATCAGCTATACAAGGCTTCAGCATTGGTCCGACTCACGACTGTCTTAGAGTTAGCAGGCAATCAATTGGTCACCTACAACCCTGTAATTTGGATCTACATTGCCTGTGATACTCTTTTATACATTCTTCAACTGTCACCACTGTCGTCATTTCTAAACTCGTTCATCCCTGAAACTTTTACTATGGACAATTTCATGTTCCAATTAAGGGTTGTTTCTGTCAATATATTGCAAAATGCCAAACAGTACAAACCATGATCAGAGAGCTCCCTAAAGGAACCCTCTGATCTGGGTCTACACTGTTTGCATAGGACAAATGTACTCTTCATAGGTACACTGTTTGTAAAACAGCAGTATACTCATTAAGTTAAATAAAAATTTACATGAAAGAGCGCAATTTAGAATTTGGTATTATGGTGGATTTAAACATTTGACCCCAGTTAAAAACAAGTTCACTATTATTAAAGGATTAACCCCAGTGAAGTCTTCTTCAGGTCACTATCATTGTAATGGTATTGTGTCTAGTACAATTATTGTTACAACTAATTTGTCTAGATATATGGGATCTCTTAATCCCATTCACTGCCTTGCACCAAGTGCAATAACTTTCTGCTTTACTGTTGTCCTGCATTAATCTATTGACCCCTTGTGACAAGAACATTTGGTTGTGCTATGCAAACAGTGTAGACCCCGATCTGAGGGCTCCTAATGGAAACCTCTGATCTGGGTCTGTACTGTAGGTCATTGTGTAATTACCTGGAAAAGAAACCTACTTAGTGAAAATGTTCTAAACTTATAGGAAACTGGAACAGTCCATTTCAAGTTTCAGGGCAAATGAAATAAAGTATAGGACATCCTTATTGAAGACTGCAAGGTCATTTATCTTCATTCAGTAGTTGCAAATACATGGTTGATGGTACACTACAAGAAATTAGAAGACAACATTTGTGTGAAGCTTCCATGTGCCTTCTTTTGTTTCAATTAAATATTCACCCTGTTATAGACCATGGCCTTGTTAACATAATGTATTAAATAATGGAAATCAGTAAAGCTATTAACCCCCTGTTAGATCAACAACTCAAAAGGAGGCATACATTTTAGTGTTTAAGAAATGAGGCTGCATAAAGAAAGAAGAAAGTAAAGCAGAAAGCTCTGTTAGGAGCTTTTTGCTTTACTTTCATCTTTCTTTAAGATATCGCCTCCTGTCTGATGATTGTTTTCTTTTATGATCGGAGTTTTGACATCAGGAGTTTTACTGTTAGCTAAAACTTTGAAAACAAGTCATTTACCAAAATTTGAAATTTCATGCGCTAATGTTTCATAATAATTTGGTTCAATACATTCCAGCCAAAGTGGATCCTTACCTCAATGATAACATTGTCAATTAAAGCTCAACATTAACATAAATATACCTATCATTAAAACATCAAACACATTTTACAAACTTCAAATAGCTTTGTGGAAAATTTCATTTAGCTACTAAAGTTGGGTAATTTAACATAAAACCTTTAATATACCTGTGAAGGTTATATAGTTCACTTATAGTTCTTATCAATCAAATAGTTCTAACTTCAGACACTGGGAGATTTCAAATATACTAAAATCCCTATGTTTCCACCAAACCAAACCCTATGTTGTGACTACTCATCTAAGAGACTCATCTCCTCAAGAAGATTCTATAATGAGTAACCAGAACATAAGCTTTGGTGAAGATATAAGGAGACTTTTCTTTTTTTCAAAGTCATCATAATTATCTGCAGTCTTGAATATTTTAAAGATTTACTATTTTATGTGGTATGGTTTTAAATGGTACAATTCAACTCATTACATGATATCTAATAAGCAATGAATCTAAAACTTAATAATAACCAACCATGAAAACTCCACAAATATCTTTTACTATTCAGTTTTGCTTTTATTGCAAAACATGCACCTTTTGAAAGCAAGTTAACTGAAAGCATGGTAGTGGCGAAACAATGATAACTTTTGCAAACAGTTTGGATCATGATGAGACTGCGTCTCATCAGGATCCAAACTGTTTGACACTCTGACCCTAATTTTGAAAGATTCTATGTTTAGAACAGTAGCAGACGACAAAATTTTAATGTTGCAGACGAAAATATTACCCAGCATGCAAAGAGTTAAACATCATGAGAATGGTTTGAATTTGAAAACAATATGTGTTTGGCAGGTGCATACTTTAAAAGTTCATCAATAATGATTTCAATAAACAATTCTCATCTTTCTTAAACCTTCTCCTGAATGAGTCCTGATGAAAACTCATGTACAAAACTCCACCAGCTATGAACATCTATCGTCTGAACTATTACATTGGCTAATAGAATATGGAAATATTTTCCCAGGAAATAGTGCAGACACGGCAGACATATCCTATTAAAGCAGTGAATATAGTTTTTATGGTGTAACTGTAACAGAGTAAACCCAACACCTTTGTCTTTCATAACCACTTTTTTTAAAGAATCACAGTCTTGTTCCACAATACCTCCTGACGTCCTCGATTGCTGTTATGTAAGTAATTATCAAACTAAGATGGTACCTGTATAATCATTCCAAATACCAAACATTTATACACATTGGAAGACAACACAACAACAGTCTCAAACACTTCAGTCACCATACGGTACATAATCACAAACTTCCGACAAAACCATTCTGGTAGAGACCATGATATAACTACTATTCTAGGTCTACACTAATGACTACTGGGGCAATAGTATTTATAACAGTCTAACTTGTGATATATAAGGCTTTACAAAAGAACACCTATGGCAGTCTTTAACCCATTACTCCATAGCCTATTTCTAGTTTTGAAGACATGTGAACCCATATGTGACCACTTAAAGTAGGTTGAAAGTAAAGCAGAATGCACATTAGGGTGCATTCTGTTTGCTTTCAGCCTGTTTTAAGTTATTGATATCTGTTAGGATATAGGATTCATTTCCAATGTTGCATATTCGTTGCTGTATAAAATGGAACTATTTTCTTCAGTGGAGTAATGAATGAAATGCATCAAAATGTGTATCTATGAAGTAATGTCAGGGTTAAACAGCCACCTGTCTTTAGAGATATTGACTTCTTCCCCACTAAAATGCTGCTTAACATTAGATTGACTGTTTGATCTATGATTAAATGACTTTGTCATATAAGATGAAAAAATAAGGTTGCTTTACATTATCATTGTAAGTACAGTGGAGAAAACGTTATTCTTTCCCAATAAACGTGTTTACGCTGGTACTATTATTTGTAGTGCAAACAGTTTGGAGCCAGATCAGACGCCGGGTAACCCGGCAACTGATCAGGCTCCAGACTGTTTGCCATCAAGATAAACATTAATTATCAGATTTGTCAAATAGTTGTACTTTTCTACGTTTTTGTGTTTTGCGTTTGAGTACGTTTGCGTTTAAACGGGAAAGAATAACGTTTTCTCCACTGTAATCTACAGAAGAAGTTTGAGTGCATCTTGAGAAAAAGTCATGGTGCCCTAAAAAGGTGATATTTATGGAAAAAGGGACAGTAATGAACACCCACATGAATACAGTAATACAGTACATGTATAATGAAAATAATTTTACTGTTTGGTGATGAAATGAAACAAAATGATGGAATAAACAGGGCCAACATTTCTGAACTTATGTTAATTGGCCACTAGTTCCTAATACTATATACTTTTGTCCTGCATAACACCCCAGTATTAACACTTAAAATGCTAAAACAAGAAATACCCATTCTTTGTAAACATTGTAGACCCAGATTAGAGGGCTCTAATTAGGGTCTGCATTGTTTGTCAAACTTACACTGTAATAATCAATATAAACTAGTCATATATGAGAAATTAGACAAGCCCATTTGAAAAATAATTCAGCATTGTAAGGGTAATATTTATTTGTCTTATTAAAATTGGCCAATCTACACATGTTTGAATGCATGTATGTCACTGACTTTAGATCTATGGTGATAAAATGAAACAGAATGAAGGAATTCACTTGACCAACACTATGTGAGACAATGACGACATGTTCCTGGTGACAACGAGTATTCCAACTGATTTGACATACAACCTCTTTCTACATCTACACAGTTCCTCTTCCATTCTGTCTTATAATAACCCCAAAAGTTGCATTAACTCTTTGCATCCCAGCGGCCTGATGAGACTCTGCGTAACGGGGCGTCTCATCAGGTTCCAAGGTCATGAATATGCACCATAAGATATATTTTCTATATCCTAGCAAATGGTAATTCAAAGCAGGCTGAAAGTAAAGCAGAATGCACCCTAAGGTGCATTCAGCTTTACTTTCAACCTGCTTTGAGTGGTCACCTGTCTTCAAAATGAAGATATTACTTCAAAATATCAAAAGAATGTTTAAATCAGTTGGAACATGTGCTGGGTTGGTGAAAACTTTGATGGTACTTACTGCGGGACCGCTTAGAGCTGGTCTTGTCCGGGTGTGCTTTGTTAGTAAACAGAGAATGTTTATTCGGGTGCAAAACAGAGGTAGGGGGTGAAGGAGCGGAGTGCTGCCGTGTCACAGGCTTAACTATTTTAGGGCCCGGTCGGCGGACTCCGCTGTTGTCGGTGAAGCTATCTAGCGCTACAGTGGGCAAGGGGAAAGAAATAGGTAGAATATAAAATCACTAATCACCATGGTTAACAGTAAGCTTGGTGCTATGAACTGGAGGTACCCATCCTTTTCTCTTTCTTATAAAATGGCATATCTATGGGAGTAATGGGTTAAAATTCCTTTTAATTGAGTGGGTAGGGAACCTAAACCCATTACTCCTTAACCACACATTTTTACGCCTTTAATTTATTCTTCCACTGAAAAAAATAGTTCCAATTTATACAGTCATAAACATGTACCATAAGAAATATTTTCTATATCATTGCAGATGGTAGCTTAAAGCAGGTTGAAAGTAAAGCAGAATGTGCCTCCAGGCACATTCTGCTTTACTTTCAAACTGCTTTAGGCCCTCACCTGTCTTTAAAACTAAAAGCAGGCTATGAGGTAAAGGATTAAAATTCCTTTAATAGATTGATTGGATAGGGGAACGTTAATTTACAGCACCAAACCAGTAAGAGGCAAACACCAGCAATATAATAGCATAGACACAAGCAGCTCATGGTCTCAAGATAACAGCTCCATCAAGAATACTTTGCATTACGGAAATTATTTTTCTGAACCTTTTCAAAAAAGTATGGATCCAGATTTGATGCCAACTAACTTGGCATCTGATCTGGATCCAAACTTTTTGTCACAGTGATCAACTATCTACAAATCTAGAGAAGAAAGATTCAATTTCAGAATGAACTCTTTGCATGCTGGGTAATGTTTTTTCAACTGCAGCATTTGTCTTCTGCTATGGTTCTAATAGAACTTTAAATATTTCTTTTCAAACCAGGGTAAAAGTTTCAAACAGTTTGGATTCTTATGAGAAGCCATGTGTGGCGTCTAATTAGGTTCCAAACTGTTTGCAAAGGTTATCATGATTTAACCGCTAGCATGCCAAGAGTTAATGAATGAATTTGAATTTAAAGCTATTTATTAAATATTCAAAATATTTCAATTAATGCCGCTTGTTACCTTGAGATCTGACATTCAAAATGAATTCTGTATGTGATTTGCCCCAGTCAGACTTAATACCAAAGGCTGTTACAGTGGAGAATCTGTCATTCTTTCCCGTTTAAACGCAAACGTAAGCAAACGCAAAGCGCTAAAACGTAGAAAAGAACAACTTTTGGACAATTCTGATAATTCTTGTTTATCTTGGTGGCAAACAGTTTGGAGCCTGATCAGACGCCGGGTAACCCGGCGTCTGATCTGGCTCCAAACTGTTTGCACTATAAATAATAGTTTTAGCCTAAACGCGTTTATTGGGAAAGAATAACAGATTCTCCACTGTAATAGCATGTCTGAAATAGTCTGGCATTATAATGTACATGTACTAGCTGTATTCAATATGTTCTCCTTTTACAAGAATTTCTAAATATAAAATCTCAAACCATGTCCAATATTGTTTCTAATGAGAAAGACTTCAAAAACTTTACCTGATAAAGTTAAAATAAAGCAGAATACATAAAATTTCATACAAGAACAGCAACTCATGCCAGAATATGACAGGGTAATTTGTATAAGCAATGCATAGTAATCTCCCTTTATCCACTGCATATATTTACCTGTGCCTATGTGCAGAGAAGATGCAGAATGGTTAACGTGGTTAGTTGAGATATGTTCAGTAGGCATGTAATATAAACAGGGTTATAGAAATGTATATAACTGTTTAGTCTACGAGTGTTTGTGAGTGAAAACAGTAAAACCCTGCTATTACGACCATTCAATGAAATACTTAATAATGTTCAATTCCTTTCAATTTTACCCATTCCTCCATAAATTCAATTCTCCCCTGAAGAAAATATTTTCTATATTCTAGTAGATGGAAGCTTAAAGCAGGCTGAAAGTAAAGCAGAATGTGCCTTGAGGCACATTCTGCTTTACTTTCAACCTGCATTTAAGTTGTCACCTATCTTCAATACTAGAAACAGGCTATGGGGTAATGGGTTAAGAAAGGTGGCAGCCTAAGTTACACCAGATTAAAGTAAAGCAGAAAGCTCCAAAAGGAGCAGGAGCTTTGCTTTCTTTCATCTTGCTTTAAGCACCTTGTTAACCCTTTTCCCCATAAAAGTGCCTTTTAGGGCAGTTTATTCCTCCACTGAAGAGAACAGTTCCAATTTATACAGACATGCATATGTACCATAAGAAATATTTACTAAATCCTGGCATATGGTAGCTTAAAGCAGGTTGAAAGTAAAGCAGAATGTGCCTTAAGGCACATTCTGCTTTACTTTTAACCTGCTTTAAGTGGTCATCTGTCTTCAAACTAGAATTAGGCCATGGGGGTAAAGGGTTAATAATGTTCCAATCCATTCAATTCTATGACAAGAATCAGCTTAAAGCCAGATTAAAGTAAAGAGGAGCTTTCTGCTTTCTTCAATCTTGCTTTTAGCACTAGATTAACCCTTTCACTCTCAATGATGTCATAAAGCGCTTTCGCAAACTTTTTTTTATTGTGATCAGACACCGCGTAACCAGGCCTCTGATCAGGATCAAAACTGTTTGTCACTTGTTTTGAAATTACGTCAGTTATACTGCCTTAAAACTAACTTTGAAACAATATTGCAGACAACAAAATTGAAGTAGACGACAATAAGGCGATGAAGGAGTAAAACCTCACAATGAATTTGATCATGAAAGGGTTAAACATAGAAAACAGTTTTTTCTGACAGTCTAAATAGTGAGGTTTTACTGTAGACTGGAATAAGTCATATACGGGTATGTATTAATGGGTTTAGAATTAAAGTTCTTGTTAGAAGAAATCTAAGATGCTGCACAGCAATGCACTAGATGTAAAATGCTTCTACAGAACCCGTGCACTCAATCAAATCATTATCATCCTGTACAAAAGGACACCTAGAATATGTGGTATGACAATATTTTAGCAAGAAAACATAAGAATGAATGGATACGTTATGCTAAAACTTTGCATACTTTTTTCAAAGAAAATGAATGTGTAAATGGTCTTTGATGGAAAATGCATGAAAGTAATCCAAACATTTCATAGAGCTATTGTCACTGTTAACGCTTCCATTGCTTGTACTTTTGTTCAGTAAAATAGGGGAAGGGTAGATATGATGCCACTAAACTTCAAAACTGTAATTACCTTTGCAAACAGTTTGGATCCTGATGATCCAAACTGTTTGACACTCTGACCCTACTTTAAAACAAGACTGTGTTCAATAAACACATATTCCCCTAGTGGCATCCTTGACAATATATTCTGAATCTTTTCTACATCCAAATTAGGTCAAGGTCAAATTGAGGTTGGGTAATATGGGTGAATTGGTAATGGTCCAAGGCAGCAACTGTATAAGTATCAAAGCTTTTGAGTCAATAGTGTTGATGCTAGACGAAACAGTAAAATCTAGTTAACCAAGAAATAACCAATTTTAAAATAATCTAAGTCCAAATTAGGTCATGGTCAAGGTCAAAATCAAGGTTGGATGATATTGGGGGATTAGGAATGGTCCAAGACAACAACTGTATATGTGTCCAAGCATTTGTATAAGCAGTTTTGAAGCTTTACGAAACGGTAAAATCTACATAACCTGTTATGGACGGACAGGACAATCACTATATGCCTCTGCATCTTCAGATGCCGGGGAATAAAAATATTGCCAGAATGTGTTTTCTGCTCAATGCAATAAACTCCATCATTGTAAGAGCTAAGAGTGACAACAGCTATATTAGTTTATCTATGTGTCCTTGTGTGGTTGATGTTAGGGGGGTGTTTACTAGCCGACCACCACTGGGTGTTAGCAGCAGGCACAGTTGTCTTAACTCACAGTTGGTTGGTGGCAGCAGTCCGCTCTTCCTTCTAACCTGGTTCCCGTCAGCAGTCTGTAGCTTGTTCTCTAGCTCCTTGGAACTCATCTGTAAATATATAACATAATAATGTCAAAATGTCTCACAACTTAACCCATTAAGCCATACTGACTCATAATGATTCATTGCGCAATAGCCTCATACTGACTCATTTTGACGCACTTTAATCCACTAGCTTGTATTGAGATAAGCATTGATGTTAATAAGGCAACAAGAACAGTATCACAGTTAGTGACAAATGCCCCTGAGGTGTTTTGTCACTGAAATGTATTTATTTGACCTCTTAATAACCTTGACCTTTGCCAGGCATGACACAAATTGTACTAAGCTAAAGAGCTTCTTGAGTTGAAAACACTTGTTGATTATGAAGTCTCTATCACAAGTAGTTTCTAAGTTCTGGCCGAATGAAAAACAAGCCAATTTGACCGCTAATAGTTCCAAAGTTAAAGCCAAGGCTAAATTCAGGCTATTTCAGCTATAAATGACCTTGACCTTTGTCAGACATTACTTAAGTTGTATGAAGCTCAAGACCCTCTTGAGTTGAGTACACATACCAAATATAAAGTATCTATCACATGTAGTTCCAAAGTTATTGCCAACGTTAATGTTGCGGACAGACAGAGCAAAAATAATTAACGTGCAGGAGGGTATAAAAAATCCCAATTCTCCTTTCCTCAAAGTTGGTTACCAAAGATAGGTTGCACAGAAATAGCTACTTTATAAGCAAATTACTCCTACAACTCTTCTGTAGCCATTAAGTAGCAATAACTTGTATTGATAATTCTGCAAACAAGCTTAAGGCCTTGTTAGCCATAACATTTACTGGCAGTTTCCATCTTAAATGACAGAATTATCACATCTCATTACAGGGGCAATACATTTCATAGTACAACCTCTCGTATATATGACAATCAAAGCAAGTTTAGTTTAGTTCATTGACCCTTGATTTTGATTTGATTTGTTTTGATTTTACGTCGCTTTCAACAGTATTTCAGTCATATCGCGACGTCCAGCTAATAACAGGTGGAGGAAGACCCCAGAAGCCCTTTATGCACTGTTTCAGGCACAAATCTGCAACTGGGTAGAACCACCGACCTTCTGAAGCCAGCTGGAAGGCTTCCCCACGTGAAAAATCCAAACGATCCTACTGGGATTCGAACTCACAGCGGTGAGGTTCATTGACCCTTGACTCTTCAAATGGTCAATTCCATTTTTTAGTGCAAAATACACTGTTTGCATAGGACAAGACTGTACCCATTACTAGTACAGTCGAAACTCAATACTTAGAACTCGCGTTAGTTCGAACATACCCATATTTCAAAGTTAAAACGTGGCTTCAAGCCACGTTTAACTTTGAAATATGGGTATGTTCAGCTTAAGCATGATCTAGTTATGGAAATTAAACTTACGAAATACTGGTAATGTCAATTTAAGCGACAGTCAAGTTTTGACTGTATATGGTATATTGTACTTGTTGCTGAGGTTGAATGGGCTAGCTAGTACAGCTCTAATTGTTACTCTTGAAGACAAATATTAGTTTCAAGCAAGGCAAAAATAATGCTCCTATAGGACCTTTCTGCATTTCTTTTTTCTTGCATTCAAAGACTCCCCCTCCCCTTACTAGCTGACCACTCAAAAGAGGCTGTTACTTGAAAGCCGAATCTTGTTTTTTAAGCAAAATGCTTCTTGCAATTGTCCAGTGGACATAAAGCAGCAATATCTATCATCGATAATTCGACAACTAGGTCTCCTTTGCCACAACATTTACTGGCATTCTCCATCTTAAATGACAGGATAATGGCAGCCAGTGGCTGTATTCATGTAACAAACATCTATAGAGCTCACTGAATGCCAACTCCCAAGGGCATGGTATATCTACATACTGCCGAAATCAGCAGAATAGCCTACCAGACATTAACCTAGACCTCCAGATAACAGGGGAGTAAACTGAACAAATCCAAATTTTATTCCCTCATTTCAGCACCAAATCCTATGGTGTCACTACTCATTAGAATTGTCTCGAAGAGACGATTCTAATGAGTAGTGACACCATAGGGTTTGAAACAGAAATAAACATTTTAGTTTTTGAAATATCTGGAGCTCTGTTAACCCTTACAAAGCAAGGTCCAAGTATATACATCCTTTGCAAACAATGTAGACCCAGATCAGAGGGCTCCGTTAGGAGCCCTCTGATCTAGGTCTACACTGTTTGCAGTAGGTTCAAATAGTTCTTTGACAAAGTCAAACCCTTTGAGTTTATGTGAGCTGGTAATTTATCAGAAAATTGAAGAGTCCTTTTGGAAATTCAATATTGTTAGGGTTTATGCAAGAATAAATGAAATGGAAACTTTTGGAAAGAAAACGAGACACATCAAAGCCAAAATCAATAACATTAGCAACATTTTTTAGTTCCTCATTCTTCGATTATGACTTTTGAAACGCATCAAAACTATAGGAACTATTGAATTTAGTGTGGTCAGTTGAACAACAGCAATTGAACATTGCAAACAGAGCAGACCAAGATAAATCTACATATTTGAAACTTTGTGAACTATTAGAGCCTGTATTGCCCTTGTTAACTCATTATTTCATAGATACACATTCTTACATACTTTAATTTATTCCTCCACTTAAGAAAATAGTTGCACTAAAATAAGTCATGAATATGTACCATAAACAGAATTTTCTATTGCTTCTTCATTGAGTAGACTGCTAAATACAGGTTTTACGGTTACCAATTTGGACAACAGAGAACAAATTTAAAGCTATTTTTAACAAACTGTGAAAACCTTGATCAGACTCATTATTTCAAACAACTTAGGCCTATGTCAAGGCTACTTGCACCAGCATAGGACCTGTGATGTTTCCCATGACCCGAGGCTTGAACGGGGGAAGGTTTCGGAACCGGAACATCAAAGCCAGAACCAATACCATTAGCCGTACAGTTAAAGACCAGTAAAACCCACTAAACCACAACTGAAAGATGTAAATATCTCAATATCTAAGGCAGGTGACTGCTTAAAGCAAGATGAAAGTGAAGCAGAAAGCTCCTATGGGAGCTTTCTGCTTTACTTTTATCTTGCTTCAAGCTGTCACATGCATTTATCATTCTACTCATTGATTGTACTAGAGGGGTTTAACTGTAATCCTATTTTCCCCCATACTTCAATATGAATATAGAAACATCAAACCCCAGAGTCCTCAGGCCACTATATGTAATTGTTGTTTATCAAAAGAACTTATTAGTTTCTGATGTACTATACAGTAGTACCTTCATTGAGCCACCACTCAAAGAACAGACAGTTATAAAGCGCCTAAGTTGAGTCTGAGTGTGTTCCCAAGCATTTGATTGGTCAGATTTGAGCCTAGGCTCAAGTCTGACCAATCAAATGCTTGGGAACCAGTTTAGACTCAATTCAAAAGCTTTATAACCTCGAAGCCTCACAGTAAAACATATTAATGCTTAGTGCAGGATAAAAGTAATGCAGAGAGCTTCTACAGGAGCTTATTGCATTACCGTTGTCCTGTTTTAAGCAGGTACCTAGCTGTACTAAAGGATGAAAATTGAATATATATTGAGTGCTGCCCAAGGGAGGTTTTACTATATATATTTTGTTTTTTCATAGGATGGCTTTCAGTCATCACGCTGCCTAACTATGTAGCACTGTTTTCCCTTTCTGTAACAACTAGTTTTGACCTTTCCAAGCACTTGCATATATATGACATCAAATACTGATATGACAGGGGGCACAATAAGCCAGGTCCAATTTAGTCCAATTTACCATAATCTCCAAGAAACTGTTCACACCTACAGATCAAAACTATTTTCTAGACAAAATTTCAGAAATCGGAAACTTTTGTTCTGATTTTAATTGTAAGAAGTTTCATTAAAATAGGGTTTTGGTATGGTTTATTTTGGGTTTTACATCCCTATAACATCAAAATCATGATAGGATGTATAAGAGTAGAGTATTGGAATATATTATGGCCGCCTGTTGTTAGTTTATCTACCCAGTTAAAACATTTGTCTACAATGGTATTTTAAAGCTTTATCCGACACCAAGTGAACAAGTCCTTGTACTGCCCTATTTATGCCTGTTTAACTCTTTGAACCCTAGTCCCGCATATAGGCGTGCTTTTCAAACAGTGTACATGTTAATAGTACACTTGTCCTATGCAAACAGTGAAGACCCTGATCAGAGGGCTCCGAAAGGAGCCCTCTGATCAGGTTCTTCACTGTTTGTCACAATGCCAAACATTGACAAAAACAACCCTTAAAAGTCAGAAATGGACTAGACTAAAATGGAAACTGGAATTGTCCATTTAAAGTTTCAGGGAGGAAAGAGTTAAAGCTACTACATACAGCAAACCCTCTCTATTACAACCACAAAACAAACACTAATTGACTGGATAAAAGACATGTGAGAGCTTAAAGCAAGGTGGCAGTAAAAAGAAAGCTCCTGAAAGAGCTTTCAGTTTTACGGTCATCTTCCTTTAACCAGTCACTTGTCATAAATATCCAATAACTAACACATTTAGAAGTCTTAAAGCAGTTATACTGTATGTAACTACTTTATTTCTTTATCTGTTCATTTTTGCATGAATTTGTAGGGAAGTTTGCTCAATCATTCCTCTCAGATATACCTTGCTCAGCGTTTATAAAGCGTTGAGTTCTTTCTCAAGCATTTGATTGGTCAGATCTTACCATTCAAATGCTTGAGAACGATTTCAGACTCAACTCAAACTCTGTATAACCTTGGACCCTGGACTTACCTCTGACATTTCACTATGGGCTCCTGTACTGTCTCGTCTACCAGAGTCCATGGACAATGCCCGCTCCACAACAGCCCCATCTGTAACAAGAGGCATTACAATGATATGCTATGAAACCTAAATCAGGGATCAAGATAAGGGGAGTATATTTCTGCATTAAACTCTATGGTGTCACAACATACTAGAATCATCTCTTTGAAACGATTCTGATGAGTAATTACTCCATAGGATTTGGTGCTAAAATGAGTGAGAAAATGCTTGATTTTTTCATTTCACGTACTTCCTCTTATCTGGAGCTAATCTTTCTAGATGGCGCAAAGTTTTGAATTTTAGGTTTCCAGATAAGAAGCCAGTCATTAGAACTGAAATAAACACATAATAACAGCTCAAACAAAGAACACAATTATTTTTCACTGAGAAAAGCTGTCTAAAGAATTCTAGACTAAAATATGAATATCTAGGAATGACAAATAACAAATGCCCCCTAACTGTCTTTGTACCCATTTTCTTGACCCTGTGACATTAACCTTTGACTCATGGACACGGGAGTTGAACGCGACACATTGTCTTTGTTTGGTGAACATTTGTAATTTAGAAATCCATACACCAATAAAAAAAGTTTCAAACCGAACACAAAATTTGGGATGGACGGACAGATGATGGCTTAATGCAGTACAAAAATGCAGCAGAAAAATTTCTACATTACTTTTGTACAGTATTAAGCCATCATCTGTTTTAAAGACAACAGAATTATGTGTCTTGTTTTTAGTGGTCAATTTGATTGTACTTACATCGTGATGTACTTGGTTCCTCTTCTGGTCCAGTAGTACTCATATCTGTCACACTGCTGGGTCTTGAACTGTAGACCGACCCTGTTCCTGTCCGACTAACCCTACCATCTATAGAGTCCGCCAGATCTATGTGAACTGCCTTGTCCTTTATCTCCGGTCTCTTGAACGAGTCTCCTGACAGATTCCTAACACGCTCTAGATCTCGGCTCAACTTCCGACTCCGGTCATTCTTATCTCTAGCCGGAGAGTTATCTGCTGTCTTTCTTCCCGGAGATTCACTTTGGACTCGTTTAGGAGAGGCGTGTAATGTGTCAGCTTTCTTACGTCTTGGAGAGTCTGTTATAGAGCGAGCGGGTGAAACATGTTTGGATACATTACGTGAATCAGGCTTTGGAGAATCTGTCTTCTCAACTTCCTCTTTTTTAGGCTTCGGGGTAGGAGGGGCGATGTACTTGAGTTTACTCTGAACTTTACTGTAGTCAGGAACACCCATTGATATTCTCCTCTTAGGTTTGGGTTCTTCTTTCTTTGGTGGAGCTGGCGGTGGGATACGTGTGAACTCTAGTCTACTCTTCACCTCGGCCTTGGGTTTCGGTGGTTCTTTAGAAGCAATCTGATTCATTATAGAGTCCCACTTACTCTTTGGTGGCGTTCTCTTCACTCTCTTGATGGGCTCTTTCTCCACGACTTCCTTCTCTTTCTTCTCTGTCACATGGTTCACAGTCTTCTCTTCCACTACCTTATTATCTATCTTACTAGTAATCTTACTGAAGTCTATCTTCTTCTTCATCAAGTTCTTCTTGTTCTTTGCCTCCTCGGTGTTATTCTTGTCTTCCTTTGGCTTTGAAGGCAGTGGGGCCTTCAGGTATTCCGACAACTTCGAAACAACATTAGTATTAGGTTTCTTGAAGTCTTTCACCACATTAAACTTTTTCTTCTTGGCACTCTTTTGTTTTTCCGGTTTCTTTGGAGAAGTCTCTTTCTTCTCCATTTGTTCCACCTCCTCCTTGTCTGCTATGACAACGGTTACTATGGAAACAGATTCTGTGGTTGTTTCACAGCTATCTCCATTATCAGGAGTGTTTTCTCCCTGCACGTCATTCGCTACAGGAACAGTAAACGTGGAGTCCAGCCCCTTCTCTGTGTCAGCGGTATATGTTCCATTTAACATCTTCTCTTTCACCTGTGAAACAGTATAGTCTACCAACATTTTGACCGTTTTTGACCCCTCATGGCATGTCGTGTAGACGGGTTACATCCACCTGATTCGTGTTTAGTGAACATATCTTAGAAATTCTAGGGGGGATGTAAAGTCGAAAAGTTCAAATTAAGGTCAGAAATGAGGTCAAAGGTCAACGGGTGCAGATTTTTGCATACCATAATATAAACCTAACTTTATTTACATTTCAAATATATCAAATGAACTGTTATTGGTTACAATTAGTTCACAAATGTCTGTACTTGCTAAATATTATCAAAAAAGTAAAATATTACTGTCAATGTCCTTTTCCAGGGGCAATAACTCTGATTTTCCTCATTCTTTTTTATATTTTTATAGTTATTTTTTCGTTATTTTTGTCTGTGTTCTTATAACATCAAATTATTTTTATGTTTCTTTACACCTTTGACATAAAGTAACAATTCTAAATGCAAATGGAAGTAAATATTACAGCCAATGCCCTTTTCCAGGGGCAATAACTCTGATTTTTCTCTTTCTATTTTATTTTTTATGGGAATTTGTTTTCGTTATTTTTTGACTGTTTTCTTATAACATCAAACTTTTGTATGTTTCTTTACACCTTTGACATAAAGCAACGATTCAATATGCAAATAAAAGTAAAAATTACAGTCAATGCTCTATTCCAGGGGCAATAACTCTGTTTTTTCTGTTCCATATCTCTTTTTTAATAGGAATTTGTTTTCGTTATTTTTTGACTGTTTTCCCATAATGTGTTTATGTTTGTTTACACTTTTGACACAAAGGAGCAGTTCAATATGCAAATAAAAGTAAATATTATAGTCAATGCTCTATTCCATGGGCAATAACTCTGATCTTTCAGTTCCATATTTAATTTTAAATGGGAATTAGTTTTCGTTTTTTGTACTGTTTTCTTATAATGTTGTACGTTTGTTTACACTTTTGACATAAAGGAGCAGTTCAATATGCAAATAAAAGTTAATATTACTGTCAGTGCTCTTTTCCAGGGGCAATAACTCTTGTTTTTCCATTCCTATTTTATATTTAATTATTATTATTATTATTATACCCGATTTATATAGCGCTCTTTTCACACAGGAGTTGTGCGTTCAAAAGCGCCTCACATGAAATTATATTAATGTACCTACAAAGCGAGAAAGACAAATAACTACATTCACAATAAAAATGATACAATATTGAGATGCATGGAAACATGGAAATTCTTTCAATATTATTACCAAGATTATAAAATTGTTATAGTAAGTTTGTAAAATCATTTTTAAAATGAGTAAAATTAAACAATTATTTATGAGAATTGTTTGCGTTATTTTTGACTGTTTTCTTATAATATCGAATTTGTTTGGGTTTACCTAGTACATTTTAATAAAACCAGCAATTAAATAATCAAACCAAATGTAATCTTACAGTCATTGTTCTTTCTTTAGGCAATAACTCTGTTTTTTTCTCTTTCTTTTTTATGTTTTTTTGTTTGTTTGTTTATTATTTATCGTCTGTTTTCTTATAAAATCAAACTACTTTATGTACATGTATATAAACATCATTGACATGAAGCAGTAAATCACTATGGACATTCATCACTGAAATATGCGTTTTAGGGTATACATACAGACAACCCCGATATATAAAAAAGCCAAAAGATTGGATTGTGTGCGATGCCAAATGAGTTTCTCTTAAATTCACTTTGGGGAAAGTATCATTATATTAAGTATTACTTTCTTAGGAACACTGTATTGACATGAACATACATAATGGATGACTATGTTAGGTTCGAATTTCTATAAAATGTTATCGTTGGTTTTGTGACAAATCCAAGGGTTATTACTATGTATCTGGCTAAAACATGGTGTATTTACAATTTTGTGACGGGAAGTTGTGCTTTACAGCCTGTATACGTGTAATTTTAACACATACCAAATGAATTAGATGTAAACATTCTGTATAATTATTCACATACTTTAATGTACAGTTTTACAAATGAACATTTACAATATCAATATCCTTTTAGAGATATTTGAACGAAGAAGAACAATCACAAACCATACACTCGTGGTATCATTTGACCAAACTTGCGAATAACTTTACAGAACTTTCATCACCAATTGGATGTACTAAGACATGCATTATGCTTCGTTATGAAACAATCAGATCATCGATCTACATACATTCAGTTTACAATGACGCGTCTAGCAAAAGTGAGAATGTGGGGATTCTTATAAAGACGCATGCTACCAATTAATCTGAGTTACACAGTGTGTTGCCTCACAACCACATTCATACATGCATACTTGTTGGCTTTTATAGCAAGCACATTTTGCCGAGCTGCACTTTGTCTTGCAATAGCAAGACGCGAGTTGCATGTATGCCATTGGGATAGAGGGATTTCTTATCCAATTGGGGGTGATACATAATTAGTGTGTGTGTATGGGGTCCAAGGCTGTCTTGACTTTCATGAGTTGCCTATACCAGCAAGTGTCTATATACCAGTTAAGGTATGGAAACCTATGATGTTTTGTCGACCTTGAGTGCCTCATATATTTTGTTAACAAGGAATCATCCCCTTTGCTTTGCTGTACCGGATAACATCCATATTAACACGTCATTTCCTACAAAGCATCAACAGTATTACGTCTGTGTCCCTGCATATAACAATCAGACGATCAAACCCGCTTGCAACAGCATCCTTAGCATGGAATATCATTCTATTGTCAGCTTCTTTATTATCGACCGACAACTTATCAGCATGGAAGCTATATGACTTTGCATTTATAACGCCTACGAACGTTCAATCTGCTACAACAAGCAACCCTTGTGGTAATAATGTGTCATTCAGATGATAGAAACTCGGCAATGTACATGTATTTCTACTTATCGTCGAGCACAAGGTATGGCTCTCTGACATGCGGTAGTGGGTCCAGGTAGTGGGTCTTCTGGACCTGTGATTTTTTCTAGTGGCAGCTTTGATAGACCTGCTCCCAATGTATCAAATGTGACATCAATGCGAGTAGGTGTGCCTGTGAAATGGGAATATACCGACCGAACAAATTCTTGAGCATACTCTCCGAATGTCTGACATCCTTGAGATCTTTCTCGAGCTTTAAAAAGGTCAGGTCTTATCTGTTTCGATACTTGTTGCTTGTCTGATCTCGTGTCTCTATAAATACTTGCTAATGTCTTTGACTTGATTTTTGGGTGGAGCAAATAGTCGGTGTTGCACTCCTTGAATCAATAATTTGTAAAGTCCTAAACCAATGAGAGGGTTCTGCAATCACATCGCGTCCAACAAAATATGGCTAATGTCTTTTGTTTCAGCATCCTTTAACGCTGTCTCAACAAATTGGTCTACAGCATTGGATGCGTCTTTCGATTTTTCACTTGTCGAAATACAAAATACATCTAACAAACCGCCCAGTGCAGCAAGGGCTTAGAATTACCTTTGCTAAAAGATCTTGGTATACAGAAAGAGTTGGTTTCCTTTGTACAACAATCAAACTTGAGCTGGTTTCCCATAATGAAGCTAATATGTTTGTTAATTGACCCTGTGAGATCTGAACATACACAATCAACGCATTATATTTCGTGTTCTGTTAATTCGTATTAGATGGTTTTCATATGGAAAGAGAAAAGGCTGCATGGACCACATCGAATGCATTTCATGGAAAATATTTTACATTTACAATTTATTGTTTATTTACTATTAGTTAAAATGAAGAAACAGTAAAGTCTTGAAAACATTGCGATTGCTATGTATGACAAGCCATTAGATAAGTTGTATTTAATGCAATTATTGTGTTGGACTGGACGTGTTTGCCTGATAGTGGAAAAAACCTTACTTCGCAATTCCTACAAGCCAAGCAGCTTTGTTTAAACACACGAAATTATTTACATACTAAATAGCTTGTGTTTTGTGGCATTACGCAAAATAATATAAGTGTCCAGTAGAGTGTGAATGAAGGAAATATATTGCTGATACATTAGACTAGGCTGCTATTTATTAGATATAGATATACATATAGTTGCGAAGATTAAGCGTATGCGCTAAAGAAAACTGATTGCAGTGACATATGCCTGTATTTTCGATGTTGCCGCTTTTGTTCAGATTAATAAATTTGTGAATATGACAATGAATATATACACACATCATAAGCAATAATACAACAACAAACAGGATTTACTACTTTACTATTCATAAACCATATATATAATATACAATGTATATGTATTTGCCAAAAGTAAGTCAATACCCAATTAAACAAGTTCTTTAATAAATATACAATCACAAAATTAGTGATTTTAATACTACCTTTGACTCCGAAAGTTTGACTAATGGTCATGTATGAGAAAATTTAAGAAACGAAATTAATCATTAGTGCAAAAGGTAAAGGTCATCTTAAAGCAAACACGTTTCTTTTTCAAACATTGGTCATTATGCATTAAAGTAAGCTTCAAATCAATTTAAAATTTTCTTGATTACCTTGCCAATGCTTAAAAACATATATTTCAACACCAAAAGTATAAAATTTGGTCATACATGTCAAATGTTAGAAGAGAAATGGTATATGAGAACCGAAAATGGCGGCCATCTTGAAAAATGGCGGCCATTTTGAATGTTTACGGTGCAAAAGGGCTTTTTGTTGAAAGAAAGGCCATATCAGTATATTATGTAAACCTACTTTGATGATTGTATATCAAGTTTATGATTTTTTCTCTAATGTGCCCAGCTATTATAGCAGAAATTAACAGAATACGTGATTTACTGGCTTATTTTAAGAGTTATCGCCCTTGTTTGTGACTTATAATTGTTTTTTTCTGTCACGAAAATTCTATTTCTAGATTTTTCGACCAATTATACATTCAATAAATTAAAGTTTTTTAGGTTATCTATGAGTGATTGCAAAAAGCATAACAATTCATTATCATAATTCCTATTACAAGGAGATATGGAACAGAAAAAACAGAGTTATTGCCCCTGGAGTTATTGCCCCTGACCAATGCCTGTCTGGTGGATCTTTGATGGTAGGGATACAACTCTGATCTCTTTTGAAACCAGCTGGCGTGGTCTGTGGTACAATTCGTGGACAGCTTTCACCATTTTTAATAATGTTATTGATCTTCTATAGGGTTTTTAGTTATGGTCGCATGCTATTATTCCTAGTTATGTTACATTAGATGGCCTGCATTGGGCGCTCTGCTATTATTTCTATTGGTCGGCAATCTTTAGCCGGTTGGTTCATTGCTGATTGATGGGGGTAGTATGATTGCCGTTTTGGGGGCTGTCTTTTGTATGTTTATTCTTATTTATTTTAGATCTAATTATAGTTATTTGTGTTTTGTCGATGGCCTGCATTGGGCGCTCTACCATTATTTATATCAGTCGGCAATACTTAGCCGGTCGGTTCATTGCTGATTGATGGGGGTAATGTGATCGCCGTTTTGGGGGACTGTCTTTTATATGTTTATTCATGTTTTATTTCAGATCTAATTGTAGTTATTTTGTCTTTTCACGATTTATAGGTACATAAGTGTTATTTCATGTAAAGCGCTTTTGAACGCACAATCCCTGTGTGAAAAGAGCGCTATATAAATCTGGTATAATAATAATAATAATAATAGAGCATTGACTGTAATTTTTACTTTTATTTGCATATTGAATCGTTGCTTTATGTCAAAGGTGTAAAGAAACATACAAAAGTTTGATGTTATAAGAAAACAGTCAAAAAATAACGAAAACAAATTCCCATAAAAAATAAAATAGAAAGAGAAAAATCAGAGTTATTGCCCCTGGAAAAGGGCATTGGCTGTAATATTTACTTCCATTTGCATTTAGAATTGTTACTTTATGTCAAAGGTGTAAAGAAACATAAAAATAATTTGATGTTATAAGAACACAGACAAAAATAACGAAAGAATAACTATAAAAAATATAAAAAAGAATGAGGAAAATCAGAGTTATTGCCCCTGGAAAAGGACATTGACAGTAATATTTTACTTTTTTGATAATATTTAGCAAGTACAGACATTTGTGAACTAATTGTAACCAGTAATAGCTCATTTGATATATTTGAAATGTAAATAAAGTTAAGTTTATATTATGGTATGCAAAAATCTGCACCCAATGACCTTTGACCTATTTCTGACCTTAATACGCGCCTAAGAACTTTACATCCCCCCTAGAATTGTTCGTATACATATGCTGAATATAAATCAAGTGGATGTTGCCCGTCTACACGACATGCCATGAGACCCATTTTCCAGAGCCTTATTTTCGATCCGTAGGCAGACTAGTAAGAGAGAAAGGGAAAATTTAAGATAAACTTTTGTTTCGATAAGGTTTGAAAATAAGATTCTTAGTTCTTAGCCTTAAAGTCAAACTTCTATTAAACAGCTATGCTTTGAAAAAACATGGCACTCTACCCATTACCCAATAAATGCACCTATGTAAGCCTCTTATTTATTCCTCCACAGAAGAAAATAGTTTTAAGTCATGAATATGTAGTACCACAATATATAATATTCTTAATATCCTAGCAAATGGTAGCTTAAAGCAGGCTGAATGTAAAAGCAAAACATAAAACATACTATGGAATAATGGGTTAAAACATGTAACTAATTAATGCAGTACAAAAGAAATGTCGAAAGCTCCCCTGGCAAGCCACTTAACTTAATTCAAAGATTTGTTTTTTAAGACATTTTCTATGTAAAATACACAAGCCACAACTTTTTATGCTGTAGGAGCTTTTTGCATTACTTTTGTCCTGCATTAAGCTTAAATCTTTCTACAAGCCCACATTTCCTTATTCTTTTGAGAGGCCTTGTAACCCTTTTCTCCATAAGTCACCAGTGCAGAAATGCACTAACCAGTGAATGCCTAAAGCAGGATGAAAGTAAAACTTGTAGGAGCTTTCTGCTTTAATTTTACTCTGCGTTAAACACTATAAATAGGCATCCTAAAGCATTTTTGTGGCAGAAAGGATTAATACCAGTTAGACTATAACTTAATATCCGACTGATACGATTTTATTCGGATTGCAGTTGAAATATATGTCTGCCTGGCTCTGAGTTAATCATATTTAGATGAGGCAAATTTGGTTAAAATGGTGGATATTGTTCCTAGAGTCAATTTTCATCGCTAAATTATTTAAGAGAAGCCAGTCTCCAGTATGATTTTGCTCTCATTTCCAAAACATCGCCGCATTAAATGTTGTTGCCCGTATAAAAAACAATACCTATAAATCACCTAAATAAGTGCAGAACAGACAACAGATATTTACAGATTTGTTACTACTACTTTAACGCTTTAAACCCTAGTGACATGTATATGTGTCATTTACCAACAGTATACCTGTAAGGAGTACACTTGTCCTATGCAAACAGTGTAGACCCAGATCAGTAACCATTTTTGTCTAGGTTTCACATCTGACCATTAGAAAGGAATGGTTCACCTTTGTACAGTAAAACTTCTCAATTACAACCACTAAAAGGAAGGCTAATTAACTGCATGAGAATCAGGTGAAAGCTTAAAGTAAGGTGAATGTAAAACATAAAGCTCCTGCAGGTGCTTTCTGATTTACATTCATCTTGCTTTTAGCAGTCACCTGCATGAAACACCTGATAATTAACCCTTAGCCCGCCAAATAAATTGTCGTCTGCTATATTTCTCGTCTGCTTCAAGTTTCAAAGTGCTTCAAAGTTGCTCAAAATTGCTGAAAATGTTGTCCGAGTGTCAAACAGCTTGGATCCGGATGAGACGCCCAGTTACTCGGCGTCTCATCCGGATCCAAGCTGTTTGCATATGGAGCTATAGTCGTGAGTGGCAGGCTAAGGGTTAACACAATTTAGTGGTTGTAATAGAGCATTTTTACTGTATTGACAAACTCTGAATGCAAGACTTGTGACATGTGTTTACCTTTGGATCCTCTATCTGTGTGATTTCATCCTCGGACTCCGCCATGTCCTCCTGTATGTCCTCCATGACCACGCCCGACAACATCCGCTCATCAGCCTCCACTGGATGAACAATCTCCTGTCTGCTGGAAAACAAACAGAATAAACCCATTACTCCATAGCCTGTTTCTAGTTTTCAAGACAGCTAGGTAACCTCTTAATTAAAACGAGAGCACCGCAAACGGGTGCTGGACGCTCGACTTTCATATACTTGAGACGGCTACATTTTTCAAACTTAAAGAATGTGTATGGGTGTTTAATGCCCTATTGATCATAGAAGTTTGTAAGCAACAACAACTTAAACATACTTGGACAGTCTACATTCCATTTAAAAGTAAACTACATGTATAAGTCAAAAGAAGGACAATATCTTTGCCTGCTTTACCTGCCTTGTTGTAATGAGTTGCCCTTTTGAAACTAAACAAGTATTCAAATATATTGGAAGTTTGAAATTAATAACTTTCTACAGTTACTGAATAATTTCATATACAAATTCTTAGTCAAACAAGGGCAATAACTCTGCATTGACAAAGCCCATGGTTATCTGCTTTGTGGAAGGTGGTGCCCTTTTGAAACTGAACAAGTATTCAAAGTTTCAAGTTAATACCTATGGTAATTATTGAGAAATTTCAATTTACAAGTTTTATGTAAATAAAAACAAGGGCAATAACTCTGGAATGGCACATCCCCAATCACCTTTCTTGTTTGAATGAGTTGCCCTTTTGATATAACACAAGTATTTAAAGTTTCAAGTTGATACCTTTGACAGTTATTAAGATATTGCAATTTACAAGTTTTAAGTAAATAAATCAAGGGCAATTACTCTGGAATTACAATCACAGAGTAACCTGACTTATTGTAATGAGTTGTCCTTTTGATACTTAACAAGTATTCAAAGTTTCAAGTTAATATCTTTCATAGGTATTTAGATATGTTAATTTATAACTTTTAAGTAAATAAAACAAGGGCAATAACTCTGGATACACAAACCTCAGGGTTACCTGTCTTATTGTAATGAGTTGCCCTTTTGATACTGAATAACTGTTCAAAGTTTCAAGTTAATATCTTTCATAGTTATTTAGATATGTTAATTTACAATATTTAAGTAAATAAAACAAGGGCAATAACTCTGAAATGACAAATCCCAGGGTTATCTGCCTTGTTGTAATGAGTTGCCCTTTTGATACTTAACAAGTATTCCAAGTTTCAAATGGATACCTTTGATAGTTATTGAGTTATGTTAATTTTTAATTTTTAAGTAAATAAAACAAGGGCAATTACTCTGAAATGACAATTCCCAGGGTTACCTGCCTTGTTGTAATGAGTTGCCCTTTTGATACTAAACAAATATTCCAAGTTTCAAATGGATACCTTTGATAGTTATTGAGATATGTTAATTTATCATTTTTAAGTAAATAAAACAAGGGCAATAACTCTGAAATGACAAATCCCAGGGTTACCTGCCTTGTTGTAATGAGTTTCCCTTCTGATACTGAACAACTATTCCAAGTTTCAAATGGGTACCTTTGATAGTTATTGAGATATGTTAATTTATAATTTTTAAGTAAATAAAACAAGGGCAATAACTCTGAAATGACAAATCCCAGGGTTACCTGCCTTGTTGTAATGAGTTGCCCTTTTGATACTGAACAACTATTCCAAGTTTCAAATGGATACCTTTGATAGTTATTGAGAAATCAACTCTTACAAAAACCTTAAGCAAAAAACTTAACCGACGCAGACGCTGACGCAGACGCAGACGCAGACGACAGGGTGACGACAATAGCTCGACTTTTCGAAAAAGTCGAGCTAGCTAACAAGTTGAAAGTAAAACAGAATGCGCCCCAAGGCGCATTCTGTTTTACTTTCAACCTGATTTAAGCTTCATTCTGCTTGGATATAGAAAAAACTTCATTTCACTCATGTTCATGACTGCATAAAGTGGAATTATTTTCTTCAGTGAATGAATGAATTAGTAATAAAAAGAGGTATTCATGGGTCAGAAGATTTCTTGCATAATAATCTATCCTATGCTGGAAACCTATATATCAGTATGTATGCTTTGCAGTGAAGAAGACCCTGATCAGAGACAAACTTTTTGTAATTGAAAGTAAAAGGGGGGGGGGGGGGGGGGGGGGGGGGGGGGGGGCTTGCAAAAAATTGGATATTTACCATAATTATTTTAAATATTTGGTATAACCTGACCAGGGATCACACTTATGACCTCCAGTTCAAAGTCTGATGCATCTCTAACCAAGCTATCCAATATTTAATAATTCAACAGACAAGTCCTAAAGAATTGAACAAGTCGTATAAATTTGTTTTTAATGCTTGAGTCTTCATTAAGCAATCAAGTTCTTACAAAAAGTAAAGTTGTCTCTTATATAAATAGTAATTTGTTTTTCCTTCGAAATGTTTGTCTGGGTAAAGGAGATAAGGAGATCACATAAAAGGAGAGCAAAAACATTTCTATGTGCAGTCTGCTTTGCATTTAAATCTTATAACATATCTGTACATTCCAAATCCTCAATCTTCAATTTATCAATCTATTCCCCCATAGCTTGTTTTCAGTATTGAAGGCAGAGGATTTCTTAAAGCAGACTGATAGTAGGGGCATATTCTTGTTCTTATGAACTGAGCTATGATAAATGATGCATGATACAGTGGAGAATGTGTTATTCTTTCCCAATAAACGCGTTTACGTTAAAACTATTATTTGCAGTGCAAACAGTTTGGAGCCAGATCAGACGCCGGGTAACCCGGCGTCTGATCAGGCTCCAAACTGTTTGCCACCAAGATAAACAAGAATTATCAGAATTGTCCAAAAGTTGTTCTTTTCTACGTTTTAGTGTTTTGCGTTTGCGTACGTTTGCGTTTAAATGGGAAAGAATAACAGATTCTCCACTGTAGCTGAAATCTTAACCCCTTCATTGCCAGAGCCAGAGTACAATGACTACATGTATTTCCAAACAGTTTGTATCCTGAGCAGATGATGCATAATGCAGCATCTGATTAAGATCCAAACTGTTTGACACTCATGTCAATATTTCCTAAAGTCAACGCACCTAAAATATAAATTTTAGAAATTAAAAGCAGACATTTTTGTTCCAATCATTTAACACAGATGATGTCATCATGGACCAGGCAGTGAAGGGGTTAACCCTTTGAACCCTAGTCCCGCATATAGGCGTCCTTTTCAAACAGTGTACATGTGAATAGTACACTTGTCCTGTGCAAACAGTGAAGACTCAGATCAGAGGGCTCCGAAAGGAGCCCTCTGATCAGGGTCTTCACTGTTTGTTATAATGCCAAACATTGACAAAAACAATTAAAAGTCAGAAATGGACTAGACTAAAATGGAAACTGGAATTGTCCATTTAAAGTTTTAGGGAGGAAAGAGTTAAAGTACAATTAATCATATGGAGTATCTTTCGGAAAGAAAAAGATTTAATGATTATAACGATCTTGGAAAAGTTACAATAAAAACATTTTAACCCTTTGCACGCTTTCTTTATCATAAAAAAACATATTTACTTTAAACTATTTTATTTTCATGAAAAAATGCTGCGATCCTAATCTATCTGTATGTGCTTTTTGCCTTGGAAGTACAATCTGTCAGTGTCAAACAGTTTCGATCCAGATGAGATGCCGAGTTACTCAGCATATCATCTGGATCCAATCTGTTTGCAAAAACCATCAATAATATATCCCACATTGAGCATGCGAAGGGGTAAAAATAGTTGCAGCATGACATTGTATAAAAGGACAAAAATAATCAGAAACAGGCATGAAAATCAGACTTCTCCATTTTGACTTGGCAGATACAAATCGCAAAATCTTCAAACATTATTGAGATTCATTATCCGTCCAAAAAAGCCTGATGCTATCTCTGATCAGAGTTATGAGTCACAAGTTTCCTGTTTGCACAAATAAAGATTCTGCAATAACTGTCATGGTAAGATTGCTCAGAAATTGTAAACAGTAAAACCAATGTTTGACGCACAAAACACACGCCATCAAGAAGTATCGCCATCAAGAAGTATTGAGAGCTCAGTTTTATGCTAACCAATTACCCAATAGTCGTTTTCTAGCTTTGAAGATATGTGACCACTTAAAGCAGGTTGAAAGTAAAGCAGAATGCGCCTTAAGGAGCATTCTCCTTTACTGTCAGCCTGCTTTAAGCTATTATCTGCTAGAATATAGAAGTTATGTCTTATGATTTTTGTTTGTGACAGTTTAAATTGGAACTATTTTCTTCAGTAGAGGAATTAATTAAAGACGTAACAAGAGGCCCATGCTGGCCTAAATATCGCTCACTTGGAAAAACAAACACAAGGGTCACATGACCCCTGGGGTGAAAACATTTTTTTGCTGATGAACTTGAAAATTAAGTGTTCTGTCAAATATTTTGTACATGGATGGTTTCAGACAAGAAGACTTTTCATTGAAAAAAAATCTATTTTTAGCTAACGTGACCCAGATATGCAACAGACCCGAACCATTTCAACAATATTGGTAAAAAAACATCAAAAAGTGTCACTATGCTAAATAACAAAGGTCTGGTCATAATAGTTTCAGAAGAAGATTTCACTATATAACTCTATGTAAAACTGCAACCCCTAGGGCCTTAGCAGTTTTGACCCCAGGGACATAATTTGAACAACATTGAAAGAGGACCTAAAGATGATGCTTTGTGCCAAATATCTAAGCTCAGGGTACGGTGGTTTCAGACAAGAAGATTTTTTTGAGTTTTCATTGAAAAAATCTATTTTTAGCTCCTGTGACCTAGATATGCAACGGACCGGATCCATATGATCAGTATAGGTTAAGGGCTTCAAGAAATGTCACCATGCCAAATATCAAAGCTCTGGCCATATTAGTTTCAGAGAAATACATGTTTGAAGATTTCACTATATAACTCTATGTAAAATTATGACCACCGGGGCGGGGTCATTTTTGACCCCAGGGACATAATTTGAACAATCTTGATAGAGGACCTAAAGATGATGCTTTATGCCAAATATCTAAACTCAGGGTACTGTGGTTTCGGACGAGAAGAATTTTTAAGTTTTAATTGGAAAAAATCTATTTTTAGCTTCTGTGACCTAGATATGCAACGGACCGGAATCATATTTACAATATTGGTTTGAGGCTTCTAGAATTGTCACCATGTCAAATATTAAAGCTCTGGCCATATTAGTTTAAGAGAAAAAGATGTTTGAAAATTTCACTATATAACTCTATGTAAAATTATGACCCCCGGGGCGGGGTCAATTTTGACCCCAGGGACATAATTTGAAAAATCTTGATAGAGGACCTAAAGATGATGCTTTATGCCAAATATCTAAACTTAGGGTACTGTGGTTTCAGACAAGAAGATTTTTTAAGTTTAAATTGGAAAAATATATTTTTAGCTCCTGTGACCTAGATATGCAACGGACAGGAACCATATTTACAGTATTGGTTCGAGGCTTTTAGAATTGTCACCATGTCAAATATTAAAGCTCTGGCCATATTAGTTTAAGAGAAAAAGATGTTTGAAAATTTCACTATATAACTCTATGTAAAATTACGACCCCCGGGGCGGGGTCAATTTTGACCCCAGGGACATAATTTGAACAATCTTGATAGAGGACCTAAAGATAATGCTTTGTGCTAAATATCTTAGCTCAGGGTACTATGGTTTCAGACAAGAAGATTTTTTAAGTTTTCATTGAAAAAATCTATTTTTAGCTCCTGTAACCTAGATATGCAATGGACCGGAAATGTTTGAATAACTCTGAAAGAGGACCATACAAGGATCATTCCTGCCAAGTTTGGTGAAAATCCATTCAGTAGTCTAGGAGGAGAAGTCGTTTGAAGAAATTGTTGACGACGAAGGACGGACGACGACGGACACAGCACAATCAAAATAGCTCACCTTGGCACTACGTGCCAGGTGAGCTAAAAAGGCGTATTTATGGGGTAATCGGTACAATAAGCTCTAAGCATGCTAGCGGCGGAGTATGTCCCACAGTGATAACCTTTTCAAACAGTTTGAATCCAGATGAGATGCCGCCTAACACAACATCTCATTTAAATCCAAACTGTTTGACATTCTAATCCTGTTTGAAAAGAAATTCAAGAAACTTCTAATTTTAGAATATTAGCAGACAAAAATTGTTGTAGATGAGTTTTAATGTAGGATCTTTCTGCATTACTCATGTCCTAAACATGCTCTGCATAATTGGTATGACACGTAATGCTTATTCATCTTCTTTTAACTCATTGAATGCTGGGTAATATTTTCGTTTTTGCCTGATCTGGATCAAAACTATTTGCAAAGGTCTAGGAAAGTTAATATCCACATTCAAAGTGCTTTACTTAATCAATGTTTATCTAGAATTGTCTGGATGTTGACCGTTTAAATTGTGAGGTTTTTATTTCTTTCAGAAACTTAATTAGACATGACACAGTGAAACACCTGTTAACTCTTTCCTCCCTGAAACTTTAAATGGAAAATTCCAGTTTCCATTTTAGTCTGGTCCATTTCTGACTTTTAAGGGTTGTTTTTGTCAATGTTTTGAATTATGACAAACAGTGAAGACCCTGATCAGAGGGCTCCGAAAGGAGCCCTCTGATCAGGGTCTTCACTGTTTGCACAGGACAAGTGTACTTTTCACATGTACACTGTTTGAAAACAACGCCAATCTGCGGGACTAGGGTTCAAAGGGTTAAGGTGACCATTTTTTAATTTTTTAGAACCCTGGAACTTGTGACCACTTAATGCAGAAACAGAATGTCAAAACAGAATGACCATTTATTATCTGAACTATTACATTGGCTGAAAGTTTAAGTAGCTGTCTGGTCTGGATCTACATTGTTGCTTTTAAAAGTGTCAATATTTGCTAGGAGTATTTACCAGGAGATGGATTGACACAGGTGTGATTGTCATACTAGACAAGTTTCTAGTGCTTTCTAGTTTACTTGGTATTTATTTGTTCTGTCTCAGACTTTCATTTCCTTCTCTGAAGATGTATTCTCCAAATCATGTTCAAATGGAAAGGTTATGTTACCATCACTTAACCCTATATTCCATAGCTTGCTTTTAGTATTCAAGACCGTTGCTTAAAGCATGTTAAAAGTAGATACAGAACTTCATTAGAAGCATTTCTAAGAGGATATGGGAGTATTGTAATACATATCTCAACCATGCAAACTATAAATTATATTGTGACTACTGATAAGAATCGTCTCTTTGAGATGATTCTAATCAGTACTTTGGTCACAACATAAAATTCAGTGGAGACTTGTGGTGGGGGAAATTGCTCTCGCCTTTTATTTCTCAAAATTAATTTAAGTATTTAGGCATTTAGATTGTAGAAACATTTGTCAGTATCAGCGTCTAGCAGTATGGATCCAGGGTTTTCCCTTGCATTTTGTAATTGAGAGTCCTAAGGACCCTCAAACCTTTCACTTTGAGAGTCCCTCAGCACATTTGGGGGTCCCAAATTAATTTGATGTGTATAAAATGCCTTACAACCTTGACAAATAACTTGTTAAACCTTTGTAAACACTAAAACAGTGCAGATTCATGATCTCTGTTGACCTGAGCATACCCCATATCAGCACCCAGGTTTTACATATCTGATGAATTGTGGGTTTGGAGTAAAATGTGGTCAAAGATTTGAGGGTCCTGGGGACTCCTGGGGTTGGACAAATAGGAGTCCCAGGTGACAGAATTGAGTCTGAGATGCAGGAAACCTGCGTTCGGGAAAACCCTGTGGATCCTGATCAGATGACAAATTACTCAGTCCCTGATCTGAATCTAAACTGTTTTCAAATGCCAGCAAATTTGGCTTGGTAGGGAAAGTCGTTAATTGCAATCACATCAGCTGACTGACCTGTCAGTTTCATTGTCGGTGTCTCCCGTTGTCATGCCAACATCACTGTCAGATTCTATGGGGATGGGTTCCAACTTGGTAATTCTCTCACCTGAAACAAGATTGGGTAAATCCCAGGTAATAATTAGGGACTAGAACAATAGGTAATAGAACAGATTAGATCAAAGGAGGAACACTTGAATGTATATACAGTAAAATCTCTCTAATACGACCTCTAAAACAAAAGCTATTTGATTGTATATAAGACAGGTGACAGCTTAAAGCAAGGTGAACAGTAAAACAGAAAGCTCCTTAAGGAGCTTTCTGTTTTACTGTCATCTTGCTTTAAGCAGTCAACTGTCCTAAATACCTACTATTTAAAACGATTTTGTGTTCATAAAAGAGGTTTAACTGTAGTATTGTGCTAGTTCTTTCATAATTGACATTACGCACATGAATGCCAAGCACTGTTTATGATACATGTATATCAAATAACAGTTCTTGTCGAAAACTTCAGTACAATTTAATAGTTAATCCTTCATATACTACAGTGGAAGTACATAAAATATCATAAAAAATCATAGGCCTTTAACACTTGTTTTTGTCATGCAAGTCAGGCGACTCCTTAAAGCAAAATGAAAGTAAAGCAAAATGCTTTCTGCTTTACTTTCATCCTGCTTTTTTTCATCTGCCTTTAAAAATCTAAACTGTTATCTGCATATTTCTTTTAACCCTTTCCTCCATGCATTTCAATACCTTTAAATTCTTCCTCAACAGAAGAAAAACTAATTTATACCATTATGAATATGTTTCGTAAGATTTTTTTTTTCTATATTCTGGCAGATGGTGGCATAATGCAGGCTGAAAGTAAAGTAGAACCTGCCTTAAGGCAAAGTCTGCTTTACTTTCAACCTGCTTTAAGTTGTCACCCATCCTCTAAAGTACAAACAGGCTACGGAGTAAAGGATTAAATCTGGAATCAAATTGTTTGCAAATTCCAGACCATTCAAGCTGAGAACTGCTTACTCACAAGGTGTAACATAACAGCAACATTAATATGCAGATGCATAAATACAATTCATTAAGTAAAACTTACTCGAAATGATAAAATAGATATCCATTTTATTCCCCTTACGAAAATATGTACTTTCTCCAAAGCCATCAAATTCGAAAGTAAGAAAATCTACAACTGCAGGAGTATTTTAAGTACATTACATACACACTTTAAACACTTAGAGCACTGGATCATGACTTGATTTGCACTTGCAAAGAGTTTGGATACAGATCAGACGCAGAGTAACTTGGCGTCTGATCTGGATCCAAACTGTTTGCAACTCTATATTATGATTATATATGTCAGCAAATTAAATGCAGGAAAAGGAAAAATCTATTTCATACTTTCAGCAGACATTATTTTAGAAGCAGGAGACATTGTATTCAGCATTTTCAAGGAGTTATATAGCATAACATCAAAAGATAACCTAACCCTTAGCCTGCCAGTCACGACTATAGCTCCATATGCAAACAGCTTGGATCCGGATGAGACGCCGAGTAACTCGGCGTCTCATCCGGATCCAAGCTGTTTGACACTCGGACAACATTTTCAGCAATTTTGAGCAACTTTGAAGCACTTTGAAACTTGAAGCAGACGAGAAATATAGCAGACGACAATTTATTTGGCGGGCTAAGGGTTAATATCTCCTTAGAGAAAATAATGCTTTTGCAATGGATTTCTACAAGAGATAATTGATAATTTGCTAACTGCAATTTATTTTCCTTTTTCATCACTTTCTCAAAGTTTGGAGTTTAATTTAACAGCTTGACTAATAGTATTTTCAACATATTCCTTATAAATTCCATCTGGAGCTTTACCTGTCTAAGCAAGTTGCCTTTTAACTCATACTTAAGCAACAAAGTAAACTATTTTCCAGCTAAACTTTTATCATTTAAATCATTGCTTTTCAAGTGCATCAATTTTAGAGTGTCCAAACAGTTTGGACCCAGATGAGACACAGAGTTACTAACTCAGTATTTCATCTGGGTTCAAACTGTATGCAATATAGCTATATCAAATTTGCATTATAGCACATGCTGAAGGCAAAGTAGCATGCAAGTATACAAACCTCTCTATTACTACCACTTAATTATGTTTATGAATTAACAGGTGGTTAGGGCAAGTGGCTGCATAAAACAAAGTGACAGCTAGTAAAACAGAAAGCTCCTTTACCGTCACTTTGCTTTAAGCAACCACCTGTCTTTTATATCATAAATTAGGATTCATTTTAGTGGCCATAATAGAGAGGTTTTACTGTAATATTTCCAAGCACCAAACAATACTTATAATCATCTGTTAGCTCTAATCATGGCTGTTCAAGTACAGATACCTTGCTTGTAATTGTCTTCATACTGTGAAATCAGCAATTGATTGCAATTGAAGAGTTTCATCTCAATGAGAGATGTTTTTATTGTACCTTTAGTATTCCTAACCTTTATTGTTTAATGGATTGTCTAATTTCTTGCTACAGAACAAGCTATTCTTTTAATAGGGGTTAATGTTTGCTGGAGATGAAACAACTTGCAGGTATTTGCAAAAGTTTTGGATCCAGATCACAGGACCTTAGTTAATCAGTATCTGGATACAGTCTTAACCCATTACCCTATAGCTTGTTATTGAATTATAGTTTTAAAGACAGGTGATTACTTCACTCAAGTAAAACAGAAAACATCTTAAGGAACATTCTGCTTTTAACTTTCAGCCTGCTTTAAGCTACCATCTGCAAGCTTTTACAAAATATTTCTTATGGTCCATGGTCATAAGGCCCAAAAAGGCTATTCAATCAAAACTGTTGATTAACTTTGCTCATTGTTCTTGATATTAATATTTAATTTATCAATTCTAGCAGCCTGGTTAAAGTTGCAATAATGTATTAAAACATTATGCACACTTATAAACAGCAAAATCCAGATTCCCTTGGCAAACAGTTTGTATCCTGATGAGTTATTACTGTACAAGAATAAAGGTATGTTTATTCATATGTCTACTAGTATATACTTTCCATATAAGGGATACATACTTGGGAACTCATGGTTCCTGTCATGTATCTGCTCCATGTTGCCATGGAAACCCCTGTCCATCCATTCCTGAGGTGAGTTCAAGGTCAAGGTCCCAAGCTCAGAATCTGTGTCAGGTGCATAACCTGGAACAGTAGAGAAAGATAGTGGATGTAGGTAAAGGAAACATGAAATGATGTAAATCAAGACAATGACATAAAGTAGAGCAGGTTTACATTAACTCTTTTTAACTTGTTACTCTACAGCCTGTTTCGTTTTGAAGACAGCTAGGTGAATCTTTTAAGCAGATTGAAAGTAAAGCAGAATTAAAATGCTCCTTAAGGTGCATTCTGCTTTACTTTCAGCCTGATTTAAGCTACCATCTGCTAGGATATATTCATGATTTTATAAAGTGAAATGATTTTTTTCAGTGGATAAATAAATTAATGGTGTAAAAAGGAGTGGGTTATTTGAAACCTTAATGCTAACCATTGCAAACAGTTATAAGGACATTTAATGGTTAAACCATTCACCCCTGAGAAATGAAAAGGACTACTTTTCCGATTCCCAATCAAACCTAGACCAGTGTTGCATACTTAAGGATGATTTTAATAGTATATTGCACAATGAACAAACAGTGCAGACTCATAAGAGGCCTGGCTCCTACAAGAGCCCTCTGATCAGGGTCTGTACTGTTTGCATAGGACAAATGTACTCTTCACAGGAACACTGTTTGTAATGATGTGTATACTCACTGCATACGTAGGGTTGAATATGTTAAAAGTTTAGCAATATGGTTGATAACATTTTGGAGCATTGATAATTAACGCATTACCCCATACACCTATTTAGGCTTTTTAATTTATTCCTCAACTGAAGAAAATAGTTCCACTTTGAACAGTCATGAATAAGTACCCTAAGATAATTTCTTTATCCTAGGCCTAGTAGATAATAACTTAAAGCAGGCTGAAAGTAAAGCAGAATGGGCCTGAAGGCACATTCTGCTTTTCTTTCAACCTGCTGTGAGTCGTCACTTATATTCTTTACCAGAAATAGGCTATGGGGTAATGATGATAAGGGCCAAAACAAATATCATTTATACAATTTATAATTAATATTCCTGAACAACATAAATGATAGGATCGACACTCTCATAGAGAAAAGTGAATACAGTGTTTAGTAAAGAATAGCATATGACGTCATGTGCCTAGAATTATGTCATACAATTAAAATAGCATATAAAATCTACCTACATATTAATATGTATATGCAAAAATATAGGCATTTAAAATTCTTTAAACAATATACAAAATTCCGAATTTATTGACTAACACTTGGACAAGCCAAATATAGGATTACTTGAGCAGTCTTGAAGGAAATCAAACAAAATTGTGTGATTAATTAAACAAAACATACAGATATGTTATTTAGAAGGTGTAATCTTATTGTATTTGAGTAAACACAACCAAACTTGAAATATTAGCAACTTTTATTTCCCTCAAGAAGCAAATAGTTAACTGCTAAATGCAGGACAAAAATAATGTAGAAAACTCATGCAGGAGCTTTCAACATAATTTTTTATCTTGCATTCAGCAACCTGGGGCCCGTTTTACTAAACTACTTATGCAAAATTTTTGCGTAAGTCAAAATCGTTTTGCTCTTATTTTTCGATCATAAACGTTTGCAAACAGCAAATAGCCAGATCAGAGGACGCGCTAAAAGCGCGTCCTCTGATCTGGCTATTTGCTGTTAGTAGCAAGTGATAATAAAAAAGTATAAATTAAAATTGAAATTTTTGACTTACGCAAAAATTTTGCGTAAGTAGTTTAGTAAAACGGGCCCCTGGTCTGTGAAAGAGACTAGTTTATTTATTGATTGGTGTTGTACTGAACAGTTGCTTTATAACAAGTTTGTCTGTATATTGAATTAAAGCACTTGCAGAAATAATCCCTAGTCAGTCAATGCACTTAAATCATCAGACGAGAAAAACATAAATCATTGAGACATCTTAACTCTTTCAACACTTAAGGTAGCTCTTGTGGGTTATCAGATTCCCTTGTGGATCTTTTTAGTTATCAGAACATGAACCAGTCTACTTGTAATTCTGGGTAGTTATAATAAATACTGGTCTAAATTAGCAAACAGTGTAGACCCTGATCAGAGGGCTCCTATGGGAGCCCTCTGATCTGGGTCTACACTGTTTGCAAAATTTCAATGTAATTAGTATATTTTAAACAGGTCCATGGTATTGAAAGCGTTAACTATCATCTACTTTAAAATTGTCATCTGAATAAAGTATAAAATCTCTTCAGTTTTAATTCAATTTTTTAAAATTAAAACTGAATTTAAGATCAGTAGGTGTAAAGCTGAGCAGTTTAAGGATTCTGATCAGATGTTGAGTCAACTGTATCTGATCTGGACCAGAACTGTTTGCAGCTGCAAGTTTAATCATACTTCACAGGATAGAGTTAATAAATGATGAGTTGACAAATGATAAGTATGTTCTAGGCAACAAATTAGTGAGATTTGAAATTTCTGACAGCTAATGCTAGCAGCAATCAATTTACTCAACGTCTAATCTAAACGGTTGTTGTTTTGTTTCATTCCAATATATATAGTATCTCTGAAAATAAAATACAGCAGAGAGTCAGAGTAAACTTTTTACAGACAACAACTTTGAAGAAGAAGACATTTACTTGACATTCAAAATGATATCACATACACATATATTTATTATATAAGTAACAACATCTAAGCTACAAAAGCTATAAGCTATAAACTGGCTTTGTTTCTAACACAACAATAGAAATGTGACCAGAACAATAAAACAAGTGAAGAAAAATAATTACAGGAGGACACAGAGATCAGTGTCCAAGGTTAAAATGCTTTTGAGTTCAATCTGAAGCCGTTCTCAAGCATTTGATTGGTCAGATTTGAGCCAAGGCTCAAATCTGACCAATCAAATGCTTGAGAACAAATTTGGACTCAACACAAACATTTTATAACCTTGGGATCAGGTAAATATATATAAAGACTGAGATCAACTACCATAAGTATGCACAATGCAGGTTTTTGATCAGTGTCTTTCCTGATTGTTGTTCATTCACATTTTGTCCGAAGCTTATACCAATAAAAATACTGAAAATATACTGGTGAAATACTGTTTCTGGCTATAATAAAGCTTTACACTAGCAGTTTTCGACATCTAATTGCAATGATTCCCCTATAACAAAGATCAGATAATCTTAACCCATTTAAGCCATAAGTACACTCTACTAAAGTGGAAATTGAAAAACAGTGTAGACCCTGATGAGACGCAAAATTACACTGCATTTCATCAAGTTCTACACTATTTGCTATATTATATGAAATGCTTTGCTGTATGGACAATTATTGCATTGTCGTGAGTTCACCCTTATTCATCTACAGTGAAATCTTCCAGCAAGTATACAGGAAGAGTTCATTGTAATATCCAGGCATAAATGTGTTAATATTATTCAACAACGTGATAAGAACATCTATATTAGTCAGATTTAGAACTACTGTGATAATTTAATTTTCCTAAAAACATTCAAACATCAGAAGTCATAAAACAGTAAAACCTGTGTTTAGCCGCTACTGAATCTTTTGACAGGTTATTGCTTAACCCTTTACCCCATAATTATGCATTTTTACGCCTGTTTATTTATTCCTCCACTCAAGAACATAGTTAGACTTTATACAGTCATGAATATGTACCATAAGAAATTATTTTTATAATACCCTAGCAGTAATAATTTTAGAAAAAAAAGAGAATGGGTCCTTTGGGACCCCTGCATAACTTTGAAATCTATGGGTCCCATAGAAAAACTATGGGTCCCAATTTTTTTCACCAACTACAAGCATGTGAACCAACTGCTACACCCGTCTGGGTTATTTTTCCATTTAACTGTATTTAACGTTTGACACTGAAAATGAAACAATGAATATTAAAATCTATAAATGCCATAGTAAGAGTAGTTTGTTCATTTAATTTCATAAAACCTGCATGTTTCTGATCTTTCCAGTTCAATGTGCACTAGTCAATAGCTTTGGTCAACTTGACTTTATTAGGATTCTGTCCAAAAACGGAAGCCTGTATGCTCTACAGATCTGCATGTCTAGCAAGAGTGCTGTGTTGCAAATTACTGTTCTAACAAACTTTCACAAATTAATTTCTTACTTTACTATTATTACAGCACACCTACAATGTTTCTGTTCTTAAAACAGTGTTGCAGCTATGATGTCCGATTCTCGCATAGATTTCGAAAATCTCGCACAAAAATTTCTAGTGCATTCTTTCAAGTCAGCCCTACGCGGTACCCGCCATACGATATTATCGCCAATAACAACTAATGACGACTCTTCTCCCCCGTCGTGATATTCTACGACGTATTACATATAGAAAGTTTAGATACAGATAGTGCGCGAAAATTCCCGCACACTTAATTGCTACAATAATCAAATACTATGCGTCAAACCTTTCAAACTTTGGGGCGATTCTAGTCAAGTCCGATACCCGCCATTTTTGACACAAATAGGCTAGGTCTAAAACATTGACCGTACTATCTTGACTAGCCACTATAAAAAAGAGTTCATTATTCGCGGCGCGGACTATTTGTATTCATGTTTTAATTTATTTTGGCCTAATTATCATAATATATTCAGCGTCTTTAGCAACTATGTTCGTCTGCGAAAACAATTTAGCACCTACGTAGTCCTGATACGCCGTTACAAAGTATCTACACATTAAAGTATTAATCGTTCTGTGTTTTTCACGCAAGTACGACGATGCGTCCTTGAGGACGCACGTCTTTTCAGACTATGCGTCCGCGGCGATTTTTATGCGTATTGTACGCAGGACGCAGACGTAAAATTATCACTGCCCTAGTAGATATTTGCTTAAAGCAGGCTGAAAGTAAAGCAGAATGCGCCTTAAGGCGCATTCTGCTTCACCTTCAATCTGCTTTAACCCATTACACCATAGCCTATTTCTAAAATTGAAACTTAAAGCAGGTTGAAATTAAAGCAGAATGTGCCTTAAGGCACATTCTGCTTTACTTTCAGCCAGCTTTAAGCTACCATCTGCTAGAATATAGAATAGATTTCTTTCAACACATATTTGTAACTGTACGAGTTAAAACTATTTTCTTAAGTGTAGGAATAAATGAAAGGCGTAAAAAGGCATATTTATGGGGTAATGAGTTAAGTGGTCACCTATCTTCAAAATTAGAAACAGGCTATGGGGTAATGGGTTTACACGAATTACTCAATAAATATGTATTTTTACTCCTTTCATTAATTATATTCCTCTACTAATGGAAAAAGTTCCAGTTTTATGCAATCATGAATATGCAAAATATTAATTATATTCAGATAAAACAAAATATTGCATTTGTGGTTAAATTTACCCCTGGGAGCACATATTTCCATCAGTTTATGAACCATTTATTAATATTCATGAATATTCATGAATATTCATGAATAAAATTTAATTGTTCAATTCTGGAAAGAAATATGTTCATAAACAATTGTTCATGAAAATTTATGTTCATGAATCAGTTGTATGTTCATGAACATAATCACATATAAATGAAGAGGATAGAAATATTCATGAACATTTTAACAAGTTCATGAACCAACATTTATGTGCATGAATATAATTACATTGATCATGAATATAATCACATATTCATGAACAAGCTAAAAATATTAATAAACATTTTAACAAGTTCATGGACCTAATGAAACTGATTAGGTACTTAAATATACAGAAATATTTGGCCTGAAATTTTAGGACTTATAAGGTTTCTTTATTTACCATAATTTATCTGTATAATAAATTTGATATACCATAATGCCAAGAAAAATATCTATCATTATGAAATGCATCAGTAGAATTTCTGCAATTGAATTTTTCACTTGATCCATTGCATAAAACTTGCATGGAGATCTCTGATGAGATACGGAGAAAGTCCAATTTCAGTTAAGTGTTATAAGAATACTAAGGAAGCTCGGGAGACAAATATCATTAGACAGGTCTTTGCATTTATGCCTACTGTACAGCCTGTCCTCTGATTGGATAACAGTTAAACCTTCGTTAAGCCACAACTCAGCGCAACATTTAGAAGCGTCAAGATCTCTAAAGCCAGGAACCTGTTTAATGCAGAACAAAAGTAATGCAGAAAGCTCCTATAGGAGCTTTCTGCATTACTTTTGTTCTGCATTAAGCTGTTTCTCAATGTCTTAAAAGACAGTCAATGCTTCTTCTTAATAACTGTTTCTAATCATGGGTTCAGTTCAGTAGTGTACAGAATTATTCATTAACCTTGACTATGCAAGACTTGACCAAACTGCAAAACACTTTAAACTTGTAACACTTGATTTCATACGCCTTCACACTAAAAACATAACATGCATAGCTCTGATACATATCAAACTTTTTTTTCAGTTCAACCAATTATTTACCAAACTTTTCCAATTACTTTCAAAGGCAATAATTATTATAGTACTGGTAAATAACTTTTTCCTGTAGGTAGGTTAAAGGTTGACTGGACGTCTAGAATGGGACATTTCTCTGATTTCGCTTCGTTACGTATCAGCTTTCCATACAAATTTGCTGTATTCTATTGATTTGGGTTTGTTCCAGAAATTCGGGCAATTCTTGCGTGGTCGGGCGGAATCAATACTAGTTCAGTCAACACTGGAATTGCTGTGAACTGTTATACAATCGCAGCATTCTTGTGATGACTGATATCATTGAGTTCTGGGTGATAGAAACGCTGACTAAAATTCTTAAGATTCTTGCATGTCATAATTTTGTTATTTATCAGTTTTATTTGAGTTTTTTGTGCTATGTTTTTTTTTTACAATCTGACGGGCTGTCAATGTGATATTTGATTCTTAGTCATATAACAAATTTAGAGATATATTTCTGTGTTGAACCCATTATCCAATAATACGCCTTTTTACGCCTTTAATAGATTCCTCCAACACAGATAATAGTTTAACTTTATACAGTTGTGAATATGCAGGATAAGAAGTAACTTCTATATACAAGAAATGGTAGCTTAAATCAAAACAGGATGAATTCTGCTTTACTTTCAACCTGCTTTAATCAATTACCCAATAAATACGCCTTTCTACGCCTTAAATTTATTCCTCCACTCAAGAAATCGTTCCAATTTATTCATAATATGAATATGTACCATAAGAAATATTTTCTATATTCTAGAAGACTCAGGTAGCTTAAAGCAGGTTAAAAGTAAAGCAGAATGCGCCTTAAGGCGCATTCTGCTTACTTTCAACCTGTTTTAAGCGATCACCTATCTTCAAAACTATAAAAAGAGGCTAAGAAGTAATGGGTTTAGTAGTCATTATGTCTTCAAAACTAAAAACAGACTTTAATGGGGTAACGGGTTAAGAAAGTGGGTAGTATTTTGTGTATTAATTGGGAGGAAGTTAATAATTTTCATCTTTAATTGGTTAATTCTGCATGCCCTTATTTGTGTCATTAGACTTTAAAACATCATTTATCATTTATTGTTGTTCTTTTCTCATTTATGTGGGCGTAATGGTGTAATTAGACCAATGCTCAAATACAATGCAGGCAGGGTTAATGATTAAATAGTAAAACTTGATGATAACTCTTTGCCGAGTGACAAACAGCTTGAATCCAGATCAGACGCCGCGTTACGCGGCGTCTGATCTGAATTTAAGTTGTTTGCAAATCTTAGCTCATTTCCCTCCCTAGAACAACTCCATCAGAACAACACACACAGTCTTTATCTTCCATTTGGTGTTGTTGTAGAGAAGAAACACTGTAGTGTCTAAATTACAATAGCAGTAATGAGTTGAAGTTATAATCCTGGGGTTCTTCTTAACAACTGATTTAGCATTAATGAACAGTTTTGCACGTCTTTTCAATTCTTTGTTACCAATTTTGTGGGAAAACAGCTTTGGGTAACTGCATGAAACATGTCACATAGATTAGAAGTTTACCATAAGCTAACATGATTAGAATTTAACCCTTTTGTAACTGCTATTAGCTTTTAAAGTTACAAAGACTGCATTCAATAAACACTTATGCCCCGGGCGGCCAGGCATCATTGACAATATAGTTTGAATCTTTTAGAAGTCCAAATAAGCCAAATGTCAAGGTCAAAATCAAAGTTGAGTCATACAGGAAGATTGCCGCTGTGGAAAGGTATTGAATTATTTTAGAATTCCAGAATAATTTTTTGAATAGTCATGAATAATTCTAGAAACGGCGATTTAACAATTTCATGAATATTCTGCAAACATTCTAGAAATTTAATGGTTTTAGAAGCATTGTTCTAGATTTACAATAGTTCTTGAACTCCTTTTGTAGAATATGTAAGGTAAGTCTTGAAGCTCTTAGACAATTCTTAAAGTAGCCAATTAACGTTCATGAATTTTCTAAAATTCTTGATTACTTTTCTCAGGGGTGGTAATGGTCATAGGCAACATCTGTATATGTATCAATTAAAGCATTTTTGGAAGTATAGTGTTGATGCTAAACAAAACAGTAAAATCTAGGCAACCCAGAAATAGCCGATTTAAAATATTCTGAGTTCAAATTAGGTCAAGGTCAAGTTGTGGTTGGGTGATATTGGTGTATGAGGAATGGTCCAAGGCAACAACATACTGTAAAACTATCCAAATATTTCTGTTATATGATCTAATAAGTCATTTGAGGAATCCAGGATAGAGGCCAAGATCACTGGGTTAAACGACAAGTCTAAATTAGCTGTAAAACCCTTAACTCTATAGATACTCATTTTAATGCCTCTAATTTCTTACTCCACTGAAGAAATTAGTTCCAAGTTCAATGTCATGAATATGCACCATTAGAAATACTGTATATCCTAGCAGGTAGTGCAAGTTGGGGCTTAAAGCAGGCTGAAAGTAAAGCCTTGAGGCGCCTTCTGCTTTACTTTCAATCTGCTTTAAGTGTTCACCTGTCTTCACAACTTGGCTATGGGGTAAAGGGTTAGAAGGCAAGTCTTTAGCTATAAACTTGTCTTTATAAAAATGACTAAACCTTCACAGTCCTCGTTCATCACATTCTGTGAAGGACTAACTAGATAATGCAATAAATCATACCACTTTTGTGAGATGCTTCATTTAACCTATTCTATGCTGTAATTTTTATATGGATTATTCTGCTTTTGAAAATTAACATTTAAAGTTGATTTTTATGGCTGTTTTATGACAATATTGCAGAACACGAGGCCAAAAGGTCTTAAACACAAACATAATTGTAGCAGGCCCTTGAGACTATATAAGGTAAGCTATTTTTGAGACAATTTTGAGCAATTTACCGGTCAGTAGTTTGGTTAGCCATCACCTTGACCTTTGACCCCATGACCTTGACATTTAAATCTGACAAGGGAAACAAAAATAACTGCTACTCACAGCCGACTTTCAGATTTTTATTATACAGATTTCCTTTGGGTTAAAGATGCCATTAAATTTAGGGCTGACAAAGATGTTGTGCCAAGAAAAATGCTTTAAACATGCCAAAAATGTGTTCGAGAAAACATGACTTTATCCAGATATTTTAAATTGAAGCCTACTGCATCACATTAATTTATTCATGAAGTGTGCAAGAACATAAAAAATGATGACAGCTTCATGCAAATGAGTCATTTGAAAATTTCACCATATCTCTCGGATATTTTCATATTAAATTCCTAATTTAGGAAATTATGAATTCTGTTAGACACAGGACTGGAAGCAAGATTCCTGGTTTCATGTTTTCCAAGAATCCATACATTGACCATTATGCCAAGTGGATTCGTCCATGCTGATATATTGGATTAGTGTATTTTCGTTGTAAGGGATGGGTGCCTGGTCTAAATTTTCATTTTGTTTTATATTGAAATTCCTATCAACAAACAGTGTAGACTCTGATCAGACGCCGCATTATGCGGACACTAAGGCACAAAAGGGTAAAAAGTACCAAGCAAATTGCTATTTGGTTTTTAACATGAAACTAAATTTCATTTCAGCGATTTGTTTTCCAGAGAAGAATTCTCAGGGAAATAACAGGTTTTTAATTAATGCGTTCTAAATGACATTTTTAGGTTTGGTTTATGATAAGAATACACATGTTGAACACATATTAAACACATGTTGAGTATTCTTTATTTTTCAAGTTTAGTTCTGCTTCACTTTCAACCTGCCTTAAGTGGTCACCTGTCTTCAAAACTAGAAACAGGCTATTTGGGGTAATGGGTTAATACTTCGCAACATACTTGTAATGAGATGTGAAATAAGGAGTTTGAAGTATCTGGAGAAATGTTTAGATTATATGAGTGGTGTTTACTTCCAGGTAAATTATAAAAGAGCAGTAACTCTGGGGTTCTTTTTAAGATAATTGCTATGCCTAGTAAATGTTCTTTGCATGACTCCAATATGTCTAATGCTTTAAGTGCAATATAGTATTGTCTGCTCAAAATGTGATGTGCCATGTATTAAAAAGACATTCTTCCAAAAACATGCAGATCTCAAAAAAAGAGAATACACTATATGATTACAAAAACTATTTTTGTTCTGCTTGAAGTCGGCTTTCCCTCACACATACTATAAAGCTCCTCCCACTTTTATAATGAAAACCTATTGTCTGTACTATTACATTGGCCTATAAAATAAGTAAATTTTCCCTCAGGCGCAGACTCATGTCAGAAGCATGCTAAAAGAAAATACTAAAGACATAGATCAGACAGCTCCTTCTACACTGTTTTCAAAAATTATCAATAGTCGCTATTTGTAAGAGAAAGGTTAACCAAATGAGTGATTATTTTACCTGAGTAAAATTTACTGAGCTTGAGTCTCCAATGAATACTTATTGAAGTTCAATTGAGACACATTGTTTTGTGAATGATTAGTTACTATCTGTAAAAACCTTCTTCAAGCAAGTGTATCTTATTGGGAATCTTTCAAAACAATTCTTATTTCACTAGTTGTTTATATAACTCTTTCATCCAAATAAGCATGTCCGAGTTCTTTAACTGTTCCTCAACATAGAAACTTATGACATGGTTGAAAACAGGTGAGAACTTAAAGTAGAATGAAAGTAAAGTAGCTTTCTACTTTACTTGCATCCTGCTTTAAGTTAACATCTGCCAGGATACTTGCATTAACATCTATCAAGAAAAGGGTTATAAAAAATGTTTTGTATAAAGGGTGTCTTGTGACATCAAGATGTGTGGTCTATTATAAAACCTTTCCCTTTTTCACAAACAAAAAACTGCATGTATACAGCCATGCAGCCTTCTTGTTTAAGATTCTTGTCTTGAATTTAAATTTTAAATCCGTAACAGATGCAATGTAAATTGGTGTCTGATCAGGATTCAACCTATTAAATTGTCACTAAAAATTGATTATATTAAGTTGATATTTGTCATTTAACCCATCGCTTAGATAAGTCATAATTAATTTACTTTTTTTTTAGCTGTCTCCTCAGGATTTGAACTGTTTTCTTATACGATCTGTCTGGAATGAGTCTGCAGGGCTCCAGATAAGAGGGAGTAAAAGGGGACAAATCCAACATTTTCTCTCTTATTTCAGCACCAAATCCTATGGTGTTACCACTCATTAGAATCGTCTCTTTGAGACGATTCTAATGAGTGGTGACACCATAGGGTTTAAAGCAGAAATAAAGATTTTAGTTTTTGAAATACTCCCCTTATCTGGTGCTCTGAGTCTGCACTTTTTCCTGAGGAATTTTCCTTATTTTATTAATCAATGTAATAGTTCATAGCAAGATGAACAGTTTTATGTATACAAATATTCATCAAAGGGTTATTGTGAGTGGTGTATGACCTGTTTTGCTAGTAACATCAAAGATTATAAAGTTATCATTTTGTACTATCCCATGTCAGACAGATCTTGTACAAAAACAGTGCAGACCCAGATCGGACAGCTCCTCCAAGGGCTGTCTGATCTGGATATACAGTGTTTTCAAAAAGCAAACATAATACACTAGTCTAATAAACAGAAGGGTTTAAAGAGTGATGTTATTGGTGTTTACTGATAAAACAAATGTGCTTTGAACATTTACAATTTTGAACCAAATGAACTGTTTGCAGAGGGTTTAAACTGGGGGATATGATGATAATAATGTGTGATGTGAAATGAAATAATCAATACTGTAAATTTACAGAGGACTATAGGGTGTAATTTTCCAGTCATAAGCAGCAAGGAAAATTTATAACCAAAATTTCCCATGCAGAATATTCATATGTAAAACTCTGCCCACTGTGAAATGTGAACTTTGTTATTACATTGGCTTATAAAATAAAGAAAATTTCCTCTAGGAAAGAGCGCAGACTCATGTCAAATAGATCCTATCAGAAAACAGTGAAGACCCTGATTAGACAGCTCCTGCAAGAGCTGTCTGATCAGGGTCTACACTATTTTCAGAAACATTAATATACATGTACATGCAGTGTTTGCAGAATTATTGAACAAGGAATAAATATCATGTGCTATAAAAAAAATTGTTGGCATATATATTGTTATGTTATGTTATGATTTTTACGTCGCTTTTTAACAGTATTTCAGTCATATCGCGACATCCAGCTAATTACAGGTGGAGGAAGATCGACCCTGTTGTTGGCATACATACTCTGATATGAAAAAAATTGTATATTTCAATGAATATTATCAAATGATAAACAGTTTTGATCCAGATTAGATGCTGGGAATAATTTGTAACCAATCTGAATCTGAACTGCATGGAAGCAGAGTGTTGAATATTCTCAGTTACTTGGCAATTCTAATCTGAATTTATATATTCTGAACTGATTACAAATTCATGTCAATTCACAGCTAGTATATTCTATAAATAAGAACAACTGTTTGCCAGCAAATTCATCACTACAACATTCCAAGAAAGATATTCATATAAATAATTTTTGTTTTCTTGGTTTCACATCTTAATGTTAAGTCTTAGATTCTGAGAAACTGTACGTAACAGCAGTATTGTTTTCTCAAAGCATTTTGGATGGTGTTAATTATCTAAGGCTAATTAAAACTTGAGTAAAACAAAAAATAAGCTGTCATTCAAAATAAATAAAATTTGTAGTCATTTATAAAGGTTCCATGGAACTTAAAACAGGATACAAGTAAATTACAGAGCTCCTTTTAGGAGTTTTCTGTATTATTTGTATGTTGCTTTAACCCATAGCATGTTACTAGCTTTGATAACAGGTGGTTACTTAAAGCAGGCTGAAAGTAAAGCACAATGTGCCTTTTATAAGGCACACTCTGCTTTACTTTCAGCCTGCTTTAAGCTACCATCTACTAGAATATAGAAATGTATTTCTTACTGTTATTCATGACTGTATTATTATAAAGTGGAACTATATTCTTTAATGGAGGAATAAATTCAAGGCGTAAAAATGTGTATTTATGGGGTAATGGGTTATGGTGCTATCTGTCTTTAGAGATTGCCATGCCTTTTTACTCAATTAATTTTACACAAGTTTAACAGTATTTTCAAGTACAAAAGATATCCCATTATATTTAACCTGTGCACCACTCATTAGTGTTAAGAATAATCTAGTGGCTTTGCTCTACAACAAGTAGATGAGCCTTGAGACTATTTCACTATAAATAACTCACAATTCCCTCGATTAATTGTTTCCACCTGAGCTTCTAACCTCAGCAATGCTGATTTTTCAAAAGGAGTCTCTTCAATTTTCTAACAAGTGATCTTTTTACACTGACTAGATATTTACAGGTTATCAATTTTCATTTATCTTGAAGTATGACACTATGCAGAGCCTGAACAGAGGGTCCCTATCATTGCATAGCCCTCAGATCTGAGTCTACACTATTTACAAATACTGTATATGCTAATTGCAGCACTGCCATGGTTAACCACTAAATTAATTAGAAAAGCAAAATTGATATTGCTTACATCAAAGAAGCACCTGCATTATAACCTACATTCTACTTGATATACAGTCACACCTGGTTATAGCCGTCATATAAAGAAGACATTGGGCAATCTCCAGGGCTGCCATTTCTCCGGTTTTTTCCTAAATCTTCGGATTTTTTTCCTAATACATGGTAGCTTAAAGCAGGCTGAAAGTAAAGCAGAATGCGCCTTAAGGCGCATTCTGCTTTACTTTCAACCTGCTTTAAGCATCATGTGTCTTAAAAACTAGAAACAAACTATGGGTTAAAGGTATAATCAGGAAAATCGGGCTTGAAAAATGCAAATTTGGAAATCTTAGGAATTATTTTATTAACTTATGGCAGGCCTGAATCTTTTACAAAAGGGACTGCATGATTATTGCAGGACAAAAAGTTATGTGAAAAACTCCCAATAGGAATTTAAACATAATGTACAATCAAACCTTTACTCGCCTGTTTCTAGTTTTGAAGATAGGTGACCACTTAAAGCAGGTTGAAAGTAAAGCTGAATTCACCTCAAGACACTGAATTCACTTCAAGACACATTCTGCTTTACTTTCAGCCTGCTTTTAGCTGCCATCTAACAGGACATTTAGAAAATATTTCTTATGTTACACTTTCATGACTATATAAATTGGAACTATTTTCTTCAGAAGAGGATAGGATCATCACTATATCCCGCCCTCATAAGTTACTAAGCGGAACACAGCAACACATGATCAGGGCTCCAGATATAGAGGGGGATATTTAAACAAGGGCCATCATGGCCCTATATCGCTCACCTGGTACACCATGTAAAACTTCACCTATATTGACCTAGATTTTGACCCGGTATGACCCATATTCAACAGTAGCCTTGATTTTAATAAAGCAAACATTTTGACCAACTTTCATCAATATCAAATGAGAAAATGTAGCTTCTAGAGTGTAAACAATGTATTTTCATTATTTGACCTAGTGACCTAGTTTTTGACCAGACATGACCCACATTCAAACTTGACCAAGATATCAATAAGTCAAACAATGTGACCAAGTTTCATCAAGATCTAATGAGATTTGTAGTCTCTAGAGTGTTAACAATGTTTTTCTATGATTTGACCTAGTGACCTAGGTTTTGACCGGACATGACCCACATTCGAACTTGACCTAGATTTCATCAAGACAACCATTGTCATCAAGTCTCATGAAGACCTAATGAAATTTGTAGTCTCTAGTGTGTTAACAAGCTTTTTCTATGATTTGACCTAGTGACCTAATTTTTGACCGGACATGACCCACATTCAGCCTTGACCTAGATATCAATGAGGCCAACATTTTGACCAAATGAGATTTATAGCCTCTAGAGTGTTAACAAGGTTTTTCTATGATTTGACCTACTGACCTAGTTTTTAACCGGACATGACCCACATTCAAACTTGACCTAGATTTTATCAAGACAAACATTGTTATCAAGTTTCATAAAGATCCAATGAAATTTGTAGCCGCTAGAGTGTTAACGAACAATTGTGGACAGACAGACAGACAGACAGACAGACAGACGGACGATGTACGACGGACATCCAGCGATCCTAATAGCTCACCTTGGCATTAGAATAGTAACACCATAGGATTTGGTGCTGCATGAGTGAGAAAATGTTGGATTTGTTCAGATTACTCCCTCTTATCTGTGAGCCCTGCATGATCACTTCCTATATGACAATGGTATTGCATATGTGCTGGCCCACAGAGTAACAATATTCATAAGTTCCTATCATATAGATTAATTTGCTAAATGGAAAAATGGTATATATTCATTATTAATCACTGACCTACATAGATGAGAAAAGTTGGCTACATTCATGCAGCATAATGTATATTGGCTAACATTTACAGTCCCAAACATGGTCATCATATTTTGCTACTTGCTTCTACTGTAATAATAAAACTGCATTTTATGCTTGTTCAAAGGTGCAAGATCTTCAAAAATGATTGCAATCAACTTAAGTCCTCAGTTCTTAAGGTCAACTTAAGTTTAATAAAGATTGGTTGAGGGAGATGGCTTTAATTTTATCGCGAGTTAAACCAGTTCCCCCATCGATTATAAAACTTCAGCCACTATGAACATCTACAGGGCTCCAGATAAGAGGGAGTTTTCCGAACAAATCCAACATTTTCTCACTCATTTGGACACCAAATCCCAGGGTGTTACTACTCATTAGAATCGTCTCTTTGAGACGATTCTAATGAGTGGTGACACCATAGGGTTTTATGCAGAAACAAAGATTTTCGTTTTTGAAATACTACCCTTATCTGGAGCTCTGCATCTATTATCTGAACTGTTAGTTAATTGGCCAAAAAAAATCCCCAGGAAAGAGTACAGATCCTGTAAACAGTGCAGACCCTGATTAGACAGCTCCTTCATGAAGCAACCATCCGTTTTCCAGCATGCAGAATTGATGACAAAAAACAAGTAGGAGTATATAATTATGGTAAACTATACTGCTGTTACACCCACTCAGAACAATTCTCATTAAGGATGTGATACAGAGACAGCACAAGCAACTTAAAGCATGATGAAAGTAAAGCAGAAAGCTCCTTAAGGAGCTTTCTGCTTTACTTTCATCTTGCTTTAAGCATCCACCCGCCCAATACACTGAAAACAATATACATGAGAAAATATTTATACTTAGAAAATGGGCCTTTAATTGTGTGGTCGTTATAATGAAGTTTTTACTGTAAATCAATACTGTAAAAGAATACCAATTAATACAGGACACAGAATCTGCATAGCTAGTGATCATAATTCAAAGCCCTTTTCATTGCAGTAATATGCATGATGCTCAATGGCTTTGTTTCTGAAAGATACGGTTGCTTTGCTTTTAAATGAAAGTTGTATGGTATTTAACTGTCACAGAAGACCTTTCATTTCTGGAACTTATTTAAGGAGCAGGATATTTATCCAATCAATAAACAGTTAAACCTGTACTGAAAAATCAATTGTTAATGAAGTACTGAAGAATCAATTGTTAATGAAGTATTGTGATTTTTTATTGCATTTTCCCAGGACTCATAATAATTATATAATTATGTTATATACAGATGGACAGAAATTGCTTGCTTAACCCTATATACCCATAGCCTGTGTTTCTAGTTATGAAGACAGGTGATCATCTTAAAGCCACTATATTTCTCCCACATAATCAGAATCGAACATTTTTCTAACATGAAATTTATGTCACTATCGTAAGCGTTCCATATAAAAAGAAGTAATACGTGGTGATATTTGAAGCAATATTGCTAACGAACAGTGAAATTTGTGGAAACAAGTAATCAAGTTTGTTTATTTTTGAATAGCGACGAAAATTTACGGATATACTCGGTAAAGCTCATTTGCATAATTCTATACAACAAGTCGAGTGCTTTACAATCAAAGAGAGACAACTCCTTTAAGTTTGGTCGCTAAACTGATGTAGTGTATACACATTGTCGCGGCCGAATCAATCACGTGACCTTTATGCAATCGTTCGAAAGTTCTCGGAACCAGCCCATAATCTTATTTGTAAACAAACCCGCTTATAATGTAAACCACCACGATAAGAATTTGACACATTTAGGTAGGATTCTTTACGAAGTGGGTGCATATGTCAGGCTTCTTACACTCGATTTCACTTAGTTTTAATACATAGAAAATGCACACATATAAGAAATTGCGCGTTTTATACACCAATTTGAGCGGGCTTGTGCCTTTAAGGTGCATTCTGTTTTACTTCCAGCCTGCTTTAAGCTACAATCTGCTAGGATAAAGAAAATATTTGTTACTGAACATATTAATGACTCAGTGCTCCAGATAATTTTTGCATGCAATGAGTACGTACTCACACTATTTTCACTTCAATGCTGAAAATTGAAATTGAATGCTGAAAATCTACGGAGAATACAAACAATGGAAAACTTCAACTAAATTTAACTTATACTGAATTGAGCAATGTAGACATGTACACACTTCTATGTTAATGTCATTATCTGAGCAAGACATTGTGCAATGTGTACATTCCTGTTCATATTTGAACACATCGCTTGTGCTCTTTAATACCCATGCATGTCAACAGTATTTCTTTGCAGTCTGAGTCTTTGAGCCAACATGGTGTCTACATTTCCCTCAATGCATTAAAACTAATATTTATCCAGGGATAATTCATTTCCAATATTATTTTCAAGTTTTTTATTTACCTGGGCACCGTTGTGTTTCTTTTGATAATGTTTGCGGATTTTGATACACTGGGGTTATCCTCGCGATTGACGCTATTAATTAACACTCACTGATAGATTTGAATACCCGCTCATGGCATCCTCGCGTTTTTTTTTAAATTGAATAGTATAGGCGTTTTATCATTATTTTTTACGTTGACCAGCACCAGACGCCGCCATCATAACATGGTTTACTGCCGACGCTTGCAATGACAATTTCGTCCCATAATGTTTCGACCCGTACTTTGTAGTAGGGGGAAGACTATGCGGGCGTGTTTATACCGGTCTCCGAGTATTTGAGTTTTAAAGCACACCGAATTCACAATCCTTTCTGAAAGGCTACGGAATCGAGATAACCCGGCCGATCCAATGTTGCCGCTTTTTAAAGTTCGCGACGGAGGCGAGACACTGCAGGTGCGAAACTAATTTAAACAGCGAACGGTGTTAGGGTAAACATTTCACTTAAAATACGGACTGGTTTGAAGTTATTTTTTTTATTAAGTAAATAACGTAGTTCTAACCCATCAAATGCGCAAAAGTGATGCCCAGTCTACCGTTTGTTACTCGCAACTAAATATTTGAAATGCGTACGCAATTTTCTTTGTGCGTTTTTGTACGCATGGATTGTCATTTCAAATGCGTTTCTCTCCAAAAACAATGCGGGAAAACGCACGTACGCACCTTATCTGGAGCACTGATGACTGTATAAATAGGAACTCATTTCTTCGGCGGAGGCATAAATTGAATGTGCTAAAAGGCGCTTCTATGGGATAAAGGGTTAAGGTCCATTAATTATACTATACCTTCTGCCCCCTTTAAGCTACCATTTGCTAGGATAATAAACTATTTCTTATGGTGCATATTCATGACTGAGTAAAATGGAACTATCTTCTTCTGTGGATGTATAAATTAAAGGTCTAAATACACATATTTCTGGAGTAATGGGCTTAAAGCTTCCCTTCATAGAATGGGTTTTCATGTGTTTTCATATTCCTCATAGAAATCATTATGCCCATCCTATCCTGTTAAAGAGCCGTTCAATATTTCAAACATTCTGATTGGTGACTCACAGCTTACAGCAGACTAACATTAATGTAAAGCAGAACATCTCCAGATGAAAGAAATTTACTTTGCTTTCAGCATACTTCAAGCTATTTGATACTCTTTAATACTGAAATGTTCTATAAAGGAAAGTGTTAAGCCAGTAATGCAGAATTTAAGGCCCCAAAAGATTCAGAAGCTTTCTGCATTACTTTCATTAATATTAAGATTCTACATGTCTTTAACCCTTTCCCCCATAGAAGCGCCTTTTAGCGCACTCAGTTTATTCTTGCCCTGAAGAAAATAGTTCCAATTTATACATTCATAAATATGTATAATACAAAATATTTTCTATATTCTAGCAGACGATAGCTTAAAGCAGGTTGAAAGTAAAGCAGAATGCGCTTAAAGCGCATTCTGCTTTACTTTCAACCTGCTTTAAGTGGACACCTATATTCAATACTAGAGATATGCTATGTGGGAAAGGGTTAAAACCTGTCATATATCTTTTCCAGCAGCTGCTTAACAAAGGTTTTACTGTACTTGGTATGAAGATTACAGGAGAATTAATTTATGCTGACTTTTGCATGTTATAATCTCATTCCACAAGCTGTAGCTCTAGTCGAAGTCATTACGTTCTCCTCCATCCTATATGATTACTGTCAGGGCTCCAGATAAAAGGGAATACACTGAACAAATCTAACATTTTCTTACTTATTTCAGCACCAAAACCTATGATGTTACCACTCATTAGAATCGTCTCAAAGAGACGATTCTAATGAGTAGTGACACCATAGGGTTTAATGCAGAAATAAAGATTTTAGTTTTTAAAATACTCCCTTTATCTGAAGCTCTGACTGTGAGTATAATGTTGATCTCATGTCGTCAGATGGTGAGATCCCCAGCTTGCTTCCGTGCTGAATATCTGACATATTTAACCGACATGCAACAACAGGCTGATAAATGAATGAATATTTAGTAAAAATAAAAAATAAAAGAAAGGAAAGAATATGAAGTAGAGATAACATGTTAAACCCACTCTATGACAACCATTAAAGTACCTTTAAAGCAGGATGAAAGTAAAGCAGAAAGCTCCTGCTTTAAGTAGACATGTTTCTAATAGTCAAGGAGCTTTCTGCTTTACTTTCTATTTGCTTTAATCAAGCTTTAATGCTGAGAGTAAGTCTCTTCAATTAATTTAGTGGTTGAATTAGCGTGGGTTTTATCATCATACGTAGAAGAAAATGAAAGAATGTTTAGTAAATACTGTGATGGTACAAAGTAAACAGTATGTGCTAATAAATGTAAACAATACAATGCTTTCCCTTCCTTGTGCCATTGTCTAGCTTTACTGGGGTTGGGTGTTTTTACAATTTATTGCAAAATGACAAACTGTGAAGACCCTGATAAGAGGGCTCCTACTAGAGCTCTCTGATCTGGGTCTACACTGTTTGCACTGTTTTCAAAAAGCTCATAGCAGGAGAAGAATTAAATGTTTCCCATGCGTCTTACTTTGAATGATAACTCAGCACAGGTTTGGATGCTTAGTCAAGATAAACTTAGAAAAGAACACAACTAGAGTATATATGTGATGTAGTGAAATAGTTATGAAATAGAGAACTAATGTGGCTACAGTATAGTAAAACGCAACTGCTGAAACCACTCAAAATATGGTTTCTTATGTGTAGGACAAGTAAGCTGCTTGAAGCAAGATAAAAGAAAAGCGGAAAGCTCCTTACGGAGCTTTCCGCTTTACTTTCATCTTGCTTTAACCTACTACTTGTCTGCCTGAAAAAGTAATTTGCTTTACTTTCATCTTGCTTTAACACATTACCTCATAAATACACCTTTTTACGCCTTCAATATGCACCATAAGAATGATTTTCTTTATTCTAGCAGATAGTAGCTTAAAGTGGGCTGAAAGAAAAGCAGACTGCACCTTCAGGCTAATTCTGCTTTGCTTTCAACCTGCTTTAAGTGGTCACCTGTATTAAAAACAAGAAACATGCTATGGGGTAATGATTAAGTTAAGCTACTACTTTACTTTAATAATCATATACCATCTATGAATCTTATTCCGAGTGTTTGTAATAGCAGGGTTTTACTGTATTAACATATATATCTACAATCTACAGTTAGATCGAGCACTAAGGTTACATTCAACAACAAACTATGCTTGCACACAACATCAGAAGTGTGAGGTAAAATATGCAAACCTGTGTCCGCACTCGTCGTCGACAAAAATGACACAGGCCGCTCCTTCCGCTGATGTCCGCTCTTCAAATCACTCATCAACTTTCTATCATCCATATCAGCATGAATTAATTCCTTGTCCGGCTCTATACACTTGTCAAGCCCAGTCAACACTGTTTGCTCCTTGATTTCACTATCAACTTGCTTAATATTAACACCTTTCTCTGACGTCACCCCAACAGAATCTACCATTGCACTATGAACCATTATTCCGGAATCGGCCATTTGGCTACGAATTGCTGAATCTACTAAAGAGCTCTTAATTGGATCAGCCATGCTTCCTTTCATAAGATTTGGTGCAATGCCGGATTCTGTTAGGGAGCCCTTCAGTGATATTCCAGAATCAATCATACCTCCTCTGTTAGGAAGCCCTGGTTTAGCTAGTAATTCTTCAGTTAGCAGCTTTGGTACTTCCTCCTCTGTAACAGTAAAGGTGTTGTTAAGATTTTGTTTAACATCCACATTTATTTGTTCTGAGATTTCCCCCTTAGAAAAGGTCGAGTTCAAAGCAGCCTTATTACTAACTGCAGGTGTATTCAGTTCATAAGTGTCATTTTGATTGGGTTCTTGTGTAAAGGTTGCATTATTATTTACCTGTTGGCTATAAGTCTCATTAAGATCAATATTATCACTAGGGGTCACCTTTTTTTCCACAAAAGGTGTAGACGTAAGAATATCATTGGCTTCATCAAAATCTACTGAAATGTCCATTTCTGTATTTTCCTCTGCCTTATCAGGAGTAATTCTCTTGTCAGACGTGGATGCCTCTAGTGTTTCCTGTGAAGCTAACCTCACTATATCTTCCTCATCAACACCTAACTCATACAATAAATCAGTCTTATCTAGGGTCAGACTGGACAGAATTCCAAGACTAGAGTCACGACTCATCTGCATGGGCTGTGCAGAAAACTCACCATCTTCAATCATCTCCTGATCAAAGATAAACTCCGGGGATGGGGATTCTTCAGAGGGTTCCTGTGTGGAGGTCTTACTCTCAGACTCGCCATCAAAAGTAATATTCAAATATTGCTTACCATCTCCCATGATAAACTCCTTTCCCAGGCTCCAGGAGTCGTCTCCGGCTGAACTGGTACCAGCTGAAGACTGCAGCTCCTGGTTCTCGTACTTGTCCTCTGGAGGGAATGCCTTCTCCAAACCTGTCTCTACATCACCACCCTCTTCCATCATCTGTAACTTCTCTACAGCTTCATCCAAGTTTTCATCACTACTCTCCCGTCTAATGTACTGAACTCTTGTTATACCCTGTGAGGAAGACTTAGAAGGTAATGTTGGAAGCTTTCTTCTCGGTGTGTAATTGTCTTGTCTATAGAGTTCAGCCTCCTCTTCTGTGTCTTGTATTATTCCATCTTCATCTAGACCTTCTATTCCATTGTCATCAGTATCATCATCGTCACATTTATCAACAATCTCACTGGATCTATTATTATACTTTATCTCATCGGCAGGAAATTTCTTACAACTTTTAGGTTTACTAGCTATCTGAGACACTTTCACCGGGGACTTAATTGCTTGTTTAACTTTATCTAAGTGCACTACTTTCTCCACTGGTGCAAATATTCCGTGTCCTTTACGACATTTGAAGTACTGAACGTCCTTCACCAGACCATCATGACTTCCATCTGCCTCATCTAGAGCAATCCCACACCACAATCCTGGAGCAACATGTATGCTACCGAAATACAACAACGTCCCAGTCTTTAAACCACCTATACACACTCTGTCGCCTATAAAGAACTCTGGGGCGTCTCCCTGCTCAGATATTGTGCTTTGACAGGGCGTTGAAGCCTGTGGTATGGGGATTGGTTGTGTCTTAGGAGGCTGGATCTCTAATGGAGGAGAAGGACTGGAGAACGTGGAAGAAGGGGCTGGGATCTTTGAATATGACTTAGGGGCCTGCAAGAAGGAGCGCCTTGGTGCCTTCTTCTCAGGGCTGTGCTGAGAATCGTCCGTCGAATACTGAAATGAGAAAAAGAAAATACTTTAGGTTAAGTAAAGAGCAGATTGTTTGAAAACTTAAACACAGATTTCAAATTAAAGAAATACAAACTTGTGTTTAAGCGACCTGACCTGAATGAAGATACGTGATGATATTTACAGCTTATAGCAGGACAAAAGTAATGTAGAAGGTTCCTACAGGAGCCTTTTGTCCTGCAAATAAGTTGCCACCTGAGTCAATATGACTACAAATGCAGTCTTGGAGTGGTCACTTGTTACAGGTTTTACTGTACGTTACTTAACCACTTAAAACTCCATAGTCTGTTTCTAGTTTAGAAGACAGGTGACTGCTTAAAACAGGTTGAAAGTAAAGCAGGATGCGCCTTAAGGTACATTCTGCTTTACTTTCAGCCTGCTTTAAGGTGAAATCTGCTAGGATATAGATTTTTTTTATTTTGGTACATACATTCATGACTGTATAAAGTGGATTTTTCTTCAGTGTAGAATAAATTAAAGGCTTAAAAAGGCATATTTATGGGGTAATGGGTTAAGCGTTTGATTACCAAATACTTTATCTGTTAAAACTATAAAAACTAACCTATCCCACTTTATAATACACAATCAAACTTGTGTTATCTCTTTCCCCCATAGAAGCGCCTATTAGTCCATTCAATTTATTCCTACACTGAAGAAAAAAGTTCCAATTCATGCAGTCATGAACATGTACTATAAGAAATGTTTTCTATATTCTAGCAGATGGTAGCTTAAAGCAGGCCTTAAGGCACATTTGCTTTACTTCAACATGCTTTAGGTGGTCACCTATTTTCAAAACTAGAATCAGACTATGGGGTAATGGGTTATTTTTGTTTGTTTACATTTGATCCATTCCTACCAACCTGCAGCTCCATTATGCAATGACTAATCGCATATAAAACATAATATCGTCAAAGAATATTCCATTAAATTTCCCTGTAATCCTTTTATTCCTCACATGCACATTTCCAATATATCCACCATGTGTGCACTTTGAAAGAGTTATTATAAGATAGAGATGTTAAAACCCTTCTCCTGCTATTCATGCATATATTGACACTTTTGGAAAACAGTGTAGACCCAGATAAGACAGCTCCTAAAGGAGCTGTCTGATCTGGATCTGCATTGTTTTCTTAAAGGATGTCGGACATGAGTCTGACATCTTGGAACAATTGTTCTTATTTTATTTAGTCAATGTGATCGATAGTTCAGATCCATTCACAGGGTTCCAGATAAGGAGAGTATTTCAAAAATTAAAATCTTTATTTCTGCTTTAAACCCTATGGTGTCACTACTCATTAGAATCGTCTCGAAGAGATGATTTTAATGAGTAGTAACACCATATGATTTGGTGCTGAAATAAGTGAGAAAATGCTGGATTTGTTCAGTTTACTCCCCCTTATCTGGAACCCTGCATTCATCTATGGCAACCATTCATAATAGGCTTTTCATTTGATAGGGTACATGCGTGGCTGCGTAAAGCTAGATGAGAGTAAATCAGAGACGCTTTCATGAGAATTCTTCTTTACTTTCATCCTGCTTGATCCTTTATTATTTTACTTTCATCCTGCTTTTGATCTTGTCCTTTAATATCGCTAAAGAATTTTAGATGATCATGATAGCAGGTTGTTACTGCATAAGAGCAAGCAGTGTAGATCCTGATTAGTCACCACATTCTGCAACATGTTTGTAAATGTCTTCCTCCTTTAACCCATTACCCCATAAATATGCCTGTTTATGCCTTTAAACTATTCCTCCATTGAAGAAAAGAGTTCCTTTTTATACAGTCAGGAATATGTACCATAAGAAATATTTCCTATTGATACAGTTATGAATACATATAATACGAAATATTACTTACATACTAGCAGATAGTAGCTTAAAGCAGGCTGAAAGTAAAGCAGAATGCGCCTTCAAGCGTATTCTGCTTTACTTTCACCCTGCTTTAGTGGTCACATGTCTTCCATACTAGAAACATGCCATGGAGTAGAGGGTTAACATTCAGCATAATTATACAGGTTTAATTTTAAGTTTTCACTTTCTTATGGTAACATAATAATCAAAAGCATACTTCCATCACATTGTTCTTTAGTATATCAACTCCTGTACATAAGATAGATAAAGGAGATGTACTAGTTAATACTACAGTAGTACTACTGACCTAATGCCAAAAGATAGTCTGCAGTATTATTTAACAAACCCTTTACAGGTGATAGGTATACTTTATCCCCCACAATATATAAGCTGGTTTTTTCTAGGTCATTTGTATTATGGCAATCATAGACCTACTCTTATTATCAATAGAGTTCTCTGGACCTTTCAGATGCCCAGTATAAATCACTGATTCAGCGGACCTTGGTTTATAAAGTCTCATCTGAAGGACTTAATTGGTCTGGCAGGGGATCAAACTGATCAAGACCCCTGGTATCATAGTTGAGCGCTTTACCACTGGACCATGTGTGCCGGTAGAGCCAAATGGGACTTCACATTTTTACTGCATCATCAGGACTCCAGACAGAGTATTTCGAAAATTAAAATCTTTATTTCTGCTTTAAACCCTATGGTGTCACTACTCATTAGAATCGTCACTTTGAGACGAACGATTCTAATGAGTGGTAACACCATAGGATTTGGTGCTAAAATGTGAGAAAATGCTGGATTTGTTCAGTTTACCCCTCTTATCTGGAGCCCTGCATCATATTTTGTTGGGATTCTATAGTGGAAAATCGGGAAATTTAATAATTAACTGCCCTTTTAAAAGCTTATAATAAGGCATGAGTAAAATCAATAAATTGTTCCCTTTCTAGAACATAGAAAATAAGTTTTCCTTAATTATACAGTAAAACCTCTCTATTACGACTACTTAATTATGTCAATTATTAGGTATTTATGACAGGTGACTGCTTAAAGCAAGGTGACAGTAAAACAGACAGCTCCTAAAGCTTTAAACAGTCACCAGTCCTGTCTTTTATACAATCAATAGGCCTTATTTTTAGTAATAACTGAAACTGATTAATTTGATTAGTCATTATAGTATGTACAGAAATCGAGCGGTTTAAAAAAGGTTAAAAGGTTTTACTGTATAAACACTGATTATGCCTCAAATACAATGCAAGTACATAAACTGAAACCTCTTTTTGAATGGCAATAAAAACTTACAGAAGTCACAGTCTCCATCTGTTACATCTCAAAATCTCAACATCCAAACATATTCTATCATTTAAGTCGATACACGAACACCTTTACCCAATAACAAACAGGGGATAAATAACACAATCTACCATTTCAACCATAAGTGACAAGCTTACAGGGTATCCCTCTAGATTAAAACATCAGTTTATGCCCTTATTCTTGCAGCCTCAACTTGACACAATATTTACAAACGGTTTGGACTCAGATCAGATACTGAATAACTCAACGCCTTAAGTCAGGATGAAAACTGTTTGATACACATTTACGGATTTTTCCAGTAAAATTTCAATATATGAAATTTAGGAATAAAAGGAAATAGAAAATTTTGAAGAATGGTGATAGCTAGATAGATAATGGTAAAATTTGAAAAATAAGATATGGTTCACTGATAGCCGATACAAATACATAAATATTTAATATGTTGTTGATGTAGATAAGAAACAGCTGAGTATGGTTAGCAGGGACATTCAGCCAGAACTGTCAATAAAAGTTTACGCCATGTATGTTGCTTTAACCAGGGCTCCAGATAAGAGGTATAGTTATTTCAACAAATCAAACATTTTCTCACTTATTCAGCACCAAATCCTATGGTGTTACTACTCATTAGAATCGTCTCTTCGTGACGATTCTAATGAGTATAGTGACACCATAGGGTTTAATTCAGAAATAAAGATTTTAGTTTTTGAAAAACTAACCTTATATCTGGTGCTCTGTTTAACCCTTTTAAACCCTTCAATTTCCCTCCATATGAATTCTAAGCTTGATTTCTGAACATATACCATAATGCTCCTATGTATTGGGACAGACATGGCTGAGCAAACAGTGTAGACCCTGACCAGACTGCTCCCTGATCAGGATCTACACTGTTTGACACTCAGTTTTCATCTTTTGGACAAAATACTGTGGGACAAAACCATTTAGTTCAAATTTTAGGATAACTAAGGCAGTTATGAAGAGTATACAATTTTTTAGGATTTTTACAGTGTATGTGGATGCTCAACGGTTCAAAGCAGGCAGAAAGTAAACCAGATTATCCTTAACCCATTACCCTACAGCCTGTTTCTAGTTTTGATGATAGGTGACCATTTAAAGCAGGTTGAAAGTAAAGCAGAATGGGCCTTTCGGCACATTCTGCTTTACTTTCAGCCTGCTTTAAGCTACCATCTGATAGAATATACATACCATTTCTTATGATGCATGCTTATGACTGTATAAATATGAAATCTTTTCTTCTGAGGAGGAATACTTTAAAGGTGTAAAAAGGAGTATTTATGGGGTAATTGGTTAAGAGGCTATAGAAGCATTGTCTAACGCATGTTTAACTGTATCAACTTTTTTTCTCAATAGTTGTAATAGTAACTGTATAATTTTTATTATGTAGTAAGATACTATAGAATGCTTCTCCATTTTTTGCAGACCCCACACAGTTTAGTTAATCTGTCAAGCAACGTTTATATATGTCACTTTCAGTTTCTTGCAGCTATATATATTTCTCACTATCAAATCCTTTCAAAGCTAAGACATTTAAACTCCTCACTCCATAGATAAATTTTTTAACACATTTAATTCATTCCTCCAGTGAAGAAAGTAGTCCCATTTTATACAGCAATGAATGCGCAATATTGGACATATTTCCCATATCATAGCAGATGGTACTTTAAAGCAGGCTGAATGTAAAGCAGAATGCACCTTAAGGCACATTCTGCTATACTTTCAACCTGCTTCAACTTCTTTAAGTAGTCATCTATCTTCAAAACTAGAAACAGGCTATGGAGTCATGCAAGAGTTAACCCTTTACCCCTATATAGCCTGTTTCTTGTTTTGAAGACATGTGACCACTTAACGTAGGTTGAAAGTAAAGCAGAATGTGCCTTTAGGCACATTCTGCTTTACTTTCAACCTGCTTTAAGCTATCATCTGCTAGGATATAGAAACTTTTCCCTCTGAATTCTGATACATATTTATGACCGTATAAAATGGGACTATTTTCTTCAGTGGAGGAAGAAATTAAAGGCATAAAAAGGTGTATTTATGGGGTAATAGGTTAAATGAATAATTAGTCAGCTCAACATGCCATAAAGCAGAAAAAGTTGGACATGTATTAATTCCACCAGCTCCTATCTGGAACCCTGAGTCTCCGGGGTACTAAATCCCAGGGCTGCCATTTATTAAGTTGACATGAAAAATCCTAAGATTTCCAAATTTGAATTTTTCAAGTGCGATTTTACGAATCGTACCTTTACCCCCATAGCCTTTTCCTTAACTTGTTGACATGTGACTACTTAATGCAGGCTGTAAGTAAAGCAAAATGCGCCTAAGGGCGCATTCTGCTTTACTTTCAGCCTGCTTTAAGCTACCATGTACTGGGAAAAATTCCGAAGATTTAGGAAAAATCCAGAGAAATGGCAGCTCCTATCTGGAACCCTGAGTCTCCGGGGTACAAAATCCACTCCAGACAGAGTTATAGGAACCATGTAATATAACCTTCTATAATATGGAATATTGATGAGTCAACATCGGCATAAAAAAGACCTATCTAACCATTCTGCCTCAATCATATTCTGTGGCCTGTGACAAATGAAAGGAAGGTTTTGTCGATACATGGACAATAAGATGCTACTAGTTTACCTCAACCTTCAGACTCTAGGTCTCGGCAGCTCTGGTAAATCTATAGAAGGTATTAAATATATTGCTGATTCAACAAATTCATTTTATCTTATTTCTGAGAAATTCTAATCTCTTTTATCTTTTTTTTTCGGCGGAGCTGACTGTTTTCTATTTAGACACACTTTAATATTTGGCCACACATTTCAACCAATAATATTTGATCAGAAATTTAGAATTAAGAGCACCTGTTGAAACTGAATAGTCTGATTGGATAGTAGCCAGGGCTCCAGATAAGGGAATTGTTTCAAAACTTAAAATCTTTATTTGTGCATTAAACCCTGTGATGTCACTATACATATGAATTTTCTCTTCAAGACAATCAAAATGAGTGGTAATACCATAGGGTTTGGTGCTAAAAGAGGTGAAAAAATGTGATTTGTTTAGTTTACTCACTCTTATCTGGAGCCCTGTAGGCTGGTTTATGTCCCATTACAGTTTACATGATGTGGACTGTGGGTGTAAAATTTAGAGATACAGGCTGTCTGTTTACTACACTAGGCCACAGAATTGACAAAATTATGCTATGATCTGAAATCTATTTATAGATATACAGAGGAAGCTAGGTGTTTCATAATTGTTTACAACCAATTTGTTTTAATTGTTAACTATTTGTACACATTTGCCATACATTAAAAGCAATATTTTATATATGAATAGCCTCAAGTGAGTTAAACACAATTGTGTTGTTTCATCATTATTTACAAGAGTGAAGTACAGTAGATTGTTGTATCTGTACATTTGTGTATGCTATAGTTTGTTTCAAGAAACTCTATGAATGGAACAATAGATTAATGTGAGGATCTCCTACCAGTAGCTAGGATATTAGTTAAATTATTGTTTTGTTTTGCATTTCTGTACATGATAGTTTTGCATTTTAAATAAAAGTTACTGTTTCAATTGAATACTTGTATTTTTTGCTTTTCAATCCAAGATATATATTCTTTGAAAACCTCAATTTAATTCAATTTTGCACACCCATCTATATAGCCTTAGTTCAACCACTCATTCCGCCGAATATCTTTTTTAAAGATATTTCTTGTTTAAAATACCATAAAATACGGCTTTTATATACCACCATCTAAATGAATGTATTTCCACAGATTTGGATTTGTTATGATTTTACGTCGCTTTAACAGTATTTCAGTCATATCAAGACGTGGAGCTTAAATTACAGGCGCAGGAAGATCCGAAGAAGCCCTTTATAGTAATGCACTGTTTCAGGCACAAATCGGCAACTGGGTAGAACCACCAACCTTCTGCAAGCCATCTGGATCGATCGGAGGCTAATTAAGCTGACCCCTCATGATGCCCGGACTAGGATTCAAACCCACAGCAGTGAAAAGCTTAGTGATTGTAAGCTTAGGCACAGTGAGTATAACCAATAGGCCACCGGGCCCCTGTGTTTCCATAGAAGCATCTTAACCCATTATACCAATAGATACCCTTTCCACGCCTTTATTTATTTCACCACTAGAGAATATTATCTTTCCAGTCTAGCAGAAAGTACCGTAAAGCAGGCTGAACGTATTGAAGCAGCATGACTGTATAAATTGGAACTATTTTCTTCAGTGGAAGAATAAATTGAAATGCGCTAAAAGGTGATTCTAAGGAGTAAAGGGTTAAAGGGACCTGCCTCAACACAGAAATCAATCAGTGATGGTATAACTTCAATGTAGTTACAGTAGTTAAGCTGTCACAGGAGGGTAACACGCCATCAATGTTGTTTGTGCTGGGTAACACGCCATCAGTGTTGTTTGTGCTAACAGTCTAGGTGAGGAGCTGTCACCGCCATTGTTGACAAGATCATTAACTAAGATACCTCCAACTATTGATTATATTGATTAATCCATTTCAACCTGTACTTTTTTACGTGCAAAATGAAGTCTATTACGACCTTTCAAACAAGGGCTTGTGAAAGACCCACTTTTACAAACAATCAGAAGAGTCTTAGGCTTCATGTTTCTGGTAAATATGTCAGATGGCTGCTTATAATTAAAGCAGGATGAACATAAAGCAGAAAAACACTTGAGAGAACTTTCTTCTCTTCTTTGATCCTGCTTTAACCCTTTCCTCAACAGAAGCACCATTATAAGAATGCCTGGCGGCTACCTATTCCTAAAATTCAATATCCTTTGCAAGATGATATTAAAGCAGAAAGTTCCTACATGAGCTTTCTGCTTTACTTTCATCTTGTTTTTAAGCGAGTCACATGCCTTAAACCAATACTCATAGCCTGTTTCTAGTTTTGAAGAAGGGTTAGTATTTAAAGCAGGTTGAAATAAAGCAGAATGTGCTTCTGTTTACTTTCAGCATGCTTTTTAAGCTACCCCCTGATAGGATATTTCTCATGGTGATTGTAACTACGACTGTATAAATTGGAACAATTTTCTTCAGTGGAAGATTAAGTTAAATGTGCTAAAAGGTGCTTATCTATGGGGGAAAGGGTTAAATATTGCTGGTTATAGTCAAACAACTAGGTTAGACATGTCACGGGGTCGCCGAGTCCATTTATAAGGGAGATCAGCATTTCGGAGAACCTCGTGGCAATCTTTAAAAGAAAAGGTTTAGTTATTTGTACAAACAATAAACGAATTAGTTATCGGAAACATAGCGTAGTGGATAATACGTAGGGCTAAAAGGAAGCATGTTCGGGAAACATTTTATCAAGCGCGGGTTCGAGTCTTGCATCAACCTAAAATATTTTTTTTGGCTGAAACAATATTAAGGATTCTATAATTACATTGCATTAAAGTAATGCGGAAAGCCCCCTGATGAAAACAACTAAAAACTTGTATTAATATTTGTATTTTATCATCCCAATATGGCTAATATAGGACTCGAACTCAAAGTTGAAACTAATGCACCCCTTCCCCAACATTGAAGAACATGTGCATAAATAGTCAGTATAATACAGTATGAAATAAGATAATGCTTTACTATTCATTCTAGATTAAAAAAAAGTTTGAGGTTGACGCGGGATTCGAACCCACGCTGAACAAAAATACTATTATAGCAATGCATTCTGCGTACCTACACTTTACCTACTGCGCTAAACTGCTGACAGCAATTCCGCCTTCATTGTTATTTAATACATGTATACTAAACTCAACTGTTTAAAAATGGTCCGAGAACATGCGGAATGCTGTTATCCCTAAAAATGGACTCGACTGACCTTTGACACGTCAGACCTAGTTGTTTGACTATAGAACTAAAGATTTGTACATAATATGGCAGAAAGGGTTATCCAAGCTACCATCAGTCTTTTAACATCTTGAATCAGTCTTAGATTGAGGTGTTGTAATTGTAAGACTTTACTGTATTTATTCTACCAATAATGAGTGCAGCTTTGAAAATACAAACATGTGCTGCCAATCATGATCAGGAGGGTTAGGGTTAGGAGGATGAACTGATTAGTGGCCTACTTAACCCTTTCTTCTATAGTATATATATAGGGCTTATACTTTTAAAGACAATTTAAGTGACCACTTAACTCTTTCCTCCCTGAAACTTTAAATGGACAATCCCAGTTTCCATTTTAGTCTAGTCCATTTCTGACTTTTAAGGATTGTTTTTGTCAATGTTTGGCTTTATGACAAACAGTGAAGACCCTGATCAGAGGGATCCGTAAGGAGCCCTCTGATCTGGGTTTTCACTGTTTGCATAGGACATTAGTGCACTTTTCACATGTATGCTGTTTGAAAATGACGCCTATATGCGGGACTAGGGTTCAAAGGGTTATACCTTTCTTCTATAGTAGGGCTTATACTTTTGAAGACAATTTAAGTGACCACTTAAAGCAGGCTGAAAATAAAGCCAGGCACATTCTGCTTTAGTTTCAGCCTGCTTTAAGCTTATAATCATCTGCTAGGATGTAGAAAATATTTTCTATGGTACATATTCATAACTGTATAAAGTGGAACTATTTTCTTCAGTGAAAGAATAAATTAAAGGCGTAAAAAGACGTAATCATAAAATTTTGGTAGTTATGGGTGAAGATGTCTGTAGTGGACATATGTCACTTGAGACAGCTATTTTGACTTAACTGCATAATTAGATAGACTCTGAATAAACATCTGACCAAGACTTCGATATACATTCAAAAGGTCAGACCATGGACAAAGTGGCTGAAAGCTTCACTGAGACTTAAGTTCCCCAATAACTTGTTTTCTGTGACATATATCTTAAGACGTACATGGCTGCTAAAAGCTCGCTGAAAATAAAGCAGAAATTTTCCCTTAAAATTGTCTGTTTCCCTTACAATCTGCTGTAACCCATTTCCGCATACAATCTGCTGTAACCCATTTCCGCATACAGTAGAACTTTGCTTAAGTATTTCATAACTTCAAATTTGACCTTTTGAATTCGCTTAAAGCAAACATATACTCCTATTTCAAAGTTTAAACAATTTCCTTTCAACTTAAAAATACAAACTCTATAGATAAATATAATAAAGTAGAAAATTTTTAACAAAAAATACATAACACTTGATTCAAGTTCAAAAGCTCTCAGAATATGCTTGGACAGTAGCCAATACAGATTTAACAGTAACAGATATATTGCTCACACATCATTAACATCCCTAAAATAACTCCTAAACTCTAAATAAACTTTACAAACCTCGAGTCAAAAAGTACATTTAGTGTAACAGCAAAAGTTACAGTTCTATCAGCTTGAAAATGTATTGAACGACCATTTAACTCTTTGAACCCTAGTCCCGCATATAGGCGTGCTTTTCAAACAATGTACGTGTGAATAGTACACATGTCCTTTGCAAACAGTGAAGACCCAGATCAGAGGGCTCCGAAAGGAGCCCTCTGATCAGGGTCTTCACTGTTTGTCATAATGCCAAACATTGACAAAATCAACCCTTAAAAGTCAGAAATGGGCTACTCTAAAATGGAAACTGGAATTGTCCATTTAAAGTTTTAGGGAGGAAAGAGTTAACCCATTACTCTGTAAATGCACCTTTTTATGCCTCTAATGATTTCTACGCTTAGGAAAATTACAAGGAAGTTCTGAACATAAAGCAGCCCCTGTGAAAAGTGTTCAAGAATTTTAGAAAGTTCATGAATGTTAAATGGTCGCTTCTAGATCTGCAAGAATTTCTTTAAACATTTTAGAAAACGAGTTCAAAAACTTTTGTAATTCTAAAACAATGGTTCTAAAACCAACAATTTCTAGAATTTTACTAGAATTTTTGCAGAATATTCATGAATATTAAATGGCCGCATCTAGAACTGTTCATGAATATTTAAGAAATTATTCTGGAATGGTTCTAGAACAATTCAATACCTTCCCACAGGGGACATTTCCAATATCTTTACCCTATAGCCTAGCTAGCTGTTTCTAGTTTTGATCACAGGTGATTGCATGACAGTCTAACCTGTTAAAATTACCCTTAGACCACGGACAGAGCAGACGCATATAAGGCAGATCCTGAAAGAAAACAGTACAGACCCTGATCAGACAGCTCAAGCTGTCTGATCTGGATCTACACTGTTTTCAAAAAAACATAAATATACAGTAAAACCTCTCTATTACGACCACTAAAAGGGGCTAATTGACTGCATAAAAGACAGGTGACAGCATAAAGCAAGGTGAGCTTTGTTTTTACTTTAACCTTGCTTTAAGCAGTCACCTGTCTTAAACACCTGAAAATTAAAACAATTTAGTGATTGTATAAATAGACAGGTTTTACCGGTTCTTTATATTGATGCAGGAGAAGATGCACTGTATTCAGAGCACCAGATAAGGGTAGTTTTTCAAATACTAAAATCTTTATTTCTGAATTAAACCCTATGGTGTCACTACTCATTAGAATCGTCTCTTCGAGACGATTCTAATGAGTAGTAACACCATAGGATTTGTTTCTATAAATAGTGAGAAAATGTTGGATTTGTTGAAAAAACTACCTCTTATCTGGAGCCCTGTACAGTATTACAGCATCACATAAACAGCACCATCTTTTGAATTGACTGTTGGAACTATCCCATGCCAGACATTTCTGCATTCCATCTCCTCAGCATATCAATATATATATACTGCATAAACACTCTACATTGCCATGCAAAAAAACACAGAGTCTACCTTGGACCCTTACAGTGCTGGGTACAAGTATATAAATATATCTTTTGCAAACAGTGTAGACCCAGATCAGAGGGCTCCTGAAGGAGCCCTCTGATCAGGGTCTACACTGTTTGCCATATTTTTAAACAGTTTTGTGACAATTACCCATGAAGTCAATGTTTACCAATAAAATAAAGTACCAAGTCAACAGTTCTCACAGGTTGCCTGGCTAATGTCAACTATACTTACATTCAGTGGAAGAATAGTGGAAGAATATTTGTCATTGGATTTTGCAATTAGTTAAAATGGACTGCATATCCAGAAATGTGCTAAGAAATCCAACAGGTCAATTTCAGAACTTAACCCTTTCCCCCATAGAAGCGACTTTTAGCGTATTTAATTTATTCCTCCGCTGAAGTAAATAGTTTCAGTGTATACCTTCATGAACAATTACCATAACAAATATTTTATATAGCCTAACAGATGGTAGTTTAAAGCAGGCTGAAAGTAAAGCAGAATATGTGCCTTAAGGTAGCTGTTTACGATCGATACTGCAAGCGGATTTTTCTAATTAATTGATGATTTTCCCCCCAATTTTATAGCTGACGGATGAAAATGGTACACATCCCATCAGAATATGCCAATTTACAAAAAATATTTAAATTTTTTACGATTTTATAAGAACATTTAAAAAAAATTTCAAACAACGATATCAAAGCCATCTTTATTTGTAACATGATTAAATTTGCCCAAAATACTCTTTATAAACATATCTAGAGATCCCCGACTCAGAATTTTAAAATACCGCTTCAAACCTTTGTAATGTAACATCAAAGTATTTTTACGGTTTAAAGTCGACCACTATTACATAACGCTTTATAACGGACCACTGGAGCTACTTATACAATTTCTGAGGCACTGTTCCCTCGGGGAGATAATACCCTTTCATCTGCTTTAAACTGCACGAAAATCGAACCCTAACAGCGAAAGTTAGGGGTGTTCAAAAATACAGCTTGCTTCAAATAATGTAATGCCGGAAACTCCAATTAACTGACTGATGTGTCAATTAGGCTCCACAGTGACCGCCCGGTATTCAACTAAGACCTTCTTTTTCAACAAATAACATGACCCAGCTTATGATCAACCATTTCGTTAAAGTCGCCCCAAATTAACAAAGCCAATCATATAAAAATAACGATTTTAATACGGTAAAAGATGTAAATCACCTCTGACAGCTTCGGAATAAACCACCTATCTAGTCACGTAATCTATGCAATTGAGGCACCCAGCCGGGATTCTGACGTGTGATTTACCAGTAAAATGACCGAGAAAGCAAGAGAGAATTTGGTAACTTGTAGCAAATACCTTTATCTATCAGGATTTGTAAAAAAGTATAAAACGACTATTTTACCATTTGTTTCGTAAAACGCTACCTTAAGGTGCATTCTGGTTTACTTTCAGCCTGCTTTAAGTGATCACCTGTATTTAATGTTATAAACGGTTTATCGGGTAAAGGGTTAAGAAATAAAACTTTTCAAACAGATAAGAATTCATCTGAAAGAAGACACATCCTAGAGGAACCCTCATATCCTCTCGTTTGCCAGATGAGCAACTATTGAAACTTTTTCATCATATAAATGATTTATAACTGATAAACCAGAATTACTCTGCTATTGCAACTTAAATGAAGACAAAGTTTTCTGTGTTAAGATATTAGTGGCTTATAATAGCAAGGCTGAACTTTCAGCATTGTAAAGCAAAACGCTCCAATGAGAGCTTTTTGCTTCACTTTTATCTTGCTTTAAGCTGCAACATGTTTTACCGACCACCAATGAATCTTCTTTGTGATTGAAATAGTCTTGTTTTACTGTACATTGCAAAACTTTCTCCCAATGATTTCTTGGCACGGAACAAGGCGTTTCTAAATTGCTATCTTGTTTATTGAAAGCTTTATTTCCCATTACATTTTGCACTTAAGATTTGTAACTCAGGTTACAGTAAAACTCATGTACAGTGGACACTCATTTAACCCATTACCCCATAGACTGATTCTAGTTTTGAAATAGGTGACCACTTAAAGCAGGTTGAAAGTAAAGCAGAATGCGCCTTAAGGCGCATTCTGCTTTACTTTCAGCCTGCTTTAAGCTACCATCTGCTAGAATATAGAAAATATTTCTTATGATACATATTCATAACCGTATAAATTGGAACTATTTTCCTTAGGGGAGGAATAAATTAAAGGGGTAAAAAAGCGTATTTATTGGGTAATGGGTTAAGGTACATTCACTTTACTTTCACTTTATTTTCAGCCTGCTTTAACTCATTTCTCCATAAATACATGTTTTAACGCTTTTAATTCATTCCTCCACTGAAGAAAATAGTACTTTATACAGTCATGAAAATGAGCAATAAGAAATATTTTCTTCATCCTTGCAGGTAGTTATAAGTAGTAGCTATAGCGTAAAGTCACCTGTCTTCAAAACTTAGAAACATGCAATGGAGTAAAGGGTTAAGCTTACTGACCATCTACTGGGATTTTGAAGATATTTAACAATAGCTAGCTATAGTTTCTGTATATCAAAGTGGAACTGTTTTCTTTGATGGAGGAATAAATTAAAGGCGAAAAAATGCATATCTATGAAAAATAATGTGTTAAATTTTAGCACACAATTGTTTGAGCATGACATATATTTACCTAGCTTTTAACCAAATACCCCATAGCTTGTTTCAATTATTAAAGATATGTGACCAATTAAAGCAGGTTAAAAAATAAAGCAGAATGCCCTAAATTGAGGCGAATTCTGCTTTACTTTCAGCCTGCCTTAAGCTACCATCTGTCAGCATATATAGAAACTATTTCTTACGATACATGCATGTTTACAACTGTATAAAGTGAAAATATTTTCTAATGTTGAAAAAGCTAGGTGAAAAAAGGCATATTTATGTGGTAATTATTGAATGCGTGCAGCATGAACAGTCTTGTATACAGTAGAACCTCTCTATTACAACCACTCAAAAGAAGGCTAATTGCCTGTATAAAGACAGGTGACAGCTTAAAGCAAAGAGAAAGTGAAACAGAAAACTCCTGTAGGAGCTTAAATTTCTGTTTCACTTTCACGTTGCTTTAAGCAGTCACCTGTTTTAAACGACTAATATTTGACACAATTTAGTGGTCTAAATAGGGAGGTTCTACTGTAGTTCAAAGACCATGTTGCACAATATTGGAACTTCCTATTGGAATTATAGTGCTGCCAACTAAACACTCCCTAATATTATTGACCAGTAAACAGGCTGCCAAAACGGGAGACATTAACACTTTATATGCCAAGTATTATCCTCATCTACAAGCCGTGTCTGCTACATTAATTTTCCAAAAATAGATTTTAAAGATTTCTTTTCAAAATTGAGTCAGAGTGACAAACAATCTGGATCCTGATGAGATGCCGCGTGACGGAGCGTCTCATCAGGATTCAAACTGTTTGCATGCACTATAATGGTTTTGTCGCTTGTGAGTTAAGAGTAATTATATCACATTAACAACAATGTGTCCGCAGTCTTATTTATTACCATTTATATAATAATGGTAAACCTTGGCTATTATGACCTTTCAAAAATGCTTAATGGTCTGTCTTTTAAGGCTTATTTAAGCAAGACTAATGTAAAACACTGTGAGCTCCATCAGGAAATGTCACTTATTTCAATCCTGGCTCCACAGGTGCTCCAAACAATTAATGAGTCTTTTGGTCTGTTGTAAAACAGGGTTTGACCCATTACCCCATAAAGATGCCTTTTTATTCCAGTCCACTGACAGAAATAGTTCCACTTTATACAAATATGAATTTATACCATCAGACATAATTTTCTATATCCTAGCAGATGGTAGCTTAAAGCAAGCAACTAGAAAAGCAGAATGCACCATCAGCCCATTCTGCATTAATCTTTCAACCTGCTTTTAAAAGTTTGCCAATCTTCAGTATTAGAAACAGGCTATTAACCCATTACCTAATAGCCTGTTTCTAGTTTTAAAGAAAGATGATCACTAAATTGTGCTTTACTTTCAGCCTGCACTAAGCTATTATCTGCTAGAATATAGAAATTATTTCTTATGATACATACTCATGACTTTATAAATTGGAAGTATTTTCTTCAGTGGAGGAATAAATTAAAGGCATAAAAAGGAATATTTATGGGGGAGTGGGTTAAAGAGGTGGTATAGGTATATAACAGTGTGAGAATGCATGACATCTGAGAGGACAAACAAAATCTGACAAAGTGACCATTCTGTGTAGTTTTTCACTACAAATAACATATAATGTATGCAAAATCTGCATCTGAATTAGCATTGAAAAGTTTTATAATTCCAGAGATGTTCAATATGCATTGAAGTTCTATTCAGATTGTTGTTTATCAATTTTCACATTCTAGTCACTGTTCTACTAGGAAGTGTAAATCAATGCAAATCTAATTCTGAGAAACAAAAGCTTTCATGGTGACATGAAAATCATCAGGATCTGTATTCAGGTTTTATTGGATGTCATGTTTTTATTGGTTTGGCTTGGCTTGTTTAAGGATTATAACTCTTTGCATGCTGGGTAATCCTTTTCATCTGCAACATTTGTCTCCTGCTATTGTTCTAAAAATAGAATTTTCTTAACCATTTTTCAAAACATGGTCAGAGTGTCAAACAGTTTGGATCCTGATGAGACGCCGCATTATGCGGCGTCTTATCTGGATCCAAACTGTTTGCAAAGGTATTTTGGGGACAAACCCCTCCAGGGCAAAAACTGATGATTATTTAGAAACTAGAAGAGTCTACCAGGAAAGCCAGCGGTGTAAAGGTCGAGGTGAACAAGTGGCTGCTGCCAATAATGCTAGAGTTATTTCAAGACTTCTCTCAAGACTTCTCTCCCCACACCATGTTACCTGCAGTTTGTAATAATTAGTCCCTGAGGGTTAAGCCACAGCATGTAACATATAGGATTATTATATATACACCATACAGTGGGGAAACCCTAACAATTGTTACCTGCTTAACAACCCTTTTGTCATAAGAGGCCCATTCTGACGCCCCTACTCACATTCATGTAACTACAGCATTATACTTTTTCCCTATACAGTAAAACCTCGGAAAACCGAACACCCTCCGGACCAGGTAAAAAGTTCGGTTTTCTCCCCAGAGAAAATGTATGTGAGATCACGGTGTGATCTCGCTGAGATCTCACTTAAGCAAGGTGGGATGTGAGATATCAGTCAATATCTGACATAAACTTGCGTGATTCATGTGATATCTCACTTGTCAAGTGAGATCTCACATATGAATGTGAGATCTCGCATGTCAAGTGAGATATCACATACAATGTGATATCCCATCTTTGTCAAGCGTGATCTCACTTGCAAATAAAATTTTCAGATTAGATTTTAAAAATTACAAATAAAACTGATACTTGATTTTTTTGCTTTAAAAAATATGATGAAGGGAAATAACTTAGCAATATTGATGCCAGAGTAATGCCACTATGAATGGCATTTTCTTTCATCCATCTCTTTCCATATATGAAATTACATTTCACTAGCTTCAGTAGAACTAGAGTTATCTTCAGGACAAAAAAATTATGACAAAGGGAAATATTTCCAACAAATTTGATGCTAGAGTTATGACCCTTTTCAGTGGCCCTTTCTTTATCCATCTCTTCTTCTATATTTAATTTCATTTTATAGCATCTTAAGAACTGAAGTACTCAGGAGTTATCCTCTTCAGAAGAAAATATGACAAAGGGGAATAACTTAAAACATGTTGATGCCAGAGTTATAACCTTTTTAAATAGCTTTTTCTCTCATCAAACTCTGTTCATATATGAATTTTCATTTAATTAGCATCAGTAGAACTTGAGATATATGCATGCTAAGAAAAAATGACAAAGGGAAATAACTCCCTTAATACTGATACCAGAGTTCTGACCCTTGCAAGTGGCACTTCCTCTGATCAAGTTCATTCCATGCATGAAAGTGCATGTCCCTGACATCAGTAGAATTGGAGATATCTTCTGGACAAAAAGTGTGACAGACAGAATATCAGTAATATGTGCTACAATTGTAAGTTTCACAAAACAGTGAATATTATACATCACTCAGGGCACCTGCTGACAACATAATCACAAGGTCAGAGATTTGAAGTTGTCTGTTTATCTATACTTTAAAATGTGAATGTGGCAAAAATTAAAGACTCCAAACCAGTTCAGACTCCTGCCAACAGATTCATGGTAAGTTACATAACTTACATAAATACAGTTTTATCATGAGCATGATATATTTTGGATATTTACATGATACAAACAAAAGCATGTGGTACCCCACCCACTAGTAGTTTACTATGACACAAGACACATTATCTATATGCCTTTGCAAGCAAAGTACTTGCCAGTTTGGAAAACAGTCAAAAGTAGTTCTGTTACTGGAGCTTGTTAGATTTTAACTTAACTTTGTATTAATTTGAAAATATGATGTTGTTTGAAGGTGACCTAGTTTAGATCACTTCTCGGGTTAAATCCCGGGTGAGATCTCACCTGAGATCCAAGCTGTGATCTCATGTGAGAATAGGACAGGATCTCACATGTGATCACGGCGTGAGATATTTGGTATCTCAGGTGAATTCACAGTCGATATCACGGCTGTGACCTCACCCCGGATCACGGCGTGAGAAAATTGTGGGATCTCAGGTGAGATATCGCCCTGTATCACGGCTGTGATTTGCCCGGGATCACGGCGTGAAAAAATTGTGGGATCTCAGGTGAGATATCACCAGGTATCACGGCTGTGATCTCACTTGGAATCACGGCGTGAAAAAATTGTGGGATCTCAGGTGAGATATCAACAGAATCTCAGGTGAGATCACGGCTGATCTCACCTGAGATTCTGCTGATATCTCACCTGAGATCCCGCAATTTTTTCACGCCGTGATTCCAGGTGAGACTCGGCCGTGGTCTCACCCGAGATCACACCCATTTTTTCTCTGGGGCTGAGGTGTTCGGTTTTCTGAGTTTTTCATGAATCAGTGAATTCAGGCTGAGGCATCTTCACAGACCGGACCTATAACTCAATAACATGAACGTAACAGTGAATTCTCATCTAGATCAAAACTGTTTGATAGAATGATCAAGAATGAGAATAAACTTTCAATACGTAACGACAGAGCATTTTTAACAATAGCTCAATAATTATTTACCGTCTTTTGCCGTGTATAATGTGCACTCGTGTATACTCTGAATTGTTAGGGTTAAATCACAGGATATAAACGTATTCCCAAAGGTTAGAAGCATCTGTGCTTTGAATAAACACTTCAAGTTTTAGATTGTCGCAACCATCATAAAACGAAACAACCGCCATTGTTTTAACTTTTGATGGGCTTACTTTATTAGCATTTCAAGCAGCACATTATTCTATGGAAGTTCGTAGATTCAGTATAATCAAGAACGTTTCCGAATATGTCGCTAAAGGAAATTTTGCTGTGCAAATCGAGTGTCGGTGTTTTTGTTTTGCGTAGTTTATTTATTTATTGGATGAACTAATTGAGCGGTTGTTTATACAGTAAGACTTTGCTTCTACAACAAACTCATTCAGTACGCAATTGCAAACAATAATTATGAAATATAACTGAGTTATTTCCTTTCTTTCTGTCTTCAGAATGCCTTACTGAACTTTTATAAATTTGAATTCTAAATGGTAAAGTGTACCGACGTACTTCGAAACAAACTACAAACAATGGAGCGCATTTTTGTTTCTGTAGCATTGTCAGATCGGAGCCTTATTTAAATAAGCAATCAAGTGTCACAATCGTGAAATACACGTGTCATCTCCAATAAACACCCCACCCATTACGCAATCTTAACACATACGCTAAGTATCCCAGATGTGTTTGACGGTCGACTCGGTTGAATAATTTTTCCATAATCGCAATGGTGAAATTTGAGACGCGAGGTGATAAATACAGTGGATGTTCGGTTTTCCGAGGTAATTTTATGTGTATCTGAACGTTTTGGGCCGAGAAAATCGTTCGGTTTTCGGAATTCTGAGGTTCCGGTTTTCTGAGACTTGTAACTTTTGGTTAAAATAAGAAGGAAAAAAATCGGGACCGGACAGAAAGTTCGGTATTCCGAGGATTCCGGATTTCTGGGACTCCGGTTTTCCGAGTTTATACTGTATTGACACAAGCGTGACGAATAATTTTGATCCTGATCAGATTTATATAGAGTTTGATCTGGGAAGAAGCTGTTTCAGTTCCCTTGTGGATCTTTGAGTTACCAAAACATGAACTAGTCTAATATGGGAATTCTGGGTAGTGTAAAAAATATTGGTCTAAATTATCAAACAGTGTAGGCCCTGGTCAGAGGGCTCCTACCGCGCTGTTATTCACATTTGTGCCATAATTACAACATAACTTCCACTGGGAGATAATTTATCTCCTATAAAAATACATCTAATACATGGCAGCTCCGCAGAACAAACCTCAAAGATGAGCATTCTTGCATAATTACAACTTGCTCATAAATGAATAATGGTTTTTTTAGGTTATTTTGAAAGGTATTTGAATTTTTTGAGGGAGGAAATTATTATTTGAACTCTGCTAGAATATGGCATTGTTTACAATTAATTGGGAACTTCGCTATTGCATTTTTCTAAAATTCATTTAATACGGTAACAGTCTTTGCCTTTTTATTTTTAAATCACTTGCCTGAAACTGACAATTAAATTATTATTTTTTCACTGTAATAAATTGCCAAAAATGCAAATATCACTTGCCCAAATTATATAGAAACCACTTGCCCACAGGCCTTGGGCAAGTAGGTTAGGACAAAGACAGTAATGACAAGTCAGCATTGTCTCTCAAGGCATTTATTTCCATATCAATAATGAATTATAAGTATAACAAACAGTGCAGGCCCTGATCAGAGGCGCTCCCTTAGGAGCCCTCTGATCAGGGCCTACAGTCAATGTTTGCAAATGATGTAGATACATGTTCCTGCATGGTAAGGGTTGAAGCAAGACGGTCTGTGTACAATTCTTTCGACTTAGAAGTAGAGGACGACTTGGCCATCCATTGAATCGGGCATTTCCATTTCCATCTGTGCGTGCAAGCCATGCAGTGTATGTTAAATAAGTAACATCTTGCTCTTACACTGAGTGTGAGTATGACAGATCAATGTCAACTTCATTATATAGAGTAATCAATATGGCTTTTCACACATATTAGTGGCAGTTCTAGACACTAACATATTTTAATCCCTTAACCCATTACCCCATAGCCTGTTTCTAGTTTTGAAGATAGATATAACCACTTAAAGCAGGTTGAAAGTAAAGCAGAATGCGCCTTAAGGCGCATTCTACTTTACTTTCAGCCTGCTTTAAGCTATAATCTGCTAGGAAATAGATAATATTTCTTATTTTGTATATTAATGGCTATATAAATTGGAACTATTTTCTTAAATGGAGGAATAAATTAGAGGCGTAAAAGGCGTATTTATGGGATAATGGGTTAATATACTTGTAGCCTATATTGATGTCATTTCCCAACCATTTGGTTTGGTTGGTTTGTCAATGTTTTGTTTCTGCGATAACCATTTGAATACAGATGATATAATTTCCATCTGTGGATTCATCCATGTGCAGTGTATGTTAAATGAGTAACATCTTGGCCATACACATTGTGAGTATGACAGATCAATGTCAACTTCATTATATAAAATAATCAATATATATGGCTTTTTACACATATGGCAATTCTAGACACTAACATATTTTAATCCTTCATTAGCCCTTTCAACCCTAAATATCTCTTCTGGGTATTTATTATAATTTTGGACTCTTCTAGAACAGACATTTTGAACCAGTCTACTGTTGAATTTTTTATATGACAACAAAAACGAATGGAAGTATCAAACAGTACAGACCCTGATCAGAGGGCTCCTATAGGAGCCCTCTGATCAGGGTCTGCATTGTTTGCATCTGTAATCAGTAATCTCTACAGAGGGCTGTATATTTAGGGTTGAAAGGGAAGTAAACTATATAGATGTGATTTGCCAACTGTTTGGTTACAGAATGATGACAATAGCAGGTAAATCTTAATGTTATCTAAAAACAAAATAGTGTTTGAAACTTGGAATGTAATTTATCAACTGAAGTGTTGAACCCTTTCCCCTACTGAAGCACCTTTTAGCGCATTTAATTTATTCCTCCACTGGTGAAAATAGTTCCAATTTATAGTCATAAATATTTATTATAAGAAATGTTTTCTACATTCTAGTAGATGAAAGCTTAAAGCAGGCTGAAAGTAAAGCAGAATGTGCCTTAAGGCGCATTCTGCTTTACTTTCAACATGCTTTAAGTGGACACCTATATTCAATACTAAAAACATGCTATGGGGGAAAGGGTTAAGCCGTTTAAGCCTTCCCCTTTGAAAAAGTCTCTTGTGTTCGAACCTTTTTCCCAGAACTGTTCTACAACCATAAAGGATATGAATTTCTAGAACAAATCAGGAACAGTTCTAAGTACGTTAAATAAGACTAATTTCTAGAACATTTTGTTCGAGACATGTTCCAGAACTATGGTTCTTAAGAAATATTCTAAAACTATGGTTCTAGGAACATTCTAAAACTATGGTTCTAGAAATGTTCTAGAACCATTCTAGTATGTTACCAAAGTGGACATTGGTCAACTGTGTAGACCCTAATGAGACACTGCATTATGCGGCCTCTCATCAGGGTCTGCACTGTTTGCTATATCATATGAAATATTTTTCTGTATAGACAAACACTGCAGTCTTTAGATCACCCTTGTATATCTACAATGAAATATTCCAGCAGGTTTACAGGGAGAGCTCATTGAAGTACCAGGGTTCAAGGTTATAAAGCACTTGAGATCATTCTCAAGCATTTTGATTGGTCAGATTTGAGCCTAGGCTCAAATATGACCAATCAAATGCTTGAGAAAGACTTCAGACTCAATTTAAAAGCTTTATAACCTTGGATCCAGGCATAAATGGGTTAACCATTATAGACTCGAGTGCAAATCACTTATACTAGTATATCCAACAAATATCATTATTCAAGAAAACAACTTGTTCCTTGAAGCAGGATGAAATTAAAGCAGAAATCTCCCAGAGGGCAATTTCTGCTTTATTTTCAGCCTGCTTTAATCAATCACCTGTTTGAAACACTCATAAAATAAGCTATGAATGAACGGATCAAACTAGGAACTTTCAGTCTCTCAGAGGAACATTCTAACACATGCCTGATATCGAGTTGCCATAAAACGTAATAACCTTGGGCTCTTGATCAACCAACATATGTGTGGTTCAATGGGTACCGCTATTTTCGTTGAATTCAATAATAGATTAATGAGAGACAATATTCATGCAGAAAGCTCTTATAAATTAAGCTACCATCTGTTTAACCCATTTAACTCCATATATATGCGTTTTAATGCCTTTAATTTATTTCTCCACTGAAGAAAATAGTTCCACTTTATACAGATATGTGCAATAAGAAATATTTCACATTTCCATGCAGATGATATCTTAAAGCAGGCTAAAAGTAAAGCAGAATGTGCCTTCAGGCACATTCTGCTTTACTTTCAACCTGTTTTAAATGGTCACCATCTTCAATACTATGCTATGGAGTAAAGAGATAAACAACAACCTGTTTAAAGACCTATGAGAATTTAATACTTTTAATTTTGCCACAGAGAGAATGTATTCTACTTAATTGTTTCAATAAACCATACACTGTGATGCAATGATTAGGTACGGGTATATATGTCTAGTCTGGTAATGATTATGTTTCAGGAGAGATGTATACCAATATGAAACACCCATACTCACCATCTTCTAGGAATTTTGATTAAATCCACAAAATTAAGAAGATCATTTCAATATTCATCATGTCACAAACTATTTTTTATCCCTCGAAACGAAAAAATGTTGACCGCGATCACATTTTCTTCTAACCGCGACATTTTAATGTCCGTTCATTTGAGGACAACCATTCACTTGGATCACTTTGGTCAATATCCCAGTGACGCAATTGGAACTCATTTGGATGCCTTCAGTCCATATCCCTACAGTTTAATATATGCGCCATTCTCTGAATGAATAATTAAATCTTGCTATACCATTCGGCTGCTGAGGCAGATCAATACCGAGGCACTATCAGCATGCCCAATGTTCTCCCCAACCAATCAATACAGTCACACTCAGTGTTAAACCACTTCCAATAGTAGATATTACTACATACTGGTAGAGTCACTAAACTCTGCGTTAAGCATCATCCAAATAGTAAATACAGTTAAACTCATATCAAGAAACCTTTCTTTGAGAAAGCATGAAGGAAATCAAAGACAGGTGAATCTTAAATGCAGGATAAAAATAATGCAGAAAAGCTCCTATAAGAGCTTTCTGCATTATTTATATCATGCAGTGTTTATCCTACAGTTAGTAACAACCTTTATAAGTGACTGCTTAGTATATTGGAATTATATTGAAATAGCTCTTTAGGACAGACAGCAGCATAATGCAAAATATAAGGACCTTTCCGCAATACCTTTATCCTGCATTTAGCAACCACCTGTATTTGGAAATCTTGCATGGTTCTTCACCAGTTATAATAGCTACTTTGAGATATATTGGCAGACTTTTAATTACAAAACTGACAGTAGATTAGTGCATAATATGAGAGTTAAACAGAAATTCTCTTTAACAGTGCATTTAGCAGTCACCTGTTTTTAAAGACCCTGCATGCTTCTTCACCAAATATCTAATCACAAGACAGGTAACTATTTAATGTAAAATAAACATTAATGTGGCAATCCTCTTTGATACTTCATTAAGCAGCCACCTGTCTTTAAAGACAACCTGATCCATATTGATACTAAGTGCTCTTAACACTCCAGGTTTTACTGTAGTAGATAGGTACAGTGGAGAAAACGTTGTTCTTTTCCCCGTTTAAACCCAAACGAAACACAAACGCAAGACACTAAAATGCATACAATTCCAACTTTTTTAAATTTCACATAATTTAGTATAACCTAAGTGGCAAACAGTTTGGAGCCAGATAAGACGCCGGGTTACCCGGCGTCTGATCTGGCTCTAAACTGTTTGCAATGAAAACAATAGTTTTAGCGTAAACGTGTTTATTTGGAAAGAATTACGTCTTCTCCACTGTACCACTATACACTGGCAGCACTAAGTGTCTAACCGTCTCTGGCACAGATACCGAGCATCCTCTCAGACTTCTTTGCCAAGCTATCACCCACCCAGCATCTTTTTTTTTTCTCATCCGTTATGACTTATGCCAAACTATGTTGTGTTGTTACCTAGGAAGTAAGTGTTGTTTACAGCGACCAAACAAACAAGAAAATTGGCAATATCTAGTATAAAGACAGGTAACTGCTTATAAAGCAGGACAAAAGTAAGAAAGCTCCTGAAGTAAAGGTGTATAAACCCAGTGTATGTGTGCAGCCTCACAATAAAGAAATATGGTTAATAGCATTTCCAAAAGTTAAATGACCCTTAGGACAAAAGCACTGCATTCAGCTGCCACCTGTATAGGCGACTGTATGTAGATATATCTTTGGTTGGTTGCTTATATATAAGCCCATTCCCTAAATGAATGTTTGAGTTTTAAAGAATAATTATTAGGTCACAGGTTACTTTAAAATCAGGCAGAATGTAAAGCATTAGCTCTCTCAGGAAATTTCTGCTTTACTTTCAACTTGCTTTAAGCATCCCCCTGTCAGGATGCTGAATATAGTTTCAATGACCCTGTAACAGGGCATTGCAGAAACATGAACAGCTACATCTATAAGGAAAAACAAGACTGCGCGTTCAATAAACGTTTATGCCCTCGGTGGCATCCTTGACAATATATTCTGATTTTTTTCTAAGTCCAAATTAGGTCAAGGTCAAGGTCAAATTGAGCTTGGGTATTATTGGTGAGTTGGTAATGGTCCAAGGCAATAAGTGTATAAGTATTGAAGCATTGTAGTAAACAGTGTTGATGCTAGACGAAACGGTAAAATCTAGTTAACCAAGGAAGAGCCCATTTACAATATAAGTTAAAATTAGGTCAAGGTCAAGGTCAAAATAAAAGTTTGATGATATTGGTGGATAGGGAATGGTCAAAGGCAACAACTGTATAAGTATCAAAGCATTGTAGTCGGATGTGTTGATGCTAGACGAAACGGTAAAATCTAGTTAACCAAGAAATAGCCTATTTAAAATATTTTAAGTCCAAATTAGGTCACGGTCAAGGTCAAAATCAAAGTATGGTGATATTGGTGGATAGGGAACGGTCCAAGGCAACAACTGTATAAGTATCCAAGCATTTGGGTAAGCGGTGTTGATGCTAGACGAAACGGTAAATTCTACTTAACCTTGTTACGGACGGACGGACGTTCTCACAGTTGGACATTTGTTGGGTATATTTTTTGTTTAAAAGTACCCAACAGTACACTAAAATACCCAACAATAACAATAGGGCAATCACGGAATGAATGGAATCTATTGTTCTCCCTACCCAACAAAGGACCTTTCGTGCGCTCGGACGGACGGACGGACGTTCTCACAGTTGGACATTTGTTGGGTATTTTTTTTGTTTAAAAATACCCAACAGTACACAAAAATACCCAACAATAACAATAGGGCAATCACGGAATGAATGGAATCTATTGTTCTCCCTACCCAACAAAGGACCTTTCGTGCGCTCGGACTGACTGACGGACAGGACGATTACTATATGCCTCCTCATCTTTCGATGCCGGGGGCATAAAAAGGCATTTTCTAAAGGGGGGGTTGTTAAGAATGTACTTTTGATGGTTACTTTAACCCTTAGCCCGCCAAATAAATTGTCGTCTGCTATATTTCTCGTCTGCTTCAAGTTTCAAAGTGCTTCAAAGTTGCTCAAAATTGCTGAAAATGTTGTCCGAGTGTCAAACAGCTTGGATCCGGATGAGACGCCGAGTTTCTCGGCGTCTCATCCGGATCCAAGCTATTTGCATATGGAGCTATAGTCGTGAGTGGCAGGCTAAGGGTTAATGACCTTTAGTACCCAGGGAACGACAGGCCTTAGTAGACAGTGTAGACCCTGATTGATCAGACTGCTCCTGAAGAAGCAGTCGTCTGATCAGGGTCTACACTGTTTGCCATTCAGTTTTTATCTTTTCGACAAGTCACTGTGTGATAAAAGCAATTGGCTCATTATTTAGGAAAATTAGAACAGATATAAAATTAGATATCCAAACTTTTAGGGTTTTATATGGTACTACTGTTCGCAACTATTTTGTTCGTGTTAAGCTGCCTGCTTTATAATGAAGCAGCCTAATCAGTCAGGTCTACACTGTTTGCCATTCAGTTTGCACATTGTTGATACATTACTGTGCAATAAAAGCAATTGGCTCAAAATTTAGGATAATTACAGAAGTTATACAGGATGTCTAAATTTTTAGGCATTTTACAGTACCTATATTAACAGCTATTTTGTCCTGCATTTAGCTACCGGCTTTATAATGAGTCTTCAAAATCATCTGTTTTCGAGCGGCTGTTATACACAGGTTTTTATCTATACAGATATTACAAAAGGAAATAAGGGAATAGATCTCATGGGTTGCCTGGCAACAAAATCTAACAAGTTTTATTGATTTGAGCCGTATGATCATTACAGGATAACAAAAACCAATAAATGGCCAAGCCCCTACAGCCGAAATGCAAGAGGAAATAATATACGATCATAATCATATTAGGATTAATGGAGAAAGTCAGACCTCTAGCTGGTTCCAATCACTTCTTGTCAATAAACCATTTATGGCATTTAGAAGGGTCACTGGATATAGCAAGACTTACAACCAGGACTTTTCCTCAGTCCATTGATGGACTACCCCCCATTTTCTCGATAAGTGTGATTAACTGTCACAGCATGTGCAGCACATTTAAGCTATACCAATCTCAGTTTACCTGGTGAGGCCCAGATTATACTCATGCTCTAGTGATTTTCAATGGTTATTTCTAACCAAACTATGAAATATAAAGGTCGGGTCTCACATGAGAAGCTTCAATGGTTCTTTGCTACCTACATGTCCACAAGACCCATGCCGTTTGCAAGGAAATTGTCTGGCAAAGGTGTTATGATCGAAAGGTCGTCAGGAGATGTCTTTAACAATTTGTCAGTGAATCCTCATCTGAGTATATACAGTAAAACCTCTCTATTACGACTAAAATTTATTAATCATTAGGTATTTACGACAGTTGACTGCTTAAAGCAATGTGCCAGTAGGAGCTTTCTGTTTTATTGTAACATTGATTTAACCCATTACCATATAGCCTGTTTCTAGTTTTGAAGATACATTACCACTTAAAGCAGGTTGAAAGTAAAGCAGAATGCGCCTTAAGGTGCATTCTGCTTTACTTTCAGCCTGCTTTAAGCTATTATCTGCTAGAATTAGTGAAAATATTTCTTCTGATACATATTCATTACTGTATTAATTGGAACTATTTTCTTCAAAGGAGGAATAAGTTATAGGCATAAAAAGAAAAAGGCATATTTATGGGGGAATGGGTTAAGCTGTCACCTGTATTTTATATAATCCATTTATAAGCCTTCTCCCTATTATGTGGTCGTAATAGAGAGGTTTTACTGTTTACTTTCTAAATATTGCTTAACCCATTACCTCATAAATACGCCTTTTTACGCCTATAATTTATTCCTTCACTGAAGAAAATAGTTCAAATTTATACAGACATGAATACTAGATAATAAGAAATATTTTCTATATTCTAGTAGATGGTAGCTTAAAGCAAGTTGAAAGGTAGATCGCGTCTTAAGGCGCATTCTGCTTTACTTTCAACTTGCTGTAAGTGGTAGAAAATGGCTATGGAGTAATGGGTTAACATTGCTTTTGGTTTTCATCTATTCGTCTGTAATCACAAACTGGGTGAAATATATCCTAATGCTGTCTATCTGTCTATCAAATCTCTTCCAGAAATTAAACATTGATGTAATGTAAATTGGATTTGTAGATAACTCTTACATGTCAAAGTTATTGGATTACATCATGGATTACTTCCCTTCCTAGAACTTTGCTGTGCTGGACAACAAATAGCTTAACCCTTTTGCTGCCATAAGGGTATGGATCAGATGTTTTTTGAAAACTGTGTCGACCAAGATCAGACAGCTCCTATGAAGGAGCTGTCAGATAAGGGTCTGCACTGTTTATCATAGGATCTGTCTAAACTTCTGAATGTGAAACGGTATTGCTTTGGTATAGGTGTGAATTTTTAATTTTGATTTTTTTCTCTTTATAATTATGCCGACAATTAATACATGACAATTAAAGTGCTCAAACTGTTTGGATATTATTTTTTATTGTTTGCTCAGGATTTAAACTGTATTCATAGATTTAAAAAAAACAAAACATTTTCAATGGGTTTCAACTACAGTAAAACCTCTCTATAACGGCCACTAAATTGTCTTAAAAATTAGGTGTTTAGAACAGGTGACTGCTTAAAGCAAGGTGACAGTAAAACAGAAAGCTCCTGTAGGAGCTTTCTGTTTTACTGTCATCTTGCTTTAAGCTGCCACCTGTCTTTTATACAAACAATTAGCCTTATTTTAGTGGTTGTTATAGACAGGTTTTACTGTATATTTTTTTGCTCATACAGTAAATAGAATATGCACTACTTGAACTGAAGAACTACAATTACAGATACGAGGGACATTTCAATTGTTAAGATCTTTATAACCTAAGTATTACCGCAGGGTTCGGTGCAGTCAAATAAAGGAGAAAATGTTGCGTTTTTTGTGTATGTCACATTGTGTAGGTTTATCATGACTTGTACGGCCTCGCTGTACAAGCGCGCTTTTATGGCGACGTGGTAGAGTGCATGACTGCGAACCTGGCGACCCGGGTTCAAACCCGGGTCGGAGCATCAGTGTTTCTTTATAAGAACACCCGGCTACATGTACTTCCTCTGACACTATTCTATTCAAATTAAAACACCTTTTAAAAATAAAAATTATTTCCTATGCAAACAGTTTGGAGTCTGATCAGACACCAGGTAACACAGCGTCTGATCAGATTCCAAACTGTTTGCCTCTCGAATACAAATAATTTGTAAGAAGTTTTAAGAAGTTGTAATTTTCTATATTCAATTCAACTACTTTGCATTTAATTTCATTTCATTTTATTTAAACCACTGTATTTGAAGTTCCGCGAATATGAAGATAACTTTGGATACAAGCAATTTTTTACAATGTTTGTACTTCTATGCAGTGAAACTTGTGTTAAGCGACCACTCTGCTCAAATAATTATTAAGGTGTGGGGGATCTCAAACTATAAGTTATTGCATAATGCAGGACAAAAGTAATGCATTATAAACCTGCTTTCTTTATATAAGTATGTAAATTCATCAAGATTTCAGTGACCCCTTTACACAGGTTTTACAGTACCTTCTTCTATACACAGCGCAGATAAGAGATCTAGCATCCGGTAATATAAGACCATAAAACACACAAAGTATCCTAAATGCACGTTTACTTCATGCATTAAAATAGTTTTATGTATTCTATAGGACATAACAAATATGCATTGTGACATTAATTGCATATTGGTGTAAATATAAACACATAAAATATTTGTTTTTATTGCATGTTTTAACAGATTTTTGATGTATTTTATTACCTTTTATGACATAACCAATGCAAAATACCATCTACATTTATCATAGCCTGTTTTAAATGCTCCTCAAAGCTTCAGCAAATTTCCACTGCTTTGATCACTTAAAGATGACAAGTACAGCATCAACATTTTGCACAAACTTTTACCAAACACTTCATATAAATGGGATATTTAACAAATGGCAGTAAAAAGCAAAATTAATACAGCTTTGTACATAAAACAAGTGTGAATTTTATCAGAGTAAAAACTGTTGGTCATTATCTAGCTTGTATTATTTTGTCAAGAGCAGGTATATTTTTCTACATGCACAGTAGTTTTCCTGTTATATTTTGTCCTCTTGTGTCTTTTTTACTGTTTTGAGATGATTTTAGACATATTTCTTGATTTAATCAATGGGCAAGGGAGGTAACTCATTACACTCTGCTGGTGCCTATGATTCAAAGGGAGAACACTCAGGTACATGTATGTGAAAGAAACTCCCATCTAGGCTATACATGCAGCTTTACTATGAATTTGCTTGAAACTTGATTACCACTTACTGTGCAGGTAATATTTTTATCATTTCAAACAGTGTAGACCCAAATCAGAGGGCTCCTGAAGTTGGAGTACAAAATGAACTTTTGTTCTGCATTGAACAGCAGTAACATACCAGTTTTTAGACAAATCTATGGGGGGTTTTAAAAGAAATTGCCACTTGATACAAATATTAGCATAAAGATGATCACAATTTATGTTTTACTCAAAATTCTGAACCAAAAAGGGAGGTAACAAATGGAGTCAAAAAGGAAGGTAACTGCTGAAGCCACTGTTCTGCCAGAGGGGAGGGGTGTATTGATCCCATGTGTTCAGTTGGTGTTGACAGTAGTAATGGCATTCACACCATATGACAGGAATCAGCCACTTTGATATGGCACAGAAGCATGACAATCATTATGGAGGATTACTACATGTCAGTCATTTCCCCGGAGAATCAGTTTTCATTACTCTTATCTTTACTGGAAATGGGGCTGACTTACATTAGGTTAGCAGTCGAAATCCAATAATGTCAAATATGTCAACTCTGTACCCAATAACCTGTTTCTAGTTTTCAAGATGAGGACTTAACGCAAGTTGAAAGTAAAGCAGAATGCTCCGGTGGAGGGTAAACAGGCTCAACTATGATTACCAGGAGTCGTGAGTTCAATCCCCTGCAGGACCAAGTCCTGCGGATAAGACTATTGAAACCTAGCTCCAATGTATCAGTGCTTTACACTGCAAGGGCAGCTGAAAGAACCAGAAAAAAACTGTCAATAATAAGAATAGGAACAGTGTGTCCTGGTTTTCTGTATCCGCTAATTAAAAAGATATATTTTGTCTACATGACACGTACACCTACATATTTCTACCTGAAGAATTTCACAAGCTAACGACTCTTTCTCCTCTATATATAGACATTAACCCTTAGCCCGCCAAATAAATTGTCGTCTGCTATATTTCTCGTCTGCTTCAAGTTTCAAAGTGCTTCAAAGTTGCTCAAAATTGCTGAAAATGTTGTCCGAGTGTCCGAGAGTTACTCGGCGTCTCATCCGGATCCAAGCTGTTTGCATATGGAGCTATAGTCATGACTGGCAGGCTAAGGGTTAACCCTTTCATAATCAAATTTATCGTGATATTTTTACTTTCAACCCTTTCCTCCATAGAAGCGCCTTTTAGCGCATGTAATTTATTCCTTCACTAATGAAAATAGTTCCAATTTATGTGGTCTTGAATATGTACCATCCAAAATATTTTCTTAATTCTAGTAGATGATAGCTTATAGCAGGCTGAAAGTAAAGCAGAATGCACCTTAAGGCGCATTCTGCTTTACTTTCAACCTGCTTTAAGTAGTCATCTATCTTCAAAACTTATTGAGAAATAAGCTATGGAGTAAAGTCTGTCTTAATTCAAAACTAGAAATAGGTTACGGGATAATGGATTAATACAGAAAGATGAAAGACACAGCTTTCTGGTTAACTATCATCTTGCTTTCAGCAGTCTAATTTCTTTAGAAACCAAAATAAGCCACCTTTTGAAAGGTAATTAAACTGAAATTTGTTAGATATATTATATAAATATATCTGATAATGATCTGTTCTGATGTCAGGAAGTAACAAGTTAAAATAGAAAATAAATACTGATAAGAAAATAATACATCAGCATCTATTTTTGCAATTGAGGTCAACAGTAGATTATTAAGAGAGATAATAATTGGCCTAGAACCCAGTGGAACTTGGACTTCCACCAAATGTACAGACCTAGCTCAGTAATCAACCATTCCAATTAACTCTTTGACAAATGAATGAAATGCCGTCTGCTTCAATATCCAGGCCTGCTAAAATTATCAAATTGTCTCATTTTCCCTCTGCATATATTTTTTAAATTTATGTAGTCCTTGTTTAAAAAAAAGATCTGGATCCTGGTCAGACACAGTCACTAAGCTTATTAATTAGCATCTGAGCTGGATCAAAACTGTATGCATATGTGTGCCACTGATATCAATACCAGATCGAGTCACGAGTCAATATCAACCTGTCTCTCATTACATAATTCAACTTGATTAACCCATTACCCAATATAGCCTGTTTAAAGTTTTGAAGACAGTTGACCACTTAAAGCAGGATGAAAGTAAAGCAGAATGTGCCTTAAGGCACATTCTGCTTTACTTCCAGCCTGCTTTTAAGTTATCATCTGCTTGAAAATAGGAAATACATGTATTTCTTGTAAATACATGTATTTCTTGTGGTAAATATTCATGATTGTATAAATTTGAACTAATTTCTTCAGTGAATGAATTAATGGTGTAAAAAGGTATATTTATGGGGTAATGGGATAACCTATTACCCAATGAATACAAAGTTTTTATGCCTTTAACTAATTCCTCCACTGAAGGAAATAGTTCCACAGTCATTAATTTAGTATGCACCTTCACCATAAGAAATATTTACTTTCAACCTGCTTGAAGTGGTCACCTGTCTTCAAAACTAGAAGCCAGCTATCAGGTTAAGAGTTGAAACAAGTTAATTAAGTCAAGCAGTTTTGAACCTTAAAGTAGTTCTTGACATAGATCCAAACTTTGTATGAGTTTTGTGAACGATTATCTGAATTTAATGGTACATAAAACTTTTTAAAAACCAATAACAATCTAAAGTACATGTTCTACTCTCTCTTATATATAATTATCTAAAAGAAATCAAGACTTTTGAGAAGTAAGCTTTGCCATAACGAAGATGCATAAGATACTGCATTGAGAAATATTGTAAAAACCAATAAATTAGCATTAGAATGAATAAATGAATTTTGTCTTACTTAGCTATTTCAAATCCAAATGTTTGACGCCATTGTTGCCGCCGTCTTTAATAAGCCACCAATGTAAAATCAATACCTTAGTCACAGTTTCATTGAAGCAAGACAAACAATAAATTAGTAATTTACATTGCTATAACTTATATTAACCAATTACCCCATAGCCTGTTTCCAGTATAGAAGATAGTTGACCACTTAAAGCAGGTTGAAAGTAAAGCCAAATGCGCCTTATGGCGCATTTGACTTTACTTTCAGCCTGCTTTAAGCTACCATCTGCCAGAATATAGAAAATATTTCTGATGGTACATATTTATGATTTTTTAAATTTGAACTATTTTCTTCAATGGAGGAATAAATCAGAGGCGTAAAAAAGCGTATTTATGGGGTAATGGGTTAACCCAGTATTAGTCTTTTGTCTTATAAAGTGGACATCCACAACAAAAACAGTGCAGATGCAAGTTGTGGTGTTACATACGTCAGGGTCTCCACTGTTTGCATATGGTAAGTGTACAATTCACAAGTACACTGTTTGTATTAAGGATGTGTATATGTGTCACTAGGGTTCAATGGGTTAACCTATTTCCCCCTAGAAGTGCCTTTCAGCGTATTTAACCCATTATCCCATAAATAACCCTTTTTACGCCTCTAATTTATTCATCCACTGAGGAAAATAATTCCAATTTATAAGGTCATAAGTATAATGTCATAAGAAATATTTTTTATATTCTAGCAGATGGTAGCTTAAAGCAGGATGAAAGTAAAGCAGAATGCACCAAGCGTTATTTTGAATAGTATTTTTAATTTCATAACTTACACATATTGTACATTGATAATGATGATTTAACAATACTGGAATATACGTACTGGACTAGATTGGAAGCTATTAGGTTCTTAATTAAGATCATTTCCTTGTAATCCTACATTAAACCAGTACATAATTATGATCACCAAACAAACCCAATCAATTTACTCCTAAATATTGTTCACAATCCAATTAACAGAGTTACACAATTAGCTATCAAAGCCATAAATGATATACAGTCGAAACTTCATGCTTCAAACTCGCATTAGTTTGGATATACCCATATTTCAAAGTTAAAACATGGCTGAGCCATGTTTTAACTTTGAAATACGGGTATGTTCAACTTAATCGAGATCGAGTTATCGAAATTAAACTTGTGAAATACTGGTAAGGTCAATTTATTCTAGTTTGAAGTATCAGTTTCCACGGTAACATGATACCAGATTATACTAAATATCTTAATAGCCTGGGTTACTACATTAAAGCCTTTAAATTTTTAATGTGACAATGATAAATATGCTTACTTTAACCCGCCTGAATACCCAGCATCCTCCAAAACCTGACATTAGCAAACAGTGTAGACCCAGATGAGATGCTGCATTTTGCAAAATCTTCTTCTTCTTCTTCTTGATACTTCGATCTCTCCATCAAGAATGATGATTATGAGAAGTTGCTGTATCATAAATTATTATTTACAAATCTCATCTGGGTCAACACTACTTGCTATGGTGTACTCTTTCTAGATTAATTGTAACCAATGGTTGATGGATAAAAAGAATTTATTTTCAGTATTACCATTGTACAGAGAAACCTCTATAAACCAAAAGTTTTCGGTCTCTAAACCATTTGGTAACAGGTTGCAGCTTAATGCAAGATAAGAGTAAGGCAGAAAGCTCCCTGTGGGAGCTTTCTGCCTTACTTTTATCCTGCATTAAACAGTCACCTGTCTGTTGTGGTATCCATTCTTTGCCAATAATTGTCAGGTTTAGAGAGGTTTTACTGTATAAGATTTTCCCATGAAAGGAGAGATAATAGTATAGAAAGAGTTAAAATCTGAGATGTCTTGACGTTTGAATATCCATTTACAATTTGTAATTAGCCACACACAAAAAACTGCTATAAATGTTGGTAATACTGTGAAACATATCATATACAGTATTTTATTCTTATAAATGTCCCAAGAGCATGGTAGTTCTTAATGAGAGAATAAGTAGAAAATAATATTCCTTTTACTGATTTATTATTAATTTGTCCTCTTTAGGAAGCACCTTGTTTTAATGACTTTGCATTTCAAACATGAGCAGCAGACCATGCAAACCTTTAAACTTTGAAGACCAAATTCTGAGTTACCTCCCTTGGTAATTAAATCCAGAACATAAATCACAGATTTTAGCATTTCCAGCATCTTTCCATATGGTTTAACTTCAAACAGGCTAAATGTAAAGCAGAAAGAGCTCTCCTAAAGGAGCTTTCTGCTTTACTTTCAGCCTGCTTCAAGCAACCGCCTGTTTTTAAAACTGAAAACAAGATTACTGTATTATACTCATTTCCCACACAGTATGCAGTGTTACAGATAAGATCTTTATTCTTACATGGAGATTCTGGGTTTCTCTATTCTATTGCAGCAAAAGGACTAATTGTATATGGTAAAATTTGTGATCAACTATCAACAAGATATTGTTGGGTTGGTTTTTTTACTTTATTTTTATATCATAAAACTTTTATGAGTTGACAGGCTATCAAAATGTTTTCTTTCTTTTAATCTGAAGAAACAAAAACTATTGACATCCTTTCAAACCCTTCATCTGCTGATTATTTATATATAACACATCTAGTATATGAACTACATGTATTACATTGGCTAATAAAGTAAGGAAAATTTCCCTACGGAAAGAGTACAAACAATTGCCAGACATATGTGTTTTATGAAAACAGTGCAGCCCCTGACCAGACAGATCTTTCATGAGCCATTTCATCTGGATCAAAAAGCATCAATTAACGCTTTGCATGCTAGCTGCAAAATTATATGCTCCACATTATGGTTCGGATCCTGATGAGATGCCGTGTCACGCGGCGTCACATCAGACCTGGATCCAAAATGTTTGACACTGTTTTGAAAAGAAATTAAGAAATTGATATTTTTAAAACAGTCCCAGACAACAATTTTTACAGACGGAAAAAATTACCCAGCATGCAAGGGTTATACAGTAGAACCTCTCTATTACGACCACTAAAAGAAGGCTTATTGTCCGTATAAAAGACAGGTGACAGCTTAAAGCAATGTGAAAGTGAAACAGAAAGCTCCTGTAGGAGCTTTCTGTTTCACTTTTACTTTGCATTAAGCAGTCACCTGTCTTAATCGACTAATATTTGACACAATTTAGTGGTCGTAATAGAGAGGTTCGACTGTATATTAGAGCCAATGCAGGACAAAGTACTCTATCTGTCTTTCTTCCATACAAGCATGAAGAAAACAAGGTTATAAAGATTTTAACCCATAGCCTGCCACTCACGACTATAGCTCCATATGCAAACAGCTTGGATCCGGATGAGACGCCGAGTAACTCGGCGTCTCATCTGGATCCAAGCTGTTTGACACTCGGACAACATTTTTAGCAATTTTGAGCAACTTTGAAGCACTTTGAAACTTGAAGCAGACGAGAAATATAGCAGACGACAATTTATTTGGCGGGCTAAGGGTTAATTAACAGTAGAATGCTGAAATCAGCTTTTTTGAAAACAAATTAATTTGTAATTGAATAAGTACGCAATCAAGTGCAAACATTTTAAAAAGTAATTACACAAAAATAGTTCTTGCTACAGAAATAACAGTTAATTGTATGACCAAAACGTTGGATTAATAAAATACAGTCTACACAACATGTCTGAGATTGACTGTGTTGTCTATTGTATACCTCTTGAACTTAGTTAATTTTTTTAGTAAGCAATTATTCACCAGAAGACTCTAAAGCATGCAGTCTTTAGTACTTTATGCAGAATTTAAAACAATGCAGAAAGCTCATATTTATAGGAGCTTTTTGCATTATTCTTATCTTACAATAAGCAGTCACCTTAGTTATAATATTTTGAAATCTCATAGCTAAAAATAATCAGCAAGTGGTTGCTTTACACAAGTGCATGACCATTCAACAAAAGAAATGTTGAAATCTATAGACAGGTTGTAATTCCTTAATGCAAGACAAAAGTATATTAAAAAGTGCAAACGAAAATTGGAACAAATATTCATAAAACTTAAAATTCTTAACCCATTACCCCATAAAAACACATGTTTACGCCTTTTGTTTATACACTGATGAAAATAGTTTTAATTCATACCGTCATGAATAATTATATGCATCATAAGAAATATTTTCTATATTCTTGCAGATGGTAGCAAATAAAGAAGGCTGAAAGTAAAGCAGAATGCACCTTAAAGCGCATTCTGCTTTACTTTCAACCTGCTTTGATAGGTCACCTGTCTTCAAAACTGAAAGCAGCCTATGGGGTAATGGGTTAAGCAAATTTTTCCCTTACCTTCCTAATTTTTGCAATCCTATTCCACTAAGAAATCAGAACTCGCCTGTGCTCAGCTTTAGTAGCATAAACATTTACTTATTAAACACACAAGTCTTTATCCAAGCAGAATCTATTCAAGTTTTTTTTCCACATCTGCCATGCACAGCAACAGAGCTCCAGATAAAGGGAGTATTTCAAAAACTAAAATCTTTAGTTCTGCATTAAACCCTATGGTGTGACTACTCATTAGAATCGTCTCTTCGAGACGATTCTAATGAGTAGTCACACCATAGGATTTGGTGCTGAAATGAGTGAGAAAATGTTGGATTTGTTCAGTTTACACCATTCTTATCTGGAGCCCTGCACGCCAACCTTATAACACCTGCCCCCATGCAAAAGTTTAAAATACTCTGAGCGAATGTCAACACAGAAAAAACCACCTGGATAATTTCAAACTCATAAATCTTCAGAGCCTGATAAATGTTGGAACTTAATCTTATAAACACCTCAAGATGTTTATCACCAATAGCTCCAGTCTAGTGTTTGTACAGGTAAGCGCCACTCATCTCCCGTTCTCTTCTTTTCACGTGCACTAATTGACGGTGATACCATTCTCTTTGAATGTGAGGAAAACAAGAGTTCTTGACCTTTGCAAAAAGTTTGGATCCTGATCAGATGCCGAGATCCAAACTGTTTGTAATCATGATAGTGTTATAGAAAAATAAGTTGAATACAGAATTGAATTAACTATTTAACCCATTACCCATTACAATTGTTTGATGCTTACCTAAAGCTTGTTTAACGTAAAGCAGAATGTGCTTTGCCTGCTTTATTTTAGCTACAATCTACTAGAAAAAAGACAATATTTGTTAGGATCAAAGTATAATCATTAATGTGGAACTATTTTCTTCAGGAGAGAAACAAGAAAGCGTCTTCATGTGGTAATGGGTTAATTGTCTTAAAGTTTTAGTTTTGTGTTAATGACAGGTGGTTGGTGAAAGTAATAGGCTGCAAGTAAAGCAGAAATCTCCCTTTAAGAAGACTCTTGTCAGGATGCAAGTAAATTTTAATTACTACGGCTGTACCAGAAATGCATGGGAGAGTATCTTAGAGAACTGCACTATTGATATATTCAGAGTGACTTTAATGATATAGGGCTTGTTTAATGTATACTTGTATATGTCCCTGCATGTCTGGTATATAATTAATTTAGAAAATTCCATGCCAAGAACTGATGTTAGTCCATATTATAATGCTTTACGGTCTAGCCCATGTATTAAACTGTTCAACCCATTACCCGGTGACATTGTCTGTTTCTAGTAATGAAGATATGTGACTTCTTAAAGCAGATTGAAAGTTAAGCAGAAGGCGCCTTAACCCTTTGAACCCTAGTCCCGCATATAGGCGTCTTTTCAAACAGTGTTCATGTGAATAGTACACTTGTCCTGTGCAAACAGTGAAGGCCCAGATCAGAGGGCTCCAAAAGGAGCCCTCTGATCAGGGTCTTCACTGTTTGTCAGCAATGCCAAAATGGACAAAAACAACTCTTAAAAGTCAGAAATGGCCTAGACAAAAATCAAAACTGGAATTGTCCATTTAAAGTTTCAGGGAGGAAAGAGTTAAGGCGCCTTCTGCTTTACTTAAATTTCAGCCTGCTTTAATTAAACTATCATCTGTTAGAATTTAGAAAATATTTCTTATAGTTCATTTTCATGACTGTAAAAAGTCGAACTATTTTCTTCAGCGGATGAATAAATTAAACGCCCTAAAAGGCGCTTTTATTGGGGAAAAGATTAAGCCTAATACTGTAGGATTCTGCTACAGAGGACAATGGCAATCATGTAGACCCTGACGAGATGCCATGTTACCTGGCACCTCATCCAGGTCTACACTGTTTGCTATTTCATATTAAATGGTGCAGCCATTTGCAAGAACACTACAGGTGTCTTTAGATCATCCTTGTCTATTAACCCATACCCCTAAACCTGTTTCTAGTATTCAAGATAGGTAACATGCAACTTAAAGCAGGTTGAAAGTAAAGCAGAATGTGCCTTAAGGCACATTCTGCTTTACTTTCCACCTGCATCATGTTGAGTCTCTCTGACCTGGATCAGGCCAAGCGCTTATAAAGCGTTTGGGTTACGTCTGAGTGCGTTCTCAAGCATTTGATTGGTCAGATTTGAGCCTAGGCTCAAATCTGACCAATCAAATGCTTGAGAACGATTTCACACTCAACTCAAATGCTTTATAAGCATGGACCCTGAACTGTTTACAAATACCAGTGATCAACGGTTTGCAGATGCTGATGTGAAGTAGACTGCTGGCCTTGTAGGTTAAGGGTCCCTGGCAGATATAGAAACTGGAATAGGTCTGGAAGTAGATTCAGGCCAGAGTATTTATATACATTACATGTCTGTTAATGATAAATTGTAAAGCTGTTTGGCAAATATCATTTCCACATTTACAATCCTCATCCTTCAAGGTCCTGAGTATTTGAGTACAAGAAGATGGTCAATTGACCACCACAATGGCTGAATATCATCATAAACCCTATAACTCATACAAAAGCTTTAACATGTTTTCATAGAAATTAATGCCTTTTCATGCTGCTATTTTTTGCTATTATAAATTACCCTTTTTACCTTCACCTATTCTTCAATTTTTAGCAGCTCTAAAACATTAAACTCAAGTCCCCTTGGTAAGTGTCTATATATAACCCATTACTCCATAAATAAGCGTGTGCATAAAAAGCTCCTTTATCATCATTTTGCAGTTAACAGCCACCAGCATTCTTCATTACTATATGGTGGTTGCCTTAAAGAGGTTGTATTGTATATGACATCATGAGAGTGAAAAAACCAATAAGGACCCTAAGGGCTTAGCGATCACAAACAATTATATTCCCCTTGAAAGAGGATCAAAAACAAAATCAGTATTTTACTCCCAGTGGTCACATATTACAAGCATCGTTAACCTTTTTAACGCTTAGATAAACGTTATTTGCTCAAGTTCCGTAGTAGTGGGAGTTTACCTTATTTTTGTACATTATCAGCAAGTACAGAAAATTCAGAATTTCCTAAGACATTGTTTAGAACAGCTGATAGTTAACCAGTATGAAATGATCCAATGCCTCAGTGAAGATGATAAGAGCCACCAACTGATACTAACCTTTTTGATAACTTATTGTAACTAATGATGGAAATGCTAAACTACAATAAAAGATCCAACATAAATGATGGAACTTTTTAGTGCATCCCCTGACAATGATTGTATGCACTACAACTACAATATCTTTAACCCATTACCCCATAAATACACCTTTTTACGCCTTTAAGCAAGTTCTCAACTGAAGAAAACAGTTCCAATTTATACAGTTATACATATGTGTTATAAGAAATATTTTCTCTATTCTAGCAGATTGTAGCTTAAAGCAGGCTGAAAGTAAAGCAGAATGCGCCTTAAGGCGCATTCTGCTTTACTTTCACCCTGCTTTAAGTGGTAACATATTTTCAAAATTAGAAACAGGCTATGGGGTAATGGGTTAATAAAGAAAGATGATAGAGATTTTAACATTTTAAGCCAATGAAGCTAAAATTATTTCCAACACTATGTTCAGTTTTGTCAGTATATGGCAACTGTTTAGTAAACTCATTGAATGCCAAAATATATGCCATATCTGCTTAAAAAATAATCATCTTCTGAAATTCTAACATTAACTTGATATTACAAATTTGACACAAATATGATTCAAACGGCAAACAGTTTGGATCCTCATTAGATATTGAGTTTCTTATAATCTAAACTGGATCAAAACTGTTTTGCAAATGTCCAGAAAACATAATGTTTCCTAACATCCGAAGGTTGAACAGATTCATCAGTTCCCCTCCAATCAAAGGGAAGGAGAGATATGGAAGATTCTTTGTACTCTCTGATGAAATCTCAAAGAAAATTATCCAAATAAAAAAATTGGCAAGAAATTCCTTTGACAATACTTCTACAACCTAGATACAGTCAAACTTGTATTAACTTTTTGCATGCTGGCTAATTTTTCGTCTGCAACAATTATTATTGTCATCTGCTATTGTTCTGAAAATATCAAAATGTGTGTCAAATAGTTTGGATCCAGTACAGATGCTGAGTTACTCCATGACTCAGAATAAAAAATGTTTGCAAATTGTTCACTCATTCATAATTGAGACGCTAATGTGGCAGTAAAGAGGTAGAAGCTAAAACATGAGGCACGTCTTTTTACACCTTTCATTTATTCTTCCACCGAGGAAAATAGTTCCACTTAATACAGTCATGAATATGTACCCTAAGAGATATTTTCTTTATACTAGCTGATGGTAGCTTAAAGCAGGCTGAAAGTAAAGCATAATGTGCCTTAAGGCACATTCTGCTTTACTTTCAACCTGCTTTAAGTGATCACCAATCTTCAAAACTAGAAAGAGAAACTTGACAGTGAAGAGGTAGAAGCTTAGAGACTTCTAACAAGATCATGCTGATGTTATCTGGAACAAACAGCACTGACTGAAATCCTAATGGAATTAATAAATCATCCATGAAACAAAATACAACAAATCAACACTGAAAAAAGACAGATTATGATCTCTTTTATAAGTGACAATATGTTACTACTTGTATCTTGCAAAAGTACAGTACGACTCCAGCATTACAACAATTATCCTGAAAGAATTTCAAATAGATGTTAATTATGAAAACAGTGCAGACCCTGAAGGAAATGTCTTATATGTAACACTGTTTCAACAAGACTGCGCGTTCAATAAACGCTTATGCCCCCGGTGGCATCCTTGACAATATATTCTGAATCTTTTCTAAGTCCAAATTAGGTCAAGGTCAAGGTCAAACTGAGCTTGGGTATTACTGGTGGGTTGGTAATGGTCCAAGGCAATAACTGTATAAGTATTGAAGCATTTTAGTAAGTAGTGTTGATGCTAGACGAAACGGTAAAATCTAGTTAACCAAGAAATAGCCCATTCAAAATATTCTAAGTCCAAATTAGGTCAAGGTCAAGGTCAAAATCAAGGTTAGGTGATATTGGTGGATAGGGAATGGTCCAAGGCAACAACTGTTTAAGTATCCAAGCATTGGAGTAAGTGGTGTTGGTGCTAGACGAAACGGTAAAATCTACTTAACCTGGTTACGGACGGACGGACGGAAAGACGGACGGACGGAAGGACGGACGGACGGACAGGACGATTACTATATGCTCCCGCATCTGTCGATGCCGGGGGCATAAAAAGGTCGATACAGCGCTCCCTCTCTACAACAACACCCAATGGGAGACAAAGATTGTGTGTGTTGTTTGGAGGGAGTCGTTATAGAGAGGGAAATTGGCTTACATTTGCAAACTGCTTGAAACCAGATCAAACGCGGCGGTATGCGGCGTCTGATCTGGATTCAAGCTGTTTGCCACTCTTCATCAAGTTTCTTTAACCAAAATGTCCAATATGTAACTTTGAGGGAAAAAAAGACAATATTGCAGCAGTAAAAGCATTATACATAATTGTCTTGTTTGGGGAACAGCTGCAAACCTTGTTGAAACGAGGGAGTCGTTGTTGGGAGGGTCCTTGTTGGGAGGGCCATTGTAGGGAGAGAACAATGTTTGCAGGAGAAGACCTAAGGGTGTTGTATGAAGAGATAGGACCCATTGAAGAGCATAATCCTCTCTGTTCATTTTGACCTGAGTCACTCTACCCTAATGGACAATAAAACCCAAACTCCAACCAACCAGGACACAGGACTCATATGTTTCTCTGGGACAGACAAGGAAGGGTGAAGAATTTCCTGCCATAACCAATTTCACTCTATCACAATAAATGCATCAATTCATCTGTTTAACTGTCCATCCTACAGCCTGAATGACCACAATAAAACATTATTACTGTCCAGTAATGGTCCAAGTACTCGGACCACAGATATTAATCAGATAAGCTGCCCATCAACAATTGTCATGCAATCAGGTATCAAGGCTCCAAGGTTAAAAAGCTTTTAAGTTGAGTCTGAATTTGTTCTCAAGCAATAGATCGGTCAGATTTGAGCCTAGGCTCAAATCTGACCAATCGAATGCTTGAGAACGACTTTAGACTCAACTCAAATGCTTTATAACCTTGGACCCAGATGACCAACTCTTTTGACTGACAAGAATGCTAAAATCAACCTATGAGGCATTTGCAAACAGTATAGACCAAGATCATAATGCCAGTAGCTATGTTAGCATGAATTTGTTACTTATACCTGTATTGAAGGCTGGTATTTCATTTTTTTGAGTGGCCACTTGATCCAGACTTGACAGCACATAACAATAAATCCATCAATAAACAATCTTCTAGGGACAATCTGACCTGCCCCAGAAAGCATTTTACAACGGAGAAGAAGTTATAATTATGTTCTTTTCCAAGAAATGAATTAATGCTGAAACAAATATTTCTTTTAAAAACAGTTTGAAGCCAGATCAGTCACTGTGCAACCCAGCATCTGATCAGGAGCTGTTTGATCTTGGTCTACACTGTTTTCAAAAAGTGTATAAATACAGTAAAACCTCTCTATTAGGATCACTAATATGTGCTAATTATTAGGTATTTACGACAGATTTAAACTGATTAAGCAAGGTGACAGTAAAACAGAAAGCTCATAAGCTTTCTGTTTACTGTCACCTTGCTTTAAGCTTTCACCTGTCTTTTATACTGTCAATTAGCCTCCAATTTATGGTATTTTGGTAAGATATTTTCCAAATTATAAGAAATGTTTTCTGTATCCTAGCAGATGGTAGCTTAAAGCAGGCTGAAAGTAAAGCAGAATGCACCTTAATGCGCATTCTGCTTTACTTTCAACCTGCTTTAAGTGCTCACCTCTATAAAAAAAAATTAACAGGCTATATGGAGTACAGAGTTAATATCGAATTTTATTATATATTGCCGTCTTGGAGTTGCATTAAGCCATTCTATAAATATCGAAATCCACTAGTGAACATTGGGTTCCGGACAAATCTGTTCGTCAACAAACGCTGCATGTAGCGGGCACCAAATGATGTCATTTGGGATGACGTTACCGTAAACAATGTCATGTTTTGGCGGAAAATCTATAGGGACTACAACTTGCGGCTTCAATTAACTAAATAGGTTTTTAAAACGTTATAATGTGACAAATAGAATCTCACTGTATAATGAGTGAATCTGAATCTGAATGTATTCGTCTAAGGAACCACTTCAGACTTTAATAAGGCGTACATGACGTGTGTTATATATAGAGGATCTTTCATGAGTGCTCATTGTTTATCATTTTTAATAAACTATATATAATTAACTAAAATAAATATGACGCTCACCAAGGCTCGGGTCATATTATTTTAGTCAACGTCAGTTTATTAAAAATGATAAATAATGAGTACTCATGTAAGATCCTCTATATATATAACACATGTCATCCTTACTTACACAATCATCAGGAGAAGACATTCTGGCCTAGTAATCCTTCCTATTAAACACTTTTTACACACTATATCCTAAACCAGTATTATCATTCAATGAAATCCCCGAAAAAAACTTTTTGTATCACTCCCACACTCTGATGTTCACATATCCATCTTTCAATGAAAACTTTTCATCACTATTCTTTCGTCATCTCACCCGTCCAGTGAACCCTATCTAAAGTTTACACAATGCATCAATACCCTGTGATGCCATCATGATTTTATACCCATTTAATGAGCACATTTACAGTAAATGGGTACTAAACTTCAGGCAAAGTGTGCAACTTTTAACAGTGGAGATTAGACATCATTCTTTCCCAATAAACGTGTTTAAACTTAAAGCATTATTCCGATTGCAAACAGTTTGGAGCCAGATCAGACGCCGGGTAACCCGGCGTCTGATCAGGCTCCAAACTGTTTGCCACTCAGATAAATATAAATAATCAGAATTGTCCAAAAATTGTCCTTTTCTACAATTTATTGCAATGTGTTTGCGTTTCATTGTGTTTAACCGGGAGAGAATAATTTCTTCTCCACTGTATATCCATTCATTGTTACCCCATATGCTAATCCCTTATAAGGACAAGCGTCTATGAACTCTCAATTTCAAACAGTTTGGATCCAGATCATATGCTGAATAACTTGGTGTCTGATCAGGAGCCTAACTGTATGATATTTGTTTCAATATTTCTTCTTTTAAAAAAGATATGTCACCAAATGTTATTGCTTAAGCAGATGACACTTTTAAGGCAGGGAATAATGCAGCATGGTAATTTAATGGTTATAACTTTCAAATACAGTCGAAACTCGATACTTCGAACACGCTTAAATAAACCTTACCAGTATTCCATAAGTTTAATTTTGATAACTCGATCTCACTGTAGTCGAACATACCCGTATTTCAATGTTAAAACGTGGCTTGAAGCCACGTTTTAACATTGAAATATGGATATGTTTGAACTAAAGCGAGTTCGAAGTATCGAGGTTTGACTGTACTTGGATATTTTATTTCAGTTGGATAGTTCTATATCACTCAGAAATCTATTATTTTTCAATCACGTTAACTCTTTGAGCCATTTCCCCATAACATGGTTTTAGTTTTTGAAGATAGGTGACTACTTAAAGCAGGTTGAAAGTAAAGCAGAATGTGCCTTAAGGCACATTCTGCTTTACTTTCAGCCTGCTTTAAGCTATTATCTACTAAGATAAAGAAAAATTTAATTGGTACATAGTCATGACTGTATAAATTGGAACTATTCCAATCAATAGAGGAATAAATTAAAGGCGTAAAAGGGTGTATTTATGGGGGAATGGGTTAACTCTTTGCATGCTGGGTCATTTACAGTCTGCAACAATTGTCGCCTTGCTACTCTTCTATTTACAATATAATTTTTAAAACACAATCATAGTACTTGTAAACTTCCCCTAAATAAGCTCCATGTATGAAATTCCATTTCACTGGCATGAGTAGAGTTCAAGTTATCTTGCGGACAAAAAACCGTGACAAAGAAGAATGCAGTTGAACTCAGAAATTATATTGATACCAGAGTTATAGCCCTTGCGAATGGCACTTTCTCTCATCAAGCACTTTCCATAAAATTATAAGAAATTTCTTTTGGGTCATAATTAAACTGGAGTTATATTTTCTGGACAAAAAATATGACCCAAGGGAGCATTTAACTCAAAATATTGATGCCAGAGTTATGGCACTTGTAAATGGCACTTCCTCTCATCAAACTCTTTTCATATATAAAATTTTGCTTTACTTTCAGTCTGCTTTAAGCTACTTTTTACAAAAATATAGAAAATAATTCTTTCGATAAATATGTATGACTTTATAAATTGGAATTATTTTCTTCAGTGGATCCATCAATTAGAGTCGTAAAAGGGTGTATTTATGGGGTAATGGGTTAAGAGCTTCAGCAGACAACAATTCTGAAACAGTAGACATTTATTCAGCCTTCAAGGGGTTTACCATCCCTTATTGTAAGCAGGTTTGTTGAAGCATTGCCTAATAGGATTGAGGGATTGTCAACTTGTTTTCAGGTAACAAAACATGAGCATCAAGATAGGACATCTTAAATTATTCACTGATGATCTTAACAATAGATGGCAGCTTAAAGCATGATAAATATAAAGCAGAAAGCCATTTCAGTTCAATTGTTTTGGACATTCTGAATTAAATATATTAGCATTGGGTGATTAAAAACATGACAATTGTCCCCAGGTACGAGACAGACTATATAAGATGGTGTTGGTTAGCCTTTCATCAACTATGAAAAATTATCACAATGGCTCATAATAAGAAAAGGAAACATTCTCCTTAAGAAGGAATATAGACTCATGATCCTTTAAGAAAACAGTGTGGACCCTGATCAGACTTTTTAAAGTGCAGACAATAACCGAGAAGCAGAGGATATTGTATCAGGCAAAGGGTTAACCTTTTGAATACTGAATAATGTTGTCTGTTCTACAAAAAAAAATCTTCTACAGTCCCTTTTCTCATATACATGTATTAGTACAAGATCAATCCAGAGTGGCATATGGTATAGATCCTGATCAGGCCCCATAAAATGGGGCCTGATCAGGATCCATACCATTTGCAAAGGTCACTGATCAGAATAATATTTTATTTTGTGTTGTTATATAAGGGGTATAATATGTGATAGACTTCCTAATGCTTTATCAGATGCTGAATGATGTGGAAAATTGTATTAACCCTTACTCTGGCTGAAATAACGTTTACTCCAAAATAGTTGTCTGCAAAAATACTCAAATATAGAATTGCATCTTTTTTACCAAACAAATATCAATTAATAAATGTCCAACAGTTTGAACCCTCATAAGCCTATCAGCAGCTATAAAGCATCTGATCTGGTTCCAAACTATTTGCAAACTGAGCATGATTATAGGATTATAGTAACTGAACAAACGCATAAGTCTTTGCATGCTGGGTAATTTTTTTGCCTGCAACAATTGTCGTCTGCTACTGTTCTAACAATAGAGCTTTTTAAGAATTCTTTTCAAAACAGCCTGGTCAGAGTGTCAAATAGCTTGGATCCTGATGAGATGCCGCGTTACGCGGCGTCTCATCAGGATCCAAACTGTTTGCAAAGGTATTTGATTTACTGTAGGATATATGGGCAGCTAGCATGGTAAGAGATAAGTACCTAGCTCAGACAATGTGGCTGGTTACATTGTCTGATCTACCTATAAGACTGTCACCTCCTTTATATTGTAAAACACTATGTTATTCAAGTTGCTTCTGTATCTTCCGCAAGGATTAGTAAAACTTCCAGTGATATCATGAAATAATACAAGCAACTATACTACAGTCAAACTTCATTATCGTAAACTCTCTTAACCCATTACTCCATAGATATGCTTTTTACGTATTTATTTCCTCCACTGAAAAAATAGTTCCTATTTACAAAGCCACAAAATATGTATCATAAGAAATGTGTAACAAATGCCCCCTAACTTCCATTTTGTAATTGTATCCTGTGAACTTGACCTTTGCCACAGCACATTTATCCTGTTACCTTGACCTTTGACCTGACAGGTGACTGATCTGAATGTATACATATTTAGATTGCCCTTATTTAGAGCAATATGTATACCAAATATAAATTTCCTATCACTAGAGGGTTAAAGGTTATTGCAATTTCCAAAAATTGACCTTTTGACCTCTGCGGCCTTGACATTTGACTCAACATATCTAAAAATATTGTTACACATTCAGATTCCTTTTATCTAGAGCAAATATGAAGCTCATATCACTAGAGTGTGAAATAGTATTGACATTTATTTGACCTGTCACCTTGACCTTTGACCAGATATGCCAAAATCCTGCATATTCATATACCTTTTCATCATGGCAACATATGTGTCATGTATTGTGTGTGTGTTGGTTATAGTTACAAAGTAATGGCTAAAGTTAAGGTTGAAGACAAATTTGATCTTTTAACCTCTATGACCTTGACCTTTAACTCAACATGTCTAAAAATATACATATTTAGATTCCTCTTAATTAGAGCATTATATATACCAAACATGAAGTTCCTATCACTAGGGGGTAAAAGGTTATTGCCATTTCAAATATTTGACCTCTGACCTCTGTGACCTTGACATTTGATCTGACTGGAAAAATCTTGCATATTCATATATCTCCTCATCAAGGCAACATATGTGCCATGTATTGTGTGTGTATTGGTTATAGGTCAAAAGTCATTGCCAAGGTTTAGGTTGCAGACAACCTTTTAACCACTGTGAGCTTGATCTTTGACTCAGTATGTCTCAAAATATACAATTTAGGTTCCTCTTAATTAGAGCAATATGTATACTAAATATGAAGTTCCTATCACTAAAGGGTGAAAGGTTATTGTTATTTCAAATATTTGACCTTTTGACCTTGACCTTTGACCCGACCTTCCGAAATCCTGGATATATCTTCATCTCTTTAAGACGATTCTAATAAATAGTCACACCATCAGATTTTGTCGAGTCATAATGGCAAAAAATGATAAGAAATCTTAAACCTATGATATACCGCATAGCCTGTTTCTAGTTTTCAAGACAGGTGGCACTTACAGCAGGTTGAAAGTAAAGCAAAATTACTGCTACGGATATATAAACATTTTTTATGATGCACAATTGTGACTTTATAAATTGGAACTATTTTCTTCAGGAGTAATAAATTTAAGGTGTTAAAATGCATATCTATGGAGCAAGGGGTTAACTTACTCCCTCTAACCAGGGGCCCGTTTCATAAAACTTCTTACGACAAATGTTGTCGTAAGTCAAAACTTTAAAATACATTTAATTTGTGATTTCTCTATCTAATCCTGTCCTGTGACATCTTTTTGGAATCGTCTTTTCAAGACGATTCCAAAAAGATATCACAAGACAGGATTAGATGGAGAAATGAATAATAATTGAGAGTTTTATAATCTGACTTACGATAACATTTGTCGTAAGATGTTTTATGAAACGGGGCCCTGGAGCACAGCTACTTATAGAATAACATGCAATAACATACAGACTATTCAATGTCTCACCTTTTCTGTTGACACAATTGTCCACATAAACACACCTTTCATACAAACCTAGTTTTCTTGTCACTTTGAATTTCAACCACGCTTGTTTTTGCCAGTAACCATGGTTTCCATATTTAGAACTCTTTCATCTATCCACAGATTACTGATTTGTAGATTTTTTACAACACAAACCCACTTCGTTTATTGATTTGCCCCCTTTTAGCTTTGAGTTACTGGGAAAATCCAAGATCACAGGAAACCCAAACCAATACTGTCACACAAGCTCTTATGCTCTGAGCAATAACCTGATTCTTCCTCTTTCTCTATGAGTACAACAGTCACACATGCCACAAGCAGCCACTCACTAATACTCTTTTGTTATACTTGTATTCTGTCTGTTGAGACAGGTAAATGCTGAACCCATAATTACCCCATATTATTTGTAAATACGCCTTTTTATGCCTTTAATTCATTCCTCCTCTTCAGAAAATAGTTTTATTTATATAGTCATGAATATGTATTGAAAGAAATATATTCCATATTCTAGTAGACAGGAGCTTAAAGCAGGCTCAAAGTACAGCAGAATGTGCCTTTAGGCACATTCTGCTTTACTTTCATCCTGCTTTAAGTGTTCACCTATTTTCAAATTTAGCTACCATCTGCTAGAATATAGAAACTCTTTTTTATGGTGCATATTCATGACTGTATAATTTTTAGCAGAAACGTTTTTTTCTGGTGGTGGAATAATTCAAAGGCATAAAAAGGAATATTATAGGAGTACTAAGTTAAAAGCACGCTGAAAGTAGAGCAGAAAGCTCCTGTCATGGAGCTCTCTGCTTTACTTTCAGTCTGCATTAAGTACTTCTACTCCTAAGTCAGAATATATAGGAAAGTTTTCCTATCGCTGTTAATCAGACGGTAGTTGCATGAAAATTCATTTCCAAGAGGAAAAGGTAAAACAGGTCAAAAAGTTCCTCTTTGTGGGGGTAATGCAGGTCAACAGTAATGTGGTATCCTAACTTAGGGAGCTTTCTGCATTACTTTTGCCCTTTGTTGAGCAATTGTATGCCCTACAGTCAGTCAATACATCGTTTTAATGGCAGTTTAATACATCCTTGACTGTTTCTAAAAGAGGTTTCTAATATTCCAGCATACTTTCAGCAAATCAGATTGAAATTGATCTTATCCATATTGTAATTGGAAATGTGAAAATTGCATGTCACAATAGATAGCTGTGAACTGTCTTGGCTCTTATTGGATGCAGAATAGTTGTCAGCTGTTTGAATACTGTTGTCTCTCCATAATTAAGGCACATGCTGCTTTATTTTTGCCTCACTCACTCACTCACTATGCCTGTTTTAAACTACCAACTACTAGGATATCGAATATGTTTCTTATCATACATATTAACGATTTTATAATTTGGAATTAATTCTTTAGTGGAGGAATAAATGAAATGGGTAAAAAATGCATATCTATGGAGTAATTGGTTATAATGCAACCACATGTATCAATAATAATGCAGAAAGCTCCCCTTAACCCATATTACCCCATTGCCTGTTTCTAGTTTTGCAGACACTAGATGACTACTTAATGCAGGTTGAAAGTAAAGCAGAATGCTTTAAGTTACAATCTACTAGGATCTAGAAAATACATTCACATTCATGACCAAAAAAGACAGAACTATTTTTTCAATGTAAGAATATATTAAAGGCGTAAAAAGGCATATTTATGGGGTAATGGGTTAAAGGTTCCTTTGCTCGGTTGCTGAACACAGGTTTGACTTAAGTCTGTCATTTTCCAGTGGAGTAAAACATGATTGTGTTACAGTTGAGAAGACATATTCTTTCCCGTTCAAAAGCAAACGAAAGCAAACGCATTGTAATAAAATGTAGCAAAAGATGCTTTATCAGCAAATCTTAATTTGAGTTGCAAACAATTTGGAGCCTGATCAGACGCTGGGTTACCCAGCGTCTGATCTGGCTCCAAACTGTTTGCACAGGTAATAACAGTTTTAGTGTAAACTTGTTTATTGGGAAAGAGTAGCATCTTCTCCACTGTATGTTTGTTCTTTTATTCTGTTCAGGGAAATGGCTTAGAGTATTGGAATAATTTCCTGAAAGCCACCAGAGATATCGGACTTGTTATGGCTGTTAAAACAGCTGTATAGGTATTAACTGTTGTTAACCTATTTTTGAATTGTAAATAAATGTCATCCGCTTCAATATTGTCTATACATAGAATCTTGATTAATATGCTGCCTGCTGAAAAGAACAGTCACTTGTACAAAATTATCACAGTTTAACCCACCATAAATATGCCTTTTTACAACTTTAATCAATTCCTCTACTGAAAAAAATAGCTCCAATTAGTACTGTCACAAATAAAAATCATAAGAATGTTTTCTATATTCTAGCAGATAATAGCTTAAAGCAGGATGCAAGTTAGGCACATTCTGCTTTACTTTAATCCTGCTTTAAGTGGTCACATATCTCTAAAATTAGAAACAGGCTATATGGGGTAATGGGAAATGAAGGGAGATGCCACAAAATAGTCTTTTTTTAGTAAAATAGATAAACAGGAGCACCAAAAGCAGGCGCCAACACTTGTCTGTTTTTGAAGATCAAGGAAAAATACAGTTACTGTATTATTAGGTCAAAGGTCAAGGTCAATCAGATTTCTTTTCTCATATGTCTGGATAGGACTTGTCAAGATGAATTAACATGCATATATACCAAAACTGAAGGTTGTGGACGAAAAATTTACAACTGATGTTAGGATTTTGGACAATGAAAGCAATAATTATGTCAAAGGTCAAGGGCATGGTCATTTGGTAAAACATTTTAGCATTTCTGAATAGAACTTGTCAAGATGAACATGCTACCAAAAATGAAGATTGTAGATGAAAAATTGAAGAATTTCAGGCCAACATTAAGATTGGCTTTATTAAACACCCACCCATTAAATTGCAAGAAAAAATTCCTATGGCTTTTTAGGAGCTGGCTAAGCATAATTTGTCTGTATCTTGATATATATCCTAGATGTTAGTGGGATATATAATCAAAACAAAACAAACAAGAGAGACTCTAGTTGCCACACTTATAGCTAATGTTTGTTACCTGTCAGCAAGATGCTGGTGGTTAGAACTATTGTCTATAGTACATGCACAGATAAATCATTAACCACAGTCCGATCATTCCAAATCATGAGCATGTAATATACAGTAAAACCTCTCTATGAAGACCAGTAAATAGAAGACTACTTGATTGTGTGAAATTATACTAGAATACAGGTGATTAACTAAGCTTAAAGCAAGGTGACTGTCACCTTGCTTTAAGCAGTCACCTGCTTCAAACTGATAATATTTAGCACAATTAAGCACAATTAAGAGGTCGTTACAGAGGGGTTTTACTGTATATATCTATCTTGTATAACAACAAAAACTGGTGACAAGTGTTTCACTAGTACAGCTGGTTCTGTCAGCCTGCTGCATGCCCAGGTAGTTAGGGAGGCTGGCATGTGGAACAATAAGAGTAATCATGACTACAGTAACACTAATATTTTCTATATTCTAGCAGATTGTAGCCTAACCTATTACCCCATAAACATGGTCCTAGTTTTGAAGACAGGTGACCACTTAAAGCAGGTTGACCACTTAAAGTTTTACTTTCAGCCTGCTTTAAGCTCTCATCTGCTAGGATATAGAAAATATATCATATTTTCATGACTGTATAAAGTGGAAATCTTTTCTTCAGTGAAGGAATAAATTAAAGGTGTAAAAAGGCATATTTATTAAAGCAACATAAAAGTAAAGCAGCCAGCTCCTGCTTTGAGTTGCCACCTGCCTGAGATACAAGTCTTCTTCAAGCAGACAATGACCCCAATGGAAAGGTCCGGAATTATTATAGAATTATTCCAGAATAATTTCTTGAATATTCATGAACAATTCTAGAAGTGGCCATTTAACGTTCATGAATATTCTGCAAAAATTCTATCTTTTTTTAGAAATTGATGGTTTTAGAACCATTGTTCTAGAATTAAAAAAAGTTCTTGAACTCGTTTTTTAGAATGTTTAAAGAAATTCTTAAAGTTCTAGAAGCAGCCATTTTATGTTCATGAAAATTCTAAAATTCTTGAACACTTTTCAAAGGGAGATCGAGTATGTTGTTACTGTAGTTCGACACTGGTGTTTTTTATCATTCGTTCACCTGAAGATAATTACAACCATAGCAAAATGACAAGATTACCCAGAGACAAGATCATTCAAATAGACCAGCTCTCAGGTTAAAGGGTTTATTCTAAAAAAGATTCATATATTACAAGTGGCCAAATTATTATGTCTTTGAGACAGATGCCTAATTGCTTAATGTAAGAGAAAAGTCATAGAAAAAAGATCCTCTAAGAGCTTTCTGCATATTTGTTCAGCTTTAACCATGCAACAATTTGAAAACATCTTTTGTATCCATCAATTGATCAATTGACACCAGTTTAAGACTGTAACATCTAGCTTTGTAGTGATGGAGGACCTGTATGGTCATGAATGTAAACAGACCTCTGTCAGGGGTAGAGTGGCTGCTATTTGAACAAAATCCTCGTTTGACACATTGCTAATTGGCCATTAATTAATGAAGTCAAACCTGTTCAAAGTAGCCACAAATTATTGTGTAATTAATAAAAAGCTTATTAACCAGCCCATTAAAAGGGTTTTTTTAAAACTGTTTTATCTAATTGAAAAAAGTGCAGACCCAGATCAGACAGCTCCTAGAGGAGCTGTCTAATCTGGGTCTGTACTGTTTTCTTATGGGCTCTTTCTGACATGTGTCTGCACTCTTTTTTTGCCAAATTTTTCCTTTTTCCTTATCTTAATAGCCAATGTAATAAGTCCAAATGATTAGAGAAATTGTATAAACTCCAAGCACAGGGTTCAATTTGGTTATTATAAGCTTTTGCGTTGAGTCTGAAATCTTTTTAAAGCATTTGATTGGTCAGATTTGAGTTTTTGCTCAGCAAAAACTCAAATCTGACCAATCAAATGCTATAAAAAGATTTCAGACTCAACTCAAAAAGCTTTATAACCTTGGGGCCAGGTTTCAGACTCATTTAGCATAGCTACTGTGTATAGCATCAGCAGTATTTAACTGTCTGTCACATTTGGCGAAGCACGCCACTTTATCACTGTTTACCTAGCACTTCTAGCCCTTACCAAACCTACTTTGAAAACTTTTATAAAGTTTTGATCTAGATCAGAAGCTTTAGTAGCTCACCAGCGTATCAGATCAAAACTGTTTGTCACTAAGACCTTATGTCTGCAAATACTATGTGAAAGAGGTAAGAAAAATTTTTTTTTTAGGACTGTTGACATTTTTAAGCAGAATTAAGACCTTAATCCAGCATAAAATGTTCAACACTTAAATTACTAGCTGTGCGGGAACCCAGTTTAAACATCTTTTTCAAACAGTGCAGACCAAAATTAAAAATGCTCCTTTAGAATATTTTCAGTCTGTATTAATGTCAGGGTCTGCACTGTTAATCATACTAGTAAATATTGTGGGGACATCCCTTAAGGGTCGATGTAAACTGGTCATTTTTTCAACAAAGTAAGAATCTATTTGAAACTTAAGCACTTCAAGGGTTAGGAAAGTGTTACATGAAGTTTAAGTCATTAATAATTACCCCGGCTCAGGTCGGTCTGTAGTAACTGATACCATCCTATGTAGGTAAAAATTCTGTATGTAGGTATAAATTCCGAAACACTCATGTACATCGATGACAACTAAACCCCTTTACAATAAAGTCCAATCTATTACGGCCACTCAAAAATAGATTTCTTGATGTGAAAGACAGGTGGCTGCTTAAAACCAGATGAAAGTATGATGCATTGCGTGTCAATCTTCTAGTGGAGCTGTTTTGTTTTTATCTTGCTTTTAAACAGCCACTTGTTTTAATTAACCCTTTCCTTCTCCATATCAAAATGTCAAACTAATCTGTATATATTAAATTGATACAGAAAACATTATTGGTATTTATGTGTTTAATGCATGTTGCTGCTTAAAGCAAAATGAAAGTAAAGCAGAAAGCTCTTAAAGGAGCTTTCTGCTTTACTTTGATCCGGCTTCAAGCTTTCACCTGTATTCAATACCATTGATTAATCCTCAAGTGTGGGTTTTCATCAGGACAGGATAGAAGTGTTTTAGTACACTTTACTGCATAGCTTGTTTCTAGTTTTGTATACTGAGCTGACAACTTAAAGCAGACTGAAAGTAAAGCAGAATGCGCCTTAAGGCATATTCTGCTTTATTTTCAGTCTGCTTGCTAGGTACATCTGCTAAGATATAATATATTTCTTACAGTGATTACAGCTATTTCATACAATATTCTCTCTTTGGAGATATTTTCTTCAGTGGAGGAATAAATTAGAGGCGTAAAAAGTCATATGGGTTAAGCGTAAAAAGAAAGGCATTCTATGGTGCTTATGTGGAGGAAAGGGTTAAATCTGCCTTTGTTGGTATAGTTGTAGTAGGATGACTATAATATAATTCCCTTGTATCACTACGGTTGCATAATGACCAGAAAAACAAGGGATAAAGTACCCAATTCAGTCAGAAATCTGTCTCAATTAGGGTATCAACATATGTAATTCAGCAAGACATTGGTCAATCAAAGGGTTAACCCATTTATACCTAACAACCCCAAGAAAATCATAGAATTCCGACCAGCAGTTGCTGAGAAAAATGGCCTGACACGTTAACATTGAATTTAATGACACCAACACTGGCTTTGCATACCGTAATGGAAAAGCTTTTGCTTTTTCATTACAGCAAGGAACACAAAAAAAATGTCAGGTCTAACAGCAACAAAGGAATCATAATAAATTCATTAAAACTATACTAAAAGTCTTTTTACTTTCATTATGAATATTAACTTCTTTTTACTTATTAAACCAAACCTTTTCCCCTGAGCAACACAAATGAATAAGACAGTGCAATGTAGCAGTCAAAAACTGAAATGTCAAAATACCAGATTACATTTTCATGTTACACAACTGTTTTGGTGAGCAAAAAATTTGAAAATAAAAATTGTGGAATGCAAACAATCATTAATAATGAATTATTAGTAACCTACTACTCCTTGCATGCAAACAGCAAAACTGTGATTGGATTTGCAAACAGTTCTGATCCAGATGAGATGTGAATCAAATAACTTGTCCCATCCCAACCCAAACCAATTTTTGAAAGCACAAACACCTACTCCACGTTCAATTTTTGAAAACACAAATACACAGTTGGTATCAAGAATTTTATAGCAATTAAAAGTGCATAGTTTTTCATAAGTCATAAAAAGGGGATACCTTGAATGAAATGCATGATAGGAGTTATGGCCCTTGGTCAGAATGCAGCTCCTTTGATGATAAATAAGTTTAGTGTGTGAAATTTCATGAGGCTATGTCAGACTTGATCAATATTAATGTTTTTGTACTAAAGTTATAGCAAAATTGACATAAAACTGTAGGAGTAAAAGCTGGACAAAATTGTATAACTTAACACACACTTAACTTCGAAAAAGGGCAATAAATCTAGAAATGATTGTTGAATCATAACCAAACTTGCAGGTGCACAGGTTCTAATGACAGATAAAAAGGCTGTACAGTTTCAGCAAAATTGACACAAAAATGTAGGAGAAGAAGATCGGACAAAATTGTAACTACAGATGGACGGACAACCTGATCCAGCACAATGCCCCCTGCCTCCCCCACAACTCCCAACTTCTTTTGTGCGGGGCTCACAATATACAGATCTCATGTTTGCTGCCAGTGTTTTAACTGTATACTATATATACTATTTATTGCACTGAGGCACCTGGTATGTCCAGTGTCTTATGGATGATGTCTCCTCATCAGCTGACAATGGTATATGTTATGACAGCAATAAGCCTGGGGGCAATCAGTATTAGTGTCCTCTGTGCTTTATGTCAAACAATAATTGAACAAACACAAGGTCACCATGATCACTCTGCTTTCATCTTAGATGTAGCGGAAGTCATCATTGTAAAGCTTTAACAAACTGTTTAATCCTTGAAATATCAAATAAATGGCATCTGCATAACTCTTTGCACATTGTCGGTGAATTGCATAAACCTTTGCAAGCTCACAGTCTAGGTCCACATGACTTGGGGTCTCATTGGGATCTAAACTGTAAAATTTGACACTTGGATCCTTTTTAGAAAATAATTCTTTTGTGTATATTCCACTTAAGCAAGATTGATTTGTCAAAATTCAATTGGTGAAATTCTGTTAAGATCAACTTAAGCCAGTTCAAACTTTCGTGTTTCGACTCTATAAGGACAAGTGTACATGTCTTATCTTATATAATATTGCATGTCAGATACATGATTGTATGTCATTACCAACCATAAACATCTCCATCAAAATTCACCAGTTGCTTTACATGCAATTGATGATAAAAACCTTACCACATTTTAATCAAGCTATTGTCAGTGTATGATGAATGAGCCTCCATATTGCTTAAAGCTATAGAAGACTTGTTTATTAATTATATGGGTGTAATATAAACATTATTATACTACCCATATACAGTAAAGCTTAATTGTGTTCTCAAAAGAATATATGAGCTGACAGTTATATTGAAAGCAGTTTAATGCATGGAAAAAGTAATGCAGAATTTCCATGGAAGCTTTCTGCATTACCTTTATGATGCATTATTTTAAGTAGTGACATTAAGGTACATTCTGCTTTACTTTCAACCTGCTTTAAGCTAAGGTTTATTTAAAGCACAGTCACCTTTTCTAAGACTGCTTAATCATCTTCTTTCGAGTGATAGAGGTTTTACAAAATGTGCATTAACTGTATATTCTATAGTCCATGATTTTCTAGTTTTAAAGACAGGTGACGTTTTAAAACAGGTTGAAAGTAAAGCATGAGGTGCATTAATTCTGCTTTCCATTTAGCCTGCTTTTAACCCTTTCCCCCATAGAAGCGCCTTTTAGCACATTAAGTTTATTCCTTCACTGAAGAAAATAGTTCCAATTTATACAGATATAACTATGTATCATACAAAATATTTTCTATATTCTAGCAGATGATAGCTTAAAGCACGCTGAAAGTAAAGCAGAATGCGCTTAAGGCGCATTCTGCTTTACTTTCAACCTGCTTTAAGTGGACACCTATATTCAAAACTAGAGACAAGCTATGTGGGAAAGGGTTAAGCTACAATCAGCTAGGATACAGAAAATATTTCTTACGTGACATTCATGACTATATAAAGTGAAACTAATGTCTTCAGTAGTGGAATACATTAATGGCATAAAAAGGTGTATATCTATTTGGGGAGTAGTGGGTTAAACAGAATAAGATCTTTCTAACAGCTGATACTTCAACTTCACACTTAGGTCTCTATTTATCATAAAAGCTCACATCGAATTTGTAATACCTGAAATCTGTATTTCATAACAAACTCTTTTCAAGATCTATTCAAAAGTTAACTCACCAGTTTTGATGTCAATATCCGCTTTAGCTTATAATCCAATAAACGAAAACTATATATCCACAACAATATTTAAACTCCAGCTTCGCACAAGAAAGAGTTCAAAACTTTATCCATGCTATAGCCTGGGGGCCATCGAAAAAACAACAACTGGTTAAAAGATTATTTAGATGAGTGTGGGGGAGATGAAACCACGAGGTTGAGAAAATAGAAGTTAATGAAGCAACAAGTAGCCTCAGGTAGGGGTAAAATCAATGTGCTCACGGTCCTCTCCCTAAACGAGAGTTTTATCTTTCCAACAGGTAGCCTAATGCGGTTAACACAGTCAGTTAAACCTAAGATAACATGGACATAATAGTGGAGTTAACTGTGACAATGAGACAGTTTATGGGCTTTCCAATAAATCACTAATTTGTTTGTATTTCTTTTAAAACTAGGGAAGACTCGGAAATGCATGCAAATTTGTATAAAATTGCATTCAAATGTTGATATATTTTCTTAACCTTTCACTCTATAGCCTATTTCTAGTTCGAAGGTACTCACTTAAACGCAGGTTGAAAGTAACTAAGCAGAATCTGTCTCAAGGCTATACTTTCAGCCTGCTTAGCAGCTACCATCTGCTAGAATATAAAAAATATTTCTAATGATACATATATTGAATCATGGCAGTATAATTATATTGAAACTAATTTTTTCAGTGCAGGAATGAATATTAGTTGCATAAAAACTGAAAAAAGGTGTATCTATGGAATAAAGGGTTAAGGCAGTCAGGGCTGTTTGTTATCTGTCATAAGAGATCACAGTATTTCTTCATAAAGCTAGATAAGTAGCTGCTTAACAATTAAAGTACAAAAAAGAGCACCGCAAGCTGGGCACATTATACGCCCGTCAAATCGATCTTAGAATGTAGTCATACTAAAACGCTATTAAGGTAAAGTGGAAAAAAGGGGAAGAACCCTGAAAGTTAGGGGTCATATGCTGACCAAGTTGAAATAGATTGGAATAAAAAATTTTGAGTTAGAGAGCGGACAAACTAAAAAATGACCATTTTTGACGAAAAAAGGGGTATAACTCTTGAATGTCTGGGGCTATCTTGCTGGTTATGATACATAACAGAGGCATTTATGTAAATCACATGCTGACCAATTTTCAAAAGGATTGGAATAAATTTGTTTGAGTAAGAGAGCGGACAAACTAAAATGCCCGTTTTTGACAAAAAAGGAGCATAACTCTTGAATGTCTGGGGCAATCTAGCTGGTTATCGAACTTAACCGAGATATTATGGTCATACACGTTCTGACCAAGTTTCAAAAGTATTGGACTAAATTTGTTTGAGTTAGAGAGTGGAGATGAAAAAGTTAACGGACGGACAGACAGACAGACAGACAACCGTTCTTACGGGAGGATACTTATGTGGCTATTTTCTATTGTTTTCTTTTGCGTGGCTAGCCACACAACCGAAAATTTCTTTTTGCTCTAACTTTAAAAAATAATGATCTGGAGGCTAACCCTACCCCTAACCCTATGTCCCACAACTGGCCAGGTTAATGTCACAAGAAATGGCCAGGTTAATGTCACAAGAGACGGCCAGCTTAATGTTTTTCAATTATGGGGCTAAGAGTTTTAGCCACGTAAGTACCCTCTCGTAAGCACAGACAGACGGACGGACGGACAGCGCCACGACATAATACGTCCCGTCTGAAGACGGGCGTATAAAAAGAGTTTTCAGCATTACTTTTTAGCCTGCATGATTAAAAGCAGCCATGTGCATTTTGATATATCTAAGCTCCTTCAATAAGTGATTCACACATGCTAAGTGTATTTATGTAAATTTGTCTACAAATATTGATGCATAAGTTAGATTATTCAATACATTTAAATAATTGAAATGCAGGTTTAATTGACAGATACTATTAATTCGGAATTTGAGAGAGCAACTGTTCAACCATAACGTTTTAACCAATTACCCCATAATCTGTTCCTCAGTTTTCAAGACAGGTGACTACATAAAGCAGGTTGAAAGTAAAGCAGAATGTGACTTAAGGCACATTCTGCTTTACTTTCAGCCTGCTTTAAGCTATTATCTGCTATAGGATTTAGAAAAAAAAAATTATGGTACATTTTCATGACTGTATAATAATAAATTAAATGCGCTAAAAGGCGCTTCTATGGGGGGAAGGTTTAAGTGACAGATACTATTCATTTGGAATTTGAGAGCAACTGAGTCTGTTGAGTCATAACCTTTTAACTTTTTACACCGTAGCCTGTTCCTAGTTTTCAAGAAAGGTAACAGGACTTAAAGCAGGTTGAAAGTAAAGCAAATGCAAATTAAGAGCATTCTGCTGACCTTTTTCTTAGAATTTTCTAACTATTTACAAACACTTATTCATTAACCCATTACTTCATAAATACTCCTTCTGACGCCTCTAATTTATTCCTCCAATGAACAAAATATTTTCAATTTATACAGCAATAAATATGTATCATAAGAAATATGTTCTATATTGTAGCAGATGGTAGCTTAAAGCAGGCTGAAAGTAAAGCAGAATGCGCCATATGGCGCATTCTGCTTTACTTTCAACCTGCTTTAAGTGGTCACATATCTTCAAAACTAGAAATGGGCTATGAGGTAATGGGTTAATGAAGATTTGTTATGTGGCAATGTATTGTACATTCTTTTATGCCAATTTATTTCAAGTGCCTGGCATCCATGTATGATAGAATCAAAGCCAGGATGCAACAAAATGTTCCTCGTTTTGACCTTTGACACCAGGTTGTGACCTTCACCTTTGAGATACGAACCTGCAGGGTCTTAATTGAGACACATCATCTAAATTTGGTGAAAATTGCTACCAAGTTTACTACAAGTTAATACATGAATGTAGGAGTTACAGAATTGGCAAGACTCTGGACAGACAGACACTTTGATTGACCATTAATGATTACTACATGCGTCCCTTTTGGGGGCATAGAAAAATGTTACGATATGTTAACATCCCTATATCTTAAGTCCTAAGAGACAACTTCGTCAGCTACTTGAGCACAAGCACAGATTCAAGTCACAGTTAACTTAACGTTTTGCATGCCAGGTAATTTTTTGTCAGGAACAATAATAATTGTCATCTGCTACTGTTTTATAAAAATAGAATTCAAAATTTCTTTTCAAATGAGGGACAGAGTGTCAAATATTTTTGGGGACTTCAGTCTGAGGCGCTCAAGTCACGGCAGTGATTTGAGTTGACGCCCAATTATCTGCAGTGGAGGGACAAAACTAGAGCTACTTGAGGACAAGCACAGGTTCATGCCATAAATTGTTTACACAAGTCACAGCAAGCTTTTAAAACATTAATCAAACTGCTTTTATTTGAATAATCACCCAAACCAAGTGACATAATACAAGACGTTTTCTTTAATTTCCCCTGCTTCAACTCTTTGCATGCTAGCGGTGGATACATGCACTGATTACCTTTGCAACCAGTTTGGATCCTGATGAGACGCCGCGTAACGCGGCGTCTCATCAGGATCCAAACTGTTTGCTTTTCTGACCCTTAAAACAAAAGAAATTTTGAAAAATCTAATTTTAGAACAGTAGTAGACGACAATGTTGCAGACGAAAAAATTACCCAGCATGCAAAGAGTTGATTTTCCCTACTTTCAGGTCAACCCTGAATTTTCCAATGGAATCATCTTTTAGCTGATAATCAACTACTCTATATTGACTTTAAAGGGGTTTTGTTTACAAAATATTTACAAGTGTGACAAACAGTGTAGACCTAGATCAGAGGGCTCCTGAAGGAGCCCTCTGATCTTGGTCTACACTGTTTGCAAATATAACATATATATCCTGTTCTAGCACTATGGGGGTTCAACTTTTATCTGTGACAGAAATCTCCAGTGCTCTATGATTAAACAAATATATTTGTATTTGACACAAAGGTTTGGCATTTATCAACCCGGATAGATTTGTTAAACAAGAAGAATGAAAAACGTAATCCATTCAACTTGCTCTATGTTATTCTAACCTTTCCCTTGCTAATCAGCTTAATCCTAAAGCTTGTTTCTAGTTCTTAAGACAGGTGACCACTTTAAGCGAAATGAAAGTAAAGCAGAATGTGCCTTCCTCCTGCTTAAAAGTAGGTAACATCTGCTACGATAAAGAAATTATTTCTTATGATGCATATTGACATGACTGCATAAAATGAAACTATTTTCTTCAGTGGATGCATAAACTAAAGTGTGTAAAAAGGTGTATTTCTTGAGTAAAGGGTTAACAATTACCGGTATACTGATTTTCAAGCAGTTTGACAAGGGGACTGAGGAAAAGTCTTTAACCCTTTACTCTATAGAAATGCCTTTGTATGCATTTCATTAATTCTGCCACTATAAAGAAACTAGTTCATTTTATACAATCATAAATGATAATGTGCCATAAGAAATAGTTTCTATATCCTACTAGAAGATGGTTGAAATAAAAGCAGAATGCGCCCTCAGGTGCATTCTGCTTTACGTTCCATCTGCTTTAAGAGGTCTCCAGTCCTCGGATGAGACACTGCTTAACCCCACGTCTTATCTGGATCCAAACTTTTTACAAAGGTAATTCCGATTTCGTTGCCAGTACGCAAAGTGTTAAAATATATTTATACAGTACAGAGATTGCTTAACCCATTCCCCCATAAATACGTTTTTTAACGCCTATAATTTATTATTCCACTAAAGAAAATAGTTCTACATTATACTGTCAGGAATATGTAGCATAAGAAATAGTTTCTATATTCCAACAGATTGTAGCTTAAAGCAGGCTGGAAGTAAAGCAGAATGTGCCTTAAGGCACATTCTGCTTTACTTTCAACCTGCTTTAAGTGGTCAATTCTCTTCAAAACTAGAAACAGGCTATGGGGTAATGGGTTAATTAACTCTTTGAACACTAAGAAATATTTTTATCTTTTGAACTGGCTACTGTTATAAAATCAGTTACACAATTCTTTTTAACCCTTATCCTGCGGCGATATCGTCTGCATCAAAATTGTCGTCTGCAAAATTTATTAAATTTAGATTTATACATTTTTTAAGTAAAGAAACCTCAAGATGAGTTTCAAACAGTTTGGATCCAGATCAAACACCGCATTGCGCGGCGTCTGATCTGGATCCAAATTGTTTGCAAAAATCAGTAAAGTCGCGATCAGCAGGCAAAGGGTTAAAATAGGAGCAGACCATCAGAGTTAGGAGTTACTCCGCATTTCATCTGGATGGAAATTGTTTGCAAAAGTAATTTGATTTAGCCATTAGCATGCAAAGTGTTAAGAGTAAGACAAAATATACTATAATTAAATGTATCAAAAGGCACAATTCTTTTCCTCAGTACAGCAACAAGTACTAGTCCTGGGGCCTGTTTCATAAAACTTCATACAACAAATGTTGTTGTAAGTCAGATTATAAAAGTTTCAATTATTATTTATTTCTCCATCTAATCCTGTCTTGTGAAACCTCTTTGGAATCATCTTGAAAAGACGATCCCAAAGAGATGTCACAAGACAGGATCCGGATTAGATGGAGAAATCAGAAATTAGATGTACATTTTGTATTTTAAAGTTTTGACATACGACCGTTTTTGTCGTACGAAGTTTTATGAAACGGGCACCTGTTGTACAATATTCATAGTAAGAGAAAATGCTTCAACTCTTCCTCAGTACAGCAACAAGTACTAGTCCTGTTGTACAATAAACATAGTACGAGAATCAGCAGCTTCCTTCAATGATTTGAGAAAACAATTAATTTTGAAAGTGTCAGCTGCCAGAAGTGGTTATGGTTTCCATTCATTAATTTCTGTCTCACTGATTACAAGTACTGTCAAACCTGTGTCAAGCAGACATAATAACAGAGGGTAAAGCCACCAACTGCAAACAGTAAAACCTCTCTACAATGACCACGGAAACGAAGGAAAATTGATTGTATATAAGACAGGTGACAGCTTAAAGCAGCTTTCTGTTTTACTGTTTCCTTGCTTTAAGCAGTCACCTGCCTTAAACACCTACTAATTTATACAATTTTGTGGTCGTAATAGATAAGTTTTACTGTACATTGATGCTTTTTTGAAAACAGTGTAAGCCCATATGTCAGAATGATAGCCCCTGAAGGAGCTTGTTATAATTCTACATCTCTTTAATAGTATATTTCAGACAATTATCGTGACATTTGCAAACAGTATAGACCCAGATCAGAGGGCTCCTATAGGAGCCCTCTGATCTGGGTCTACATTGTTTGCTAATTAAATAAAGCAGTAAATGTATTTATCAAACTACAAAGAATTCCAATTAGACTTGTTCATGTTTTGGTAACTAAAAAGATCCACAGGGAACCTAATAACCCACAACAGTTACTTAGTGTTGAATGAGTTAAGAGGTATGCCATTTGTAAAGGATATATAGAGGATATTGAATGAGTGTGTTTATTGAACTCGTTGGATAAAATAATATGTTGCTAGCCTTGGCGAGCAACATATCATTTTATCCAACGAGTTCAATAAATTCACGACTGAAACACACATGAATTTGATATCCTATTTATCACATTAACACCAAATGACATGAAAATCCGAACGGTCTTACTTTCACTTTTGTCCTCGGCTCTTAGGAAAACGATTCGTCATAGGTGTTATTCGGTTTTATTCATCCGTAGATAAAAACACCTATCAAACTAAAATAAAGAAAATCAACATCAATGTCTTGTGAAAAGACTTCTCTGATACCATATTCAAAATTTTAAATTAATATTTAATTTAAAACTGTTCTAATTGACTATAAATGATCATTTGACATTTAGAATCTAGTTTCGTTTTCAAAATAACATCGTTATAGCAACACGACGTCATTTGTAACGTCTAAATTTGAAAAACAGTCTGTCGAGTCACAGTTAATACTGAGCTCTAAGTAGCCTGATTTGCAGCCTAAATTTGCGGGACAGCTCAAGATAATGTTTTTAGGACACTTGGAAATGTTTTAAATCCCTAGTGGTGATTTTAGTTTGTCTAGATTCTCTTAACTGATTTAAGGTCGGCGTAGTAGTACAGTATTTAATTAGTATAAAATATATGCCCAGTGGGCCGTACGATTTTTACGGACCTCTATATTTTGCACGTTTATGTGATAAATACTTATATGCATCTCTAGGGTTCAATGGGTACAGAGCTGCAGGCGGTCATATATGTTGGGAAAATATTTCATCTCACCACTGTATTTGTTATATCAACAACATAGTTGGCTAAGAAAAATAACAACCTAAGATTTAAACTTTTTCACCTCTGAAACTTAAAATGACCAATTTCAGTTTCCAATTTATTTCTATATACATGTAGTCAAATTTCTGTCTAAATATAGGGGTGCTGTTTACAATGAATATATTCATTGCAATATGACAAACAGTGCAGACCTCAATTAGGACTCCTACAGTAGCCCTCAGATCATGATTTACAATGTTTTCATGGGACAAGTGTATTCCATACAGGTTCTGGTTGAAAAGGACATATACTTGATGCTCGGGTCCAATTTATTGAGGTTGTGTTTGTTTCCAAAGATAGACAATATGTTGTGAATACCAATTTAGAGCCGCCGAGCATGTAACATGGGAAATCTTTGACGTCTACGACGTCACATTGTTTAATCATTACAAAAAAGAAAGAAGAATAGAGAAAATAATATCATATAGAGTGCACATGACAAAAAGAATATCATATAGAGTGACAGTATTTTTAGGATAGATGTAAAAGACATGCAAAATATTTCAATTTGGTCTATGGGAAATTAACATTGTAACTGAAAGCAGGTGTAATAACATGCATTATAACATACCTGTAAGTTATTCTCAAGTACTACAATCCCATTACAACTAATGCCAAGAGTGACCAGAAATAATCCTGACTTTACAAGGCACATATATGACCTGGTAGTGGCCTAAGCTTATCTTTCAGTCTTCGGACAAATGTTGACCTTATTATTACTACAAAAATATCCAACATTCAAAATTGACATCTGCTTTATTTCTGAAATAAACTCTTTTCTTATTATAGTTGTATGCATATATACGATCAAAGTTACAAACAAATTGGATCCTGATCAGATGAGGAAATATTTGGCATCTGATCTGGATCCACACTGGTTGCTAAATGTCTAGAACGTTTGCCAACATTGAAAAGGCTAACCTTTATAATGGTAAGCGTGACTTGACTAACATTTGCAAACATTTTGAATCCAGATTAGACGCCGCATAACACAGCGTCTGATCTGGATCCAAAATGTTTGGAACTCTGTCATATTCAACTTTTCTTCAGTTTTAAAAGTATAGAATCTGATTATAAGTTTTTTTTCGCTGACGATATATATGAAGCAGGTGACAATTCAGCATGATAAGGGATAAACTAATAGGGCATTATAGGAGAATATTGATTGGCCCACGACCATAAGTGACTATTAAAATTTTTACAATAGATTAAGCAAACTGCAGTAATTCGCAAAGTATCGCTGTAAGTAAACAGCGTAGTACAGCCGAACCTGTGTCAAACAGCCATCCTTTATACAACTGATCATCAGTCTTTAAGACAGGTGACAGCTTAATGCAGGATAAAAGTAAAGCAGAAAGCTCCTATAGGAGCTTTCTGCTTTACTTTTATCCTGCATTAAGCAGTCACCTGTCTTTATAGAGTTTACCCTTGTTCTAAAACCGCACGAGTTTGACTGTGGTATATCTTTATGGTCAATTTACAAGGCAATTACACTTACTTGCCGTTACTCGGTATGACAACTAATGCTTTAATATTGGGAGTAGCCAAAACTGATTTAATATTATATAGTCAAATCTGTTTTGAGCTGCAATACAAACAGAGACACGTGTTATATTGTAGAAAGATGTGACTTTTAGTGAGACAGGTGTTTAATTAATGAAAAACAGTTTCTTTGGTTCTTAACCCATTATTCCATAGAGACTTATTTGTAAACATTTGATTTATTCCTCCACTGAAGAAAATAGTTCAAATTTATTCTGTCAAAAATATGTGTATCATCAGAAATATTTTCTAATTTCTAGCAGATGGTAGCTAATATTTAAGCAGGTTGAAAGTAAAGTAGAATGTGCCTTAAGGCGCATTCTGCTTTACTTTTAATCTGCTTTAAGTGGTCATTTGTCTTCAAAACTAAAAACAGTGGCTATGGAGTCCAGGCTATGGAGTAAAGGAACTTGCCCATGTTCTGCACCAATTAGTATATCGTCACCTGTCTGAGAGAATGTATTAATTATATAACTGATTTCAAAAGACAGATGCCTTACAAATGTACTTTTTTAATCAGTTTTTGCTGATACAAGAATGATTATAAATACATGTATGTTATCATTTATTACTTTTGTTTTTATTAACCCATTACCCCATAACATGTTTCAATTTTTGAAGATAGGTCATTACTTGAGGCAGGTTAAAAGTAAAACAGAATGTGCCTTAAGGCGCATTCTGTTTATTTTCAGCCTGCTTTAAGCTACAATCTGCTTGGATATAGAAAGTATTCTTTAGGTACATATTAATGACTGTATGAAGCGGAACTATTTTCCTCAGTGGATCAATAAATTAGAGGCATAAAAAGGTGTATTTATGGGGTAATTGGTTAATAGAATTTTGTTGAACACAGGTATGAATGTACAATATAAGGGAGAGTAATTAATTAGATCTTGTAACCTGATTCTTTTGGAACAAGACTTTTGTGACATTTGATGACCATACCTGTAAATGGATCTCCACAAAGTAGATATAATCATTATAAGGACCTTTGACCTTCTGTTGAATATTCATTATAGTAAAACCTCTCTGTAATTAGGACCACTTCATTATGTTAATTATTTCTTGATTATGACAGGTGACTGCTTAAAGCAAGGTGACAGTAAAACAGAAAGCTCCTTTAAGCTGGCAGCTGTCTTTTATACACTAGATTAACTAGAGCTATCACTAAATGTGATTGATACCCCCACTCAAAACTGACCTGTCACAAACAGCACAATAACATGTAGAAAGAATAATACATGCATATTAACCCTTTCAACCCTAGTCACGCCTATAGGCGTCCTTTTCAAACAGTGTATATGTGAGTAGTATACTTGTCCTGTGCATCAGTGTAGACCCAGATCAGAAGGCTCCGAAAGGAGCCCTCTGATCAGGGTCTTCACTGTTTGTCATAATGCCAATTATTGTCAAAAACAACCCTTAAAAGTCAGAAATGGACTAGACTAAAATGGAAACTGGAATTGTCCATTTAAAGTTTCAGGGAGGAAAGAGTTAAGGAAGTAAATTTCAAGTTGAAAAGGGGCATATTTCTGTCAAATTTTACGCATGAGTTGTCACACTTGAAGAAAAGTCTCACAATACAAGACTAATAATGTGTACCACGTTTGAAGACAATATTTCTGTCAAATTTTACGCATGAGTTGTCACACTTGAAGAAAAGTCTCACAATACAAGACTAATAATGTGTACCACGTTTGAAGACAATATCATGAATAGTTTTCAAGAAAATGGCATGTTCCAAGAAAATAGAACAAAATTTCAACTTAAAAAGGGGCATAATTCTGTAATTTGTTGGCAAGAGTTATGTAACTTAAAGTAGAGTCTGCAAACATCACACTTATAATGTGTACCAAGTTTGAAGACAATGTCATAAATAGTTTTCAAGGAAATGACATGAATAAATGCATATTAACTCATTGAGCCCTAGTGACGCATATAAATTATGCGTCTTTTACCACATGTGTACCTGTGAAGAGTACGATTGTCCTATGCAAACAGTGAAGTCCCTGATCAGAGGGCTCCTGCAGGAGCCCTCTGATCAGGGACTTCACTGTTTGGCGTTTTGCAATTTATTACAAAAAACAACCCTAAATAGTCTAAAAAGGACCTGCCTTTATTGCAAACTGGAATTTTCCTTTAGAAGTTCCAGGGGATAATGAGTTAAAGAACAAAATTTCAGGTTATAAAGGGGCATAATTCTGTCAAATTTTGTGCAAGAGTTGTCAAACTTGATGAAAAGTATAACAATACAACACTTACAATGTGTACTAAGTTTGAAGACAATATCATGAACAGTTTTCAAGAAAATGGCATGTTCAAAGAAAATAATGCTCAATTAAGAGACAAAAAATCAAGTTGAAAAGGGGCATAATTCTGTCAAATTTGGTGCAAGAGTTATGAAACCTATGAATGAGTGTCCCCAAATAACACTGATAATGAATACCAAGTTTGAAGATGGTATCATAAACAGTTTTCAAGAAAAAGGCAAATGTCCCGGAAAAATGCGATGGACCGACGGACGGACCGACGGACGGACAAGGCGTTTCCTATATAGCCCCCACCACTAGTGGTGGGGGTATAATTAGCCTTCTATTTAGTGCTCATAATAGAGAGGTTTAACTGTATACATTTACTCTCTATGAACAAGCATCATCATCTTAACTATTACATAGGCTAATAAGATCAGGCTTTTTGTGCCTGATAGATCCACTTAGAAAACAGGGTAGACCCCAATCAGACAGCTCCTGAAGGAGCTGTCTGATCTGGGTCTACACTGTTTTTAAAAGCATAAATATATGCTATACAAGTCTTTAGTAAATTCTGACTATTATGATCACTGAAAAAATTCTTAGGCTTGTTTTAGATGTTTAAGGACATGGGCCTCAGTTAAACCCATTACTCCATAAATTTGCCTTTTAACACTTTAGACTTATTCCTCAACTAAAGAAAATAGTTCCACTTTGTACTGTCATAAATATGTTCCATAAGAAATATTTTCTATATCCTAGCTCATGGTAGCTTAAAGCGGGCTAAAAGTAAAGCAGAATATGCCTAAAGGTAGAAACAGGCTATGGGGTGTTAAAGCAAAATGAAAGTAAAGCAGAAAGTTTACTTTACTGTCTACTATATTTTCATCCTGTTTTAAGCAATTCTCAGTCATCTATAATTAACACAGCCTGAAAAACTGTTCATTACAGTTTTGATTCAGATCAAAATAATGCAGACACTAACTTGGCTTGGATCAGAAGCCAGTTTTGGATCCTATTTTCTGGACACATAATTATATTGGGTAAAAAATATTTTTTGAGTTTCAACAAACAACTTTGAAGCACATGCATTTTTACTCCACCCTCCAGTTTAAGGTTTCAAACAGTAAATCAAACTTTTGAAATCTCCTCAAGCAAAAAGTGCAGGGAAATGGAGCAAAAGATTCAAATGTTTGACCGTCAAACCTATAGTATATTGATATATATTGATGGTTTATGCCACAGTGTAATAAAGGCATCTCTCTATTGTGCTGACTCTGCAAATTGTGAAGTACAGTAAACCCTGTATACAACAGCCACTCATTAAAAACCAACAGAAACCTCTTGAAAAACTCATCACTGATTAATACAGGACAAAAGTCATGCAGAAAGCTCCTGTGGGAGCTTTCTGCATTACTTTTGTCTTGCATTAAATAGCAATGATATTTGTGCATTTGTCAATTCAAGTTATCTTGATTATTTACGGTCACTTGACACAGATTTCACTGTACTCAGTAATGTATATCAATGGTCACAATGCCATAAAACTATAATGTCATCTTTGTTTATAATTTTATTCTTTAACCCATTACCCCATAGTCTGTTTCTAGTTTTGAAGACATGTGAACACTTAAAGCAGGTTGAAAGTAAAGCAGAATGCACCTTGAGGTGCATTCTGCTTTACTTTAAGCCTGCTTTAAGCTACCATCTGCTAGAAAATATACACTATATCTTATGATAAGTATTCATAATTGTAAAAATTGGAACTATTTTTTTCAGTGGAGGAATAAATCAGCAGGGTTAAAAGGCGTATTTATGGGGTAAAGGGTTAATTAAGCAAATACAAATAAACCACTGTTTTACCCCTTTTCTGCCCTATCATCCTCTTGGCCCCCAGTGGGATGGGGGTAGAAAAGAATCTACCCACTGCCACCTAACTTCTCCAAATACCTGTCAAAATGATTATTCAGTTACGGAGTTGAATACAGACAGCTTCTTAAAGCATGATTAAAGTAAAACTCAAAGCTTGTAAAGGGGTAGTATCCTTTCTTAATTAACCCTACATAAACCATAGCCTGTTTCTAATTTTGAAGATATGTGACCACTTAAAGCAGGTGGAAAGTAAAGCAGAACGTGCCTTAATGTGCATTCTGCTTTACTTTCAGCCTGCTTTAAGCTATCATCTGATAGAATGTAGAATATAGAAAATATTTCTCTATTGTGCATACATATAACAGTATAAAGTGGAACTATTTTCATCAGTGGAGGAAAAACTTAAAGGCGTAAAAAAGGTGTAATTATGGGGTAATGGATTAACTGCTAGCAATATGATCAGATGCCAGACTCTAACACTTGACGTGATAAATCAAGACTCGCAAGGATTTAATTTTAATTTTTTAAATGAATTTTTAAATGCATTCAGTCTTTCAATTTCTTCAATCTTCTATAGTCAGGGCCCTGTCACGTCAAGATCAGAATCAGATTCTTACATAGGTCTTTGTTGCAGGCTTTCAACTGATGCTAAATTTAATTTAAAATACAAGGGAGAGAAATCTATTTCTGCAGTTATATCCTGCAAGGATTATCCCCCTTCAACTTTCATTTGCTAAATTTGCAACTCATACTATAGGAATATAATGACACTTCTTGAAAACATTGGAGACCCTGAAGGAGCTATCTGATCAGGGTCTCCAATGTTTCCTTTACAGGATGTGTCTGACATAAGTCTGCACACTGGCCTTTTGAAAATGATCCTGAATTTATTAGCCAATGTAATAGCTCATTACCCATAAATACACCTTTTTACGCTTCTACTTTATTCCTCCGCTGAAGAAAATAGTTTCAATTTATAGTCAAGAATATGTATTAACAATAATTTTTTTCAATATTCCAGATAGGGAATTAAATTAATATTAATATATATACTGCTCTTTTCTAATATTTCGACCTCTAAGGGCCTTTTTCAAAGAAAATCACGTCAAAACACAAGTCACATTTTTGTTACATGCATTCAGCCATAAAATCAAAGAGAATAACGTGATTTTCTTTGAAAAAGGCCCTTAGAGGTCAAAATATTAGAAAAGAGCAGTATATATATTAATATGTATTAACAATAATATTTTCTACATCCTTGAAGATCATAGCTTAAGGAGCATTCTGCTTTACTTTCAGCCTGCTTTAAGCTACTATCTGCTAGGATATAGAAAATATTTCTTATGGTTTATATTTATCACTATATAATGTGGAACTATTTTCTTTAGTGGAGCAATAAATTAAAGCCGTAAAAAGGCATATTTAAAGGGTAATGGATTAATAAACATACATATGAATACTACTTACCATTTTGGCAATAGTTGCACAGCAGTCCGGACACTTTCTATCCGTTTTCTTCATCCTGGCTTAAAATCCTATAACAAGAATGAATGACAGATTTCACAATTAATTCCAAAACACATGATATAAGATTACAAACTTTCTATTCCAAACATATCCAGTGACACAAAAGCAATCTTTTGTTAGAAATACATCACAGGAATTATTAATACTCAAAATTTATAGTCATAAACTCATTTTAAAAAATTTGAATTAAGAGAACAGCTAGGACAGTAAATCCTTCTCTATAACAACCACTCAAAATGATTATTTTCTGTTTAAGACTGGTGATCAATTAAAGTAAGATGAAAGTAAAGTAGAAAGCTCCTAAAGGAGCTTTCTGCTTTAATTTCATATTGCTTTATGTTGCAACCTGTCTTTAAACACCACTAATATGTCTTCTTTTAAGTGTACATGTTAGTGGGTGGTTTACTGTATGCGGTCATGAGTAGATATAACATGATACTTTATCTGCTACTATCAGTCTATCATATAGCTTGAACTATAGATAATGTACAGTTACACCTATACCTAATGACCAGTCATTCAATACACAATAATATTACATAGGTGATATTGACAATCTATAACTTATAAGACAGAGAGGATTAGCTTAATGCAGAATAAAAGTAATGCAGAAATTTCCTGCATGAGCTTTCTGCATTACTCTTGTCTTGCATTTACGAGTCGCAGCAATTATTTGTGTTTAGATAATTCTGTACATAATAGAATGGTCACTTTTAACATGCTTTATTTTATGGACAATGCTGGTGGCATGTTTTATTACATACTAGCTGATCAATAACGGCCATGATGATAAAATTTGCGATAATGTAAACCCTTCTTCTGTTACTTGTATTAGTGTATATTATAATTAATATTATTAGAGTAAATTATATCATGCTTTTTGAAAACAGTGTAGACCCTAAAGGAGCTGTCTGCATGATCAGGGTCTGCACTGTTTTCTTAAAGGCTCTTTCTGACATGAAATTGCACTCTTGTCTGGAAAAATGTTCCTTATCTTGTTAACCAATGTAATATAGTAGTGCAGAAGGCAGCTGTTCACAGTGGGCAAAGTTTTAGATATGACTATTTTAACCCATTACCCCATGGCTATGGGGTAATGGGTTAAAATAGTCATATCTTAAACTATTTTATAGATTTGAAAATAGGTGAGCACTTAACCCGTTTCCCCATAGAAGCGCCTTTTAGCGAATATGATTTATTCCTCCGCTGAAGAAAATAGTTCAAATTTAATCAGTCATGAATATAATTTTTTTTTATATGGCATATTTTCCATATTCTAGTACATGGTAGCTTAAAGCAGGCGCATTCTCATTTACTTTCAACCTGCTTTAAGTTGTCACCCATCTTCAATTCTAGAAATAAGCTATCAGGTAAAGGGTTTAAGCAGGTTGAAAGTAAAGCAGAATGCACCTTAGGTGATTTACTTTCAGCCTGCTTTAAGCTACCATCTGCTAGATTATAGAAAATACTTCTTATGATACATATTCATGACTGTATAAAGTGGAACTATTTTCTTCAGTGGAGGAACAAATCATAGGAGTAAAAAGGCATATTTATGGGATAATGGGTTAAGTCTATTTAGCAGGGGAAGGGAAAAAATTAAAAGCTATGAACATTACAGTAGAGTAAATTGGCTGAGTGAGCAAAAACAGTGAATAAATAATGAGAGCTTGAAAAATTAATTTGTTCTTTTTAACCTTTTCCTCCATAGCCAAACGTGTCAGTCACCTATACATCGACTTTGTTTATAAACTGCAGATGACTGCTAACCCCATAGCTTAACCCTTTACTCCATGGCCTGTTTGTAGTTTTGAAGACAGATGACAACTTAAAGCAGGTTGAAAGTAAAGTAGAATGCTCTACTTTCAGCCTGCTTTAAACTGCCATCTCGTAGAATATAGAAAAAAATCTTATGGTACATAATTATTCATGACTGTAAAAAATTGGAACTATTTTCTTCAGTGGGGGAATTATTTAGAGGCGTAAAAAGGCGTATGTATAAGGTAATGAGTTAGAGCCTAATGGAAGTAAACTAGATACATGTGTCTACTTTACAGCGCTCACTTCAGCTCTCATAATGCCATTGTTAATTGAAGAAGCTACTGTTCTATAATTAATAGTTTCTTTTATTTCAATTAACACAGTACACTAATTAACCCATGACCGTGTAGTGTCTGACCTTATAATACCAGGGCTCCAGATAAGAGGGAGTAAACTGAACGAATCCAGCATTTTCTCACTCCTTTCAACACCAAATCCTATGGTGCTCTACTCATTAAAATTGTCTTGAAGAGACAATTCTAATGAGTAGTGACACCCTAGGGTTTTATGCTGAAATAAAGATTTTAGTATTTGAAATACGAGGGGTGTTTCATAATTAATGCAACTCCATTAATAACTTCGATATAATAATTGTAATATGCATGTGTGATATATCGTTAGAAAGGGCAATTTCTCACTTACACGATGGTATAATGCACTATTAAATCACATTACGTCACCCAGACGAAAACCAGGCCATGGTCGACCATGGTCATCATGGTTTTTTATGGTTGACCATGCAAGTTCATGGTTAACCATCAAAAACCATGATTTTGGTCCATGGTCGGCCATTGTCTCACACTCTGAGCTTGGTCGAGCATGGTCAAAATAGACCATGGTCTAGCATGGTTTGGAAGACCATGGTTTTCCATGGTTAGCTACCCATGGTTAACCATGGTCTAATATAACATCAAGTCCATTTAAATAAAAAATGGCAGCACTTAGTTTTTATGCCTTATATTTCATAAAAGATAAATATGAATTGCAGTAGTCAAAATAAGTCAACAAATTCAAAATTGCCACAGAGATGAGAACTAAGACATATTTAGATGTATCAGTGACAGTATAAACTAAAAATATTGTAAAAATATTGCTGTCACTTGTCTTTCATACAATTAGCTGTTTTTAAAGTGGTCTTAATACAGAAGTTTTACTGTATATGCTATAACATAATATGTAAGTCCAAAAAGTATATGATTGTTGTTCAGAACAAGGTCTGAGTTCAATTTTCAATTTAAAAAAACCCCATTAATATGGGTGCAAAAAAGTTTGTATAGTGAGACCTAGGCCTAATGGTTTTGTAAATTTAGCAGTTTCTTAAGGTGAGAGACCAGTAAATAACGAGTGATTTCATTGGTCAAAGCAAAAAACGGTAGAGACTCCTGACAGCTAATTGCAAATGGCGGCCTCCATTCAGCAAATAAATCAAATAATGTAATGAAAATGTTTTCTATACTTGCGATAGACATTTTCACACAAGTTCAGTGTATTTTAGAGAAGCGAAAATGCACTCTGGTTATTTTTTGGAGCGATATTTAATATGCAGTAAATTTCGGGTTGGGTCTAAGAAATTTACAGCAAAACGGGGGTCATCCTGTTTCGGCGGATGTAGCAAAAATCTGGTGTGGTCAATCTGTCACTTACAGTTTATTTTTAGATGAGACTTGGTTAGCTCTTTCGAAGGAAAAATTCCGTTCCCCTCATCGAGTTCTAATATCGTCAACACAGCCTTGAACGTTATAATGGAGGTCTATGGAAAATGATTTAGTGGTCTCTGACCTAAAACCTACATAACAGTGGTAAACATTTGCCTTATTGTTTGGTACAACAGAGCTGATTGGTTTAGTAACTGGGCTTAGGCCAATGAAATTTGAGTTTACTGTCCAACCAACTGTCGGCGCCTAACTTGAATTTGGGTCAAACCTACAAACAAAATACACCATTTAATCAGGCCAGATCGTTCAGACACAAGGTTCAAAGAAGACCATGAGTATGTGGGAAACTTCAGTGTGCCAGGCTGTTCCCGGAATGGGTCAGTAGAGGATTCTTTATCTTGCCAGGTATGTAAAATACTAGTTCACCATTATGAGCCACCCCACCCACTATGTTTAAGCTCATAAATATTTCTTCCTGAAGAATGTCTGTTTTGATGCCAAAAGAAAAACAATAACCAAATTGACAATCAGATTCACAAGAAATCAATTTGAAAAGTGTGTTATGCCCAGCTTACTTGCTCAGGGTGCAATTTACTCACTGATAACACTTTGTGTTTGACCCTAAAATTCCCCGATAGATTAGCACCTTTTACCCGCATTCAGTTTATTCCACTACTGAAGAAAATTTAAACAGTCATGGATATGTTTCATAAGGAATATTTTCTTTATTCTAAAAGGTGGTAGCTTAAAGCAGGCTGAATGAAAAGCAGAATGGGCCTTAAGGCGCCTGCTGCTTTACTTTCAACCTGCTTTAAGTAGTCACCTATTTTCAAATCTAGAAACTTGTTGTTGGGTAAAGGGTTAATTGCCAGTCAGTAACAGTGATACCTGTACCTACCTCGTGTTTGTGTATGCTCTGAGTGTATCTCCTATACAAGTTGATAGGCTGCACCTAATTTACTTTATCAAGAATTGATACTTAATTGTTGCCATAACAACCTAAAATGGTTACTTCAACCTTTTTCATGTTCTTTTTTCAGGTAAAAAGGAACATTAGCTGGATGTGAACATCACACTGCTATGAAGATGTAAATGAGAGGTTTTGAACTGAGACAGGTACAATATACTCATATTTTAACATCTATCCTTTCTTCATTTCTTTCTTATTATTACTTCTCTCCATCAAGATTGATGATATTGAGAAGGGGCACTTATGAGATGCACCAGGGACTGTACCTGGGTGGTCACTTTATCCTTACACCGACTAACCAGTTGAAATGCTAACCCGAAATCCTGAACCCAAAGAAGGGAAGCCATTTCTACCAATTTTTTAAGTCTTTGGTTTGACCTGACCAGGGATTGAACCCGCGACCTCCAGCACTGCAAGCGGATGCTCTTCCACTGATATATGCAGGCGGTTTGGTTTGAACCTAGCAGGGATTAAACCTGCAACCTACCGATCTGCAAGCAGATGGTTTACATTTTTGACCAGAACTCTAGATGTATCAATTCTAAGGTTGAAATTGTCTGACCAGTTGTTTTTCCTGTCAACTCGGTTTATTTTGATCAATTTCTAGGATTCTTAGTATTGAATATAGTTGATCACTTAAAGCAGGTTGAAAGTATAAAGCAAAATGTGCATTAAGGCACATTCTTCTTTACTTTCATCCTGCTTTAAGCTACCATCTGCTAGAATATAGAAAATATTTCTTACGATACATGTACATGATTGTTTGAATTGGAACTATTTTCTTCAGTAGAGGAACAAATAAAATATGCTAAAAGGCGCTTCTATTGAGTAAAGGGTTTAAAGCAGAATGCGCCTTAAGGTACATTTTTACCTTCCTTTTATTAATCACCTCTCTTAAAAACTAGGAAAAGGATATGAGGTAATGGGTAAAGGGTTTTATTACCTCCACTTCTTGAAATGGAGGTTCTTTGTTTATTTTATTTGCAGTTGGATCTTGTGTATTTTCAGATAGATCAACTGCCATGGAACCAAACAGAAACGGACCAAGATGCTCAGAGTTGCTCTCCTTCAAGAAAGTCTGATAACTGTGAAGGTAGCACTGTACATGTATATAGCTGACTTGTCTGAAGTTGTCTCTGTGTCCAAACTTTGATGTGAACCTTTCATTAGATGTGACATTCAACCTTTTGCTCATGAATATTTATGTGAAACTCAAGATCTACCCAGTATGAGTAACAGAAGCAACTTTTATAGCAATTTTCATTTCGTGATGAACAGAATGTTTTCACAATTTGATAATTATCAATGTATATCTTTGTTGTGAATGAAATCAATATTTTTGTTCCAAATAAAATGTATGCGTGTCCTAGGCATTATGTCTTGCATTTCGTTTTGGTATGGGAGTGCTCCGGACACACATACAAGAATTTATACAAAGACCGAATCTGTTGTCAGCAACCACTTATGATGTGTGTTGCTATTGACGTCGTTATTTACTGATATGGCATACATATTAATGAACTGATCTATGTTACTGTTTAAATAAATCATATGCATGTAAATGCAGTCTTTATATTATTTTTTGTTTCTATATTACTTATATTTGTTAGGCTAAACGTCCTGTTATAGTCTTAATTGCCTGTCTGAGTAAACAAATAGTGATCTGATCAGGTCACATAGAATTTTCTACCTTGTTATAAAAGTGTTATATATAAATTTCAGATGTTTGAAAAGCCAAAGATCATAACTGAACGTTTGTCGGAGCCTCTAGTAAAACAGACCATGATCAACCTTGGTTGAGCATGGTCCACCATGGTTAAATAGCAAAGGTCCACCATAGTTGAGCATGGGCGATCATGGTTAAAGACCATGGTAGAGCGTGGTCCACCATGGTAGAGCATGGCCCATCATGGTTGTATACCATGGTAGAGAATGGTCCATTACGGTAGAGCATGGCCAACCATTGTTGAAGACCCTGGTCCACCATTGTTGAAGACCATGGTCCACCAAGGTTGAAGACCATGGTCTACCAGAAATTGATGGTCCTCAACCATGGGCCAATTACCAAAGCATGCTCGACCATGGTCTGTGGGCCATGGACGACCATGGTAAAGCCTGGTATTTGATGGTCAAATTGCATTATTTTCGCCTGGGGGGATAAATCACAATACTTATCTAAATGACCCCTCCTCAAGGGCATTAGAAAATAGCACTTTTCAGACTTTACTTATTGACCTAATAACTTTTTTAAAAGTAAAAGTTCTATACTTTGTTTTTGAAATATATCAGTTTATGTCTGAATTTTAATATAAATCAGATTTCATTACAATTAAAAGGCTCAGCTGTTTTAAATCTCATTTTTTTTAAAAATAAAATTTCTCATTTTGCTAATGAAAAACGTTGACATGTATTTTCGAACGCTATGAAATTTTTCTAGATTCGTATATCTATAATTTGATTTTAAAACATGAACATCTGCTTCAATTACTTCAATTATAGCATGGTTTGATATAACAAAATGTGTTCTAAAATTTCAACAAAACCTCTTGAACATAACACTTATATAATAAGTGTCATTTTTTATGATTTTGTCAATAAGAGTTAAACATTACCTATATTTTCGTCATTGTGTGAAATAATATAATTCTAAATCGCGTAATTTGTGTATAATTGTCAAAATTAATCTGACCGAAAGTTTCATAAAATTATTTCAAATATTAATAAAACCGTCATGGTAATTACAGTATCAAAATTTGTTCAAAACATTACCTCAAAAATACACAAAAACGGTCCAGTGCCCTTGACTTGGGGTCATTTAGGCTCATGGTGTGACTTGTTTAGTCATGTGATCTTACTGTGCATTATACCATTCTGTAGGCGAATAATGACTCTTTCGAATGATGTATCACACATGCATTTCGCACTTATATTATTGAAGTTATTGATCTAGTTGCATTAATTATGAAACACCCCTCATACTCTCCTTATCTGGAGCTTTGTATTACCCTTACTGTGCATTGGGAAAGAATATATAATATATATCAATGCATACAGTAACACTATAGATCGATCCATATCAAAGGGCTTCTTTAGGTCAATGCAAACAGTGTAGGTCCAGATCAAAGGGATTAAGAATAGAGGCATTTGATCAGAGTCAGCACTGTTAAATCGCCATAAGTTGAAACCCTTATTTAGCAAATAGACGAGTCCAACCTAAAAGTCAGAACAGCCTGTCTCCCTTGCTTCAAAAATGTTTACTTTTGAAATTCTTACATTAACCAAGTACCAAAAAGTTTGAATCTACACTGTTTGCAAATGTAATGAGTATGTTTTAAACAGGTCTATGGTGTTTAAAGAGTTAACAATGTTGGAAATAAACACTCCTAGAATCAAAGACTTCCAAGTCACGTTTACCTATCGACCCTTGACACAATATTCCTTATCAATGTAGCTAATAACGAGTTGCTCCTTTCAATTATTGAATATCACATCAAAAACTTTCCAATGTAATCAACTTTCCATTTACACCTTTGCTCTTATTGCTTTCTACTCCATGTTATACAACAGCCCACCGCACATTCCTTTGAAACACAATCCAATATATTACATTGATTGAAAAAAAAATCCTGTTTACAAATGCCTCTGAAGCTGTTGTTATCCCGTTATCCCATAAATACGCCTTTTTACGCCTTTCACTTATTCCTCCACTGAAGAAATTAGTGCAGTAATGTATATCCTAGCAAACGGTAGCTCAAAGCAGGATGAAAGAAAAGCAGAATGCGCCTCAAGGCGCATTCTGCTTTACTTTCAACCTGCTTTTAGTGTTCACCTATCTTCAAAACTAGAAAAAGGCTATGGGATAATGGGTTTAAACTGTTATACAACATAGCAGCCCATCTCACATTCCTTTGAAACACAATCCAATATAATATATTACGCAGATTGAAAAAAAAATTCAAGCTTCCTACCAGTTGCATGTGGAATTCCGAGAATTGATTTTATTGATTTTCCGGAATCTGCTTTACCTGTATCAGACTCTCGTTCTATTCTCAGCACTAGCATGTGAAAATACTTACTTCACTCAATGCGAGATCTGGAAAATATCCAATACAAACGGAGCTGTCCTTGTTTTTTATTTGTTAAACTTCCAACACGAAATGGTTGCTTAATTTACGAAAAAGTTGGAAGACGAAAGACCACAGAATTTGTCCTCAACAGCTTTTGATGCTGTGTTTTACAAACAAGAAGTACAGAAATGCAATAAAAAATTTCATAATTATAAACACCGGAAAGTTGATTTGTCTAAATAACCCATTACCCCATAAATATGCCTTATTACTCCTTTAATTTATTCCTCTACTGAAGAAAATAGTTCCAGTTTATACTGTTACAAATAAGAATCATAAGAAATAGTTTCTATATTCTGTAAAACAGAATGCGCCTTAACTCTTTCCTCCCTGAAACGTTAAATGGACAATTCCAGTTTCCAATTTAGTCTAGTCCATTTCTGACTTTTAAGGGTTGTTTGTGTCAATGTTTGGCATTATGACAAACAGTGAATACCCTGATCAGAGGGCTCCTTTCGGAGCCCTCTGATCTGGGTCTTCACTGTTTGCACAGGACAAGTGTACTATTCACATGTACACTGTTTAAAAAGACGCCTATATGCAGGACTAGGGTTCAAAGGGTTAAGGCACATTCTGCTTTACTTTCAACCTGTTTTAAGTAGTTACCTATCATCAATACTGGAAACAGGCTATGAAGTAATTGGGTTCAGGCAGGTAATTGCTTAAAGCAAGATGAAGGTAAAGCGGAAATTTCCTTTGGAGCTCTCTGCTTTACTTTCATCTTGCATTAAGCTGCTACCTGTCTTAAAGCCATCAATACCTCTCAGAGTCACTTGTAATAGTGGTTGTAATAGATGGACTTTATAAACCAGTCAATCTTATATCAATCAACGGTGAACCATTTCAAAAATACATAGGCAGTCTTCAATACAGGTAGTTACTGAAAACAGAATCACAAATAATTGAGAAAAAAATCCTCTCTGCATCATTTGTAACCTGCATTAGGCAGTCGCCTGTCTTTAACCCACTACTCCATATATATACATTTTGAAGAATTTAATTAATTCCTCCACTGAAGAAAATAATTCCATAATGACTTTATACAGTAATGAACTAATGATTGTTCAGGATATAAAATATTTTCTTTATCCTAGCAGATGGTAGCTTAAAGCAGGTTGAAAATAAAGCAGAATGCGCCTTATAAAGCACACTCTGCTTTTAATATACTTTCAACCTGCTTTAAGAGTTCACCTGTCTTCAAAACTAGAAACAAGCTAATGGAGTAAACAGTTACAGATATCTATGCAACTTAATTAAGTGGTCAGTTAGCGTTTAACACAGACTTGAGAGTAAAATATCAAATGACAAAGACAAGACTTCTGGTGCAGTCATAGCTATACAGTCTGTTATATATGATATAGGACTGTACAATACATATGTTATAATGCAATACAGTCAAACCTGCAATAGGCAACCATTTCATACAATGACCAGAAACAGTCTCTTAAACGGGGTAGTTGCTAAATGCAGGACAATAATAATGCAGAAAGCTCCTGCAGGAGCTTTCTGCATTATTGTTAGCCTGCATTCAGCCATCACCCGTCTGTAATTTTCTGCACGCTTCCTCAACAAAAAGTTGCTTATAGATACAGATCAGACTGTATACTTTTGTTCTTAGCTGATCAATACGAATAGGAATGCAACCGTATCAGCTGACAACGGCACAGTAAATTTGCAAGAGGGTTTGGACCCAAATCAACCATTCATTACCTAATAATTAAACCATTTACCCAAAACTATTCAAACCAATTAGTCCAAAGCTATTTTCCACCTGATATAAAGATAGCCATACAAGAATGGTATGAATTTTTTATTTTTCGGTAAAGGAATTTTCAGATGTGCAAAGGAATAACTGGAAACAGCTGTTTAACATGTCGACTAATCAACATGTCAGTTAATCAGCTGGTAAGGGAATGTATTCTCTTGTTCGTCCCTCTACAGAAAACACCGATCAATACGACCATGTATGGCAAACAACAAAACCTGTATCAAACAACAATTCTAAATTTGCTTCAGTAGTCTTAACGACAGGTGGTTGCTTAATTGCACGATAAAAGTAATGCAGAAAGCTCCTACAGGAGCTTTCTGCATTACTTTTATCCTGTATAAAGCATTCACCTGTCTGGCAAGATATACTGCTTCACTGAATGGTAGCGGAATAAAAGTGTGACTGTACATAATCTGTTTGAAAAGCAAATGCGTTTGCATGCTTGTGATGCATTGTACATGTAATAACAAAGATGTGTAAAAGCTTTAACCTATTACCCCATAGCCTGTTTCCAGTTTTGAAAACAAGGTACTACTTAAAGCAGGTTGAAAGTAAAGCCGAATGCGCCTTAAGGCACATTCTGCTTTACTTTTGGCCTGCTTTGCTTTAAGCTATTATCTGCTAGGATAGAGAAAGTATTTCTTATGGTACATGTTCATGACTTTATAAAAAAAAAAAGGAACTTTCTTCTATAGTGGAGGAATAATTTGCACATGTATACATATATATAAAACGGTGTTGATGTACATACAATGTACTCTCTATAATAGCTTCAGATGACAGACTGCTTTTTTAGTCAGTCCAGATTCTATCTGGCATACTTTTTTCTCACAAATTATACCAAAAATCTGTCTTAAAGAATCATTTAGGTCTTCAAAATGTATGATTTCATGATTGTTTCCATGTTTCCATGTAACTCCATGATGTATCATGTTTATTGTGAACATAGTTACATGTATAAATGTCTTTTCTCGCTTTGTAGATACATTTATATAATTTCATGGAAGTGCTTTTAAACGCACAACTCGTGTGCGAAAAGTTTCCAGTGTTTGCCTGGTATGCCTGAAATGTGGCAGCATCATGCGGAAAATCATGTTTTGAAAATACAGGAAATACATGCATAATCGATACAAAATGAACTGATATTGAAACCATCGAAATTGACCGTGACAGTCAGAAAGCTAAATTCGCTGTTGGTAACGTGAATTTCGGGCATATATTTTCATTGTTGGCGTATGTTCAAATACTTTAAGCAAATATTCCAACAGTCTCAGGGCTTCCATTGCTCTGGATTTTTCCGAAGTCTTCGGATTTCTATCCTAGCAAATAGTAATGGTAGCTTAAAACAGGCTGAAAGTAAAGCAGAATGCGGCTAAAGGTGCATTATGCTTCACTTTCAGCCTATTTTAAGACTTAGTCATGTGTCTTCAAAACTAGACTATTAGGGGGTAAATGTACGATTAGTAACATCACGCTTGGAAAATTGACAGTTTGAAATCTTAGGATTTTTATGACTTATGGCAGCCCTGCAGTCTCTAAACCTTAACCCTTATTGTGCTTCTTGTCAATTCGCCACTTTCTTGTTAATTCGCCACCTAAGCAAAACTTAGAATTCGGTCACGAGCAGATTACCGAGGATGTCCCAAAACCACAGAGGATATCCGAACACTAGGACAGTTTCACTCAGGAAGATTTCAAGCGCCGAAAATGCGAAAGAAAAAGATAAAATAACAATAATTCACAAAAAGTTTCCAATCAAAAGACATGTTGGTAATTTTAATTCTAGCTGTCCGTTGTTACTTTTTTATCTTTAAGATGTAACAGTTATGATTTACTTTTAAAAAAATTAAATATTTCAAAATCATTAAAAAATGTTCAAGTTTCATGAAACAAACTATAACATACTGACAGAGCCCACATTGACCTAATAGTCGAACGACCAATCAGAGGTGGCGAATTGACAAGAAAGCATCCCGGTGATCCAGAACAATGACATTGTTCGAAAACGGTACCGTTATTTACACTTTTTATTTATTTCACAAGTTTTATTTGTATATAATCGTGTTATTGAAGGTTCAGTTCAGAATTAGATCCGTGAGCAGGTAAGAAATGTTACATCAGATAGGTGCATGCGAGAAAAATATAGCTAAGGGTGGCGAAAACACAGGTAACCAGGCCATCTATCAACATATCATGCAAGTAAACAGTGTAGACCCTGATCCACAGGGAATCAAATCATAGTCAAAGTGCCCTATATATAGATAATATATATTATCTATATATAGGGCACTTTGACTATGAGTCGATTCCCTGTACTCCTGAAAGAACCCTGTGGTCAGGGTATGCATGCAATGCCACAGTTTTAAATATTTTTGGAATTAACCTTCAGAATCAAAATAATATTGTCAGTATAAACCTTAAAAATGAAAGAATGCATTTGGAAATTCAGTAGCATGAAGGTTCAGCACGTGAAGCAAAACTTTTGTTCAATCAAACAAAAACAACTCACCTGCACGCATACATGTATCTGGTGCGCTCTTTTATTGTTTTGCTTATTTTAATTGGACCCACTCTGATCTAAGACTTTTCCTCAAAATATCTTATGATAGAAAAGATGTGAACGGTGTTGAAGAATTAAGGCCTTTCGCTCACGGAAGTCGGTCTTGCGGGCGAGCGGATATGCGTCTTGACGACATAGACTTTTTTCATACATGCTTATACTAGAAAATTTATATAAAGAAAATTTTGATAGGATTGAGTATAATCCTTCATAGCGCAGTTAGTATAGTGGTTGACTAGCAAACCAAAGGTCATCATATAGGTTCGAGACCCATCCGATCCAAATATTTTTTTTAAGTGTCTGATTTATTGACTTGTCAATCCATAACGCAGTAATCAAGAGACATGTTATGTTTAGTCTTTGTTGATTAGAACTAGTGATGTTTACGGTCCAAGTATATGTCCACTTACCTGTACTTTTTAGTAACTTTAATGACTTACAAGTCAATTAAATCGGTATACATGTACATGTATACGATTTGATCAAACTATAAAGCCACACATTGAAGCTTATCAATACGCTAACCTTTTCAAGATCGATATTGCCCATTATAATTATGTTAAAACGATATAATAAACCTTGTATGCAAGTCCATGAATAAATAATAATGCATTTTAATGACAAAGTTTTAATTCTAAGGTAGGTAACTGTATCTAAACAACAAATATCCCACATTTTAATAAGAAAATATGTTATTACAACAAATCCTGACTGTAATATTTTCTAATTTTTTCAGGCTGACTAGTTCATCAACCATATATTTGAATAAAATGAAAACAAATATACATTGAATGAGTCAGTTTTTTGTACTTCAATTTTTTAGCATTTTGCAAAATTTAAATAGCTGATAACATCTTTCTGAACACCTTAATTCAAAATGTTTTTAGCTTTTCTTGTAATGAATGTTGTGGACTACTTATTGGGCGAGAATTATAGTCATTAGCTTCATTCATTTTTGAGAAAAATAAAATAATCAAAATTCTAGGTTTTTGTCAGAAAAAGAGACCTTAAAGACAAACCACACGATAAATGTTGCCTATATTTACACACATTGTTTCTTAGGCTATTATCATTCTTCATAAAAAGTTTCATAACACCTGATATGGAAATTAAGCGCACCTGCGAAGTACCTTAAAAGATTTCCAAACTTCTGAAAATACCTGAGCGAGAGCTGTTTCGACGCCATTTTGTATGCTCCACCCACTAATTTTCAAGCCCTTCCCGCCTAGTCTAAGAGCTGGGTAAGATTTATTTATGTTGAAAGCGGCACTGGAACTTTTATATATAAGTTATAGGAAATTGTCTCAGGAGTTCAGAAATGGCCGTCTGATGAGAGTTTAGGTAGAGACAAGGGAGAACATTGGGATTAAAGTTATCTGCCCTTGGATTTTCTTGTAAATTTTGAAAATGCAATGGCAATTTTCTTTTCTATATTGGAGACTTAAATGTTGCCTAGGATACCCAAACTTTATCCAATATGTCTACATAAATGTCAAAGTTTGTTTTACAAGACTTTTTTCCATTCTATCTCAATCCAAGATGGCCGCCAATGTCTATTTTTAGTAACACATTACATTTTTTCACAAAATTTCGTCTTTTCAGTGGATAAATCTACTGAGAAACATATAACACAAGCAACAACTGTACTTATTATTGTTACCAGAAGTATAAAAGAGTATTGTGTGCTATTTGAACCAAAATCATGTCACCATGTGTATGTACAGGTGGTTATTAAGGCAATACATCAGTTTTCAACAGTCACAGACTTTTCTGAAAAATTGCCTATAATGACACATTTCTTCTCAAAATCAAGGAATAAACGATTGTGTAGTGTTTTGAAAAGGAATTATCTATACCAGTGTGCAATAAATTAATAAGATATGCTCTTTTCAAATCTAAAATGGCTGCCAATATCTATTTTTAGTAACATAATTTAATCTTTCAAGAAAATGATTAAATACCGAATAAATCTAATGTTAAATTTTACTTAATACAAAGAAACAATATATTATTTTAAAAACATTTATCTAGCTACTTTTTCATCTGGCAACATATCTATTTCTAACACATTTAGTCATTTATAATGACTTCATCATTTTGTTCTCTCTCTGTTACTCACTTTGATTTTTTTAAGCTATCCAACTCATCATGCACCAACAATTTAGATCTCACGTTATGAAATTAACTGTTAACATGCACATCATTCTGCTCAATCACCACAATTAATTCATATGTCTTACTATGAGTATCCACCACTTGTGTCACACACCTAACAAAGTTAATCCTGCTCCTCATAAGTATCGTCTGATCCATATATTTGTTCTCCATACTTGACCTCCTCATCCTCCATATCATCGTCAAACAGTGTTGCATCACCACACTGGGAATCACGGACTTTGCAATGTCCTTTGGCAATTGATAGCCACTATACCACTGTATTTGATAAATTTCATCAGTGAAATTCTACCCATATCTCACTGGCGACTCTCTAACTGAATTCGGCAGTATGGCACGTTGCGATATGCCAGCAATGTAGAATGCCATCTTTACATGTAGCTGGACAATCACTGCGCATGGTGGTAGAGAACTTGATCGATGCCATGGGATTTTCAAAGGACTTCGGGGCATATGTAATTTGAAAAGCCACATACGAGTGTCTGTTTTTTCATGGTCACCTGTGAGCTTCTCAACTTGGACTTTTTGCACGGTGTCACCTATCCTATTACAGTAAAGCGAAAGCATTCGCTGTTGACATTCTGGTACAGATGGCATTCCTTCAAGGTGTCGGCATATGTGTCTTTATCCCATATTTTAGCTAGGAATTCCATAAATGATTCTCAAAGGATCTAGACCGCAGAGCACCTTGTCACTCCTTTGACCGCATTTGGTCTGGTCCCGTGATGAGATAGACTATGTATTCTTATCCCCTTTTGGCTCTCTCACTGTCTTTAATGGATGGTGTTGAGTATACATCACACACAAGATGAATCTTTCGACAAACTAGTAAATTGCAGGAGAAGCCATCTTGCAAGGTCCCTATATGACCTTGGTGGGTCCTTTTGATGATGAATGGAGAAGGTCGCATACATGATGAGTGTGCTTGTCTGTGGTGGCACAGGAGGATTCTTGCTGAATGTTTCCAGGTTTGTCAATTAGTTTGGATTTATCGGTTGTGTTCAAGCTGCCGTCAGTATGAGCTAGGCAGTGGGCATAGATCTCTTGTCCCAGCAATTTCCTGTACTCTTTTCCCCACTGGTAACCCTGTTTTAATCGAGGCACTGAATCACCTTCCATTTGATTGGTTTCTCAAATCTTGCTGGTTCTTTGATGCAAGCCTCTCTATATTCCACAGAAGAGCATTCGTCTGTCTTTCAACTTTGTGATCCCCAGCAGATCATCCTTGATTCAATCTGTCACTTTTTTCCCTATGTCAAACCGTACCGGTCTGTGTTCTCTGCTATTGTGAAGGGATTCATTGTAGACACAATTGATGAGACAATATTTTCAAGGTCTTCATGGTCCCGCTTGATTATATTAGGCATTAGATCTTTTGTTGTCTCTTCGATCTTGTTGATCCCTGCAGAATCCAACAATGAACCCATAACTGCACTTCTTATCGATCTTATAACCTTCCATCTAGATCTTGCATTCTTTGAATGAACAAATGAGCCCATTCCTGTCTGCCGTGAAGCCGCATCAGTGTTTACAGTTTGCTTGAGAGTCATATCAACTGCTGTCCTTGAGAAGTTTTTCTTGTTCTCCTTAATGAAAATACACCCCTTGAAGTATTTCCGAGTGGGTTCATTGTTGGACTCTGCAGGGATCAACAAGATCGAAGACACAACGAAGGATCTAAAGCCTAGTAATATAATCAAGCGGGACCACGAAGACCTTGAAAAGAGTGTCCCATCAATTGTGTCTACAATGAATTCCTTCACAATAGCAGATAAGACATACCTGTACTGTTTGACATAGGGAAAAAAGTGACTCAAGGATGATCTGCTGGGGATCACAAAGACAGACGAATGCTCTTCTGTGGAATATAGAGAGGCTTGCATCAAAGAACCAGCAAGATTTGAGAAACCAATCAAATGGAAGATGATTCAGTGCCTCGGTTAAAGCAAGGTTACCAGTGGGGAAAAGAGATCTTTTCCCGCTGCCTACTCCTGTTAAGCAATGTTCAGAATATAGACCTGATAAAGGTGTTAGAGTAACCTCTCACCCCAGTCCCACTAGCACTAGCTCATACTGACGGCAGCTTGAAAACAACCGATAAATCCAAAATAATGAAAAACCTGGAAACATTCAGCAAGAATCCTCCTGTTCCACCACAGACAGGCACACTCATCATGTATGCGACCTTCTCCATTCATCATCAAAAGGACCCACCAAGGTCATATAGGGACCTTGCAAGATGGCTTCTCCTGCAATTTACTAGTTTGTCGAACGATTCATCTTGTATGTGATGTCTACTCAACACCATCCATTAAAGACAGTGAGAGAGCCAAAAGGGGAGAAGAATACATAGTCTACTCATCACGGGACCAGACCAAATGCGGTCAAAGGAGTGACAAGGTGCTCTGTGGTCTAGATACTTTGAGAAATCATTAATGGAATTTCTAGCTAAAGAATGGGATAAAGACACATATGCCGACACCTTGAAGGAATGCCATCTGTACCAGAATGTCAACAGCGAATGCTTTCGCTTTACTGCAATAGGATAGGTGACACCGTGCAAAAAGTCCAAGTTGAGAAGCTCACAGGTGACCATGAAAAAGCAGACACTCGTACGGTGTTTCATTTTGTCTACAAGAGTAGGTTTCAACAGGTTGTCAACATCGTTTTTGGAAGCTGGGACACAGACGTCCTTGTGATACTGCTCAACTATTGGGTCCAAAGCACTAGTACAGTGGAATTATGGATAGATGTAGGGCATGATTGGAATAACACATGACGGTTAATCAGTGTCAACAATCTTGTTCTTAATTTGACAGAAGAATTTGTGCTTGCCTTGCCTGGTCTACATGCCTTTGCTGGGTGTGACTACAGCCCTGCGTTCCAGAACAAGGGAAACATAAGACATCTAGAGCTTATGATGAAGAATTCTAACTTCAGGAAGTCGAAGTCAATGGCGGCTCTAGGCGAGGGGGAAATGTGTGAAGCAATGGTTGAACAATTTGAGACCTTCATATGCCATGTGTATGGCCAGCCAAAAGATACAAATGTAAACAAAGCATGCTATGTGGCTTTTCAAAGGATATATGCCTTGAAGTCCTTTGAAAATCCCATGGCATCGATCAGGGGTATTAACCACCATGCGCAGTGACTGTCCAGCTACATGTAAAGATGGCATTCTACATTGCTGGCATATGGCAACGGCCATGCTGCCGAATCCAGTTAGAGAGTCACCAGTGAGATATGGGTAGAATTTCACTGATGAAATTTATCAAATACAGTGGTATAGTGGCTATCAATTGCCAAAGGACATTGCAAAGTCCTTGATTCCCAGGGTGGTGATGCAACACTGTTTGACGATGATATGGAGGATGAGGAGGTCAAGTATGGAGAACAAATATATGGATCAGACGATACGTATGAGGAGGAGGATTAATTTTGTTAGGTGTGTGACACAAGTGGTTGGATACTCATAGTAAGACATATGAATTAATTGTGGTGTTTGAGCAGAATGATGTGCATGTTAACAGTTAATTTCATAACGTGACATCTAAATTGTTGGTGCATGATGAGTTGGATAGCTTAAAAGTTTAAAGTGAGTAACAGAGAGAGAACACAATGATGAAGTCATTATAAATGACTAAATGTGTTAGAAATAGATATGTTGCCAGAAGAAAAAATAGCTAGATAAACATTTTTCAAATAATATAATGTTTCTTTGTATTAAGAAAAATTTAACATTAGATTTATTCGGTATTTAATCATTTTCTGGAAAGATTAAATTATGTTACTAAAAATAGATATTGGCAGCCATTTTAGATTGGAAAAGAGCATATTTTAATAATTTATTGCACACTGGTATAGATAATTCCTTTTCAAAACACTACACAATCTTTTACTCCTTGATTTTGAGAAGAAATGTGTCATTATAGGCAATTTTTCAGAAAAGTCTGTGACTGTTCAAACTGATGTATTGCCTTAATTACCAACTGTACATACACATGGTGACATCTTTTTGGTTCAAATAGCACACAATACTATATTATACTTCTGGTAACAATAATAAGTACAGTTGTTGCTTGTGTTATATGTTTCACAGTAGATTTATCCACTGAAAAGACGAAATTTTGTGAAAAAATGTAATATGTTACTAAAAATAGACATTGGCGGCCATCTTGGATTGAGATAGAATGTAAAAAAGTCTTGTAAAACAAACTTTGACATTTTTGTAGACACATTGGATAAAGTTTGGGCATCCTAGGCAACATTTAAGTCTCCAATATAGAAAAGAAAATTGCCATTGCATTTTCAAAATTTACAAGAAAATCCAAGGGCAGATAACTTTAATCCCAATTTTCTCCCTTGTCTCTACCTAAACTCTCATCAGACGGCCATTTCTGAACTCCTGAGACAATTTCCTATAAGGTATATATAAAAGTTCCAGTGCCGCTTTCAACATAAATAAATCTTACCCAGCTCTTAGACTAGCCAGGTGCACTTTCGAGCTTTCATTTCGTAAAAGCTACTGGCGAGTGTATTTGCATCTAAATCATTAGGCCTGGATGTTAGTAGATCTATTAGAAAGTATTGAATTTCTAAAACTCTGATGACAGTTCCCGTAAAAGGCGTTTTTGCCTTCTGGCTCCCCCTTTTTAGCTGTTGTTGTTGCAGCAACTCCCCGGCCGATTCCGGCTTCTTTCGGAATAATCTCGTAAGAAATCGGAGTTTGCCGAGTAGTTACGATTGTGGTGAGTCAATTGACATCTAATATACCGCTTTAAGCCTTAACCGATTTCAACGAAACTTTACCAAATTGAGAATGTATTTTGGATGAAGCCTTTATAAAAAAAATCTAATAAATTGATTATGTTGAGATCTCTGGTAACCATGGCAACCAGAAGGAAAAGTAAGGGGAAAAAAAGTCTTCTTGAGCCAAACCGTGAGACCTCTAGAGCTAAGATATTTGGTATGTAGATCTAGCACTGGTGTGACCAGAGCTTTGATATTTGGCATGGTGTAACTTCTGGAGACTCTTTACCGAAAAAGTTCTAGATCTAGTCCGTTGTCAAATGAGTTAAAATATTTTATGTATAGCTCAGTGGTAGAGCGTCCGCTTGCAGTACGGGAGGTTGCGGGTTCTATCCCCGGCCGGGTCAAACCGAAGACGTGAAAAATGGTACTAATTGCTTCCCTCCTTGGCGCTCAGGAGTTCGGGTTAGCATTACGACTGGTTCGTCGGTGTCATGATAAAGTGACCGGCCGGGTACAGTCCCAATGGTGCGCATAAAAAGTGCCCAGATGGCTTCTCATAATCATCAGTACTGATGGCGCAGAAGATTCAAAGAAAGAAAAAAGAGAACTTCAAATATCTTCTTGTCTGAACCATAGTCCACAGAGCTTAGATATTTGACAGATAACATCATCTACAGGTCCTCTAAAAAGTTTGTCCACATTATGCCACTGGGGTCAAATACGATCCCGACTCGGGGGAAAAGTTTTTCATAGAGTTATACTGTGAAATTTTGAACATTCTTCTCTGAAACTAATGTAGCAAGACCTTAGTCTCATCAATGAACCCCTGTGACGACAAGTTAATTTTTGACGGGTGCCGTCCTCAAGACGAGAAATAGCTCCATATCATCATGGAGAAATGACATTTCTCCATGATATCATCTAACTGTACACATGTGGACTAGCAAGACCTTTGCTATTCGGCATGGTGTAACTTCTAGAGGTCCTTTACCAATTATGTTGAAGGTCAGCATCTATGATACGTATGCTAATTTGCAAAACGTGTTTCTGTACATGTACATACACAAATCATTCTCTCCGTTTTGTAAGCTATTCTCAGGTGAGCGAATTATATAAGGCCAATGACCCTCTTGTTGACATAATGGTATATAGGAAGTTCGTACAGCTCCGTCCGACATTGGTTCAATTTGGTTGAGGTGAGGGGCAGTCCAAATAAATTAACCCATTACCCAATAGACAGTTTCTCATTTTGAAGACAGGTGAACACTTAACCCTTTCCCTCATAGAAGCGACTTTTAGCGAATATTATTTATTCCTCCGCTGAAGAAAATAGTTCTAATTTAATCAGTAATGAATATGTATTATAGGGAATATTTTCTATGGTATAGCACATGATAGCTTAAAGCAGGCTGAAAGTAAAGCAGAATGCGCCCAAAGGCGCATTTTACTTTACTTTCAACCTGCTTTAAGTAGTCACCTATCTTAAGTACTAGAAATAGGCTATCAGGTAAAGGGTTAAAGCAGGTTGAAAGTAAAGCAGAATGCGCCTTGAGGCGCATTCTGCTTTACTTTCTGCCTGCTTTAAGCTTCTATCTACTAGGATTTAGAAAATATAGCTCAATGTACATATTCATTTATGTATAAATTGGAATTATTTTCTTCAGTGGAGGGGTAGATAAAGGCGTAAAAAAGCGTATTTATGGTGTAATGGGTTAACTAACTGTGTGCGATATCTTACAGACCCCTAACAGTTAGAGAGGTTTAGCAGTTACACAAATGAATTTCAATTGACAGTTACCATATTTTATTTCAAAATAAAGTGAAATGGAGGCCGGACCAAAAGGTTTCACAACAATGATTGCTGCTGTCTAGTCCCCGTCATTTGTAGACCGTAATAAACCTTTACCAAATACAGTGGAGAAAACGTTATTCTTTCCCGTTTAAACGCAAACGTACGCAAACGCAAAGCACTAAAACGTAGAAAAGAACAACTTTTGGACAAATCTGATAATTCTTGTTTATCTTGGTGGCAAACAGTTTGGAGCCTGATCAGACGCCGGGTTACCCGGCGTCTGATCTGGCTCCAAACTGTTTGCACTGCAAATAATAGTTTTAGCGTAAACGCGTTTATTGGGAAAGAATAACAGATTCTCCACTGTAACTGTATATTACCCAACATTACTACGTGTACAAAACATAATACATTGTTTTTAGCTCACCTGGCACACAGTTCCAAGGAAAGCTATTTTGATCATGCTGTGTCCGTCGTCGGTCGACCTCGGTTCGTTCGTCCGTCCGTCCTTCCTCAACAATTTCTTTAAACGACATCTCCTCCAAAACTACTGGATGGGTTTTAACAAAACTTGGCAGGAGTCCTCTATAGTTCAAATGGTTTCGGTCCATTGCATATCTAGGTCGAATGAGCTAAAATAGATTTCTTCTATTTAAACAGTTCTGTCTGAAACCACTGTACCCTGAGCTTAGATATTTGGCACAAAGTATCATCTACAGGTCCTCTATCATGTTTGATCAAAATATATCCCTGGGGGGTAAACAATGACCCTGCTCGGGGTAACAAATTAACTAACTTTTTAGTCAAATCTTCAAACATCTTCTTCTCTGAAACTAATGTGGCCAGAGCTTTGATATTTTGCAAAGAAACACTTCTAGAGGAACTTTACTTATATTGTTCAAATGGTTCCGCTCCGTTGCATATCTAAGTCACAGGAGCTAAAATTAGCCTTTCAAACATCTTCTTGCCTGAAACCACAGTACCCTGAGCTTAGATGTGTGGCACACAGCAACATCTACTCAGCAATTGGCATAATCATATTGTCATAATTTCCCCCAGCTTTCAAAAATATTTTTCATTTATACAATGGTTCCAGGCGAACGATTTATGGCCGTATCCGGCTCTTGTTTATCAATGTGTCAATAGTAGTCAGAAAATACATTTTTATTTATCATATCCAATGATACATGTATCTTAATTCTTAAGGGGAAGTAACTATGTCAGAACCAAGATACCAGTACACGGTTCGATTACTTCCCTTGACACACACACTGTTCAGATACCAATAATAGGAGCCTATTATCTTCTAATGTGACAATGTGCATACTTGCAAACACGTCTAATTAGGGTCTACTCCGTTTGCCGTTATGCACGTAATTTTCAGCTTCATGAACTTAATGTACTTCATATAAAGTAGAAACTCGATCATTCAAACTCGCGATAGTTCGAACATGCAATATTTCAAAATTAAAACGTGACTGAGCCAAGTTTTTACTTTGATATGTTCGACTTAAGTGAGTCCGAAAATTCAACTTATCAAATACTGGCACGATCGATTTGAGTGAGTTCGAAATATCGAGTTTCGACTGTACAGCGCTCCCTCTCTACAACGACACCCACAGGGAGACAATAATTGTGTGCGTTGTTCGGAGGGAGTAGTTATAGGGAGAAACATTTGCTTACATTTGCAAACAGCTTGAATCTAGATCAGACGCCGCGTAACGCGGCGTCTGATCTGGATTCAAGCTGTTTGTCACTCGTCATTATGGGGTTTTTTCTGTCAAAATGTCCAATATGTGATTTTGAGAAAAATAGCAGACGACAATTCTAAGCAGACGATATTACAGCCGTACAAAAAGTTTGACATACTTGTCTTGTTTGGGGGAACTGCGGCAAGGGTCGTTGTAAGGAGGGACACGTTGTTGGGAGGGTCGTTATAGAGAGGGAGCACTGTACTATGATTAAATCATACATGGTATCGAAACAGAGAACTTGTAGTAAAGTCTCGATGCAATTCAATGTCCGTCTCAAATCAGACCGTTGATAGGAGGCTCTGATCATGGTCGACTTTGTTTTAAAATGGCGTCCAAACGAATTTTGAGGCAAAGTGCTGCTTAGATATACATGTAAAAACAAAAACAAACATTTATACATAGGGCCTATGAAAAATCTGTAATATGGTTGTTTAAGGTGCTAAAGTGAGGCAACTCAGATAAGTTATTTCCAACGCATATCACGAATACTTTCCCTTTGGTAAGTTTTGACGGATCACAAAGGATGACAAATAAAATCTTGCTTCTCTGCATCGATACACTAAATTCAATGAAAATGAGCCTTATAGAATTCCTAATAGAATTCATAGTTTTTTTGTTTGAATGATACTTTCTGTATTGAACCAAAACGTCACACCTCAGTCGTCATAACTAATCTGTTCGCATTATTTCTGGTCTGTAGAAGGATGACAAGGGTTTCCTTAACTCATTTAACACCGCGGACCTGTTTAAAACATACTCCTTACATTTGCAAACAGTGTATACCCAGATCAGAGGGCTCCTATTGGATCCCTCTGATCAGGGTCTACATTGTTTGCTTGTTTAGAGCAGTATTGATTAAACTACACATAATTCCAAATAGACTGGTTCATGTTTTGACAAACTAAAAAGATACACAAGGGAACATAATAACCCACAAGAGCTACTTAGTGTTGAAAGAGTTAAAAATAATAGCAATAAGATTGAACTTTCTTAGGAGACGTGAAATGCAAACCATTTCAAGGTACTGCCCTTCCAAACACTTTTATGGATTTTGATGAAATCTGGTTGAAAAATAAAATTGCCAGAGGGATGACAATATTTCTTTAACCCCTTCACTGCCTTACCCCGAGTATAATAGTTATTTGCAAACAGTTTGGATCCTGATCAGACGCCGCGTAACGCGGCGTCTGATCAGGATCCAAACTGTTTGACATTCGTTTCAATATTTTTTAAGTCAAAATACCTAAAAATTATTTTTTAGAAATAGAAGCAGACGACTATTTGTTAAAATTTGATGACGTCATGGCAGTGAAGGGGTTAAATAGTTACAGCGGCATTAACCTTATACAAGTTTGATGAATTCCGCTAGAGGAATTACGATGTTGTCACACAAACAGTAATACGAGGGGTGTATCATGATTAATGCAACTTGATCAATAACTTCGATATAATAAGTGTAATATGCATGCATGATATATCGTTGGAAAGGGCAATTCCTCACCTACACTATGATGTTATGCACGATAAGATCACATAGCTGGATAAATCACGATAGTAAATGAACCCTTCTCTAGGGCACTGGAACATAGCACTTTTCGGACATTAATTATTATCGATCTTGTTATTCTGCCGCACACCCTCACGGGTAATTTCGGACAGAACCTAATAAGTTCTTCAAAAGTAAAATTTCTAAAAATTGTTTTTGAAAAGTTTATGTCTGAATTTTAATGTAAATACAATTTCCTTACAATTAAAAGGGCCAACTGCCTTAAATCTCAATTTTTCAAATAAAATTTCTTATTTTGCTAATGAAAAAAGTTGAAATCAATTTTCGGACACTATGAAATTTCTCTAGAACCGTATACATGTATCTATATTTTGATTTTAAAACATGAACATCTACTTCAATGGCTTCAATTATAGCCTGGTTTAGTATAAAAAAAATGCGTTGCAACTTTCAACAAATACTCTTGAACATAACAGTAGTACATATATTTATTATGATATTTTCAGTACAAGTTGAGTATTTTTTATTTTTTTGTTATTTGATAAAATTTTATCATTTTAAACTGTATAGTAGATCAATGTACATAATTGTGTGATTTTATTTGACCGACTGTTTCATAAAATTATTCCAAATAATAAAGCAACTATAATGATTATAGTATCAAAATTTGGTCAAAATGTTACCTCAAAGACAACAATACACGGTCCAGTTCCCTGGGGTTGAGATCATTTAGGTTCGTGTTGTGACTTATCGAGTTTTGTTACCTTACCGTACATTATACCATCGTGTAGGCGAATAATTGTTCTTTTGAATGATACAGTGAAACCCCTCTAAACCGGACATCTGTGGGGACAACAAAAACATCCGGTTTAGAGGGGTTTTAACCCATAGCTTGTTTCTAGTATGGAAGGTAGCTGACCACTTAAAGCAAGTTGAAAGTAAAGCAGAATGCGCCTTAAGGCGCATTCTGCTTTACTTTCAACTTGCTTTAAGCTATCATCTGCTAGAATATAGAAAATATTTCTGATGATATGTATTTTCTTCAGTGAAGGAATAAATCAAAAGCGTAAACATGGGTGGGAAACGGGACCAACGTTTTTGTCCGGTTTAGAAAGAATTCCGGTATTTAGAGGTTCCGGTTTAGAGGGGTTTTACTGTATATCACACAGCATTTTGCGCTTATATTGAAGTTATTGTCCAAGTTGCATTAATTATGAAACATCCCCAGGGCTGCCATTTCTCCGGATTTTTCCGAAATATTCGGATCTTTATACCAACAGATGGAAACTTAAAACAGGCTGAAACTAAAGCAGAATACGCCTTAAGGCGCATTCTGCTTTACTTTCAACCTGATTTAGGCATCACGTGTCTTAAAAAAAACTAGAAACAGACTATGGGTTAAAGTTATAATCAGGAAAACCGGGCTTGATAAATTGAAAAATTTGAAATCTTAGGATTTTTTTATCAACTTATGACAGGCCTGCATCCCTCGTAGTGACCTTGAACTCTTGAGCAGACATGTGAAACGTCAACTCGCCCAAGCCTTGAAAGTACAGTGCTCCCTCCTTATAACGGCCCTCCCAACAACCACTCCCTCCTTACAACGACACTTTCCGCTGTTCCCTAAACAAGACATTTATGTCAAACCTTTTCATGGCTGAAACACCGTCTGCTTAAAAGTTTCGTCTGCTGATTTTCTGAAAGTTACATATACATGTAAGTGGACATTTTGATAGAATAAATATAATAATGAGTGACAAACAGCTTGAATCTAGATCAGACGACGCGTAACAACAGACGACGCGTTACGCGGCGTCTGATCTGGATTCAAGCTGTTTGCAAATGTAAGCCAAGTCTTAATTTCCCCTCCCTATAACGACTCCCTCCAAACAACACACACAATCTTTGTCTTCCATTGGGTGTCGTTGTAGGGAGGGAACACTGTATTGTCATTATAAAACATTAAAATACCCTTTTTATAAAATTCCGTTAGAGAATAAGGTGACGGTGGCACTACATTAACCCCTTCAATGCCTTCCCTTTTTTGGTTACATGTATTTGCAAACAGTTTGGATCCTGATCAGACGCCGCATGACGCGGCGTCTGATCAGGATCCAAATTGTTTGACACTCATTTCAATATTTCTTAAATCAAAATGTCTAAAAATTAAATTTGAGAAATAAAAGCAGACGACAATTGTTAAAATGGATGACGTCACGACAGTGAAGGGGTTCACAATCATCTGCCCTTTATCGAATGTCAATCTAGCGTTATTAACCCTTAGCCCGCCAAATAAAATGTCGTCTGCTATATTTCTCGTCTGCTTCAAGTTTCAAAGTGCTTCAAAGTTGCTCAGAATTGCTGAAAATGTTGTCCGAGTGTCAAACAGCTTGGATCCGGATGAGACGCTGAGTTACTCGGCGTCTCATCCGGATCCAAGCTGTTTGCATATGGCTATAGTCGTGAGTGGCAGGCTAAGGGTTAAAAAGGTTGTTCAACCCCCGTAAACCTGAAAAGTCTCCAAACTGATATTTTCACGGTCCTGAATACGTCGGTTTCCAGGACTTTTACTGTATCTATACATCGTTTTTATTAACCGATATTTCAGTACGCACTGTATTGCCTGTTGCTATGGTGTTTGAATACAATTAAACCGATGCATTATCTTATAAATTTATGACTGTCGGGTAATAGGAAACAACTAGCTCGTGCATATTTATAACTGATGTTTTGTACTATATCAATAATAGATGTACCTGACCTAAATTTGTTGAATGTGTGTTATGGAAATTTCTCATGTATTTGTACACATGCAAACTGAGAAAATAAAGAGTACTTTGAGTTGAGTTTGAGTTATAATGTGCACTCATTAATATCTTGTGTCTGTAAATGAGACAATAGCAAACAGTGTAGGAGCAGCACTGTTTGCTATTTCATATTAACCCTTTCACACCAGAGTCGCATAAAGTCAACTTTGCAAACATAAGAGGGTTAAAGTAGGCGATAATACTTGGTAATGAAAGAGTTAATTTATTGTAAAACCGTTTTTTTCGCGAGAATATAATTTACGCGCTAATTCGCGAATGTCTCTAGTTTTGAAAAAGGCGACATCTAAAAGCAGGTTGAAAGTAAAGTCTGCTTTAAACTACCACCTGCTAGAAATATTGCATGCATGTCGCGATTTAATACAAAATCGCATTACGCGAAATATTCATGTCGCGAAAAATACCTGTTTTACAGTAGTTGAACTTATTATACTGTTGCTGCTCCATTGAATTTGTAATACAGTCAAACATCCGCCTAAACTTCCACTCAAACTAAAGACCCCGTGACAATGATAAAGACAGGTCGAAAATACAGCAGGTCAGAAAGTAAAGCCGATATTTCCAAAAAGGAGCTAGTTACTTTACAGTGCTCCCTCCCTACAACGACCCTCCAAACAACGATTGCCTCCTTACAACAACGCTTGCCGCTGTTTCCAAACAAGACAATAATTTCATACGCTCAGTTCACTGATGCAATTTTTTCGTCTGCTTAAAATTGTCGTCTGCTGTTTTCTTTAAGTTTCATACTGGACAATTTGCCATTATTAAACATAATATACTGACGAGTGGCAAACAGCTCGAATCAAAATCAGACGCCGCGTTATGCGGCGTCTGATCTAGATTCAAACTGTTTGCAAATGTAAGCCAATTTCCCTCCCTATAACAACTACCTCCGAACAACACACGCAATCGTTGTCTCCCATTGGATGTTGTTTTAGAAAGGGAGCACTGTACTTTCAACTTGCTTTTGGCTGTCACTCGCATACAACACAGAAAAGTGGTATCAGTGTGGGTACATTAAACCTATTTATATGCCAGTAGAAACCTTAACCCTTTCATGATTAAATTATTCGGGAGAATTTTACCCCATTCGCCGCTTTATTGTCGTCTGCTTCAGTATTGTTGTTTGCAAGACACGTTTCAACGTTAAATTCAAGGTTATATGACCTTGTAAATATCGATAAGAGTGTCATACAGTTTGTGTCCTGATCAGACGCAGCGTTACGCGGCGTCTGATCAGGACCCAAACTGTTTGCAAACGCGCTTTATGACGTCACTGAGAGTGAATCACGTCATGCAATAGTCGTCTGAAAAAATATATCGTCTGCAATATTGTTAAAAATATATCACCTGAGTGTCAAACAGTTGATGAAACATCGAGTTACTAATCGAATCAGATATTACAGAAAAGGACACTAAAACCAGGGCTCCAGATAAGAGGGTGTAAACTGAACAAATCCAACATTTTCTCACTCATTTTAGCACCAAATCCTATGGTGTTACTACTCATTAGAATCGTCTCTTTGAGACGATTCTAATGAGTAGTGACACCATAGGATTTAATGCAGAAATAAAGATTTTAGTTTTTGAAATACTCCCCTTATCTGAAGCTCTGCTAAAATGAATGTATCCCGTGCCCCCTGTATTATTCATTACTGACAGGTCACTAATATCAGACAATATGAGGGACATTTAAAAAGTACCAATAACTGAGCAAATAACTTAAATTGGTTGGTCTGATTAAAAAAAAGTGAACATTTTCTGAAAGATCAATACTTCAGCACGACATTCATAGTAAATTTAATATATTAAATTTAAGAATTTCTGCTGTAGTGGTATTCAAACAAGTCATGGTTTTAAGTATTGACTGAAATTCCTCGAGGCATTACGCGAGGTAATTGCGTTGTATTGGAGGCATGTGTATTTCAGAGCGCAATTTTCAAATTTCGATCAGACTGGTTGAATAAATTTGATATGATTTTAAATATGTCTATAATAGTACCTTTGGATAACATTTAGTGTGGTTTACAAAATAAAACAAAACAACAAAAGAACAACCGTTGAGTAGTTATTAAATAACAACAATATTTACAACCCAAATAGAATGTATGATGTAGATTGCTTCTTTGAGTTACAAATCGAATCAGATATTACAAAAAAGGACACTAAAATCAGGACTCCAGATAAGAGGGAGTAAACTGAACAAATGCAACATTTTCTCACTCATGTTAGCACCAAATCCTTTGAGACGATTCTAATGAGTAGTGACACCATAGGGTTAAATGCAGAAATAACGATTTTAGTTTTTGAAATACTCCCCTTATCTGAAGCTCTGCATGGTAGCTTTTATGACGCCAAAGTCACGTGGTATTACCACACTGTACATGTACTTCATTTCATTTCTTTGCTGACTCAAGAGAAATGTTCTTTTTGTTCTTTTTCATTGAATTAAGACGCACGAAGAGTTTTAAGGACAGGTGTCTGCTGAATTTAGTATATCAGTAATGCAGGAAGATCTTAAAAGAGCTTTCTGTATTTTAACTATATGCAGCAAGCAGAAATCTGCCCTAAATTTCATTTTTATCGGAAAGATAGTTTAACTCATTAATCCTTCCACTCTCAATGACGTCATAAAGCGCATGTGCAAACAGTTTTGATCCTGACCAGACGCCGCGTAACGCGGCGTCTGATTAGGATCAAAACTGCTTGCCACTTGTTTTGAAATTACGTCATTAATTTCAAACTGCCTTTAACCTAAGTTTGAAACAATATTGCAGACAACAATATTGCAGCAGACGACAATATGGCGGTGAAGGGGTAAAAACCTCACGATAAATTTGATCATGATAGGGTTAACTCCTAGCAACTCGTAAACGCATTATTTACAAACATTGTAGATCTACCTATAAATGCCGTTCTTGCTTTATAGAAACAGTCTATGGCATAATGCGAGGTCTCCAACAGGGGCGATTTGATCACGTTCTGTTTTTAAATATACATGTTTTGTTAAAATACGCCCTTAATATTTAAAAAATGCTATACTTTATTGAAAACTGGGATTGTCTGTTTGAAGTGTTAAAGACAGGTGATTTAACCTTCTTTAACCTTTCATGATCAAATTTGTCGTGATATTTTTAAAACTTTTCACCTTTCATTTTTATTTCGGAAGAGCTGTTTATGAAATATGAAACAATAGAAGAAAAAAAATATGTTGGTGTGCATTTTTTGCACTACGGCAATTTGGAAAAGATGTGTCAAATTCGGATTTTTTCTCAAATTTTGTCAAATTTAATATTACATGTATTAATAATAATAATAATAATAAAGTCTTTATTTAACGAGGGAACACTTTGGTAATAAGTTAATAACCACTCTTTCACGAGGCCATCAAAACATATCATATACAAAGAACATATGCTAAAACAGATTAAAATAATTATAATGTATTATTATACCCCTATTCCTGCTACCGGATGATACAACTCCCACAGGAGTTGTATCATACAGGTCTGCAATATTTTCTCCGATAAATAAATTACTGCAACTGACCGTCGCTGTTACTATACGGCCGATTTGATGGATGTTCCTAAATGAGTTAAGTTGAATTAATCAGCAGGTTAAGAGTTAATAATTTCGTCCGCAAAAAGTTGGACAAGACTTTGGGTTCGAATTAAGTAAATTGTAATTATGCCAATTCAGATAAAGTGTTTTGAATGCAGCAATAGAAATTGCGTGTTTAACATGAATAGGAAGTTTGTTCCAAATAACAGAACTAGAATAAGAAAACGATTTTCTGAAAAATTCTGTATTAGGTCTAGGAGAGTGTAATTGGAATTCAGATACATGTACAGATCTTAAGTTTTTGTTATGGACATTGGAAGTAGGCGTAAACATATCAAATAGATAATCTGGAGCTAAGTCATTAAATATTTTGAACATAATTACAGCTTTTTGAAATACAACTCTCTCAGGAAATGTTATCCAATTTAGTTCTCTGAATAACATTGAAGAAGGGGTCTCAATATATTTATCCAGAGTAAGTCTTGCGGCTCTTTTTGGAAAACGGACAAGCTTTTGTTCCTGTGAAACACTGCATGTACCCCACATTACACAACAATAATCAAGATGGGAAGAATATATGCATTGAAAAATAGCTTTCTCATTGGAACGGTAAGAAACATTTTGATACGAGATAAAAGATACAGTAAGGAATTACATTTTTTAAGAACGTTATTAATGTGACAATCAAAAGACAATCCACAATCGATAGTTACATCTAGTAATTTTTCCTCAGAGCTGAAGCTAATCTGCTCGTTTCTAAATTGTATTGGGTGAACATTGTTTTGGACAAATTGTAATTTAAGTCTAGAAGACAAATACATTGAAATATAAAAAGAAATTGATAGGTTAGTGTGGAAAATTTCGAGTTATTAAAGAAAAAGGAGTTATCTCCCTTTACAAAATTTACAAAATAGTACCATATCAACGATATTTAGAGCTCCATAAATTTCACATTTGTTACCTGTTTTGTCTTAATTTAGTCTTTCTATGAGGAAATACTACGACAGACATGGAATAAATACTACAAAACCAAATTACCATGTTTGTTTTCATTTGAAATATAATTTATTGAAGCGGGTTCTTTAAAAAGGACAAAATAAGAAAAACTAAATCCTAAACTAGAAATAGCCGTGGAGCCAAAAATTGTTCACCAATAAATAATCTTTTTCTATTTTTCCATTCAACTTAAATAGCTCTTCAAAACAAAATCATGAATGAATGTTTTTATATACTTTGAACATTTCACAAAATCATGAGTTTGATACACCCTTAAGGCAGTATGACTGAAGAAAATTCAAAACGAGTGTCAAAGAGTTTGTATCCTGATCATACGCCGCGTTACGCGGCGTATGATCAGGATCCAAACTGTTTGCAAACGCGCCTTTTGGCGTCATTGATAGTGAAATGATAAACGAATTCACTGCCTTACCCTGAGTTCAATTGTTATTTCCAAACAGTTTGGATCCTGATCAGACACCGCGAAGCGCAGAGTCTGTTAAGGATCCAAATGGTGTGACACTTATATCAATATATCATAATTATGTCAAAACGACTAAGATTTAAATTTGAGAAATAAAAGCAGACGATAATTTTTTAAAATTTTGCTACGCCATGGCAGCGAAGAGCCGTAAATCGAACATGTTTCTCGGTCCAGAAGAGATCGACCTAGCTATACATGTATATAGTGGAGAAAACGTTATTCGTTCCTGTTTTAAAAACGCAAACGAAACGCAAACGCAAAGCACTAAAACGTAGAAAAGTACAACTTTTGGACAATTCTGATAATTTATGTTTATCTTGGTGGCAAACAGTTTGGAGCCAATTAAAACTGGCTCCAAATGGTTTGCAATAGATATAATAGTTTAAGCGTAAACGCATTTATTGGGAAAGAATAACGTTTTCTCCACTGTATCAGCTTGCATTGTATTTTAATGTCATGGTGTATGAATATAATTAGAAACTAGACCAAAGCTTTGTTTTATTTATGACTGTTGGGTAGAAAATGAATTATTGGTTATTTCTCTCAACACCATGGACCTGTTTAAAAGATACACATTACATTTGAAAACAGTTATGATTTCGTACTGGTTAATATTTCAGAACTTTAAACCGTTAGACTTATGACAACTATATAATGGAATACAACCATATTTGATTAACCACTTTATCGACTTGAAATTGATTTGTAAAAAGTTTGGATCCATGTCAGATGCCTATCAGTATCGTAGATGTTTGACACGCAGATTCAGTTAAAGTTCAATTAAAACTTTTTTTTACACTTTCACACCCAATGTCAAAAACGCCTATACTTCCAAAAAGTAAAAGCAGACGAAAAATAAAAGCAGACGATTATACGGCAGCGGCTATGTTGGACTGGTTGCCATAATGACAGTAAAAGGTTGTACAGTGGTCACTCCCTACAACGGCCCTCCCAACAACGACTCCCTCCTGACCTTACAACGACACTTGCCGCTGTTCCCTAAACAAGAAAATTATGTCCAACCTATTCACGACTGAAATGTCGTCTGCTTAAAATTGTCATCTGCTGTTTTTCTCAAAGTTACATAACGGACATTTTGACAGAAAAAACTGAATAACGAGTGACAAACAGGTTGAATCCAGATCAGACGCCGTGTTACGCGGCTTCTGATCTGGATTCAAGCTGTTTGCAAATGTAAGCCAATTTCCCTCCCTTTAACGACTCCCTCCAAACAACGCACACAATTTTTGTCTCCCATTGGATGTCGTTGTAGAGAGGTAACGCTGTAATTGATATAATAATTGGTTCAAGTGTTAAATGTTTTGCTAATATGGCATTCATAACTAAGTCATTCCAAGTATTCTGACATTTGCAAACAGTTTTGAATCTAGATCAGACTGAGGCATAGTATTACGTTTGATCAGGATCCAAACGGTTCGATATTTATATCAGTATTTATCAGCAGCCCTTTACGTGGCAATACTTTAACCCCTTCACTGTCATGACGTCATCAATTTTAAACAATTGTCGTCTGCTTGGATCCTGATCAGACGCCTCTTTACTGATCAGGATCCAAACTGTTTGCAAAGAACATAGGTTTTTAGACTTAATAATTATAGTAATGAGTGTCAAACAGTTTGGATCCTGATCAGACGCCGCTTTACTGATCAGGATCCAAACTGTTTGCAAAGAAAATAGGTTTTTAGACTTAATAATTATAGTAATGAGTGTCAAGCAGTTTGGATCCTGATCAGACGCCGCTTTACTGATCAGGATCCAAACTGTTTGCAAAGAAAATAGGTTTTTAGACTTAATAATTATAGTAATGAGTGTCAAGCAGTTTGGATCCTGATCAGATGCCGTTTTACTGATCAGGATCCAAACTGTTTGCAAAGAAAATAGGTTTTTAGACTTAATAATTATAGTAATGAGTGTCAAGCAGTTTGGATCCTGATCAGATGCCGCTTTACTGATCAGGATCCAAACTGTTTGCAAAGAACATAGGTGTTTAGACTTAATAATTATAGTAATGAGTGTCAAACAGTTTGGATCCTGATCAGACGCCGCTTTACTGATCAGGATCCAAACTGTTTGCAAAGAACATAGGTTTTTAGACTTAATAATTATAGTAATGAGTGTCAAACAGTTTGGATCCTGATCAGACGCCGCTTTACTGATCAGGATCCAAACTGTTTGCAAAGAACATAGGTTTTTTAGACTTAATAATTATAGTAATGAGTGTCAAACAGTTTGGATCCTGATCAGACGCCGCTTTACTGATCAGGATCTAAACTGTTTTTTAGACTTAATAATTATAGTAAAGAAGATTCAAACATTTAGGATCTTGATTCAAACATTTTGGATCCTGATCAGACGCCGCTTTCCGCGGCGTCTGATCAGGATCCAAACTGTCTGCAAATGACATTTGTACTCGATGTAAGGCAGGGAAGATGTAAGCAGCAAAATAAGCCACAAAACAACTTAATAGTAAATAAATATTTCATGAGCCTATACAAATTGTCACCTGTCATCACACATTTTCAATAACAAAACAAATCGTTCAAAGTTATGGCAATGAGAACATTAAAACCATTTCAATCAATAGTTGAAATATTCACGTTTTATTCTGTTGGTATGTTGCTTACAGTGGAGAATACATAAGCGCCGCAACATGATAAAAATAGCCTTACTGCCTATCAAACAGAGTAGACCCAGATTAGCTACCGCTTCAGAGACTCGATATCTGGTCTGGATATACACTGTTTGGCATTCACAAACATAATATATAGTTTTTTTGTAATCTTTTACGTTTGACAATAAAACAAATGTGTTCAGCTGTCAATCCTGCTTTACATTTTTGTGTTTTGTCAATCCTGGGACCCGTTTCATAAAGCTTCGTACGACAAATGTTGTCGTAAGTCAGATTATAAAAGTATCAGTTATTATTTATTTCATCTAATCCTGTATTGTGACATCTTTTTGGAATCGTCTTGAAAAGACGATTCAAAAGAGATGTCACAAGACAGGATTAGATAGAGAAATAAGAAATAAAAATGTATTTTTAAGTTTTGACTTACGACCGTTTTTGTCGTACGAAGTTTTATGAAACGGGCCACTGCTTTGCAATGCAATACACTATAACTCTGTGTAACCCTTTCATGATCAAAATTATCGTGAGGTGTTTACCCCTTCACCGCCATATTGTCGCCTGCTTCTATATTCTTGTCAGCAATATCGTTTCAAAGTTAGATTTAAGGCAGTATAATTGGCGTAAGTTTTTATCCTGATCACATACCGCGTTACGCGGAGTCTGGTCAAAACGGTTTGCAAATGCGCTTGATGGCGTCATTGAGAGTGAAAGGGTTAAAAAAAGCCCCTGGGTGAGATACAAAGTCCCAACATTTCATCAAGGGAATCAGCGTTTACTTCTGTACATTTACAACGGACCAGTATATACGCGAACAACGAATCAATTTTACCTTTGCAAACAGTTTGTATCCTGATGAGACGCCGCGTACATATCAAAATTTTCTAGTTAGTTGATTTTCTTTCAGAGTTGTGTCCCTTTGTTGGCATTTTTTGTTTGGTTCCTGACTTTGAATACACACTGTTTCTTAGCAACTGCAGACCAGAATGCTTTGAAACTTCACACATAATGCTCTATCATAAAGAGAAGAAGCATATCTAATACAGTTGGTTGGAGTTATTATAGGGTTATGCCCCTTTGTTTGATTTTTGTCTGGTTGTTATGTTCAGTTTGTTTCAACGCGGGTTCTCGGCATTTTTGTTGACTGGAATTGGATGAAACTTCACATGATGCTCTATCATAAAGAGTAGATGGGCATCTGATAATAGTTTACCTGTTTGTTGATTTCCTAACAGAATTGTGCCATTTTGTTTGAAAGTCGTACTTTGATTGTTATTTTCCATTATCAGAACGTATGACGTAATTGCATTTATTCTTTGGTCGCCCTTCATCAAGTGTGTATACATACAGCTTTTTCTTGTGACAGTTACGTTTGTGAGGGTAGTAGTCCCCTTTAGTGATAATTCTATTTTTGTAAATATTTATCAAAGGCGTTTATAATAGGGGAGCATTTAAACGGGGAATTACACATGACACGAATTGTAATTGTTTGCCACTCAACGCTGGTGAATTCAATCAACATAATACCATATGCATGTATTCATAAAATGTCGGTGATATTCAGTGTCAGTGACACACACTTGTAACGAAATATTGGATATGGTAAAACAACAGCTATTCTCCGATCTCTAATTGACATATAGTAAAATGGACCTTCGATATAACGAACGAAATCATCTGGGGACTGAGGACTTTGTTATTTAAAGTGAGTCTCACTGCAAAGAGAATTTGTTTCCAAACAGAACCAGATCCTCGCTCCAAACTGGATGACACTCAAATACAGTGCTCTCTCCAAAAAACAACCCTCCCAACAACGACACCCTCCTTACAACAACGATTGCCGCGATTCCCTAAACAAGTCAATTACGTCTTATATACGCTTTTATTGTTGAAATATCATCTGCTTACAATTCTCGTCTGCTGTTTTTTTTTCCTCAAAATTACATATACAGTAGAGAAAACGTTATTCTTTCCCGTTTAAACGAAACGAAACGCAAACACGTAACAACAAACTGTAGTAAATGACAAGTTGTTGACAACTCTTATTAACCATTTCTAGCTGGGTGGCAAACAGTTTGGAGCCTGATCAGACGCCGGGTTACCCGGCGTCTGATCTGGCTTCAAACAGTTTGCAATGGAAATAATAGTTTTAGCCTAAACGCGTTTATTGGGAAAGAATAACGTTTTCTCCACTGTAAGTGGATATTTGAACAGAAGAAATATAATTATGAGTGACAAACAGCTTGAATCCAGACCAGACGCCGCGTTTGGTCGCATCTGATCGGGATTCAACGTGTTTTCAAATGTAAGCCAATTTCCCTCCATAGAACAACTCCCTCCGAACAACAAACACAATCTGTGTCTCCCATTGGGTATCGTTGTAGAGAGGGAGCACTGTATTGGTATATCGGTGACATGTATTTGACGTATTAGGGTTTATGAGTTATAGTTCCCGAGGGAATATGGAAAAAAAATCGGTACTTGATCGTAACACCGTGTTCGAATTCTTCACGCATAATGCGTAATGGAATTGTGAATAACAGTTAATTCATTGACACCTGATGCCAATGGTAACCCTTAATGTCACAGTTGACTTTCAATGCACAATTACATATTCCACTTAAAGACATTTCCTGACCTACTTTCGGTGATAACCCTAGTCAGGCAATTCCCTTGCAAAAACATGCGTCTTGTGCACATACCTAGAGCAAAGAACCATTGAAGCGTCTCATGTGAGGCCCGACTTTTATATTTGATAGTTTGGTTAGAAATAACCATTGAAAAACCTCTAGAGTATGAGTATGTCTGGGCCTCACCAGATAAACTGAGATTGGTATAGCTTATGCTGCATGCTTTTACAGTTATTTTCACATCTATCGAGAACCATGGGAGTGGGGATTCCATCAAAGGACTAACTGAGGAAACTGAGGAGTTAAGTCCGGTCCAGTTTTGACTATGTATGGTTCGTTTAACAATATATTACATAAAAAGAAATGCCCCCCCCCCCCTCTAGCTGCATTCTTGTCACATAGAAGTGTACACATGTCCTTGACTTTTGACACAAGGATAATGGAGTTGAATATTACACCAACTAATAATGCAGCTATATGGAGTGGAGGCTATATGGATGCATTGCTTAGGTTGTGGGACATGAAATTCATGCCCTGTTACATTGACCTTTGACCCATGGGCATGAGAGTTTAACGGGACACGTTGTCTCCTCGGGTGAACATGTGTGCAAGATTATTTTGAAATCTATTTAGAGATAAAGAAATGACGGACCGGACATGCAATTTGTGATAACCGAAACGTATTATGTGACCTTGACCTTGCCCGTGCATTTGGGAGTTGAACAGGTCCCATTATCTTTGTCCTGTGAACATTTGTGCCAAGTTAGTTTGGAATGCATTCACCGATAAAGAAATAACAGACCAGACACGAAATTTGTGACAATGCTATCTTACAATATGACCTTAACCTTGACTTATCGAAACAGCAGTTAGAGGTGACACATCGTCTTTGACTGGTGAACATTAATTTGTGCCAAGTTATTTTGAAATCCATTCACTGATAGAAAAAAAAGTTACAGACCGGACACGAAATTTGTGAAAACATAATCGTACCCTGTAACCTTGACCTTTGACCAGTCCTATAGATACAGGAGTTAAACGCGTCGAGTTGTCTTTGTCTTGTTTGAATACCAATAAAACAGACATTCTCAAATTTATAATAACAAATGTACTATGAATGTCTCGCTTAAAGGTTGATTTTTCAAAAAATGTTCCCTTTAATAAAATCAGACCAATCAATGTAAAGTTATCGCTCCATTATCAGGTATTTTCAAAAGCCCCTCGTACGTACGGACGGAAGGAGAATACGATTACTATATGCCCGCCTTCGTGCGCATAAAACAGCTTTAGCCTACGCCGTTTGCATGAGTTACGTGTTCTGTTCACAGGTGCACAGTTCGTAAAGGGTTCAGTGAGTAACCTGTTTCAAGTTTTCTCTCAAAATACGTATGGTTGGCAATATAACAAAACGAGCTTCAATAGTTAATTGGAGTTAGACCTGGAACTGTTTGCAAAATCAATTTAGCCGTCTACTGTGGCTATGCCACGTTTTAACATCAAAAAACAATTTTTATTTTATTCTTTATGAAATGCAACAAATAATTGCAATCAACTGTGTATATTTTACAAATGTTTTCTTATTTACCTTTCCTCATAGTATGACCCTCTTGAAGCCCATGGTTCCAGTCTCTGCTCAGTATACAGGGATATACCTTTTTACGGTGATAAGATCAAGGCTAGCAAGATGGCGAAAGTGTTTTTCATGCAGAGACTAAATGTGGAATGTTTGCCTGAAAATAAAGTGGAATGTTTGCCTGAAAATAATACAGGCCTGCCATAAGTTGATAAAAACATCCTAAGATTTCAAATTTTTCAATTTTTCAAGCTCGATTTTCCTGATTATACCTTAAACCCATAGTCTGTTTCTAGTTTTTAAGACACGTGATGCTTAAATCAGGTTGAAAGTAAAGCAGAATGCGCCTTAAGGCACATTCTGCTTTACTTTCAGCCTGTTTTAAGTTTCCATCTGTTGGAATAAAAATCCAAATATTTCGGAAAAATCCGGAGAAATGGCAGCCCTGAAAATAATATATTTTCTTCTAGGATACCCGGGGAGAAGTGGCAGACCATTTTGAATGACCCTCGTAGCGTTTGATTGCATTATAATCCTGTAGCATTATTGCCCGGAATTTATCTGTTATCGGTTTGCCTTTCGGATCAAAGCAGTATTTGTACGCTAACACTAGGAGGACAGCGAGAGGGGACACACGGAATGTTATCTTTTTAGCGCGCTTTCCGAAAAGTGTGGTTAATATTTTCTGTGTTTTATTTTTCTGTTAAAAAATGCCGCTTTTATTTCTAAGATTCAGAAATTCGGTTTGTTTGACTAAATCAGGGCCGTCATAAGTTGATCATAAAAAATCCTAAGATTTCAAAATGTTCTATTTTTCAAGTGCATTTCTCTAAAACAGGTTGAAAGTAAAACAGAATGCGCCTTAAGGCGAATTCTGCTTTACTTTCAGCCTGCCTTAAGCTGAAATCTGCTTAGATAAAAATCCGGAGAAATGACAGCCCTGCTGAATAAATGTCGCTTGTCGTGGCAAAAAGTTTGGAATTTGATAAAATGTTCAGTAACAATAGGCATACTTGGTGTAAAATAATTGCTTTTATTACATCATGCCTGCCATAAGTTGATAAAAAAAATCCTAAGATTTCAATTTTTTCAATTTTTCAAGCCCGATTTTCCTGGTTATATCTTTAACCCATAGTCTGTTTCTAGTTTTTAAGACACGTAATGCTTAAATCAGGTTGAAAGTAAAGCAGAATGCGCCTGAAGGCGCATTCTGCTTTACTTTCAGCCTGTTTTAAGCTTCCATCTGTTGGAATAAAATTTCGGAGAAATGGCAGCCCTGTTACATATGTACTTTATTGGGAAATCAATCGTTTTCTATCGTCTGATTTTAGATTAGTTTGATATAAACTGAACACGTCCGTACAAATATGTGGTCGAAGATAGTGTATAGTTTACATACGCTCAGCGTAATAACCTATCTGTTCATTGGAATCGCAAATCATGTGGCGTGTCAACGCTTTAGCATTGATCGTGAGTATTTTGGGAAGAGACTTATTGGACACACTCTTGTGGTCCTGTCGGACAAGCCACTTTCTCTTTGTGCCATGGAATGCTTCTCAGAAACGGAATGTTTGTCAATCAATTATCAACGAACAACAAACGTGTGTGAGATGAAAACTGCAAGCAAGACAATGGTACACGCAAGTGAATTTGAAGCTGATTCTACATTTATCTTTTCCGATCTGTCAGACTGGCCGCAGGTAAGTCAATAGGGAAGCATTCACAGATGAGAATTTGTACGAGTTTAGAACTGTTCTGGTCAAGATCGAAATTGGGATTGGGATATGAGCGGTACAAACTGCAATTTGATTTCAAAACTCAAAAGAGATATTAGTTAGTTTGAAGATTTTTTAAGGATGCATTAAAGCGACTCGCAACCAGATGGTGCATTAAAAATAGTGATTTGTAAATATGTGTCAAACGCTTATATAAATGGTAAAGAATTAGTTTAAGATAAGAAATTCTGTTTAAAAAAATGTATTTCAATAAAAAAAAATATTGGTCTCTGGTGGGATTCGAACCCGGGGCCCGGCATTGGCGGACAGAAGGCAAAATAGGGGAAACCGCTTAGACCAATGGACCACGGAACTATCCGTTTATCTCGGATCGATTTAACGTATTTCAATGTGTAGCGATCGAAAGTGCATACAACTTCACAATTCGGCTCGGGTTTATGTCTGAGCCCGTGTAGAGAAGCAACAACAACAACTATACCGTCTACTAGTCGGTATAGAAAAACGATGGAAAATATCTAAAAATCTAAGATTCGGTGACGATTCTTGAGACTTTTTTTGGACTGATCATATTTTTTTAATGTCAGAAGCCCAATAATGCCACAAATTTGCTTTTATTTGAGTATTTTATTTTATTTTGACAAGTACACCATCCGGTTGCGAGTCCCTTTAAACTCATGCATTTGTGAAATTTTTCAAAGTAAATAAAAACACTCTATCATAGTTTTGTTTTGAAGAGTCATTTAAGTTCAATGGAAAAATAGAAAAGGATTATATATTGGTGTACATTTGTTGGCTCTACGGTCATTTCTAAAAGGTGTGTCAGACAAGGATTTGATTTTCTCATTTTGTCCTTTTTAAAGAACCCGCTGCAATAAAATATATTTCAAATGAAAACAAAACATGATAATTTGGTTTTGTATTACTTATTCCATGTCTATGGTAGTATTTCCTTATAGAAAATCTAATCAAAGACAAAACAGGCACCAAATTGGAAATTTATGAAGCTCTAAATATCATTGATATGGAACAATTTTGTACACATTTTGTAAAGGGAGATAACTCCTTTATCTTTGATAATTCAAACTTATCAACACTAACCTATCATTTCCTTTTCATATTTTGAATTGCCTTCATATGGGCTTTCATCTGGTACAATATAAGAAAAAGTTCGATACTAGAAATATTTTTTTTATACGCCATAGTAAACGGGTAGTATTATAGTGTACCCTGCGCTGTCCGTCCGTCCGTCTGTCCGTTAACCTTTTTCTTGTTAGCACTCTCTAGCCTTCATTAATAACTAATTTTAATCTAACTCGCCACAAATATTCTTTACCACAATAGCTCGGACAAGTTCGGGTTTAAGACATTTGCGAATTATCTGAACTTTTTTGTTCTATGTTAAAATCCTTCCAAATTTGATATAGTGCTACAAGGAGTGAAGTTACTTTACATATATTCCGGGTTTTTCGTGTGTCTTAGTATTTTCAGAGTTATCTCCATTTACACATTTTTTCTGTAAATAATTTTTGTTTCATTTGGCCTATTGTAATCAAATATCATATTTAGCTTTCTTAGCATACATGGAAAATAATACCCAATTTTGGATACGCTCAGATGATCTTTATCTGGAGTTATGCCCCTTTAAAACTTTTTTTTTTTAAAAATCCCATTTTAAGGCTATAACCTGAGTTATTTTTTACCGATTGTAGCCGTATTATATATACAGTGGAGAATGTGTTATTCTTTCCCAATAAACGCGTTTACGCTAAAACTATTATTTACAATACAAACAGTTTGGAGCCAGATCAGACGCCGGATAACCCGGCGTCTGATCAGGCTCCAAATTGTTTGCCACCAAGATAAACAAGAATTATCAGAATTGTCCAAAAAATGTTCTTTTCTACGTTTTAGTGCTTTGCGTTTGCGTACGTTTGCGTTTAAACGGGAAAGAATAACAGATTCTCCACTGTAACCTATAATGCAATGAAGATGCCTAATGGGGCCTTCACATACACGGAAAAATTACGATTTCCTTACGGATGGCACACATCCGTAAAAGTTTACGGTTTCTTACGATATAAGAGTGAATTAAGATGTGTTACGAGTTGTAATGGGCTATTTACGGTTTCTTACGAGTTATTACGATATGTTTACGACAAAACTCCGCGTTCTATAGCAGTCGCACCTGGTTTTCTCTGCTTGCACACTCTTTCAGTTAAAGGGTCAGTCAATATAAGTTTGACTGTACTTGCCCCTTCACCGCCTTAGCCCGAGTACAATAATTACTTGCAAAGGGTGCGATCCAGATCTGGCATCGCGTGACGCGGCACCTGGTCAGGCTCCAAACTGCTTGACACTCAATTTTATACTCAATAAATCAGAAAATTTAAAATAAAATTTAAGAAATAAACGTAGACGAATTGTTCAAAGCTCCTTACGTGATGACTGTGAAGGGGCTTAATCGTAAACAATACGTAATATTACCGCCTGCAGTAATTGACGTGTGTTACTGATATAATATTCTCTTTTTTTCAAAAAATTCTCAAAATATAAGATTAGAGTCTCAATTTGAGTAGGTCCTGGTGTGAGTTGTCGCCACGTGCGGTCTTATCTGGATATAAACTGTTTGCAAATGTTAGGGTTACGTGTTGTTACGTTTGATTTCCGATTAAGTTGCGGATTGTAACGGATTATTTACGAGTTGTTTACGGAGACGCCCATCCGTGGTCTACCGTAGTTTATCGTAAAAAAGTTTTTGACATGTCCAAAAAATTGATGGTAACGGATTGTTTACGGACGTCTGCGATGAGTTTGCGGATGTTAAGGAGTTATTTTCGGACGTTTGCAATTGACTACGGTTTAGAGATCCGTAAGAACTCGTAAGACACATCTGTGTATGTGAACGCACCTTTATGAGTTGTTACGATTTATATCTAAGAGAACTGACGTGTTTGACCTTTTCAGTACCAAAAAGTATTGAATTTCAAATGTGTCATCATCATTCGACAACTGGCATGAAGTGAGAGAACATAGATATGACTGAAATAATATTTCACTTAGATTTTTGTGGTCTTTTTGGCAAGATTATGCCTGTTTGGACGGAACACCTCCACGATAATACAACGGATGACTACGAACACGTTACGGTCGGTTTACAGATCCTTGCCGACTGTTTACGGATCCTTGCGGGCTGTTTACGGAGGATTACGTGTTGTTACAACCGGTTTACGATACTTAACGGATCGTTACGATTGATTTACGGAAGAATAACTCCGCGGACAATCGTAAGAAACTTTTTACACAAAATATGGGCATCTTATTCCTCGAATCCTTACGGATACTTGCGAGTTGTTTACGGACACTAACGGATCATTTGCTGATGCTTACGATTGACTAAGAGTTGGCGATCCGTAAGGAATCGTAAGAAAATATCGTGTATGTGAAGGCCCCATAATGATTTTAGTTACGGTTAAATGAAATTTCCTGGAGACATGTCCCTTTACATACTTAGTAGTATGCCCCTTTTGTAGTCAAATATGGGCATTTAAAAAAATCAGAACTTTTATATAGTGATACAAGGAGTGAAGCTTCTTTACGTATATAGTAGTTTTACTATAATGGAACTTACCTAAGATCCGAGTACTACGCTCACGAGGCCTAGGAAGGTTCAAGCTAGCTGTCTTCGGTATGGATTCAACGGTCAGAGTGAAGCATAGAAGGCGAGGGGGCGCTGCAGCGCGGGCTTGGAAGGCGCATTCGCAGTTGGAGTTCCGGATCTCTGGCTGGTTCCCGCGTTGCTACTAAACTAACCTAACCCTCTATTACTACACTCTTCCCCTTCCTAATTGAGCTAGACCCCAAGCAACAGCTATGTACCATGCTACACAGAATAGTTTCAGAGACCTCCTTCTTTTCTGGGCAAAAAGATACACATCATACTAATCCGTGAGCCGACTGCACCTAACAGAGCCTAACTCATTGTTATATGATAGATAAGTTTTATTCAGCAAACGACATAACATGTCCATGAGCAATAACATGCAATAACAAGTTGTATGGCAGGCAATCATTTTGACACGTTTCTTACACAATAGTATTCATAGCATGCAGTACAATTATACAGTAGCGTCCTCGCTAAAAAGGGAGGTAATTGTAAACTGGATAATGATAATAATAATAATCCAAAGTTATGAAGCTAAGCTGAGCTGAAAAGGGGAGGTTATCGATAAGATTAATATTAACTCTTATGTATGAGCTCCCTTTTTAGTAAGATCGCTCGCGCTTTAATCGCAACACACTATATTGTGCATATTTCATTAATTTTGGCGCCACATACACCTAATAATGACAAATATGCCATGGCATAATTTTATAAAGGACATAATCAAGATGTTAGATTACATGTAACATCGATAAAAAACTAGAATAAAGAAAAATTACAAAATTACAAAAGCGGTGTGCATTCCAAATTATAACATAGTATCATTTCTTCTTTGGAAAGCTTTGAATACAAAATTACCTAAAGACCTTATTACATTTGGACTATCTGTTGTTAAAAGAGTTATCAAGTTTGGAATGTTTGGTCTTTGCCAAAAACGCTTGTCAATGTAACGTTTTCTTAAATCATGGTATATATTACACTCGAATAAAAAATGGAAGTTATCTTCCAATTTATCACAATGGATACATTTTCGTTCATTAATTGGTGTAGACTGTGGCTTTTTATAGCGGCCTCGTTCAATTTCTAAGCAATGTGAAGATAATCGATATTTAGAATGGGCTATTCTAAATTTCTTTATGCTAATCAAATTCAAATAAGATTTAAAACCGAATGACGAAAATAGAATGTAAAAACGTGCTTTTGGAGACTCGCTTAGTCTTGCATGCCAATTCCGTTTAAAAGTGTCGTATAAACGTTGCTTAAAAAGGAACATGAAGAATTTAGTGTCACCAACACCCTGGTTTAACCAGGCCTCGTAAAACCCTAATTCCGAGAGCAGATTTTTTACTAAAAATTCCCAATTTTTCTTTTCTGGGGAAATTTCAAGGTCATTTACTAGTGTATTGTATATAAGTTTAATATATTTAGTGTCCTGACATTGAACTATTTTTAACCAATACTTAATGATCCTAGTGAAACGGTTAATTTGTAACGGATATCGTCCAAGTTCCCCATATATGAGGTCATTCTGTGTACTAACCTTAATGTTTAACACTCTTTTACAAAACTGAAGGTGAACCTTCTCTACTTTATCTGCTTTACAAAAGCCCCACACTTTGCTGCCATAGCAGAGAATAGGCATAACTAATTTATCAAATAATTCAAGATAATGTTTTAATGGTATATTTTCAAATTTATAAAGCTATTTATGAAGTTTAAATATTGCTTTTTGCGCCTGACCACATATTTCTTGTGCTTCAGAAAATGAACCATTAGATGAAAAAACAATGCCAAGGAACACAAAGGTATTAACTATTTCTAGTTCAATGTTATTAAAATAGAACTTTGTACCCCTTCTGGTTACATTTCTTTTCCTAAATATCATGCATTTTGTTTTTTTAGTATTCAACGTTAGTTTCCATTTAAGGCAATAATCATTTAATAAATCTAAATCCTCCTGAAGGCCATCTGCTGTTTCGGATAGTATAACGATATCATCTGCATACATTATCAAGAACAGTTTAACTATATCGATCTCTATACCTTTTAGACCTTTAACATATAATTCTTGCTCCAAATCATTCAGATACATTGCAAACAGAAAAAGGGAGAGACACTCCCCCTGTCTTACACCCAAATAACATGTAAATGATTCGCTTAAAACGTTATCATATTTCACTTTTGATTTCACACTAGTGTACATTGATTTTATAACATTAAACATTTTACCTCTTATACCAAATTTCAATAATTTCAACCAAAGGTTTTCCCGTACGACATAATCAAAAGCCTCAGTAAAGTCTATAAAAGAGCAAAATAATGTTCGGCCTAGATTAATTTGATGTGTTATGACCGAGTGTAATAAGAAAATGTTGTCAACTGTACCCATATTTCGTCTAAAGCCAGACTGAGCTTCACTATAAATGTTATATTCTTCAGCCTACTCTGTTAAACTATTATTTAATATTCTGGTGAACAGTTTCCCTAATGTACTAAGTAACGTTATTCCCCTATAGTTTTCTACATTTTCTATGCTTCCTTTTTTGTGAATTGGAATAATATGACCCTCTGACCAGCATGGCGGAAAATGCCCAAATTCAAAAAGTTTGTTAAATAATTCACTTAAATATTTTAAAACTATATTGTTACCATTTTTAAAAAAAATCATTAACAAAGAAATCCGGACCGCCAGATTTTCCATTTTTAAGCTCCGCTATAGCTTTTTCGATTTCAGAATTTGATATAGTTTCATTCAATTCATCAAACATAACCTGTAACTCACCATTTAAATATCTGGTATTAAAAAGTAAAACATCATCATCTGGTTGGAAGAACGTGCTGTCGGGATCATTTATAGCTTTAAAGTACAATTCAAAGTCAACAACATCTAAATTCTTAGGCTTATTGTGTATGGCTACATTTTTCAACATTTTCCAGTAAAGCTTAGCATTTTTTGTGTTTGCAGATAATAGTTGAGACGTCTACATTCTATTAAAGTTTTTTCTACTTAATCGCAGTGTTTTCTTATAGACAGACCGAGCTTGAACTAATTCTATACGATTCATTTCAGTGCACTCACGCCTGTATTTATTTAAATGGTAATAAAATAGATGTCTTTTCTCATCACAATTTTCATTAAACCAAGGCTGCTTATTGAACTTTCGGTTTGATTTGTGTTAGTCGAATCATTTTGATTCAGGGAAAACACCCCCTTTTTAAATGCTGGTTCGCATGCTGATTGTAACACAGAATTAAAATTTTCCAAATTCTCATCAATTTGAATTGGATCAACAACAGATCTAATTCCTTCAGTCAAGTTTGAAATTGTATTTACGAAATCTGACGAATTTATCGATTCCGTAAACAAGTTTAAATTCTCTTTGTTATATTTGTACTTATATTCTTCATTTGTTAATACAGAGTGCTTATCATTAGTATCCCCTCTATCTGATTCCTGACGTAAAACAGCTCTAAATTTAAAACTAATCAAACAATGGTCAGACAAAATATTCGGTTCGTATACAACAAAACTTTCTATAAAAGGGAGAAAACTTTCGCTTGATAACACGTAGTCAACAACACTTTTGCCCTTTGGGCCTACAAATGTACATTTCCCGTGTAAACAGTCTTCACATACCCGGCCATTTACAATACGAAGACCCGTCTGTCTACAGAAATCAATCAATAACCTGCCGTACTGATTAATGACCTTATCTTCAGTATCTATAACTATAGATACAAATACATCACCCAAACACTGGGCTTTCAAAACGTAAGCCCGAGCGCTTACGTGATCTAACAACTCCTCTTGTTAATATTCATAATCAAGAAGAGTATTACACATGTTAAACTTGACTCCCTAAAAGTTGGATATTGTTAAGGAAGCCTTAAGTATGTAGTATGGGGTTATAAAATGTACACACATGCGTTACTGCTAAGATACTTAATCCTTATGAACAGAAGAACACATACATGTACAAAGCATGTGCTGAATATTTTGGCTGAACTGGAGGCCATCCACACACTATTTAAAGTATGAAACTGTACATATTAAAATCAGGCTGAACTAGAAGCCATCCAATATATTATTTACAGTTGAACTGGAAGCTATCTATTAAAAATTTATACAGTACCTTAGCATTCTCACATGATGCCTGTAACAAGAGTCCAAACTCAACACCCTTCCCCTCCGCCACCAAGCGACCAACATCCCCCAAGAGAGCCGGTGTTTTGACTTTAGTCCCCGGCAACGGAGGCAAGTATGGTGAATCTGTCTCCAACAAGATGCGTTCCATTGGCACAGCACGCAACCTCTGGATTTGGTCCTGTGAGAAATGCTTAACCGCTGATGTGAATCCGAAAAAACAGTTCTTGAAATAACTGTGCCAACCGGTAACATCCTGTACCATCCCCCCAAAATAATGCAAATGAATTGGCTAACGTGAACCACAATGCTCCCTCACAATGTCAAAGGCGTTGCTGTAAGGAGCATTGTCACCCATGGCAGCTCCCCTTAAATGAAGTTTTAATGTGAGTGACCCTCGACATTCCGGAAGAATTCGGTGTAAATATCTCTACTTGTTTACTCCACATATGAATCGGGTCAGTGGAATCAAGTCCCGCCTCCCAAAATGCAGCCACCTCAGGCTGACGCAACAGAGAGAAGAGGTGGTTCTCTCTAGATTCGTTAAAGAGGTGGATTTTCTTTTGATGAAGACCAACTGCTATCTTTAACCTGGAATCCAAACTCAAGGAAGTTGGATATCTTTGCGGGTCACAGTATACAGCCACTGCCCCCTGTAGATTGATTAGATTTCTGGGTCTAACACCTCGATATTCCATTATATCGGAGAATGTCTTAGAGCTGAGAGCTGACAGACCCCAAACATGTTGGATAGTTCTGTCAATATGCATGGGACTGTCAATAACGCACGGAAATGTGCTTTGTTGTAAATTTGTTTCATAAGTTGCAGTCAAAGGTATGCTTGAGGTCACCAAAGAAAAAGAAGAGACTGAGGACGGCAGGGATGTAACCAAAGGGATGCAGGATGGGAAGGGGCAGTGAAAATGGCATTAGTCATCTCATTGGTAGAATTCAAGAAACAACACAGCTAATGAAAATCCCCGTTATCCAGTATCCAATCCCGCAAGAGGCCCAAACACTCCATTATCTGCTTAAGGACCCCATCAGTAACTGAGTTCCCGGTTATTCCTACGGATTTTTCACCAAACAATTTTGGAAGATGTTTTCTAAAGACATGAGTTTTCAAATTCTTAAGCTTACCCCTAGATCAATCCCTGAAAGAACAAATAGACCCCAAATAGCGTTTGGATCTAATACGTGATCTAGAAATGTCAGGCAACCTCACACAGAACACCGGTTCATTTGGCTCCAGATGTTCCCTGGGACGCTCCAGAATCAATACCGAATTATTGCTCATATCTACATCAACCTTCTCTACAGAATGAGATCTCTGCATTGGCTCATCACCAATATCTGGACGGCTCTCTCCCATACCAGAGTTCTCCAAAATAGGAAAACACATAGTTTGAGAGGACGCAATTGCTTCCAGTGATGGATTATCAAGACAAACCCTTCGTTACAGGCACTCGCTGGGAGAGATTGATAATCAAATCCGTGCTGAGTGCTAGCACTCGCCGAAGAAGACTGAGTGTCAAGTCCACGCTGAGAGCTAACAGAAGTGTTACCCCAGAAATTGAAATCCCCAGTCCAGTGGGCACTGTGTGCTCATTGCCATCCCGATCTAACAGGACACTATGGCAATTAATATTGGGATTATCCAACATACGCACATCAGTACACACCTTCCCGGGGACGTACTCTTGTTCTTTAATAATAGGTAAATGAACTATATACGTTCCTGCTAGGGTCCACATGCGAAATATTATCCAGAATCCACCTATCTGAAAAAAATAATTGAGCCTCTTTTTCGGCCTGCTGGACCCATTTCCATTTGTTTTTTTAGCACAGCCAAACGGTACATAGCGGTTACAAGTCTTGCGAACTCTCCTTCGGGCAAAGCAATAACCATGCCCAGCGTTTCCTGAAAAAGAGCTGAAGGCTTCATCAAGACACCAGACTGAAGGTTCCGCTCAACCAGGGAAATTGCTTTTTCTGCGTTCATATCTAAACTTTCTATTCCTAAACTAAAAGAATTACCAAAAAAAGATTAAACAAAACTGCAAAACCCAAGAAATTTCACTAGGAACTTTAATAACTTTTTGAAAAAACAGAAAAACTCCTGATTGCAAAACTTTACTAATATACACAAAAGATTGCAAAACTAAACAATCAAACTAATAGTTGGATTATATGAAAAAATATGAGAAAAAAAATGAAGTGCAACTTGGTCGATATGACAAACTGAAAGTAAAAAAAACCCAGAAAAACTTAAAAGGCCTCTATACTGTATTATTGATTGGAGGCAAACAGTGGACAACTTATTCGTTTATGGACAATGCGTCTTGCGGGCTGACGTTCACACAGACACCGTGGAACCATTCAGCGCAGTCATCACATTGTATCATAAATTCATGATTGTACGGTCGTCTACAGGTACAATAAATATCTTGGGAATTATCTACCCTGTTCTCATGGCCAGTTTGTTCCAATAAACGAGCGTTGCTCTGGAATCTCTGAACCCAAGTAGGGACACCCCTGTCATTGCAAATTTTCAGTTTATCATGGTGACAAGTCACAATGGCACCACCAAATTTTACCTTATACAAATATGGAGAAAATCTGCGTATTACTATACCTCGACCTTTCCACTGTGGCTGCAGTTTCTTACCTTTTCCCTTTGCCCCTGAGATTAGCATGCACACCAAGTCACCCACAGCATACATCTTCTGCAAAGTCCTGAGATCATAATCCCGTTTCATTACTTTTTGGGACGTCCCCAACCTTTGCCTGGCAATAATGTGCGCCTGACTAATAGACTTTTCAAAATTAGCCAAGTAATTATCAGGGTCAGTATTATCCACCCCAGACCGAGCTAGAGGAAACATGAGACCTGCAACTCCACTGACCTCTCTACCCAACATTAATCGATTGGGAGTGAAGCCAGTATTTCGATTTACGCAAGATCGCAACGCCCCAGCAATCTGTGGTAGGAACACATCCCATGACTTTGGTGACTTTTGTACAAAACATCTGACGGCATCCAACAAAATCCTGTTTAACCGTTCTACTTGTCCATTTCCTGAAGGTCTATATGGAGTAGTTCTAGTTTTATGAATCTTGGTAATTTCACATAATTGTCTAAACAGATTACTTTCAAAATTTCTTCCTTGATCACTAAAAATTTCAAAAGGATAGCCAAAACGTGAAAAACCTCATTTATCAGCGCATGAGCGGTTACCTCCGCTGTTTGACACGGAAGTGGAATACATTCCATCCATTTGGTAAACTGATATGCAATCATTAATACATATTCATTGCCCCTGTCAGTTGTAATCAAAGGTCCTAAAAAGTCAATATGAACTCTCTCCATGGGTGCGCCAGCCTGATACTGAATCAATGGACTTCTGTATTTCCGGTTCGCCTTTTTTACTTTGGCTACAGATAGCACAGGATGAGACATACCGTTTGACGTCTGCACCAAACCTGTACCAAAAGTATTTCTGCCTTATTCGCTCTTTTGTTCTGTCAATTCCCTGATGGGCTGCCGAAGGTATATTGCGGTTAAGCTCTTAAACTTGAGATTTCAAAGAATCTGGGATGACCAGAAGCTTATCATCATTATCTTCATTTTTCTTCCACAACACTTCGTCTAACAAGAAGAACAAGTCTTTATTAATCCAGAAAAACTTCACCTGTGGAGAGGCACTAAACAATAAAGACTGTGAAAGTTCCTTGCCGTCTTTGAGCCAATCCAACAGGATCCTTAAAACCGGATCTTTAGATTGAAGTTCAACCAACTCAGCACGGCTGTATCCCCAATAGGCCTGTTAACATTTCTCTCCTGCAACCAAGGCTCGAACCCCCATGTTTGAATACGTTTCCCAAAGAGCAGAGCAATCCGTCATGGTTACCAGTTCGAAGTGGTTTGAGAGTGGAACCTCGTCCCTCGTCAGGAACTGAACAATCACCATGATCCCAGAACCTAAGTTTCTAAATGTTGAGTTATATCAGAATTCAAAAAACAACTATTTTCATTACTAGGTTTTGCCTCACTGACCTGGTCTACCTGAAATTCGACTGAACTAGCCAATGGCAAAACATCATCTATTATTTGAGAAAATTCAAACCAGTTTTTAGTGGGCCCTCTGACAGTAAGAGCTACCCCCACAAGGTTAATTTGACAAACCTTGACCTAATTTATAATTGTCACACTTACTAGGCTCTGGAATTCTAGACATAGAATCGGCGTTACTGTGCCTGGAACCGGGTTGGTGTTGTACCAACATATGATATTGGCTCAGCTCTTGCAACCACCTAGCTAACTGACCCTGTGGATTCTTAAAATGCAGGAGCCAGGTCAGACTACTATGGTCAGTGCGGACTGTAAAACGCCGGCCAAGCAAATAATGCCGAAACTGCCTGGTGAAACGTACCACTGCGAAAAGCTCTTTTCTAGTGGTACAATATCGTTTTTGCTCAGGGGACAAAGAGAAACTGCAGTAACTAATGACTTTCTCGTGGCCGTTTTGCACTTAATATAATAATGCGCCGATAGCAAATTCAGAAGCTCAGTATCAAGCACAAACGGGTCGTCTTTATTGGGAAACGACAAAACTGGGGTAGATATCAGTGCCCGTTTAAGATCAGTGAAAGACCTTTTCTGATCGGGACCCCAGACAAATTCTTTCCCTCCAGTGACAGTTTATAAAGGAGAGGCTAAGAGAGCGAAATCCTTCACAAATACTCTATGGTAATTGGCTAGTCCCAAAAATCTCTCCACCTCTTTGGATGAAGTTGGTCGGTGCCGATTTTCTACCACCGAAATGGAAGAATCACCCATCTCCACACCCACTCCCGAAACCACCCGGCTCAGAAATTCGACTTTTTTACTGAAAAATTCATACTTTCTGGTTTGAATCTTAGCTGATAGGTTCTGAGGCGGGAAAGCCCTTGTTTAGTGTTTTTTAAGTGGTCTTCAAAACTTTTCCCCAGAACCATTATGACATTTGTCATCTAAAAAGACCAAAACTATGTTCCCTGTAAGACCCCTAAGAACCAGATTAATTGCCCTACTGAAACTCGCGGGGGCGTTACAAAGCCCAAAGTGCATGCGGGTGAATTCGTAAGGGCCGAACTTAGTAATGAAGGCTGTTTCTTAATGTCCTCATCGGCTATTGGGATTTGCCAATAAGCCGAGTTGGCGTCCTACTTCGAAAACCATACATTTGCGTAGAGAGTACCCAAACACTCCTCGATAAGCGGAAGTGGTTAAACGTCCTTCACCGTTATGTCATTTAGAGCCCTGTAATCAAGACACCACCTAACTGACCCATCTCTCTTTCTAATAAGCACTGGAGGGGACACCCAAGCCGAGGACGAAGGTTGTATCACCTTTGCGTCCAACATTTTCTTTAAGTGAGCCTCCTCCTCATTGACAAAGTGCGCGGGAGTTCGTCTTATCCCTTGTTTAATTGGTTTTGAATCCCCAGTATCTATTGTATGTTTTACCGCTGTAAAGTTGCCTAAATCGAAATCGTTCTCCGGAAAGACATCATGAAACTCAGCTAACACACTAGCAAACTGATTAGATTGATCAGAATTAAAAAACTTGGTAGATTTTTAAACATTTCAGCTAGGTGAGATGGAACTGTCACCCTAGGGGAATTTGATACGCTTCTGTACAAACCTGCATGTTGCTGATTGAATATCTGCAGGTACCGGCATAACTGTATGTACAGCTGTGGCTTGTGAAAGTACCCTGTTCTTTTTTAGAGTGACATACCTATTAGAGACATTTAACACTGAAACTGTTGGGCAATTTTGATCCGAATTGAAAACAGCTCTTGGGATGTAAAACATCTCTTTTTCTAAAGGCTCCACCATATACTGTGATAAAGGTTCATCCAGCTGACAGTTCACACGAACCAATGAATTTGGTGGGATAACTGTGCGTTTTGCAATGGACACCATAGACACTGAAGGAATTGATCCAGCAGTCTCTGTAGTCATCTTAATTTTATCCTGACCCAAAGTGAAAATTGAATTTTTCAAATCTAAAGATACTCCATTTTTCTTTAAGAAAGTGATGCCCAGCAGCACATCATCCTCTATTGGAGCTACATACAAGTTTTCCTGAAAGCTCTTGGAACCAATATTAAGATGCACTGGACCAACTACAAAACCCACCATATCCAAGTTTTTACCAGCCGTATGTAACTTTACTTTCTGTAAAACTTTAGGCTTAGGATCTAAACGCCTTTAAATGCTATCTGATATTAGTGTTAACGCTGCAGCCGTATGCAGCACTGCTTGGAGTTTTAAATTCCCAACAGTGAGCGGAACCCGGTACATGGATCCGGACCTAAGTTGACAAATTGTCAACGCATCCGGTGCATCATCCTTCGAGTGACCACTTGAGTCCACACCATTATCAACTCTATAAATCTGAATAAGGGGAGATCCTTTGAAAGCACAGAAAACAAAGCAAATACTGAAAATTGCAGACTCGGTTTAATTGTACCCTTTTGATTAGCAGAAACTGAGACGTCATTTGTTAGGCCTGATGGTAGAGGAAGATGGATTGAACTTAGACCTCCTTGTTCAATTCCATTTCGTTTAAAGTACTTTCTTCAATTATTACAAACTCCGAATCTTCCTCCCCTACCAACGATACTTTCTTAGAATTGCATTCACGAGCAAAGTGACCCTCCTTACCGCAAATGAAACAGATGGATTTTGAGGGCGAATTTGCCTGTGCTACCTTCTGATTTTCCTGTTTAGCTCTAGACTGCCCGGTAAGACTACGCAGAAGATCAATCATATGGTCCACTTTTTGCTCCACGGAACTGACCCTATCATGCAATTTAGATGGAGTATTAAATGGCGGAGTAAATGTTTGATAGTTTCTTCCAAAAGATGACCCCTGAGAGTTATTTGCCTTATAAGGAGCATTTGTGATTGCCTGAATCTGGAGCTCCCCGTCAGAGTCCACATCCACAGTACTGACACTGTGTGTCTCCTTACCTGCCTCGTGGTAAAACGTCACCTTACGATTTAACTGGAACCATTTAATGGCTCTTACCGCAGCCTAAAGACTGTCGGGGCGCTGCGGGCCTGAAACAACAGAATGTCCTGCGCTTCTGTCCACACAGCCCTGACAGAATCTGGCAATGGCCAAACTTTGAATCCTAACAAATGTCAGTTCCGGATAAGCTCTATATCCCAAATCAAAGATTCTATCAGCCCAGTCCTCCAATGACTCCTCAGATTTCTGCATTTCAGTCATAAACTGAGCCATTAAATCTCAGGTATGTCATTCTTCCCAAATCTTTGGGCTAACAGTGTCTCTAGCTCGACATAATTAAGATGAGGTTGCCTTTCAGTGACATTTGCGTAGTAGTCACCTACTTTGCCGGTAAGACACCACATTAGAGCATCTTTTTTCTCTGTTCCTAACCAACCCTGTCTGAGACAATAACTGTTGAGTTTCTTAATGAATGTTTCCAACCTCGTTGTGCCATCATACCATAATTGTTTGGGCAGATAACTTTGAATCGGGCGGGAAGTTTTTGTTTCTTTATTTTCTTTCTCATGTACACATGACTTATTCTGGGAATTAATCAGCTCCAAGAGATTCTTATTTGTCTGTTGCTGAGATTCAAGAATAGTCAATAAAGCATCCATTGAAACATCCTGAGGCTCTAAATCTGAATGCATGCTACTTTTCTTGGTGTCCATAAAAGACACGTATGGATCCTGCTCTTCTTTAAAGGTTGGTTTTGAAGTTTGTTTGGAAATTGCGCCCTTACTATGTTCAATATATTTTTTGTCCGCCAATTTGGCAATTTGGGCGATTTGCAATTGCTGTTTTACAAATTCAGCTTCTTGTATTTTAAGCTAATTCACTAGTCGGATCCTGCGTATTCGTCTGAGCAAGAATGGGACCCATTGCTTGGTCAGACTTGCCCGTCTCAGACACAGGATCCCCCAACTCATCGTAAACACCCAATTTATTTAAAACCTCAGGCTTTAACAGAGAATCTTCATCGTCATCAACCTCATCATCCGGTATTGAGAAATCAATCCGCTGCATTAGTGCTTCAGTCCAAGACAATCTAGGTACCTCAGCTATATTTTCCCCGTGATATAACGCACAACCCTCAAATTAATAATACTCTCCGCTAGTTTTTCCCCTATCCCTGGAAGAGCCATTAGCTCTTTTCTTTGATGCAGAGTTAATTTTAACCTTTTTCTCCATAGTTATATTTAATAATGAGATTACTGAACCCAAAACGTGAAATGAACTTAGTAGAATTTAAACACTCGTCTGCTACTAACAGACAACCCAAAAAGCACCAAATAAAAGCAACGTACCAAGATTACTAACTAGACACCCAAAATGCAACTACGGGCCTAATTCACAATACCATACGAACCAACCCAACCTCACCTTTGAATTTTAGAACTCAATGCACAGAATAGGAGCTTGGTCCAAAAAATACTTCCACCAACAGTTCATATGCTAAGCATTAACCTAAGATGGTCGTAGTATAATTTATGTAGCCTAACTACACTAATTTTTACCTGACTCTACCGTAATGTCAAGCTTTGGTTTGTTACAACACACAAACTAGCGTATAGAGTAATAAAACCCTTATCATTCAAATTTGGTTTTAGTAATACCGCAGATTGATACACAGCTACTTTTTTTTATCTTCCTAAGCAAAAAAAATGACAATTTTAATCTCGGTATTGATTCGACCGTGCACTACCGAACGAATTTCCGGTAAAAACCGAAAGTTGAAAAACGAGTCTTTTATAGGAATAAACAACATATTTTTGACGTTCATGACGGTATGACTACATTAGCTTCGCAGGGGGTAAGTTTTGTAAACGCACGAAGGGCGTTTTCAATAAACTTACCCGCGAAGCTAATGTAGTCATACCGTCATGAGCGGCAAAAAAGATGTTGTTTATTCCTTATATTTATATTTTTATTTTCTGTCATCCATTTAATGTTTAGTTTGACCAGATTTGTTTTCATGTATATGAATATATCATATACCGGCCAAATGGGTTTGATAGATGTAATATCGATGTTATAGCCATTCCAGTTTCTAAATATGGTGTCAAAAGTAGTCCTTACTACATGTACTGTATTTGCATGATAATTTCAGGGTTTTACGCAGTAAACTTTCTCGCTGTGCTTTAAGAACGCTCGTAAGAAACTAAAACAAAAATTTCAATCTGAATATCCTTTATCAAAGCATATTTTAAACATTTAGGTGGCGCAAGTTTTTATACACGCTTTACACATAGCAACGCGAATAGCAACGCGGAAATGCGACTACACAGTCAGCGTGTACACACACCCGCGGCTATCCGTGGCATATCCAATACACATAGGCTAGTTTCAATATGTCATAACGGAACATTACGTTACCAATTTAGTAAGTGTGAATGCATTATTTTGCTTTATGTTTGAGCGACTTTCCTCTGTAATTCTGGTGAACAAATTGTTTGAACTTGTCAATTTCAAACCGTAATTGGAAGACAACTTGTCTAATCTATAAATAGAACACTCGGAGAAGGGAGAGAACGCGTACAGCTTTAATGACGGAGCGTTATATGATAACCTCCCTTAAAAACAGCATTTTTTTTTTATCGCAATTTGATTTTAATTGAACTGTCTGCGACTTTAAATAGGGGTTTTGAGAAACCCAAACGGATAATCTAAAAGTAGATCCTAACTTGGTCGGTATCTCTCCGCCATATGGAAGATTTTCTTCGCGGCGGAGACTCCGCCCTCTTTCTAACTGGCTGGAACCGGATTCGATTCGTAGGTTCATCGAGAATTGACCTGCATATTTTTAATACGATTACATAGAGACTTTACAGGGTGAATGTAAATATAAAGACGCATTTATTAAACCTTAAATGCACAGAATTTGAATGCTCGCAGTGTCAATATAGTAGTTTTACTATAATGGAACTTACCTAAGATCCGAGTAAGTATACGCTCACGAGGCCTAGGAAGGTTCAAGCTAGCTGTCTCCGGTATTGATTCAACGGTCAGAGTGAAGCATAGAAGGCGAGGGGGCACTGCAGCGCGGGCTTGGAAGGCGCATGCGCAGTTGGAGTTCCGGATCTCTGGATGGTTCCCGTGTTGCTAGTAAACTAACCTAACCCTCTATTACTACACGTATATTCCGGGTTTTTTATGTGTCTCAATATTTTCAGAGTTACCCCCTTTATACATTTAAAAAAAGGTTTTCTGTAAATAAATTTAGTTTCTTTTGGCCTATTGTAATCAAATATCATATTTAGTATTCTCAGTATACATGAATAGTAATTTCCAATTTTGGTTTCGCTCGGATGATTTTATCTTGAGTAATGTCCCTGTAATACTTTTTTTTAAAAGAAATTCTCATTTAAAGACTATAACTTCAGTTATGTTTTGCCGATTGTAGCCAAGTTTTATATGTAGCTTACCTATAATGCAGGGAAGGTGCCTAGTGATTTTAGTTTCGGTTCAATGAATTTTTCTAGAGTTATGCCCCATTATACACTTAACGAATCTTCTAACCGTGCACTTTTCTTTTCGCTATATATCTTTTATTTATAAGAATTTCTACACAATGTTTTGCGTGTTTGCTATTGACGGACATTTGTCTGTCAAATCGTTATCATATTTAAAAAAATTGTGTTTGGAAGACCCATTGAACCATGAAACGACAAAATACTCAATTTGCACGAGTAAATCGAGAACTGGTTGGAAATTGTTTCGAAACTTTTCTCGTGCATTCACTTTCAAGCCGCACATTCGGAAAACATATTGTTGGACGAAAATCTTGATCGAGCGATTTCCAATAGCCGTTCAACTGTGCGTAACGTCGATTTTACATTGACGTCAGGCTGTTATAAACGATGCTGGACAGAGGCGTTACCGAATAAACACTGTTTGTTTGACTAAATTGACAATAAATACTGTTTTAATGACTTTTTGTTACACTCGCCGTCGGACGCGGTCGATGAGACTGAACGCGCTCGACTACGAAACCAGGGGTCGTGCAATCGATCCCCTGCCTGACCAATTTCTTCAGATAAGACTTTATAAAAACCGAAGCCCAATTGTATTAACAGTTCTTTACACTGGGTATCTGAAATAACAAGAGAATACGAGTAGGGAATCGCACCTGAGTTTTCTGTATACGTCCATTCTCTCTGTTTGAGAAACCAACTTTTTTTACTCACTCATATTTTTCGTTCAAATATATATATTTTTTTGGTTTTTATTAAATAAAGTCAATATATTACCATCAGAAATGTGTCTTCTTGATGTCTGCAAAGTTTAAACACGATCTGGCCATTAGCGCCGGAGATATGATACAATATATAAGTGCACAGTTAGAAGATTCGTTAAGTGTATACTTAGTATTTTACGACCAAAACTGTTTTTCAGATGATAGTATTACTTCTGTTTGCCGTATTGAACTCAAATTTGATGCTAAGCTTTCTTATCATGCAGGAAGGACACCTCTTGATTTTGGTTCTGGTCGGACGATTTTTTATTGGAGTTATGCCCCTTTATATATATGTAATTTTTTGTTTTTAAAATAAACTTGTTTCCGGACAATAACTTAAGTTCTATGTGAGGTATTATTACCAAATTTCATAGTAAGCTTTCTCATTATACAGGTAAGCCTACTGATTTTGGTTATGGGCTCATGCTTTTTATTGCAGTTATTCCACTTTACATACTTAGAATATTACAGCTCAAATTGGTTTCTGGGTGATAATTTTACTTCTGATTGCCTTATTGAAATCAAATTTCATACTTAACTTTCATATTATACTGGAAAGACATTTAAAAAGTGTTTTTTTAAAAAACCCACAAAAAACAAACAACAACAACAAACATTACCCATAAAAACAATGATGTTGATTCAGAGATTCATATTTTTCAGATATTGTGCCTGTTTGGTCTTGATAAAGTTTCTTTATGTGAAAATACTTCCATAGACATGAAATACATAATGAAAAATAAAATTACCATGTTTATTTTTATTTAAGATATATTGTACTGAAGCTTATACTTTAAATTTGACAAAATGTCAGACAAAAAGAGTGCACACCAACATAAGATTTTTTCTATTTTATCATTTATCATAAACAGCTATTCAAAAATAAACATGAAAGAAAAAAGTTAGGGTACATTCTGCTTTACTTTCAACCTGCTTTAAGAAGTCACCTATTTTCAAAACTAGAGACATTCGCAAATTAACGCGTAAATTATATTCTCTCGAATTGTTTTGTATGAAAATGCCTTTTGTTTTGTGTGCTTGTATATATGTTGAGGGCCTCATGGAAGATTGGTATTTACCAAATGAGCTCTCTCGTTAAATAAAGTATTTATTTATTATTATTATTATCAATAAAACCGGTTATACAGTACTCAGTAATCATACGCTAAAAACAACGAAAAAACCCACTCAAAATCGTTTGATCTTATCAGTTCCTTAAAAACGAAAAATAAATGTAATAGATGAAACAGTGAAACGATCTAGAATAATAAACTTATAGTGATTTAACAAATTACAATCGGAGGTAATTACAATGATAATAAAATTAGTAGAATCTATTCTCACTTTATTTTGTGCACAAATATTTTGAGCCCAGGAAAGTGACCACATTTGCACTTTATTTGAATGAATTCGGTTGAATATTGCCCTGCATGAAATCTATGTCAAGTTGAATATGTGTCACCAGCCATCAAAAACTAGGTCACTAGATCAAATCCTAGAAATATCTTGTTAATACTCTAAAAGCCACAAATCTCATTTGATCTTAATAAATCTTGATCAAAATGTTTGCTTCATTGGTATCTAGGTCAGGTTTCAATATTGGCTTTGTCGGGTCAAAAACTAGGTCAAATCATAAAAAATACGTTGTTAACACTCTAGAAACTACAAATCTCATTTGATATTGATGAAATGTTTGCCTCATTTTAATCTAGGCCATGATTGATTGTGGGTCATATTGTGTCATATCTAGGTCACCATAGGTAAAGTTTTACATGGTGTACCAGGTGAGCGATCTAGAGCCATATTACTATGGCGATATTGTTTCATTGTTTTCCTTCTGTTTTTACTTCATCAGGGCTGCCATTTCTCAGGATTTTTCCGAAATCTTCGGAATTCTATTCCTACAGATGGACGCTTAAAACAGGCTGAAAGTAAAGCAGAATGCGCCTTAGGCACATTCTGCTTTACTTTCAACCTGATTTAAGCATTACGTGTCTTAAAAACTAGAAACAGACAATGGGTTAAAGATATAACCAGGAAAATCGGGCTTGAAAAATTGAAAAAATTGAAATCTTAGGATTTTTTTTATCAACTTATGGCAGACCTGCTTCATACTTACGTCACACTAGGCTAACAGTAATCATTAGCATTTTTAGAAATGCTACAACTTATCATGTTTTACATTCACAGAAAATGGGAGGCGAGTGTACAGCAAAGCCTTGTAGACCAGGACAAAGATGCTCCTCGAACAGGGGCCAGCATAGCTGCAGGTGTTCATGTACGTCGAATGTGTACATTGTACCTTCATCATTGATCATTTTTATGCCAATAACCGCCTGCTCATTTATTACAGTGGAAAAGACGTTATGTTTCGCTATAAATCCATGAACCCATTACCAGATAGCCTGTTTCTAGTTTTGAAAATAGATGAGTACTTAAAGCAGGTTGAAAGTAAAGCAGAATGCGCCATATGCGCATTCTGCTTTACTTTCATCCTGCTTTAAGCTATTACCTGCTAGAATAATATGACACATATTCATTACGGTATAATTTGGAACTATTTTCGTCAGCGGATGAATAAAATGCATGTGCTAAAAGTCGCTACTACAAGGGAACGGGTTAATGCTAAAACAGTTGTTAAACAATTTGGAGCCAGTTCAGACGCGTTGTCAGATAATGCTCCAAACTTTTCGCCACTCATATTAAAATAAATTGTGAGAAATTTGTTTTAAGAATGTAGCTTTCTACATTTTATTGCATTTTGTTTGCGTTTTGTTTGTGTTTAAACGGGCAAGCATAACGTCCTCTCCACTGAATTTCGAATTAAGACATCGTAACTGCAAAAAGGTCGAGTCAAGTTTCAAACAGTGTTCATCCAATTTGGTTCTGGGGCATGCCAGCTTGAACAACTGTCAGAGAAGAATTGGTACCACTACCATACCCTGCCAATATGTGTAACCTTTTCAATTATTTGATTGATGGATAGATTCATCATAAAATGATGTATTTGTACGTCAGTCCAAGTACTGATATGGTTAAAATCCAGAATATTCGTAACTCTTGTATTCTGGGCAGGGTTCAAATTTCTAGACCAATAGCTCATACTTTATATCCATGTAAATGAGGAGTTGGTCTGACAACTTGTTTCCTGGATTCGCGACATGAATGAAATACTGCTAAAGCGACTTATACGCAGATACCCCCGCAGAGCTATTCAAAAAGTGTCCTCTTACATCTGATACCGGACACTTTTCTCTGTTACCGGACAGTTTTACTTTCTGTTATTGTATACTTTTTACGGGCGTGGTGCACGTGGTGAGCATGTTGTCACCTGTTTAACTATTGCACTGTCCGGGAATGGACGAGGTAACCCTTGTACTGCTACAGTGGAGAAAACGTTATTCTTTCCCCAACAAACGCGTTTACGATTAAACTATTGATTCCATTGCAAACAGTTTGGAGCCTGTTCAGACGCCGGGTAACTCGGCGTCTGATCGGCTCCAAACTGTTTGTCACTCAAATTAAAACAAATAATGAGAAATATCAAAAAATGGTAATTGCCTACATTAAATTTTGTACATTTTAGCGATTTGCGTTTGCGTTTCGTTTGCGTTTAAATGGGAAAAAATAACGTTTGTTCCACTGTGAGTACCGTTTGGCTAACAATGGCAAATAGTTTGGATCCGGAGAAGACACCGCGTAACGCAACATGTGATCTGGATCCAAATTGTTCGGCACTCACATTCAATTTTTATTCAATTTGAATAGCATAGGAAATATTTTGTGATTCTCCGCAGACGATATATTTGCAGCAGACGGCAATTCAGCATGATAAGGGATAACGAACATTTGCAAACAGTTTTGATCAATATCGACACACAGTAACTCTGCGTTTGAACAGGATCCAAACTAATAACACTTGTATCAATATTCATGCAGTCAAAGCCAGAAATTTTGCGTTGGAGAATAAATGCAGACGGCATTTTCAAAGCAGGCGACAATATTGCAGTGAAAGAGTAAAGAACGCAATTTATAGATTCTAGTGCCTGTTCGGGAGAAAAATCTTTGGCCCTTGGTTTGATTATAATGGGGTAGAAAATGAATTATATCGGGCTAAAATGAAGAGTTTAAAATATTTATTGAACTTATAGCTAAATGCTTAAAAAGAATGCTACCTAAACTGATAAATAGAGCGCTTACCTTACTAGCTGAGTACTAACGCGGAGCGTAGACAAACAAATACGTAGTTATTTTAGGCATGACCCAGCACGCAGGCTGCACGGTATGCTCGTGCAAGTTAGAAAAAGGACAAATGAAAAATATAGTTGGTTTACGTGTATTTCAATATTTTAGAAGTGGATATTTTAAATTACTATATTAAATTGACCACAATCATTATTGACTCGTTGTAAAATATTTATTAAAATCTTCGTATAAGTCAGATACCGATACTCGTTCGCTTTAAAAGAGTCCGCTTCGCCTCGGACACCTTGTTGTTCTTCCTCGCGACACAGTACTCTTACCCTTGTTAGCGGACTCTTTTAAAGCGAAACTCGAACGGTATCTATTACTTAACAACAACCTCAAACAGTTTTGATATATCCTGATCGTGCGACGACTGACATTTTCAGTGATGTAACGTTTCGGTAATGAAGGCGCTTCCTATCGAGGCACCTTTTATCACCTTTATTCAACACTCTATTTTTAATTTGATATCGGACAAAAATCGATACTCATCGTTTAGCGATCGGTAATTCTCGTCAACTGTCTACCCGTTCCGTATTGACCGGCAGATAGCTCTCTGTATAGACCGATAATAAAAGATCTCGCTCCGTATTGATCGGTAGATTGCTCTCCGTATTGACCGACAGATCGCTTTCCGTATTGACCGGCAGATGGTTCTCCGTATTGACCGACAATAGCAGATCGCGCTCCGATATTGTCCGACAGATCGCTTTCCGTATTGACCGGTAGATCGCTCTCCGTATAGACCGACAATAGCAGATGGCTCTCCGTATTGAACGACAATGGCAGGTCACTCTCCGATCTTAACCGGCAGGTCTCTCTCCGTATTGACCGGCAGATCGCTCTCCGTATTGACCGACAATAGCAGATGGCTCTCTGTATTGAACGACAATGGCAGATCGCTCTCCGATCTTAACCGGCAGGTCGCTCTCCGTATTGACCGGCAGATCGCTCTCCGTATTGACCGACAATAGCAGATCGCTCTCCGATCTTGACCAACATATCGATTTCCGTATTGACCGGTAGATCGCTCTCCGTATAGACTGACAATAGCAGATGGCTCTCCGTATTGAACGACAATGGCAGATCACTCTCCGATCTTAACCGGCAGGCCGCTCTCCGTATTGACCGGCAGATCGCTCTCCGTTTTGACCAACAAATCGTTCTCCGTATTGATCGGCAGATCGCTCTCGGTATTGAACGACAATGGCAGATTGCTCTCCGATATTGACCGGCAGATCGCTCTCCGTTTTGACCGACAGATCGTTCTCCGTGTTGATCGGCAGATCGCTCTCCGTACTGACCGACAATGGCAGATCGCTCTCCGTATTGACAGACAATGGCAGATCGTTCTCCGATATTGACCGGCGTTGGCCCGATTTCATTAGGAGGTTCTCAACCTTAAAAGGCATTTTCATGCTCTATCATGTCCTAATTCATTCACTCTGAAACTTTTAATGGATAATTTCAGTTTACAATGAAGGCTAGTCTATTAAGTGTTTTTTCTACAATATACAGTGCTCCCTCCCTACAACAGCCCTCCCAACAGCGATTCCCTCTTTACAACGACCCTTGCCACAGTTCCCTATACAATTATGTCTAACGCTTTACTGCTGCAATATCGTCTACTTAAAATTGTCGTCTGTTGTTTTTATCTAAAGTTACATAATGGACATTTAGACAGAAAAAACTTAATATCGAGTGACAAACAGCTTGAATCCAGATCAGACGCCGCGTTACGCGGCGTCTGATCTGGATTCAAGTTGTTTTCAAATGTAACCAACTTCCCTCTCTATAACGACTCCATCCGAACAACGCACACAATGTTTGTCTCCCATTGGATGTCGTTGCAAAATGACAAACAGTGCAGACCCTAATGACAGGCCTCCTTTAGGAGCCCTCTCATATGGGTCTACACTGCTTGCGTATAGAAAAAATACACTCTTAACCGGTGCAGTGTTTATAAAGGACGAATATAGTCGTCACTAGGGTGTTAACTATGTGTTTACTATGTGTTTACTATGGTTTCAGCTCCCGCACAAACATGCGCCATGGTGAGGAACATATCGCCCAGGTATGGTGATGGCGAATATTGGCTATATTCTTATTTGTTGAAAAGCAACATCAAAGTGTACTGTCATGACATGGCGTCGGAAAATCCCAAAGAATACATCACACGTAAGTACAAAATGTATTCGTTCCTGTTTTATTCGACAAAGTTTCAGACATGCTCTAGGACTCAGTGCAGTGTTCCTTCCCTACAACGGGCCTCCCAACAACGATTCCCTCCTTACAACTACTTTTGTTGCAGTTCCATAAACAGGAAAATTATGTTAAACGCGTTCACTGCTGCAATATCGTCTGCTTAAAATTGTCGTCTGCTGTTTGTTCTCAAAGTAACATATAAGTGAATATTTTGATTGAATAAAATATAATGACGAGTGACAAACAGCTTGAATCCAGATCAGACGCCGCGTTACGCAAACGTTTGCAAATGTTAGCCAAACCTTAATGTTCCCACCCTATAACTACTCCCTCCGAACACCACACACAATATGTGTCTCCCATTGGGTGTCGTTGTAGAGAGGGAGCAGTTTAAACTTTATTCACTTTACATCGATTATGAAACAAGCTACATTAACTTAAACAAATCACTCTCGATGGCTCAAATTGTAGCGTATTGGGTCGTTTCTTTGGAGGAAACCGGAGTGCTCGGAGAAAATCCACGTGTTCGGACGGGCGACCAGTGTACCCTCTCACATACTGCCACGACCCGGGATAGAACAAGAGACCGCATTGGTGAGAAGCGGGTGCGCTACCATTGCGCTATCCGAACACCCTAATTGTTGTAGGGAGGGAACACTGTAATTGTAACAGCAATCGTACAGTCGCTGCTATTACGTCACAATTACCCGTTTAACCGCATCACTGTCTGACCCTGAGTAATGATTACAGCGCCCCCTCTCTGCAACGACATCCAATGGGAGACCAAAAGTGTGTGCGTTGTTCGGAGGGAGTCGTTATAGGGAGGGAAATTTACTTACATTTGCAAACAGCTTGAATCCAGATCAGACGCCGCGTAACGCGGCGTCTGATCTGGCTTCAAGCTGTTTGTCACTCGTCATTAAGTTTTCTTCTGTCAAAATGTCAAAAATGTAATTTTGAGAAAAGCAGCAGACGACAATTTTAAGCAGACGATATTGCAGCAGTGAAAAGGCTGGACATAAATGTCACGTTTGGGGAACAGCGGCAAGGGTCGTTGTAAGGAGGAATTCGTTGTTGGGAGGGCCGTTGTAGAGAGGGAGCACTGTATTTGCAAACAGTTTGAATCCTAATCTGGATCCAAACTGTTTTACACTCATTTCTGTTTATCCATTCACTACAGTCTCTGGTGACATAATAAAGGGGTTGCATACTAAACATACAGTGGAGAATCTGTTATTCTTTCCCAATAAACGCGTTTACGCTAAAACTATTATTTGCAGTGCAAACAGTTTGGAGCAAGATCAGACGCCGGGTAACCCGGCGTCTGATCAGGCTCCAAACTGTTTGCCACCAAGATAAACATGAAATATCAGAATTGTCCAAAAGTTGTTATTTTCTACGTTTTAGTGCTTTGCGTTTGCGTACGTTTGCGTACGTTTGCGTTTAAACGGGAAAGAATAACAGATTCTCCACTGTAAGTTCATCTATACAGTAGCAGATTTATCTGTATAGTAGGTGTATGAATAAACCAGAAATAATTTAGATAAAAAATTGCATTCTTTAAAATAATGAGCTGTGCCATGACAACACCTACCTTATTGCATTGTAACATTGCACAAACCAAGCACCATTGTCATCCCAGGCTCTGTGTCTGATTTTGGTCTACACTACCAAATACCATTATAATTATTATTATTATTATATACCATATTTATATAGCACTTTTTTCATACACAATCATACGTTCAAAAGTGCTTTACAATTATAAAAACACAAATAAAACATGAAATGAGAGTAACAATTAAAATAAACATTTCATAAGATTACCTACAGTTTAAAACACAATCATTGCGTTATAAAAATTAAATAAATCATTAAAACAGGCATAACTACAGATAAAGATGGCATATTGGCAGTTATATAAAACAAATATAATTCTGTCTAGTCAGGAATAAAAATATATTTCTACATATGCACAGTCAATATGACATTTATTGTCCATGTATTTGCACGAAGAAGTGTGTTTTCAATGACCTTTTAAACGTTTCTAGTGATTCAGAGTATCTGATACCTTCAGGCAAAGCATTCCAGAGTTTGGGAGCAGCAACTGAAAAGCTTCCGTCTCCGGACATGACTTTGTTACTTCTTGGCACAATGAGTCTAATGGCGTTATTCTGAGATCTCGGGCTTCTTGCTGGCATGTATACGTGTACAAGACTTCTGATATATACAGGGCATTGACCATGCAAAGCTTTATATGTCAACACAAGTATCTTAAACTGAACTCTAAATTGAACAGGTAGCCAATGCAGCTCCTTGAAGATAGGAGTGATATGAATATGGCGAGCAGTCTTACTAATAAGTCGAGCAGCTGTGTTTTGAACGTTTTGTAGTTTGCTCAAGATTGTATTTGGAACGCCATGTAGAAGATAATTACAGTAATCCAGACGTGAGGTTACTAAAGAGTGCACAAGTGACTTTGTTGCATCAGAGGTTAAGAACTTTCTTATGTGACCTATTGTCTAAGTTGCATATAACAAGACCTGCAGACTGAGTTAGTATGTTGCTCCATGGTCATTTTTGAGTCTAACCAGGCACCCAGATTTCTAACACAGTTTGATGGTCTTATGTTTGCACCCCCAACATTTATAGATATATCAGAAGTGTATTTATGATTGTTGTTTGTGGAAAACAGTATGACTTCGGTTTTGTCAGCATTGAGTTTAAGCATGTTTTCATGCATCCATGACACAATTTGGTTGAGACAACCTTCGATACGATTCAAGGCATCACTTACTGTCAAACTATCAGTTGGTCTGAACGAAATGTACAGTTGGGAGTCATACGCATAGAAATGGTGATTCAGTCCATGGCTACGACATATAGCACCAACCGGCTTTGTGTACATCGTGTAACTTTTGGGACCTAGAACAGACCCCTGTGGCACACTGTATTGCATTAGCACAGGTTCTAAAAGGTGACCATTGATACACACGGTTTGGTGACGGTCATTTAGGTACGAGTTCATCCATTTTAGCGGATTTCCTGTAACTCCAAAGTGATGTTCGAGGCGAGAAAGAAGAATATTGTGGTCAATTGTGTCAAATGCTGCTGATAGGTCAAGTAGAACCAATACTGTGACATTGCCCTGGTCTAACGACCGGAGGATGTCGTTCTGTACTTTCAGAAGTGCGGTTTCTGTCGAGTGAAACTTGCGGTATGCAGATTGATGTTCTTCATGAAGATTGTTTAATGTTAAATGTTGCTCTAAGCGCGTGTCAACTACCTTCTCGAGAATCTTGGATACAAATGGTAGGTTGGACACTGGTCTATAATTCTTTAAAATGTTTTGACCAAGGCCTGGCTTTTTCAGAAGAGGTCTGATACGTGCATTTTTGAAAGACGCTGGAACTTGTGCAGATTCTAGCGAAGTATTAATAAATATTCCTGTTAAAATTGGAAGTAGTTCATCCAGGCACAGTTTCAAAAGCCACGTCGGTATTGGATCCAGTTCACGGGATTTATTTGGAGATCTCTGTATGATCCGTTTAACTTCATCCTGTGTAACAGGAATAAAATGGTCCAAACAGTTCACTGTCGAAGGTAAATCTGACTCAGTACACAATGAATTAAAAACTGGTAATACTGATAAACACAATGATTTAGATGCATTTGGGTGCCAAACAGTGTAGATCAAGGCCAGCCGCCCCGTCTGTTTGCAATGCAATAAGGCAGGTTTTGTCATGCCACTGCTCAAATGTATTTGCGTGGCAAGAGCTTGCCTTTGAAACAACTGAAAATGTTTTTTCCCATATGGTATCTGAGGCAGATCAGTGTGTGCATTCTAAGTGTCTAATATGTACCCAATCTTTTTACTTTTAAGTACCAGCGGGAAACCAGGCGTTCAGTGCTGGATCCAGCGATCCCTATAATCCGGAATATGCAAGGCTATTCGTCAACTTTTACAAGGCCGGTTTGAATATATGGGTATGTGTAGTAAGGACAACGAGTTTACTTACCTTTTAAACGAAATGAGATAGTTTCAATAAAGTACAGGAAATAAATAATATCCTGTAAATGGCGAAACATTATTTATCGACGTCTGACTAGGGTTCGTCCTTATAATGCGTTTGAGAAGAATGAGTCTGAGATCGTTCTCAAGCTTTTGATTGATTCAGATTTAAGTAATCTGGCCAATCAAACACTTGAGAACGATCCCAGACTCACCTCAAACTCTTTAAAAGTACAAGGCTGTAAATTGTTGCAATTGAGTGGTGGATTCATGGTCTAGTGATAACGCACTTGACTAGTAAGTACAAGTAGTAACACAGGGGTAGCTTATAGCAGGCCCAACCAGCATTCTACTTTACTTTCAGCCTTCTTAACCCATTTTATGCGGGATACACTTTTAGGTGTACCTCTAGGCAAACAGTTTTGATCTCAGATCAGGCCCCACATTGTGGGGCCTGATCTGAGATCAAAACTGTTTGCAGCTGAGTCAATATTCTATCAGAAACTGCTAAAATCTTTTGCAAATATTTGAGTTATACCCGCTGCAGACGACATATTAAAATGGCCGCCAAATATTACACAGCATGCAATGGGTTAATCCCTTCACTGCCTTATCCCGAGTTCAATGGTTATTTACAAAAAGTTTGGATTATGATCAGACGCCGCGTTACGTTCCAAACTGTTTGACACTCAATATTATATTCATATTCCGTATGTCAAAATACCTCTTTGAAAAATAAAAGCAGACGACATGTGTTTAAAGCTGATGACGTCAGGGCAGTGAAAGGGTTAAGTGAATTTGAGGTATTTGAGCAGTTATGATTAGTTCCACGTGAATATGCGTTCGAATATTTGAGGATAGCCTGTATATATAGTCGAAACTCAATATTTCGAACTGGCTTAACCCATTCACCCCTGAAACTTTAATGGACAATTCCAATTTCAAAATAAGTCTAGTCCATTTTCACAATTAAGGTCGGATTTTAACAATATATTTCAAAAAGACAAACAGTGAAGGGACTTCACTGTATGCATAGGACACGTGTACTCCTCACAGGTACACTATTGGTAAAAGACGCATATATGCCTCACCAGGGGCCCGTTTTACTAAACTACTTACGCAAAATTTTTGCGTAAGTCAAAATCGTTTTACTCTTATTTTTCGATCATAAACGTTTGCAAACAGCAAATAACCAGATCAGAGTACGCGCTAAAAGCGCGTCCTCTGATCTGGCTATTTGCTGTTTGTAGCAAGTGATAATAAAAAATATAAATTAAGATTTAAAATTTTGACTTGCGCAACAATTTTGCGTAAGTAGTTTAGTAAAACGGGCCCCTGGGCTCAAAGTGTTAAATCAACCTTACCAGTATTTCATAAGTTTAATTTGGACAACTCTATGTCAATTAAGTCGAACATACCCGTATTTAAAAGGTAAAATCACGTTTAAACTTTGAAATACGGATATGCTCGAACTAAGGTGAGTTCGTATTATTGCGTTTCGACTGTATATACAGTCAAGTGACATAAATAAGTTCCCATCCTGGAAATCTGTCATAAGCTAAATTCATGTTTCTGAGCAGTTTTAGGTAAACAGGAACAGTTTTCCAGGGTGGGAACTTATTTAGGTTACTTGAATGTATTCTTTATAGGACATGACGATTGCAGCATTTGACCTTGCATTTACTGATTATACACCCAGTCCAGCTAACCTTAGGTTCGGACGTGGCACGGCGTGTGCACCAGGCGCAGGTTCCGGTTACTTCAGCATCAATATGACAGACACGGGTCTTGGCATTGACCCATCAGTAAGATACAGTCAAACCCAGATAGCTCTACAGTAGAACCTCTCTATAACGGCCACTATTTTTTGTTGATTATTGGGTGTTTTAGGGAAGGGTGACAGTGAAACAGAAAGCTCCTTTAGGAGCTTTCTGTTTCACTGTCATCTTGCTTTAAGCTATCACCTATCTTTTATACTATGAATTATCCTTCGTTTTAGTGTCCGTAATAGAGAGGTTTTACTGTAACTCACTTATATTACTACGCCATAGATATGCATTTTTACGCGTTTAATTTATTCTATCACTGAGAAAATAGTTTCAATTTGTAAAGTAATGAACATGTGCCGTAAGAAATGTTTTCTACATCCTAGCAGATGGTAGCTTAAAGCATGTTGAAAGTAAAGCAGAATGCTTTACTTTCAATCTGCTTTAAGTGGTCACCTGTCTTCGAAACCAAAAACAAGCCGAGTATGAGGTAATGGGTTAAGTCAAAATAACCCGTATTTCTTCCGTTGAATTGGAATAACTTGAACATACTGGGCTGCCATAAGTTGACATGAAAAATCCTAAGATTTCCAAATTTGCATTTTTCAAGTGCGATTTTACGAATCGTACCTTTACCCCATAGCCTTTTTCTTATTTTGTTGACATGCGACTTCTTAAAGCAGGCTGTAAGTAAAGCAGAATGCGCCTTAGGGCGCATTCTGCTTTACTTTCAGCCTACTTTAAGCTAAATATCCGGAGATTTAGGAAAAATCCGGAGAAATGGCAGCCTTGAACATATTGTTGTCGTTTTGTTTGATGACCGGTATAAGATCAAAGCCCTGCTGGTGCTGAGGTTTTGACGGCTTTCTATGTCACCTGACACGAAGTGCAATGGTGAGCTATTGTAATCGCACTGTGTCTGTCATCGTCCGTCCGACAACGTATGTAGTTTTGTTTTTCATATTCGATATATAGCTGGGACCAGGTATCATTTAAATGGACATGTATCGACTTAAGTTATAATTCACGTACTGTGGCGTTATTTGACGGAATGTGATGAAATAAAAAGTAGATATTGATAAATTAATCATTTCCCGAGGGTACCACAAGAGAATATTGGCGATCGAGTCTATTTTAGCATCAGCTTAAGTCCATAGTAAAGACTAGGTGTTGAATTGCGCTGTTTACCTTGTATCTATAATAGAAGTAAAGTAAAAAAAAAAAAATTTTTTTTTAAAGGGGGGGGGGGGGGGTTCATAGATAATAAAGTATGTGTCAAGTACCTGTGGTTGCTATAGTCTCACATACCACGATTTGGAGTTCTGACGCGCTGCAAATTAACCACTTGGGCCTTCGTCCCTCGTGGTTTATTTGCTACGCGTCAGAACTCCAAATCGTGGTATATGAGGCCATAGCAAACCATGGAGCGAAGATTATTTCTTAAATATCAACTTAAATCACGAATCAGACGACAGGGTGACGACATTAGCTCTACTTTTTTCACAAGTTGAGCTAAACATGATAATAAAATAACATCCTTTTGATAAACATGATAAAATATTTAAAAAATATTGCATTCGACGGGAATCGAACCTCTAACCTGGTGTTCATAGTTTCAAAGTCGAACGCGTGAACCACACGACTATTTCAATCGATATTATTTGGATTGGTATTTTCCGTCGCAGACGGGACTGATTTCTCTTTAGACCTAGTTTCTCTTAAATTCTCGGAAATTCTCAGAAATCTAGGTAAATACGCCCTTGCTTGTAACATAATACAAGTTAGCCCTTTCACCCATATAAGCGCCTTTTAGCACATTTAATTTATTACTTAAATCAAGAAAAAAGGTCCAATCTATTTAGTCATAAACATGTATCGTAAGAATTAATTTCTATATTCTAGCAGATGGTAGCTTAAATCAGGTTGAAAATAATGCAGAATGTGCCTTTAGTTTCAACCTTCTTTAAGTGGTCACCTGGGGACCGTTTCATAAAACTTTGTACGACAAAAACGATCGTAAGTCAAAACTTTAAAATACATTTAATTTCTGATTCTCAATCTAATCCTGTCTTGTGACATCTTTTTGGAATTGTCTTTTCAAGACGATTCCAAAAAGATGTCACAAGACAGGATTAGATGGAGAAATAAATAATAATTGAGACTTTTATAATTTGACTTACGACAACATTTGTCGTACGAAGTTTTATGAAACGGGCCCCTGTTTTCAACTATAAACATGCCGTTAGGTAAAGGGTAAGTGAGCAAATAGAATAGATGCAACTCGTTCGTTTTTTATGAACTTCCAGTTTTCAGGAATACTGTTTTCACAATGTACACCTCGTGTATTGCAATATGTTTTGTTATAATAAGCAGTCCATGGTAATGCTTGGTCTTGATTTTATTTTTCCAAGGTGAAGATTGAAAAACATGTTGCCGGTGGAGACATGCACGATGTTTTTCGCAATGACGCTGGAACCCATATGGGAGCCCACTGTTACGGCCATTGTGGCAATTGTTACGTAACGACACCCATCACACTACGACTGATAGACAACGAAGGTAACTATAGCGTCAAGGGTACCTGGCGAAGTCTTCACCATTTTTATCACATACCTTGCAGTCTTGGAGTGGAATAAAGCCATTATATAAATATCGTAATGCACTAGTGAACTATCGTTTTTTGGGCCCCGGCCAAACCTTTATGCCCAAAAGCGCTACATGTAGCGGAAAACCAAATGACGTCATGTGTGATGACGTTACCGTAAACAACGTCAGGTTTTGGTGGTAAATCTTTATAGCGGAAATGCTACAAACTACGGCTTCGATTGATTGAATAGGTGTTTAAAAGTGTTATGTGGTGAGCAGAATCTCGCATTACGTATCAGTTGTAATAAACTCGTTGAATAAAATTAATATGACGCTCGCCATTTTAATCAACTCGTTTATTAAAAATGATGAATAATGAGCACTCATGTAAGGTCCTTTATTTATAATAAAATCAGAACTACACCAAAACTGTTGTCTCAATTTTATTCTATTTCGTTCTTACATCTAGACCTGAAAAGTACTGTTGAAGCTTTGATAGTAATAACGCAATCACAACCTTACCAGGGGTACAGCGATTATTTGAAAATAGTTTGGCTGTCATTACAATATTACTCTGGTCAATTTACCTATTTTTTTTAAAGCTCATTTCTCACGCCAACATGTCTGGTATTAGCAAACCGTTTCAGGTCCATATCAGATGACAAGTAACTCGGCGTCTGATCTGGATTCTAACAGTTTTAGACCTATATTTGGCTTTCTACAATTTTAAAAATGCATAAAAATTAAATTTAATTGACATAAATTATAAACGAGCATTTGAATACGAGCAGACGATACAGAATTTTCTATTTCAGTTCCAGAGACGTCAGGTGCCTCTATTCCTGTTTGTCCCTAGGTGGAGCCACGAGCGTATGGCTACTGATAATGTTGAAAACACACAATTAGTGAAGCAAAGTTATTTAACCTATTCAATGACATGACGTCATCAGCTTTAAACAAGTGCCGTTTTCATTTATTTATCAAATGTAAATTTAAGGTAGTTTGACTTAAGAGATGCTGACTTACTTACTTATTACTTTCATCATGTATGGTGGTAAAACAAAAGTCAACAAATATATAATTTTAGTTGTGTCATGACAAAACAAGCCTTATTGCATTGCATCATTGTACAACCCAAGCACCGTTGTCAACCCAGGCTCTGTATCTGAATTTGGTGTACACTCTCAAAAACCGTATATAATACAGCTACATAAGCTTTAGATGCATGTGCGTGTCAAATAGTGTATAGGCGGGTTTACAGGCAGGGACGCAGAACAAACAGGGACGAACAAAATGCAGCTGGCGCGATGGAAGTTGTGAATGGTGACACCGACGCTAATGTTGATATTGATTAGGACAATGGTCAACGCTCTGCGCGTAACAGGGACACATTAAATATTATTACATGGAATATCAGTGGTTTAACAGACAAATTAAATGATACTGAATTCATTGATTATCTGAAATGTTTTGATATTATATGTTTGCTTGAAACATGGCTCGCAGATAATGGTTTGTTACAGCAGTGTTTGCCAGATTACACATGTCATTTCAGCCCTGCTAAACAATCTAAACACGGGGGAAGAAATATGGGAGGGGTAGTTATATTTGTTAGAGAGAAGTATTCTCGTCTGATTTGTAGATCACTGGAAAATTTTGAAAACGGCGTTGTGCTTTTATTTAAGAATTTATCTGTGCCTATATTCCCCCTGAAGGGTCTCCTTATTACGATGCCATGTCGCAATCTGGTATACAGTGTATTGAGTGTTTATTCTTTGAACATCCTGATATATTCAAAGACCACGAAGTTATTGTCTGTGGCGATATGAACGCTAGAACAGGTGGTTTGAATGATGTTATAAATATTACCGACACTGTTCCAGAATTACATGAATATTTTCACTTATTAAATGATGACTTCATCTTATCTAGAAGAAATTGTGACACACATACAAATAAATTTGGGAGAGACCTTATTGAGTTTTGCAAAGTATATTCTCTCTTTATTGTAAATGGAAGATTTGGAGCTGACACTCAATTAGGTGATTATACATTCATTGGTCAGCAAGGCTGTAGTGTAGTTGACTATTATATATGTACAAGAAATGTTGCTGATTGTATTGCAGATTTTAGTATTAAGTCTAAAGCTGATAGCGACCATTTGCCTATTTGTCTTTGTTTGTTGTCGGTTTCTGCTCAAGACCAGTTTCAGGCTGAGGAAGGGATGTCGGAAATACCCGATACTTTCAAATATCAGTTAACAGATGACAACTCTTCCATATACAAAAACTTTCTTTTGGATAGTGTTGATAATGGATGTTTAAATGAACTTGATGCGAGTATTTCCAATCTTAGCTATGGAATAAATGATATTTTATCAGATTTTGAAGACATTATAGTTAAATGCAGTGAATCGTTTAGAAAGAAAAAGACAACAAAAATTAGTACAGAAAGTAAAATTTGGTTTGATATAGAATGCAAAAATGCAAAGTTGGTCAGAAATAAGTTTTTGAGAAAGTTTAGGAAAAGTCGTAATAATAATGACCTTAAGTTATATATAGACAGCAGAAATGCATTTAAATCTCTTTGTAGAAGTAAAAGGTTTTTGTACTCTAAAACAGTTACACAAAAACTTGAGAACTCTCTGTCTGATTCAAAAGTGTTCTGGAAAACCCTTAAACGACATTGTGGCAGACCTAATATTAGAACAAATATTACAATTTCACAATGGTTTGATCATTTCAAACACGTATTTAATGATAATACAGAAAATTGCCATATAGAAACAGATTTTATAGATAATGTAGACTTTACCAAAATAGAAAATATACTTTTTAACAGTGAAATTACTGATAAAGAAATACTAGAATCAGTTAAAGAAATTAACCCTAATAAAGCTTCATCTGGAAATTTAGTAGCAGAACATTTTATTTACGGTATTGATATTTTATTACCATATATACGAAAGTTGTTTAACAGACTCTACACACATGGTGAATTTCCATACAACTGGGCTACATCTATTATAATACCTTTACATAAGAAAGGCAATGTAAATAACCCTGATAATTACAGAGGCATAGCTCTGTTAGATATTTTTAGTAAAATATATATCGGTATTCTAAACAAAAGAGTCACTTTCTTTGTTAATGCTTATGATAAGATTTCAGAAGCACAAGCAGGTTTCAGACAAGGATAATCTACTATTGATAATGCCTTTGTTTTGTATTCATTAATAAATAAGTACCTATGCAGGAAAGGTAAAAAATATATGTAGCTTTTGTAGATTTTAAAAAAGCGTTTGATTCTGTAAATAGAGATAAACTTTTTAATGCACTACATCATATTGGTATTAAAGGTAATTTATACTCAGCAATATTTGGTATCTATAAGTCTGTTAAAGCATCTGTACGTGATAATGGTTTAATATCAGAGAGTTTTGAATGTCCTTTGGGTGTACGACAGGGTTGTAAACTCAGCCCTGTATTATTTTCTATTTTTATAAATGAACTTAGTACGTCAATTAATAATAATAATGTGCATGGTATTCAATTAACACCAGAAATAGTTGAAATCCTAATTTTAATGTTTGCTGATGACGTGGCCCTGATCGCAGATACAGTCAGTGGTTTACAAAGACACCTTAATGTTCTTAAACATCATTGTTTGGATTGGAAGTTAAGTGTAAACGTTGATAAAACAAAAATTGTCGTTTTCAAAAATGGCGGGAAAATCTCCAAACACGAAAAATGGTTTTATGATGGCAGAACAATTGAAACTGTTAATGCATTTACTTATGTTGGTGTTAATTTTACATGCAGATTATCTTTGTACAAAATGGCAGACAATATGGCGATAAAAGCAAAGAAAGTGCTTATTATTTTGTTACAGAATATGCAAGATATACAACCAATACCTTACAAAACATATTTTAAGTTCTTTGATACTAAAATAAGTCCAATATTACTCTATGGATGTGAGATTTGGGGGTTGAATTATATGGAGCAAATAGAAAGGGTACATATATATGCATGTAAAAGGTTTCTATCTGCACCCCTTAAAGCGTGTAATTCTGCAATTATGGGAGATTGTGGCAGATTTCCAATGTATATTTTAGCTTATAAGCGTTGTATTAAGTTTTGGATAAGGGTTATTGCATTACCAGAAAACAGGTATGTGAAGAAATGTTACAATATGTTGAAGTTTTATGATGAACGGGGGTATAAAAACTGGGTTACATCTTTACGTTTAAATTTATATAGTAACGGATTTGGTTATATTTGGGAAAACCAAATGGTTCATGATTCAAAACAATTCCTCATTCAATATGTTGATAGGTTAAGGGATCAATATAGGCAAAAATGGTTTGAGATGTGTTGTAAAAACAGTAAATTAGTTTTATACAGACAATTCAAGACTTCATTTGAAAAAGAAAAGTATGTAGAAATTATTGATTTACAAAGGTTTAGACGTAGTTTAGTATCATTTAGGTCTTCTTCACATAAACTTATGATAGAAAAAGGAAGACACATGAACTTACCTAGAGATATGCGTTACTGCATCCATTGTGATAATATCATAGAGGATGAAGTCCATTTTGTATTTTATTGTCCTTTATATGAACAGCTTAGAGCTAGATATATAAATAAAAAGTTTTGGAAATATCCCTCAATCCATAAATTTAACATTTTGATGTCCTCTACTAACAGGAAAACCATACAAAACTTAGCTATGTTCATTTACTATGCCATGAAATTACGAGATGAGTTCTTAAATTAGTATATATTTCATTTTGTAAAGCTTAATGTCAAAATAGATAACATACTGGTGGTGAAAGAAAACGTCTGCATATACTTTATATATGCAAATGTATCCTTTTACCAACAATATGGCAATATAGCTTGTAGTGTGTCCACTATAATTCGCTTTTGTATATTAATGATGTGTTGTTTGATATTGTATTGCACATGTATTGTTTTGTCGATTAACCCCTTCATTGCCGATTTCACTGACTTCATATTTGAACATCAGATATTTTCTTAATTCTGTCAAAACCATTTGAATAGTGTCAAACGGTTTGGAACCGAATGGGTCGCCATGTTACTCGGCGTCCAATCCGAATCCATGCTGTTTGCATATGGTACTGCATTCGGGGATAAGCAGTGAGGGGTTAATATTTCTAATGTTTCTAATGTTTTATGTACAGTTGTTGTTGAGAGGTTCAAACAAAAATATAGTTTCTCACTAGCAATGGCATGACTCCAATATCATGTCATGTAGCTGTTGAATATTTATAGGACTTGGAGAAATATGTGGTGAAAACTTACGTCACATTATGATATTCATATAATATGAAAAGAGCTTGGCGCAAACCTCGATAGAAATATTAATTTGGTTACTTTATGTCTACTTTATGTATATCACTACGCATGACAATTTGTACCATTATGTATGTATATGTATATACGTGTATGGGCCGGAGGCCTACAATGCTGAATAAAACTTGAACTATATCAAGACTAGCCGCCGCGTCTTACCCTGTTTGCATTGCAATAAGACAGTTTTTGTCATTGCACGGCTCACGGCTCATATGCAGGATACTCTCTATTTGTGAAGTATGTGATATAGTGTGCAGCCAGTGGAGAAGACATTATTCTTTTCCATTTAAATGCAAACGAACGTAATGTAATAAATGTAGACAACTACTACGTTTTGAAATTTCTAACGATTTATTTTCATCTGAGTGACAAACAAGTTGGAGCCAGATCAAACGCCGGGTTATCCGGCATCTTATCTGGCTCCAAACTCTAAGCATGATTTGACAAGGATATCGGACAAGAATGATGTCTTCCCCAAATAATGTATATAGAAAACACAATTTATTTTACTGATTGACTGATTGAGCTTATTTTCATTCATATTCTTAATATATGTCGTGGGCCATATTAGAATTCCAATATGGCTAGGGAGATCCAGAATCTGCCTAGGCCATCTTAGAATCTAGTTTTTTAAAGTACTAACATAGAACAATTCTTGGTTATTTAAGCTAAATAACATAGGTATTTTGAAACAATTCTAGTATTAGAAATTAGTTGTTTAAGTAACAACATAGTCAGTTTTAACAATTCTAGTATTATCAAATCCTTTATCATTTATAAGACTTTTCTTTATAGTTTTCTGTCTTTTTAAAATTTAGTTTACTTTTGAAATTTAGTTTGACATAAGTAAGTATGGAATACAGTCAAAAGTGAATGGTTAGTTGATATAAAACCACTACTTTAATCATCTTCTCAAAACCAAACTAGGTGCTTAAATGACCATTAACTGGCTGAGCTAGAAAAGTGTGAAATACAATTGTTAAAGTGAATGGTAAGTTGTTATAAAGACACTATTTCTGTCTCCTTCCAAAACCAAACTAATTACTTAAAATATACCATTCTTTAGAACTTATAATCCATACACTGTTATTTTATTATATTCACATAGTACTATAGCTACCCATAGTACTTAATAGAGATAATAATCAAAATGTTATTTATGAATTTTACTGTTTCGTTTCTTGTTTTAATACCTAGATCCGTTGAATTTGGTATACTGTAGGCTATGTTGTTACTTAAACAACTAGATTCTAATATGGCATATGCAGATTCCGGATCTGCCTAGATTCCAATATGGCCTACGACATATATTTAGCTTACACTGATTTGTTCAAACTATTTCCATGCCATTACTAATTACTAAATTGATAACCATAGATGCCGTATACACTCCTGCGTCCATCTTCATTATTATTCACAGAACTAAGTTTGATGATATTTCCACAGAGATTGGTATTTCATAAAGATGTACTCATGTTCAAAATCTCCAATAACTTAGCTCCAGACTATTTAAATGATATATTTACGCTTACTTCCAATGTTCATAACAGAAACTTAAGATCTACTTCTCAGTTCCAGTTTTATCCTGTCACGTGCCTGTTTTCCTGACGGATAAAGAGGTGACAGATAAACTTTGCTTTATTATGCTATGTGGTCACATGATCGATGTTATTATGTCAAGTGGTCACATGACCTGTAGCCGGAACTACTTTTTTCACCGAGACGCTTATTTTTCCCGCTGTTAGGAAAGGTATTCTAAAACTCTTTCAACAGAATCCCGACGTGTAACGACGTTTATTCGAACTATTCGATGCAATCAAAGCGTTATAGAGTACGCGCCACATACTTCTATAAGTGTCCACCTTTTAGATTTCCTGAGTGAAAAACACTAGATTTTTAAAGGTTCTTTTATTTCTTTTCAACGTAACTAGGATGTGACGTCACTGACGTCATCTATATAATAGCGCGCTTTCCTAGAATAACATAGTTCTTTAGTGAGAATCTTATCTGGACCAAAACTGACTCTAGCTTTAAAAAAAAGCATTCTCTATTTATTTTACTATTGTGACAAGGATAAATAGAATATTTGGTTCCTATCTTTGAATGAGAAATGTTATCTGGCTCGGCTTCTGAAAATATCAGGTTCGCCTGCGGCTCACCTGATATATTCATCCGCCTTGCCAGATAACATTTCTCATTCAAAGCTAGTCACCAAATATTCTCTATATATTCTCCAAGACACAATACAGAAGTTTTCAGAAAAGCGATTTCTTATTCTGTAATTTAAAACAAACTTCCCCTTCACACAAGAAACGCAAATTCTATTGCTATCTTCAAAACACTCAACCTCAATTGGAGTTCTGTATGTGCTTAAAACCTGAAGTCTTGCCCCTCTTTTTGCTTATTGTATATGAGCGCCGCTATATGATTTCCACAAGACACTGCAAACAGTAAAGTAGATCCAGATGGGCTACCGCATTGAGAATGCGGCTTCTGATCGCGACCTACACCGTTTGCAATTCATCAGTATATTTACTATGTTTTTATTACTTTAATCATAAACGGGGCAGACCCTGTTTAGATGCAGCATATTCAATGCAACAGCTGATCTGGCTCTGCGCCGGTTGTAATGTTTTGAAGATGGGTTCTGTTGTTCGTTGTAAATATGTTTTGTGGGGATTCTGTAGTACATTGTAAATATGTTTTGTGTGGAGTCTGTTGTACATTGTAAATATGTTTTGTGTGGAGTCTGTTGTACATTGTAAATATGTTTTGTGTGGACTGTTGTTCGTTGTAAATATGTTTTGTTGGGATTCTGTAGTACATTGTAAATATGTTTTGTGTGGAGTCTGTTGTACATTGTAAATATGTTTTGTGTGGAGTCTGTTGTACATTGTAAATATGTTTTGTGTGGACTGTTGTTCGTTGTAAATATGTTTTGTTGGGATTCTGTAGTACATTGTAAATATGTTTTGTGGGGAGTCTGTTGTACATTGTAAATATGTTTTGTGTGGACTGCTGTTCGTTGTAAATATGTTTTGAGGGCCTCATTAAGAATTGGTTATTACCGAATGTTTTTCCTCGTTAAATAAATTATTTATCTTTAGTATATCTAGTAATTATTTTTTATTTTTATCCTGTCACAACAGCCTCTAGTGGCATTGTAAAGGGGTATCATAATAAACTTTAGTTTATCTGTATAGTAGGTGTATGAAAAAAACCAGAACTATATGACTAGAAGATTTTCTTTAAAAGGGGTAGATCAAGCCTAGTGCATTGAATAGATAAAAATAACGTTATAAAAACCAAAAGTAGATCTATAGTAAAAAGAAATTGGCGGGGAGGTGGATTCGAAATTTAGAAATTAGATTTCTAGATCTACACATTAAAAAAGATCTGGCGGTTTATTTTAGTCTGAGTGGCAAACAATTTGGATCCCTCTTATCTGGGTCTACACTGCTTGCTAATTTAGACCAGTATATATTAAATGGGATGAGTTTTACAGGGCGGGTACTATCGTGCCAACACTGAGGCCAACCCTTCCCAACGGCCAATTCTTTTTTAAAAAGTTTCTCTATATTAGGGGAAATACTGCTTACGAGAAAATAAGATACCTGAAGAGTTGAACCCTCTCTTCGATCAGAAGTTCAACCCCAGATTTGTTGGCAATCATTGCACATTGGTTATCCCATTAGCCCATAGTGCCAGTTTATACAGTCATATATATGTTTCATAAGAACTATTTTCTCTACTCTACCAGATGGTAGCTTGAGCAAGATAACGTATTCTAGCAGAATACTAAGGCGCCAAAAGTGTCGTTTTCCCACATCAGATTTGTAGCGCATTGTGACATGAAAGGCATCATGTTGGCTGGTTGCCACATGTAGCAAGATAAAGTATTCTAGCAGAATATGAAGGCGCCAAAAGTGTCGCTTCCCCACATCAGATTTGTAGCGAATTGTGACCTGAAAGGCATCATGTTGGCTGGTTGCCACATGTAGCAAAATAAAGTATTCTAGCAGAATACAAAGGCGCCAAAAGTGTCGCTTCCCCACATCAAGTTTGTAGCGCATTGTGACCTGAAAGGCACCATGTTGGCTGGTTGCCACATGTAGCAAGATAAAGTATTCTAGCAGAATACGAAGGCGCCAAAAGTGTCGCCTTCCCACATCAGATTTGTAGCGCATTGTGACCTGAAAGGCACCATGTTTTCTGGTTGCCACATGTAGCAAGATAAAGTATTCTAGCAAAATATGAAGGCGCCAAAAGTGTCGTTTTCCCACATCAGATTTGTAGCGCATTGTGATCTGAAATGCACCATGTTGGCTGGTTGCCACATGTAGCAAGATAAAGAATTCTAGCAGAATACGAAAGCGCTAAAAGTGTCGTTTTCCCATATCAGATGTGTAGCGCATTGTGATCTGAAAGGCACCATGTTGTCTGGTTGCCACATGTAGCAAGATGAAGCACAAACGATCAAAGTCCGACATTATATAATTTATATATTTCCTGTGTTGTGTCCGTCCAAATGCACCAGCAGATAATACTCCCGGGATTGCTGACATTTTAGTGTAACCGCAGCTTGAGGGCGCATGCGTTGTAGGCGTTCCCTCTTTATTGTGATAGTGGTCGTGCAAATGTGGCAGTGTGTCGCTCCCCGGCAAGCATATCATTGAGGGTTACATATAGCACATGGGTTTGAAATATTCCACCGCATTAGACGTATTCGAGCATCGTCTTCTCGTCGCATCTCACCACGAACAGACCGTATGGTGTTGGGTCTTCCGCGTGTTACTTTCTGGGTGATTAAACACATTACTTGACCTAGCTTTTTTAAAAAAAAAATTAAACGATCTAGATCTACATACAAAGGGGTAACATACATACAATACAAGCACCTATGGTAACACATAGTCCGAACAAAGTCACGATTTAATCATGGATAGCATGCTTTTACTGTACAAATGTCTAGGCAAAGAATCAGTCAGTCGTTTCATGTGAGGCCCGTACCTTATATTTGATAATTTGGTTAGTAAAACCCATTGAAAACTCCATTGAGTGTGAGAATTCAGGGTCTCTCTAGACATCTTAAGATGGATTTTTCAATTTTTGCAAAGTTTTCTCATGCTTTACACTTACTTTCACGCCTAATGGGAACAATTGGGGAGGGGGTCATTGAATAGACTGAGGGTAATGTCTTAAAGTTCGGGCCTGTCGAATTTTGTGATCTACACGTCAACGCAGAAAGTATATAGAGACATGAGTTGTTTGTGGTAATTATTATCCGATTTTTCTTATATGGCCGAGTTGTTTTTAGAACAGAATAGTTCATAATGGTAAATAGGTAAGCAATTGTGACATCGGATATATATTCGTACACTTTCTTACATGAGATAAGCATGATCCTCGTGCAGTACGAGACCGCTGTGCTAATTTTACAGATATGTTATAACTATTATTTCCATTGCAAACAAGTTGGAGCCAGATTAGACGCCGGATAAGTTTAGTGCATTGCGTTTGCGATTAAACGGGAAAGAATAATGTCTTCTCAACTGTACATTGCGCATAATAAGTACAGCTATCCGTACCCCTGGCTGGCTGTACGGAAATCATCGAGTAAGATTATCAAACATTTAAAATTTTAGAATGTTCCAATCTAAAAATAACTCGGCCAGGTCAGAAGAAAACATTAATAAGGCTAGTTGTTATTTTTCCCTTCCTACACGGCATTTCTTTCCTCTGCCCTGCTCCATTGCTTGTGTGTATCAAGCAGAATTTCTCTAATTTAGCTCTTGAAGGCACATGGCTCCAATAATACCCTTTCATATTTGTCATACAGTTCAATGGAGACATTGGAGAAGTTGATTTAAGACATTACTTGACCTAGCTTGGGTGGTAACACCTAGTCCCGTAGAACGTTTGAGTTAAAGCATGCAGCATGCTTTTACCTGTAAAAATGTCCAGGCAAAAATCATTGAAGCGTCTCATGTGAGGCCCGGACCTTATATTTGATATTTTGGTTAGTAAGACCCATCGAAAACACCATTGAGTGTGAGTATGTCAGGGCCTCTCTTGATAATTTGAATTTGTTGACATTGACTGTGCACACTTTTCTTCTGCTTTCCATTTACTTTCACGCCTAGTGAGAACCATTGGGGGGGGGGGGGGTCGTTGAATGGACGTGGTTAATGTCTATAAAGACATTTCCTGACCTACTTTCGGTGATAATCCCTCGGCAGGCAGTTTCCTTTCAATAATCATGATTTTTATGCATACCTGCATTACTGTGAATCACTGAGGCGTATCATGTGAGGCCCGACTGTTAAATTTGATAGTTTGGTTATTAAAACCCATTGGAAAAACCCTTGAGTGTGAGTATGTCAGGGCCTCTCTACAGTAGCAAGGTTAAAGACATTACCCACGTCCATTCAATGATTTTCTTTCCACCCAATTGTGTTCACGAGAGGCATGAAAGTAACTGTAAAGCAGAAGAAAGGTGTGCACAGCCAATGTCAGCAATCTCCAGTTGTCTAGAGAGGCCCTGACATACGCACACTCAAGAGTTTTTTCAAAGGGTTTTACTAACTAAACTATCAACTATAAATTATGGGCCTCACATGAGATGCTTCAATGGTTTTTTGCCTAGAATTGTGTACAGTTAAAAGCAGTTACAAATAACGATATTTGTAAAAAAAAAATTACCGCCTAGCTAGGATTCAAAATAACCGATAAATGCACATAGTCTACAAATGAAGACATTACCAAACACTTTAACCCTTTACCTGATAGCCTATTTCTAGTATTGAAGATAGTTGACCATTTAAACCAGGCTGAAAGTAAAGCAGAATGCGCCTTAAGGCGCATTCTGCTTAACTTTTAGCCTGCTTTAAGCTATCATGTACTAGAATACAGAAAATATTCCCTATAAAATATATTCATGACTGATTAAATTGGAACTATTTTCTTCAGCGGAGGAATAAATTATATTCGCTAAAAGGCGCTTCTATAAGGTAAAGGGTTAAACACGGGTGAGACGCCGCGTCACGCGGAGACTCAACAATATCTGCATTATTTGCTATTTCGTATGAAGATGTGTTTGTTTACGACCGTTTCTGCCATCTATGGGCTAACTGGACGCCCCAGAGAGAGGGGAGCAGATTCAGTAAACCTGGGCACAGTGCCCTACACTTATTATCGACAGAGTTCTCTGGTTCTTTTTGATGCCCAGTGTAAAGTAGTGATACATCGGACCTCGGTTTATAAAGTCTCGTCTGCTTTCTGCAGTGCGTGTTTCCCTCATTCGGCTGGCACATGTCTTAAACGGTCAGAGTCGGCAGTACTGGAGTGTTGTTGAAGAGAGGTACTACTGTGTAGTCTACATGTATCAGGACCCTTCTTCAACATACTGAGGTATGTTTAAGATTTATTAGAACAGAGGATAAAGTACACAATAGTATAGCGCATGCAACTGGTCATAATGTGCCGTCGTGGAAAGTTTGTCGAAACAAAATGCAAGAATTTCTACGGCAAATTGTGAATTTTTAATACACTTTACGAGTCTTCTAAGTGTGCACTTTTCTTTTCGCTATATATCTTTTTTTTTATAAGAATTTCTGCACAAAACTCTGCGTGTTAGCTATAGACGGACATTGAAATGTCATATCGTTATCAAATTTTTAAAAAAAATGTTTGAAGACCCAGTGAACCATGAAACGACAAAAAACTCAATTTGCACTAGAAAATCGTGAACTGTTGAGAAATTGTTTCGATATTTTTCTGTTGCATTCGCTATCAAGCCGCACATTAGGAAAACATGTTGTTGGACAAATATCATGATTGACCGACGTTGAATAGCCGTTCAACTATGCGTCACGTCGATATGACGTCGACGTCAGACTGTTATAAACGATGCTGGACAAAGACGTTACTGAATTAACACCGTTAGTTTGTCTAAATTGACAATAAAATACTGTTTTAATGATTTTTGTTACACTCACCGTTGGACGTGGTCGAGGAGTAACGCGCTCGACTAGGATACCAGGTGTCGTGAGATCGATCTCCCGCCCGACCAATTCCTTCGGATAAGACTTTATAATCAAGGTACTGTAGCACTGCAGGCTCGGACTTTCAGTTTAAATAATGTAGAACAAAAGTAAGGCAGAAAGCTAATTATGGAGTATCTGCATTACCATTGCCATACATTAAGCAGTAACCTGCAACGCTTAAAGACCCTAATTTTTTTTGTAATATGCATGTTTTATAATGCATCGTCTGCTATGACTAATAGGTGAATGTAAATACGGTGTTTAAATCACCACAGGTACAGACTAAGGATCAGTGCTGTTACACGGTTTATCTGATATATGTCTGTATATTTGTCTGGCTCAGCCAATGAAGCTCCGTTAGAAGACTTTTTTGTAGGGGGAGCTAGACTCGCACACCTCTAAGAACATACCATTCGATAGAGGCTCGTCCGAGCCAAAAACCGAAGCCCGATGTATTGATCAGTGCTTTACACTTTGTATCTGAAATAACCAGCGAATAAGAGTAGGGAATCGCACCTGAGTTTTCTGTATACGTTCCCTCTATTTTTGAGAAACCAACTTTTTTTACTCACTCATATTTTTCGTTCTGATCTATATATTTTTTGTTTTATATTAAATAAAGTAAACAGATTGCCATCAGAAATATGTCTTCTTGATTTCTGTAAAGTTTTAAAACGATCTGGTCATTAGTGCCGGAGATAGATGATTCGTTAAGTACTAAAGGGGACTAGTACACTCACAAACGTGACTGTCCCAAGAAAAAGCTATATGTAAACACACTTGATAAAGGGCGATCAAAGAATAAATGCAATTACGTCAAACATTTTGATAAAGGAAAATAACAATCAAAGTACGACTTTCAAACAAAATAGCACAATTCTGTTAGGAAATCAACCAACAGGTAAACTGTTACCAGATGTCCATCTTCTATTATGATAGAGCATCAAATGAAGTTTCATAAAATTCCAGTCAGCAAATGCTGAGAAACCGCGTGGAAACAAACTGAACATAAAAACCAAACAAAAAAACAATAAAGGGGCATAACTCTGTAAGGGTATTGCATTGCAAAGCAGGGTTGCCAAAACGCAAAATGGCAAAGTAGGGTTGTCAAAAGGCAAAATGGCAAAGCAGGGTTGTCAAAAGGCAAAATGGCAAAGCAGGGTTGTCAAAAGGCAAAATGGCAAAGCAGGGTTGTCAAAAGACAAAATGGCAAAGCAGGGTTGACAAAAGACATCTCAGGCTTAATGTCTGAACATTTTTGTGTGTCAAACATGTAAGATTACAAAAAGCCACTATAGATGTTTGTGAATGTCTAACAGTGTAGATCCAGACTAGATGTCGAGTATCTTAAGCGGTGGCTTATCTGGGTCTACTCTGTTTGAAAGACAGTAAGTATATTTAGCACATGGCTTGGAGCTCTCGGCCAATCAGATGCCTAAAAAACCTGTGAATATATCGTTTATTTCAACAAACCATGGAATAACTAACAAACTGTTCACTTATTCCTCGCTTCCGTCATCTCAAGGCAATTTGACGTCACAATTCTAAAAACAGCTGAGGTCAGAGGTGAACTGCACACGCTTCATGACGTTTTATTATGTACAGTGAGACATAGACTTTAAAGACAATTACTAATGAATTGTGCTTACATATAGAGCTTCAATAAGCGATATTTATGTTGGTGTTAAAGCATGCTTAATGTCTCAAACATATCATTTGAAATAACCTTTCAATTTTAGTAAACTATTACAAACAAAATGACTTTTTCGTCTAAAACAGAAATCAGAAACGAATGGTTTTTTGTTTTCCTCGAGCCCAAGCCAGTGCTAAATAGGTTAGACCATGGTACGCCCCCTCGAACTATATCGTTTATTCGCTTGCAACCATGGTCTAACCTATACTTCTATCATGTTGCGGCTCTTATGTATTCTACACTGTAAGCAACAAACCATTAGAATAAATCAAAAATTATTCAACTATTGATTAAAATGGTTCCAATGTTCTCATTGGCATAACTTCGGAAGATTCGTTTTGTTATTGAAATGTGTGATCACAAGTGATAATTTATATGGTAACTAATCAGTAGGCTCATGAAATATTTATTTACTGTTAAGCTGTTTTATGGCTTGTTTGAAATTATTGCTAACACTTTCCCTACCTTACCCCGAGTACAAATGTTATTTGCAAACAGTTTGAATCCTGATCTGACGCCGCGGAAAGCGGCGTCTGATCTGGATCCAAAATGTTTGAATCAAGATCCCAAATGTTTGAAACTCATTACTATTATTCTTAAGTCTAAAAAACCTAAATTTTAAATTTGAAAAATGTTTAAAAGCCCGGTGACAAACTTCACGCTAAATGCATACAAGCTCTTTCCGTGACTTTTGTTTTTATAAATACTGATATCTAAATATCGAACAGTTTGGATCCTGATCAAACGTAATATTATATCTGCGTTTGATTTGGATCCAAATTCGTTTGCAAAAGCCGGAATACTTAATGACTTAGTTGTGAATGCCATTATAGCAAAACATTTAACACTTGAGCCCTTTCTTGTATTAATTACAACCTTTACCTTTTCACTGTCAATATGACATTTATTACAACCTAAACTCATTGAGCCCTAGTGACGCATACATGCGTCTTTTACAAAAAGTGTACCTGTGAAGAGTACACTTGTCTAATGCAAACAGTGATGCAGGAGCCCTCTATTCAGGGACTTCACTGTTTGTCATTTTGCAATAGATCTATATTATAATTTTGTTTTAAAAAAAACCCAACCCTAAATATCCTAGAATGGACCAGACTTTATTGTAAATTGGAATTTTCCATTAGAGGTTTCAGGGGATAATGAGTTAACCTTTTCACTGTAATTATGCCATTATTCACAACCAGTCCAATATATTCTCTGCCATATTATCGTCTGCTTATATATTTCGTCTGCTGTTACTTTTTTTAATTACAGTGCTCCCTCCCAACAACGGCCCTCTGAACAACGATTCCCTCCTTACAATGACGTTTGCCACTGTTCCCCAAACAAGACAATTATGCCCAACCTTTTCACGTCTGCAACATCGTCTGCTTAAAATTGTCGTTTGCTGTTTTATCTCCAAGTTACGTATAGGACATTTGGACAGAACAAACATAATGACGATTGACAAAGAACTTGAATCCAGATTAGACGTAAGGCGGCGTCTGATCTGGATTCAAACTGTTTGCAAATGTAAGACAATGTCCCTCCCTATAACAACTCCCTCCGAACAACACACACAATCTTTGTTTCCGTTGGGTGTTGTTGTAGAGAGGGAGCACTGTATATGCGTTTTCGACTAAAGTACATTTATACAGTGGAGAATCTGTTAATCTTTCCCGTTTAAACGCAAACGTACGCAAACGCAAAACACTAAAACGTAGAAAAGTACAACTTTTTGACAATTCTGATAATTTTTGTTTATCTTGGTGGCAAACAGTTGGGAGCCTGATCAGACGCCGGGTCACCCGGCGTCTGATCTGGCTCCAAACTGTTTGCACTGCAAATAATAGTTTTAGCGTAAACGCGTTTATTGGGAAAGAATAACACATTCTCCACTGTATGAGTATCAAACTGTTTGTAAATTATGTCAGTGTTGTTGGCATTGGATGTGAAAGTGTAAAATAAAGTTTTAATTGAACTTTAACTGAATCCGAATGTCAAACAGCTACGATACTGATCGGCATCTGAAATTGATCCAAACTATTTACAAATCCATTTCAAGTAATCAAATGTGCTTGTATTCCATTATATAGTTGTCATAAGTCTAACGGTCTAAAGTTCTGAAATATTAACCAGTACGAAATCATAACTCATTAGTCAATTCATTCATCAATTTTCTACCAAACAACTATAAATACAATAAATTGTTGGTCTAATTGTATTCATACACCGTGGCATTAAAAATTAAAATACAACGCAATCTGAAACATTGGTAGGTCAAACCTAGTAAGTAGTAGTAAAACCTCTGAAAACAGAACTCGCCCAGTCTGAGAATCATGTTCGACTCAGAGATGTTTCCGGTTTTACAATGTACTATATTTTATGTACTCTACATATTGAAAACGTTGAGAATCTTCAACATCTTTTATGGTATCTCAGTTGGTAGACTAGCAATCAAAGGCGCCTGTTTCGAGTTCAAGTCGATTACAAACTTTTGTGACAATTTATTGTCCGAATTTAGTGAACTGTTAGTCATGAATAACGCAGATGTCAAGGGACGCATTAATTAACCCTTCACTGCCGTGACGTCATCCATTTTAAACAATTCTCGTCTGCTTTTATTTCTTAAATTTCGTTTATAGGTATTTTGATTTAAGAAATATTGAAATGAGTGTCAAACAGTTTTGGTCCTGATCAGACGCAGCGTTACGCGGCGTCTAATCAGGATCCAAACTGTTTGCGAAAAACTATTGTACTCGGGGTAAGGCAGTGAAGGGGTTAATTTTAGTGTTCTTTACTGTAATATCTAATACGATTCGTAACTCGGTGTTTCATCTGAGTCCATGCTTATTTATAAAGCGTTTGAGTTGAGTCTTAAATCATTCTAATGCTTGAGAACCAACTCAGCCTGAACTCAAACGCTTTATAAGCGCTGAGCCTGGATTCAAACTGTTTGACACTCAGGTGATATTCAAACTGTTTTTAAATGTGAGCCAATTTCGCGCTTAGCATGATATTTGTCAAGGTTGATGACAAAACTGACATTGTAAAAGATTTATTCTAACATGACACGTGAATTCGTCTTTATAAACAAAGAACAGGTCTATCGTGGTATACCTGAGACGGTATACCACGCTCTTCCATACCCCGCTCCTCCCACGGTTATATGACATGACGTGACCACGTGCGTTCATACGTTATGTTTTTTAAATTTCTTTCGTTATTCATATAGCCCGTAAAGACCGTATACTTTTAACCAGTAACGTTACAGTAATTTTCTCATTCTTCTGTCTTGTTTGATGTAATGTTTGTTCTATGCCAGATTATGGATCGGTAATTGTAAATTTGCTTATGGGTGTTAGATTCTTGTAATGCCGCGGAAAAAGTAATTCGGTCGAAAAACTTTATCCGCTGAGGAAATAAGTATGGAACATTTGATTTCCTTTCCAATGAATTTCCTTACATCTGGTCATGTTAGAATCGAACTAATCTATGTTCTACCGTTGTGAAACTGTATTTTACAACGGTCGGTCGTTGTGGTGCGCAGGAATTGACCACTCAGGCCTTCGGCCTTCGTGGTCAATTCCTGCGCACCACAACTCCCAACCGTTGTAAAATACCGTTTCACAACGGTAAAACATAGATTATTTCTTAATTCTAACATGACACGTGAATTCGTCTCTATAAACAAAGAACAGGTCTATCGTGGTATACCTGAGACGGTATACCACGCTCTTCCCTACCCCGCTCCTCCCACGGTTATATGACATGACGTGACCACGTGCGTTCATACGTTATGTTTTTTAAATTTCTTTCGTTATTCATATAGCCCGTAAAGACCATATACTTTTAACCAGTAACGTTACAGTAATTTTCTCATTCTTCTGTCTTGTTTGATGTAATGTTTGTTCTATGCCAGATTATGGATCGGTAATTGTAAATTTGCTTATGGGTGTTAGATTCTTGTAATGCCGCGGACAAAGTTATTCGGTCGAAAAACTTCATCCGCTGAGGAAATAAGTATGGAACATTTGATTTCCTTTCTAATGAATTTCCTTACATCTGGTCATGTTAGAATCGAAATAATCTATGTTCTACCGTTGTGAAACTGTATTTTACAACGGTCGGTCGTTGTGGTGCGCAGGAATTGACCACTCAGGCCTTCGGCCTTCGTGGTCAATTCCTGCGCACCACAACTCCCAACCGTTGTAAAATACCGTTTCACAACGGTAGAACATAGATTATTTCTTAAATATACCCATGAGTATACCTCTACTCACAAGTTCGGTTTCTGTGTTTTATGCGCGTGACAGCCTAACGCAAGTTGAAAGTAAAGTAAATAGCTCCTTTTTGAAATATCGGCTTTACTTTAAACCTGCTTTATTTTCGATCTGTCTTTAACATTATCACGGGGTCTTCAGTTTAATTGGACGTTTAGCGGGTGTTTGACTGTATTACAAAGTGAATGGAGCAACAACAGTATAAAAGGTTCAACTAATTCACTCTTTTACAGCCAAGTATTATCGCCTGCTTTAACTCTCTTATCACCAAATATCGTCTGGTAGTGTCGTTAGCGGGTGTTTGACTGTATTACAAAGTCAATGGAGCAACAACAGTATAATAGGTTCAACTAATTCACTCTTTTACTGCCAAGTATTATCGCCTGCTTTAACTCTCTTATCACCAAATATCGTCTGCATTGGTAGTGTCGTTAGTGGGTGTTTGACTGTATTACAAAGTGAATGGAGCAACAACAGTATAATAGGTTCAACTAATTCACTCTTTTACAGCCAAGTATTATCGTCTGCTTTAACTCTCTTATCACCAAATATCGTCTGCATTGGTAGTGCCGTTAGCGGGTGTTTGACTGTATTACAAAGTGAATGGAGCAACAACAGTATAATAGGTTCAACTAATTCACTCTTTTACTGCCAAGTATTATCGTCTGCTTTAACTCTCTTATCACCAAATATCGTCTGCATTGGTAGTGTCGTTAGCGGGTGTTTGACTGTATTACAAAGTGAATGGAGCAACAACAGTATAATAGGTTCAACTAATTCACTCTTTTACAGCCAAGTATTATCGCCTGCTTTAACTCTCTTATCACCAATTATCGTCTGCATTGGTAGTGTCGTTAGTGGGTGTTTGACTGTATTACAAAGTCAATGGAGCAACAACAGTATAATAGGTTCAACTAATTCACTCTTTTACAGCCAAGTATTATCGTCTGCTTTAACTCTCTTATCACCAAATATCGTCTGCATTGGTAGTGTCGTTAGCGGGTGTTTGACTGTATTACAAAGTGAATGGAGCAACAACAGTATAATAGGTTCAACTAATTCACTCTTTTACTGCCAAGTATTATCGCCTGCTTTAACTCTCTTATCACCAAATATCGTCTGCATTGGTAGTGTCGTTAGCGGGTGTTTGACTGTATTACAAAGTGAATGGAGCAACAACAGTATAATAGGTTCAACTAATTCACTCTTTTACTGCCAAGTATTATCGCCTGCTTTAACTCTCTTACCGCCAAATATCGTCTGCATTGGTAGTGTCGTTAGCGGGTGTTTGACTGTATTACAAAGTGAATGGAGCAACAACAGTATAATAGGTTCAACTAATTCACTCTTTTACTGCCAAGTATTATCGCCTGCTTTAACTCTCTTATCACCAAATATCGTCTGCATTGGTAGTGTCGTTAGCGGGTGTTTGACTGTATTACAAAGTGAATGGAGCAACAACAGTATAATAGGTTCAACTAATTCACTCTTTTACAGCCAAGTATTATCGTCTGCTTTAACTCTCTTATCACCAAATATCGTCTGCATTGGTAGTGTCGTTAGCGGGTGTTTGACTGTATTACAAAGTGAATGGAGCAACAACAGTATAATAGGTTCAACTAATTCACTCTTTTACAGCCAAGTATTATCGTCTGCTTTAAACTCTCTTATCACCAAATATCGTCTGGTAGTGTCGTTAGCGGGTGTTTGACTGTATTACAAAGTGAATGGAGCAACAACAGTATAATAGGTTCAACTAATTCACTCTTTTACAGCCAAGTATTATCGTCTGCTTTAACTCTCTTATCACCAAATATCGTCTGCATTGGTAGTGTCGTTAGCGGGTGTATTACTGTATTACAAAGTGAATGGAGCAACAACAGTATAATAGGTTCAACTAATTTACTCTTTTACCGCCAAGTATTATCATCTGCTTTAAACTCGCTTACCGCCAGAATATCGTCTGGTAGTGTCGTTAGCGGGTGTTTGACTGTATTACAAAGTGAATGGAGCAACAACAGTATAATAGGTTCAACTAATTCACTCTTTTACTGCCAAGTATTATTGTCTGCCTTAACTCTCTTATCACCAAATATCGTCTGCATTGGTAGTGTCGTTAGTGGGTGTTTGACTGTATTACAAAGTGAATGGAGCAACAACAGTATAATAGGTTCAACTAATTCACTCTTTTACTGCCAAGTATTATTGTCTGCCTTAACTCTCTTATCACCAAATATCGTCTGCATTGGTAGTGTCGTTAGTGGGTGTTTGACTGTATTACAAAGTGAATGGAGCAACAACAGTATAATAGGTTCAACTAATTCACTCTTTTACAGCAAAGTATTATCGCCTGCTTTAACTCTCTTATCACCAAATATCGTCTGGTAGTGTCGTTAGCGGGTGTTTGACTGTATTACAAAGTGAATGGAGCAACAACAGTATAATAGGTTCAACTAATTCACTCTTTTACTGCCAAGTATTATCGTCTGCTTTAACTCTCTTATCACCAAATATCGTCTGCATTGGTAGTGTCGTTAGCGGGTGTTTGACTGTATTACAAAGTCAATGGAGCAACAACAGTATAATAGGTTCAACTAATTCACTCTTTTACAGCCACGTATTATCGTCTGCTTTAACTCTCTTATCACCAAATATCGTCTGCATTGGTAGTGTCGTTAGCGGGTGTTTGACTGTATTACAAAGTGAATGGAGCAACAACAGTATAATAGGTTCAACTAATTCACTCTTTTACTGCCAAGTATTATCGCCTGCTTTAACTCTCTTATCACCAAATATCGTCTGCATTGGTAGTGTCGTTAGCGGGTGTTTGACTGTATTACAAAGTGAATGGAGCAACAACAGTATAATAGGTTCAACTAATTCACTCTTTTACTGCCAAGTATTATCGTCTGCTTTAACTCTCTTATCACCAAATATCGTCTGCATTGGTAGTGTCGTTAGCGGGTGTTTGACTGTATTACAAAGTCAATGGAGCAACAACAGTATAATAGGTTCAACTAATTCACTCTTTTACAGCCAAGTATTATCGTCTGCTTTAACTCTCTTATCACCAAATATCGTCTGCATTGGTAGTGTCGTTAGCGGGTGTTTGACTGTATTACAAAGTGAATGGAGCAACAACAGTATAATAGGTTCAACTAATTCACTCTTTTACAGCCAAGTATTATCGCCTGCTTTAACTCTCTTATCACCAAATATCGTCTGCATTGGTAGTGTCGTTAGCGGGTGTTTGACTGTATTACAAAGTGAATGGAGCAACAACAGTATAATAGGTTCAACTAATTCACTTTTTTACTGCCAAGTATTATCGTCTACTTTAACTCTCTTACCGCCAAATATCGTCTGCATTGGTAGTGTCGTTAGCGGGTGTTTGACGGTATTACAAAGTGAATGGAGCAACAACAGTATAATAGGTTCAACTAATTCACTCTTTTACTGCCAAGTATTATCGTCTGCCTTAACTCTCTTATCACCAAATATCGTCTGCATTGGTAGTGTCGTTAGCGGGTGTATTACTGTATTACAAAGTGAATGGAGCAACAACAGTATAATAGGTTCAACTAATTCACTTTTTTACTGCCAAGTATTATCGTCTGCTTTAACTCTCTTACTGCCAAATATCGTCTGCATTGGTAGTGTCGTTAGCGGGTGTTTGACTGTATTACAAAGTCAATAGAGCAACAACAGTATAATAGGTTCAACTAATTCACTCTTTTACTGCCAAGTATTATCGTCTGCCTTAACTCTCTTATCACCAAATATCGTCTGCATTGGTAGTGTCGTTAGCGGGTGTATTACTGTATTACAAAGTGAATGGAGCAACAACAGTATAATAGGTTCAACTAATTCACTCTTTTACTGCCAAGTATTATCGCCTGCTTTAACTCTCTAACTGCCAAATATCGTCTACATTGGTAGTGTCGTTAGCGGGTATTTGACTGTATTACAAAGTGAATGGAGCAACAACAGTATAAAAGGGTCCAACTAATTCACTCTTTTACTGCCAAGTATTATCGTCTGCTTTAACTCTCTTATCACCAAATATCGTCTGCATTGGTAGTGCCGTTAGCGGGTGTTTGACTGTATTACAAAGTGAATGGAGCAACAACAGTATAATAGGTTCAACTAATTCACTCTTTTACTGCCAAGTATTATCGCCTGCTTTAACTCTCTTACCGCCAAATATCGTCTGCATTGGTAGTGTCGTTAGTAGGTGTTTGACTGTATTACAAAGTAAATGGAGCAACAACAGTATAATAGGTTCAACTAATTCACTCTTTTACAGCCAAGTATTATCCTCTGCTTTAACTCTCTTATCACCAAATATCGTCTGCATTGGTAGTGTCGTTAGCGGGTGTATGACTGTATTACAAAGTGAATGGAGCAACAACAGAATAATAGGTTCAACTAATTCACTCTTTTACTGCCAAGTATTATCGCCTGCTTTAACTCTCTTACCGCCAAATATCGTCTGCATTGGTAGTGTCGTTAGCGGGTGTTTGACTGTATTACAAAGTGAATGGAGCAACAACAGAATAATAGGTTCAACTAATTCACTCTTTTACTGCCAAGTATTATCGCCTGCTTTAAACTCTCTTATCACCAAATATCGTCTGCATTGGTAGTGTCGTTAGCGGGTGTTTGACTGTATTACAAAGTCAATGGAGCAACAACAGTATAATAGGTTCAACTAATTCACTCTTTTACTGCCAAGTATTATTGTCTGCTTTAATTCTCTTACCGCCAAATTATGCGGTGCCTGATCTGGATCGTTGTTTAATCTTTGTCTCCCATTGGGTGTTGTTGTTGAGAGGCAGCACTGAACATACCCTTTTCACGTGGATATGGCTGCACGCCCATGGTTTTCTCCATGTTGAAAGTATCGGAAAATAACGTTCTGATATGGAACTATACCTATCACCCCTTAAGTCAAATGCAAATTAGATTATCTTTGACAGAGGTTAGCTCCGCCCTGCGAGGTGAAAAAATCCTGGCCTATACCGGTCGTTGATGCTACTGTGTCAAATAGAATCATCATTTAATCAACTTATCCAATGTCTTCATTGAATTGTATTGGCAAATATGAAAGGGTATTCTTGGAGCCATGTGCCTTCAAGAGCTAAATTAGAGAAATTCTGCTTATAAGCAATAGAGCAGGGCAGAGGGAAGAAATGCTTTAGGAAGGGAAAAATAACAACTAGCCTTACATATTAGTGTTTTCTTCTGACCTGGCCGAGTTATTTTTAGATTGGAACATTCTAAAACTTTAAATTGTTCATCATCTTACTCGATCATTTCCGTACAGCCAGCCAGGGATACGGGTAGCTGTTCTTATTGTGCGTAATGTACAGTAGAGAAGACATTATCATTTCCCGTTTAAACGCAAACGCAATGCACTAAACTGTAGAAAAATACTTTTAGTTGAGTTTCAAACTATCCTTTTAACCTGAGTGGCAAACAGGTTGAAGCCAGTGTCTGATTTGGCTCCAACATGTTTGCAATGGAAATAATAGTTTTAACATATCAGTACAATTAGCGCGCGGTCACGTGTTGCACGAGGATCATGCTCATCTCAAGTAGGAAAATGTACGAATATATATCCTTACCTATTTACCATTATAAACTATTCTGTCTCTAAAATTAACTCGGCTATGTCAGAAAAATCGGATAAAATAATTACCAAAAACAACTCATATCTCTTTATACTTTCTGCGTTGACGTGTAGATCACAAAAATGGAGAGGCCCGAGCTTAATGACACAGAAAGTTACACGCGGAAGACCCAACACCACAAGGTCTGTTCGTGGTGAAATGCGACGAGAAACGATGCCCGCATAAAGTATAGCTCTAGGCCTAATACGGTGGAACATTTCCAACCCATGTGTATGTAACCCTCAATGAAATGCTTGCCGGGGAGCGACACATGGGTCTTTAGCGCTTTCTAGTTTCTACACACTATATATATACTAACAAGGGGTGCAACTCTCTGACTGGATATTCGTACACCACAAGTATAAAAACGTCTGTAACTCTATCAATTTGCATGGTATACTCATAATTCGTTCGACTATTGAAAGCTAAGACATTTGTTACTAATTTAATACACTCTTCTAAAAATTTCTTATGCATTTCGACAATTCCAAGAACGATTTTCTCCAAAGCTGACGTCTTTTTTTGATTCTCCACTGACGCTCGTTCACCCGGGTCTCACTATATCACAGCGATAACCTGGTGATGTACAGTTCAAAACATGGCATGATTCAATAAAACGACCCAAGTCTATAACTAACCTTCGGGTTTTAAGTCCTCAGCGTCAAAGTGGTGTTGTAAAATGAGCGATATTTCCGAGTTACTTTCACTTCGTCGAGGAGTAGCCATTTTGTCTGAAGAGTTACAAGTGCGGTGGAACAAATTACCCCAAACCATACAACCCCTACAAACCACAAACCACAGAAAATCCTACATTGGGGGTATTTTACTGCCGCAACCCCCACTAGAACAATAACTGTTGTTTTTTGAAGGTGAAATATGTGCATATATTGCAAAATTATTAAGTTTCTACACTATTGTACCTATATAAAATAATTACTTGATAATGGGAGATTTCAATTGACCCCCAATACTCGTAGACTGGAACACAATGATGGTAAATACCAATACATGTAGAGAAACTCTTGAGAGAACTAAAACCTGACAAATCACCCGGTCCAGACAATTTACAGCCAACATTTCTCAAACAACTAAGTAAAGAACTGTCAACACACTTGATTTGTTATCATTTTACGTCGCTTTTAACAGTATTTCAGTCATATCGCGACGTCCAGCTAATTACGGGTGGAGGAAGACCCCAGAAGCCCTTTATGCACTGTTTCAGACACAAGTCGGCAACTGGGTAGAACCACCGACCTTCCGCAAGCCAGCTGGAAGGCTTCCCCACATGAAAAACCCGAACGACCCTACTGGGATTCGAACTCACAGCGGTGAGGAGCTTAGTGATTTAATTAAGTCAGTCAACACACTTGAGTACTTTATTCGAAGCATCGTTTATAAAGAAGTAACAATCAATGGAATATGATCAAACTGGCATGACGTCACTTCAGGTATCCCTCAAGGATATGTGATTGGACTCCTCATGATCATAATATATATAAATAATCTTTCTGACAATGTTAAATCAACAATATAGTTATTTGTAGACGACACAAAAATATTCAATATTATCAAATCCCCAGAAGACAAAGAAACACTCCAAAATGACCTACACAAAATATCACAATGGACTAAAACTACACCCAAAAAAGTGCAAAAGTATGCATATTGGAAAGAAAAATCCAGATACAAATTTCTCATACGAGCTAATGGGTTTTACATTGGAACATACAGAAGAAGAATACAGAGACGAAAATGACACAGGGGTAATAATAGATAACAAATTAAACTTTGATTAACACATTGCAGAAAAAGTAAAAAAAAAAACCCACAAAAAACATATGAGTGCAATAATTCGGCATCTTGATGAGAAAATTTTCTCACCATTATACGAAACCTTAGTCAGAATGCATTTTAAGAAAGCAGGAAACTTTCTAAAACAGAGAGAAGATCAAACAATAAGAACTTCAATAAGGGGAAATCATAAAAAGTCATACTCACAAAGTGCAAGGTTAGATATCAGAAAATACAGTTTTGGTATAAGAACAGCAAACATTTGGAACAGCTTAACAGAAGAGGTGGTAAATACAACAACACTCCACTCATTCAAAAATAGATACGATAACTACTGGAAAAACCAAGAAAGTAAATACAACTACATGTATAAGGCCAATATAAGAACCGAAATCAAAAACAAAAGTACTAAAGTACTAAGTGCACAAAAAGAAGAGTCCAGCATAGAGGAACATGAGCTGGAAATCAACGCTAAGTAACGCTAAGTAAGTATAAGGTTTTATTTCACACCTACATCGATTAAACCAGTCGAAATCCCCTCTTTCTACCACGTGACGGTACAAGAGAACCCTATATTGTACCGGAATTTAGAAAAGCTATCCCAGAAGGCCATATTTTTCTCATATTGAACTCGGATCCAAAAAATCTATATTTTTTTCATATTGGACTGGACAACTCTTCCGACACTCTGTCAAGAGTTACTTCCCTTGGTAGTTCACCATTGTCTGCTACAGTGTTCCATCTCTACAACGACACTCAATTGGAGACACATATTGTGTGTGTTGCTCGGAGCGAGACGTTATAGGGAGGGAAAAATAAGATTTGGCTTACATTTGCAATATCTATCTTATTTAATGACGTAACGATAAACAAAATGCTGTAGACGTTTTGGCGCGTTAACGTTCAAACGTCATAAATTATACAGTAAATAACGTTTTTGACGTTTTAAGTTTTTTTCCAAGTTATGAATATAATTTTTGTTTATCCGAATGTAAGTTTTCAAAATGCATATAGATAATATATGCCTTATTGGACTGAAATTCTAAAGATGAGTAAGTTTTATAATGATAACAAACAAAATAAAAATTTGAGGAATAAAATTAGGTGTTTCTTCACTATTAAAGGGAGGTAATTCATAAAGTTCGTTATAAAACTGCCCTTTGTTAGACTTCTTACACCTTAAATGTGTTTTAAAAGAGTATCTTGATGGAGTAAATGATTAAAAATTAGATCTAGAGCAGAAAATCATGCAAAATGATACGTGTAGACGATTATAGATTTGAAATAGATCTACTGATTGTAAGGGGAGGGCCGGTGTAGGGAAGGAACACAGTAATTTGTTTTTGGAAATTTCGAAGTCAAAGGCTAGGCTAGAATGAATACGAAAAAAGGCATGTGGTTTCTTTTGTCATTTTATAATTTTATGGTGTGAAATAAAGAGGTAATTTAACAGTGTTGAGTACAATACTGAATTCAATTGGACTCGAACACAGCAGTCATAATCCATATTGGACTCGGCTATCGCCTCGTCCGAATATGGTTATGACTGCTGTATACTCGTCCAATAGAATTCAGTATTGTACTCAACACTGTTAAATAACCTCATAATATTCGGGATGATCGCCAAAATTAGTTAAAACCTTACCTTTATAACACACTTTATATGTCAATATCCTTCAACTCGTTCGCCTCTGATGGCGTATAAAAGAATAATTTGCTTCCAGATCAGATGCTGAAAAACTCTGCTTCTGAATTAGAATGAAAGCTGTTATGAAGGTAAGGTTTCAAAAATGTTGACAGCGAAAGAGTTGAAGGATTAACACACATGGCAAGGTGAACAGACGTGGCTAGGATTAAGTGTATGGTTAGCAACAGGGATACCCCCCACAAGAAAAATAAATTATAAAACAGAAACTCATTTTGGTGATACCCCGATTATGACCTGATATAGCTACAACAGTCTTTTAATATGCATACTTTTGCACTTTTGTGTGTGTAGTTTTAGTAGCTATTTATCTGTCCAATATGATATTTTGTGTAGGTCATTTTGTAGTGTTTCTTTGTCTTCTGGGAATTTGATGATATTGAATATTTTTTTGTCGTCTGCAAATAAGTATATTGTTGATTTAACATTGTCAGAAAGATCATTTATGTATATTATGAACATGAGGGGTCCAATCAAATATCCTTGTGGGATTCCTGAAGGGACTTTATGCCAGTTTGACACGATTCCATTGATTGTTACTGTTTGTGTCCTCCAGGATAAAAACTATCTTGTCAATTCAACCATATTTTTTTAAATTCCATACGACTCAAGCTTACTTATAAGTCTATTGCGGGACACTGTGTCCAAGGTCTTTTGTCTTTTGGAAATTCATGTATACACAGTCAATCCCGTCTCCAGTGTTCATTGCTTCTGTCCCTTTGTCAATAACATTTAACAGTTGGAGCACCGTGGATCTCCCAGCCATTAAACCATACTGCTTGTCCGTGAAGAGATCTGATTACTGTCATGTGCTCTAAGATGAGGTTTCTGACTATTTTCTACATTACTTTGCAAATGACCGACGTGAGACTGACTGGTCTGTAGTTTCCTGGATTTGATTTTGTCTCCTTTTTATAAATTGCACTGAATTTGGGTTTTGTCTAATCACAGAATTATACACTGTATAATTCCGTGGTCTAAGCAATAGGGATGTCCTTTTTTATTATGGATTCTTCGAAAATGATATTCAATGGTATTGACAGTTCTTTGACAGTTCTTTGCTTAGTTGTTTGAGAAAAGTTGGATGTAAATTGTCTGCACCGGTTGATTTGTCAAGAGTTTCGCTACATGCATTGGTGATATTTCAATTTCTGTCCATGGTGTCTTTGTGTCTCTATTTTGGCAATTTGGGTATTTCACCGGGTGTTTCCTTTTATAAAAACACTACTAAAGAGAAAACGGCGATGATGTTCGCATTTTCCTCCTATTCATTAGTCTTTGTCGACTTATGGTCTGCTGTATTTTTTCTCAGTTCATTGATGGCAGTCTTGGTTTTACTCTTCGAGTTTATATATTGCCAAACTTGCTTCAAAATTGATTGGTCTTAGATTCTGCTGCTAAATTATTTTCATATCTCTTTCTAGTTTGTCTGACAAGTTTTGTGACTTTATTCCGTGCTCTGTTATATAGTTTCCTGTCTTTCTCTTTTTTGTTCGGATGAAGCGTCTTTAAAGAGTGTTTTTCATTTTGATCATATAGGGTGTCTTTTTCCAGTGGCATGGTATTTGTTTTTTGTTATTCTTAATTTTGATCAGTGGTGGATATTTATTTTGTAGGGTTTGTAGTAGGTTTCTCTCGGTTTTTGTTTTGTTTGTGTACAGCAGATGAAGTCCAAAAAAATTACACAG